>JAHRHZ010000058.1:10320550-10424033 GCA_024137785.1 Ginglymostoma cirratum | reverse complement strand
GGAGAATCTGAGATAACAAGGTGTAGAGCTGAATGAACACAGCAGGCCAAGCAGCATCAGAGGAGCAGGAAGGCTGACGTTTTGGGCCTAGACCCTTCTTCAGAAAAGAACCCTTCTTCTGAAGAAGGGTCTAGGCACGAAACGTCAGCCTTCCTGCACCTCCGATGCTGCTTAGCCTGCTGTGTTCATCCAGTTCTACACCCTGTTTTATCAAAGATCTTTCGGTAATGGTTTGGGAGTAGGAATATAAACCATTCAGGTAACTGCTGAGCTGTCACTAGAAATTAAAACAGTTAAGATTTAAAATACTGAAGGTAAACAAATGTACAATTCAAGCAAAACAAATTACTGGAAAAACTCAGATCTGGTAGAATCTGTGGAGAGAAAGCAGTTAGCTTTTTGGCCGCGGTGACCCATCTCCAGAACTCCACAGATGCTATCAGGCATGCTGAATTTTCCCAACAATTTCTGTTTTTGTTTCGGATTTCCAGCAGCCACATCTCTTTGGTTTTTTTTTAAAATAAACTGTCTACTTCAAACCTGTTATCAATGGGGTGATAGGGGCAGGAAGTCCTGTGAGAATGTTCGTTGGGAGGACAGTAGAGTATTGGAAGGGCTACAAACAAAGAATTAAAGGTCACTCCTTATGAGAAAATAAAGGAGTTGACTGCTATAATCCCAGCTGATGGTAAAACCAGACACATCATATCCTAGAATAAACCTTGACAAGATAGATCTTGAGTCTCATTTTTTTGCAATTGGTTACAGTGATGGTTCGTCACTGGACATGTTGACACAAGGCAGGCGATGTTATTTTAATGCAGAAATGTAAAAGAGAAGGGAATTCTGTTTGAAAGATCCTGACATAAACACCGAAACAGATTTAATCTTTTCCCCAGCATTCTCCTTTTCAAGTGATTAATTCAAGAGAAATATTGCTCCTATATTAACTTTGTAATTTATTGCTTAACTGATTCTTCCTGGTCTTCCTTTATGTACTGCTGAAATAGTTTTAAAACCTCTTTCCAGTTTGGATGTTTTAAATTCCCTTTCCGTTTTGATAGCTAAGAGACTTCTACCATGGTGGAGCTAAAGAAGAGTAATACTGGAATCGAAACATTAACTCTGTTTCTGTCACCTCAGATGTTGCCAGACTTGCTAGATTTCTCCAGCACTTTGTTTTTTTCTGTAAATTCTGCCAACTGTCTCAACCTAAAAATTCTACAAACCTTTCAAATTGCTGCTCTTCTACACTGAAAACTTTAGTCTTCTGCTAGGATGAAACACTTCTTCAAAAAAACACAAAACTTGATTTTTCTGAACTGAACTCAAACTAAGCCTTTTAGTGTCTTCTGTACATTTTTTTCCTATACATCATAAACTCAGCAGACTAAACACTTCATCAATTTTCACACGTCTGGACTATGCTTTCTTATAAGTGATATAATTAGATCACTTTTCCAGAAGAATTTCTGATTTCTTTGAAAAGATTTACCTTCACAAAGCTGAAACAAAAACCCATCTGTCTCTATTTTAAAAATCCAAATGATAATATAGATTACATACCTTTATTGCAAGTGGAGAAAAGTAAGCCAATGCCAAGAGAAACAAGTAGTTAAGTAGTTCTGTTGGTTAAATGACCTGAGGAAGAAAAAATACATCAAATAGCTGTATGCCAACAGAACAAGAATCAGTGAAAAAGACACGGTCCAGGATTTACTAGGAACTGATCATCTGAGTGTGAAATAATTGGAACTAAAAAAGAACTGAAGCTAGACAAAGCAGAGGATATAATGGAATCTTTGCAGAAAAGATAAAAGGCCTTGGAGAGAATACAATAAATGAATTGATTAACTTGTGTAAAAGTAATAGTAAGAATGATTAGAAGATGTTTCAAGGAGCACGTTAGAGAAGGCAAATACCATGATATGTGAAGAGCATTGCATTGTAACTTTGATTTTGTGCATCCAAGGCAACATTAAATATTTGGCATGGCTGAATAAATGCCTAACCAGATCCTTGTGTGAAAATTGATGTGTTTAGGCTGCTGAGTTTATGATGTATAAGAAAAAAAATTGTACAGAAGACACAAAAAGGCTTAATTCGAGTTCAGTTCAGAAAATCAAGTTTCAGTTTCATGTTTCCAAACAAAAACATTGAAAGCTGAAGCAAACCATTACATCAACTGTGACAATTCAGTTCAAGAAGGTTTGTGGATTGTGTACTTATTTTCTATGCTTAAATGACTATCATTATGCAGCCATCTCAGGTCGGTCTGTCCTGCAAGTGGGACAGGACATACTTGTGGAGTCTGGAGCCAATGTTGAAGTCTCCTTGGTAATTGCCTCCTAACTGCATATCAGTTCTAGGGAACAGGACATATCCAGGAATGGTGATGGTGACTTATGTATACAGTATGATTCTATGAGAATGGTTGTAGCAGTTGTTCTGTGATAGTCTGTTGGACAGATTTCTTAATTTTGGAAAGGTAGTAAACAGGACTTTGTAGCGTTGACTTGTCATTTTGGTGTCTAGGTCAATAGCATGTGGTCCACCTGACTTCATTCCCTCCTTTAGAATTTGTTGCGGTTTGATTCAAACAAGTGGCATGCTAGGCCATTTCAGAGGGCAGTTAGTCATTCGCATTGCTGACGGTCTAAAGTCATAAGCTACCAGGTAAGGATGGCATATTTCCATTAGTAAATGGATGTGTTTTTGCAATAATTGACAATGGTTACATTAATTCCAGATGTTGCCATGGTGGAATTTGAACCATCATCTCTAATTACTCGCCTGGGGTTCTGATGACATTGCTACGACATCACCCACATCCCATACAGCCGTCCTTAGATTTAGCCTTTCACAATGGTTCTTCAGGGCATTGGGTGCTAATCCCTTCCCTTATTGTGGTTTCAATACATACATGCTATTGCTTCCATCAAAACCTGTAACTGAAGTGGACTTTCAAACAAGGAAATAACCTATTGTCCTGATTTTGTGGATTATGAAAAAGCTTTCAACCAGGCAAATCGGCAAAATCTGTTGAAAGCGTTGGAGGTGACCAGGGAGATAAAAGAGTGATTGTTGCTTCCATATGCCTGATTGCTGCAATCAGACAACAATTGGTGAAACTGAATTTTGTGTAATTGGGCATCAGGTGAGTCAAAACTCTTTATTATCACCACTGCTCTTTAACAGCTATGCAAGAACCATGATATAAGAAACACTAGATGTACAGAAAGGTGTCAAAGGAAATCAGTTGGTGAAGTATGGGATTTGCAGACAACCAGGTCTTACTGGTTAATGTAGCAGAAAATCTACAGATACCAACCAATAGAATGATTGGAATAGTGAAAGCTTCCGCAAAGTAATGTAGAAAAAAAAGACAACCATGACAAACATTAGAAGAAATAATGCATCTGCTCAGGAGGGACAGTCAAGATAAATCATCAAAAGTGATTGCGAACATCTTGTCAAAAGATGGTAAATGCTGAGTGCGGAAGAGACTCCCCTCTAAATTTCTGGTGAGTCAAAGGACACCAGTAGGTGATTTGGTTTAACAATCTGCACAATATGTAAAATGTCACCTCTTCTTTACACTGATAAAACCTTTAGTTCTCTCAGGACCATGAATTCAAATGAACTCAGGGATTTACATATACATATTAATCAATTAAAACCTTCTAACTGATTAAAGATTTAACAGCATCTTAGGTTTGTTTAGTACATCCTTATCAATGGTGTGAATCTTTGATCTTTTACTTATAAATTCTGTGTCTGATACTACCTCTCTCACTAATATCTGAAGAAGGATTGCGGCTCCGAAAGCTTGTGTTTTCAAATATACCTGTTGGACTATAACCTGGTGTCATGTGAATTCTGAACATGCAAAGAGGAGCAGAGAAAGCAATCTTCCTATAACAGAAGAAGTGAAGTTGTGGAAATATGAAGTTAAAAACCAGCAGGTCTTGGTTAATGGAAGCAGCAGCTCAGAGAATCCGTTATAACAATTAGAATGGCAACTGAAAGAATGAAAAGAATTGCTCAGCATAGGGATGAGCAGAGATCCAAGAAAAGAACTGTCACAAGTATTGGAGTGTCTTATATAAAGTTGAAAATGAGGCCTTATGGATATCCAAAGATGAAAAAGTTGTGAAATGCGGTTCTGAAGAAGGATGAAGTCTGTCACCTTGAGAGCACGCAAGAACAGTGAAGAGGTTTTCAGCATGGTATAGGAGGAAATGTCATTAGTGAATATCAAAAAAAGGCAACCTGCTGAAAAACGTGACTGAGGGAAGACTAGAGAGATTTAAAACAAGAGAAGAAAGAAAATGGAAGGCCTGTAATTAGCAAGAGGAAAGTGTAAGGCTATGAGATGTGGGGAAATGGGCAGAGGCCTTAGGCAGATTGCTACTACAGGCCTTGGACAGTGGCAGGAAAGTAGGAACATTTCCTGAGAGTAAGAAGAATTCTCAGCCAGAAGTGCTGAGGGTGCAATCCACTTGGCCAACTTCTGAGGCCCCAATTCAATTCACTCCACTTAAAATCAGGGGACAGCCAAAGGTGCTGGGTACGACAAAGGCCCTGGCAACATTTCAGCAGCAGTGTTTCAGACTGGCCAAGCACCTAGCCTAGCTGTTCCAGGACAGGAACAAAACTGACACCTACCTAGCAATGCGAAAAATGGTCCACATATGTTCGGTACACAAAAAGCAGGACAAATTCCACCCAAACGATTACTGAAATCCATCAGTATACTCTCAAACATCAAAGCGAAGGAAGGTGCTATCAAATGACACTTGCTCAACAATAACCTGCTCACTGATGCTCATTTCAGGTTTTGCCTGGCCCACTTAACTACTGAGCTTATTACAGCCTTGATCCAAGCATGAACAAAAGAGCAGACCACAAGAGGGGAAGTGACGGTGACTGTCCTTCACATCAAGTCAGCAATTGATCAAGTGTGGCATCATCCTCCGTTATAGAGTCATAGAGTCATACAACACAAAAACAGACCCTTCAGCCCAACCAGTCCAAGCTGAACATAATCCCAAACTAAACTAGTCCCACCTGACTGCTCCTGGCAGATATCCCTCCAAACCTTTCCTATTCATGTATCTATCAAAATATCTTTTAAACGTTATAATTGTACCTGCATCCACCACTTCCTCAGGAAGTTCATTCCACAGGCGAACCACCTTCTGTGTAAAAAAAATTGTCTCATGTCTTTTTTAAATTTCTCACCTATCACCTTAACAATGTGTCCCCTAGTTCTGAAATCCCCCATCCTTGGGAAAAGAGAACTACCATTAACTCTATCCACGCTCCTCCTTATTTTATAAACTTCAATAAGGTCGCTTCTCAACCTCCTACACTCCAGTGAAAAAAGTCCCCAACTATCCAGCCTTTCTTTATAACTCAAACCTTCTGTGTTCTAAGGAGTCCTGGCAAAATTGGAGTCAACAAGAACAGAGGGAAAACTTTCCATTCATTATGTTGTAAATGACTCCAAAGGAAAATGATTCCAGCAATTGCAGCTCAATCATGTCAAGCACAGGACATCACCGTAGGACTTCCTCAGGGTTACGTCCAAGGCAATTGCACCTTCAGATCCACGATCAGTGATTTTCCCGCTTCACAAGGTCAGAGACAGGGATGATGACTATAGAATGATCAGCACTATTCACAACTTCATGGATACTGAAGCAGTCTGCATCCATCAGCAGCAAGATCTGGACAACTAAGGTTTTCGAGTAGACTTATGGCTCGGGTTGCGGATGTTGTGGTTGGTTGGCTCGCCGAGCTGGTTCATTGTTCCACAGATGTTTCATTACACTGCTCGGTAACATCATCAGTGCAGCCTCCGATGAAGCACTGTTGTTTTCCCACCTGTCATTTAAATTCTCGTGTCCGTTGAGCTGGATTACCTTACTTCCAGTTTGCCTTCGCAATGGTGTGTATCAATAGACATACCACTAGCAAGACAAACACTGACAATACTACTAAAACAAGAGCAAGACCCGAGTGACACCATCTCCACAGACAACATGCTGAAGCTACTGGACCTGTGCCACACCACCCACTTCAACTTTAATGGCCAAATATATGCACAGGTCAACCGGACACCCATGGGATCACTTATCTCTGGACTAATAGCTGAAGCGGTAATGCAGAGATGTGAAAATATGGCCCTTTCACTAATCCAACCAAAACTATGGATATGCTACACAGACAAAACCTTCGCCATCATTAAACGGACCAAACTACAGGAGACACACGAACTAATAAACAACACCCTCACCGGGATCAGATTCACCAGAGAAGAGGAGAAGAACAAACAGCTCCCATTCCCGGATGTCATGGTGGAATGCAGGACCAAAGGGAATTCCTAACAAATGTACACAGGAAAGCCACACACACACTGACCAAGTACTGAAATTCAACAGCTACCACCCCAGCACACACAAACGAAGTTGCGTGAGAACATTATTTAAACGGGCAACTAAACACTACGGCAGCACAGATCTCTGCCAAAAATAAGAAGAATACCTCTTCCAAGTACTCAAAGACAATGGATACCCAAAAAACTGGGTCAGAAGATGCTGATTACATGAATGACACCAGAAAGATACTACACGCCACACACACACTCATCATGCTACCTTACATCGGGAACACATCTGAACTGACCACAAGACTCCTACGGCCACTGGGCATCAGAGTAGCACACAAACCCACATCAACCCTATGCCAACTGTTCACACAAACCAAAGACCCACTATGGATAGGACCTATGACATATACAAGATTCCCTGCAGAGACTGCGACAAACATTACGTTGGACAAACAGGAAGGAAATTAAACACAAGGGTACACAAACATCAACTAGCAACAAAAACACACGACCGATACTCACTCATCTCCACCCACATGGATAAGGAAAACCAGCAGTTTGACTGGGGCAACACCAGGATGCTAGGACAGGCGAAGCAGAGAAAAGCATGGGAATTCCTAGAAGCCATCAATAAGCACATAGAGCTCGACCCCATATACACTCCATTGCGAAGGAAAACCAGAAGTGAGGTAATCCAGCTCAACAGACACCAGAGTTTAAATAACAGGAAGGAAAACACAACAGCGCTTCATCAGAGACGGCACTGATGATGTTACCCAGCAGGGTAATGAAACGTCTGCGTAACAACAAACTGGCTCGGCTAGCCAACCAACCACAGATCTGGACAACATCCAGGCTTGGTCTGAGAAGCAGCGAGTAACATTCATGTCACATGTGTGCCAGCCAATAACCACCTCCAACAAGAAAACTCCAACTATCGCCTCCTGACATGCTTTGGTATTACTACCTCTGAATTTCCCACTGTCACCATCCTATGGTTTGCTATTGACTGGAAGTTCAATTATCCATTTTTATAAATACTGTGGCACAGGGACAGGTTAGAGGCTGAGAATTTTGGCTTTGATTTCTCAAAGCTTGCTCAGCGTCTACTAGGTAGATGGTTGGAGTGTGATGGAATATTCTGCACTTGCCCAGATCAGCAGATCTGGCAGCATCTTCACCTAGACCACCAGTTGTAAAGGAGTGTCATATGTGGGAGCCGAAATGTCAATCCTGTTTCTCGCTCCACGGAGGTTGTCAGACCTGTTGAGTTTCTCCAGCACTTTCTGCTCTTGTTACTTCAACTGCCTCACCCATTTCGGCCTCCAGCTCCCCAGGCTCACTGTTAGCTATGCCGCACCTCAGTGTCAGCCCTGACCCCTGCTCAACACCAGTCCAGCCTGCACAGCTTTGTGCCAACTCCCAGGTCAGCTCTACCCAGTCTCCAGTCAATACTAGTCAAGCCCCAGCTCAATATCAGCCAAGCACCTGGTCAATACCAGCCAAGCACCTGGTCAATACCAGCCAAGTCCCCTGTCAATATCAGCCAAGCCCATGGTCAATACCAGCTGAATACCCGCCAAGCTCCAGCTCAATGCCAAACCCTGTCCCCAGACGAATTTCAGGCGCCTCCTCGGTTCCTGCTAAGCCCCGCCTCCAGCCGCTCATCACCAACCGCCACGCATGGTCTCGCGGGGAGGGCGGGAATGTTTTCGAACAGCCGAGGCCGCTGGCGGTCCGGGGTTTGAAATTGGACGGCGGGGCGGGGCTGACGAGCACAGCGCCATCCTATTGGTTTGAGTGTGCCAGCTCCCTGATTGGTAGGGGTTGTGCGGAGTCCGGCAGGGTGATTGGATGGAGGTGATGGTTTGAATTCCGCAGCGAGCGGTGTGGTTGCGCTAACGGTCACCGTTGAGATTGGTGATGGTAGAACGGCGGTGAGCGTCGGCCTGGGTCTGGGAGGGTAAAAACACAAACACTTCACTGCGGGGAGCGGCGCTTCGGAAAGATCACGATGGAGGTGAGCTCGGCCCGGCGACCGCACCGCGGGATCCCGGCCTTGTCTGGTGGAGGCGAGGATGTCCCGGTCCTCATTCTCACTCACTTCGCCCGGACTCCGTACGTCTGCTTCAATAGCGTGAGGACCGGCAGTTCCAAGACTGAGACCTTGGCCATCGAGAATCCCGAGAGCGTCCCGGTTTGGGTGACGATCGACAAGTTTCCCAGCTCCAAGGGGTTTACAGTCAGCGAACGGGAATTCATGGTTGAGGTAAGGAGCCAGTCTTTAAACTGGTATCAGAGCCAGTCTTTAAACTGGAGTCCGTGTTCCCAATAAGACCACAGCTTCCCACCAACAACCGCCACCTCCCCCCCCCCCCCCCGCAAACTCCTCATCCTCCCCAGATCATCATTGAGTTCGTGCATTGATAAATATATTCGATATGTAATCGAATTTCAATATGCAATAATTCGGGGAACACCCCCGCCCCCTCCAATAATTTGGCCAGTGCCTGAGGGTAAACTCGCTTAAACAAGATGACCAAGCTCACTTTTATCTAGGCGTGTGGCGGATCATGAATAACGAACTGTAAAAGTTAGCTCAAAAACCCGAGTACAGTAGCATTTGTCATATTACCGTCGCATCTTGGTTGAAGATAACGCAGTGCTATCTCTGACTACAGCATCAGCAGTTCTTACTACCTCTGAGTTAGTTAAAGGTGATGCCCGTGTCAATTTCATCCTTGGCTTTGGCGTGCGTGTCTCTGGCCTCAGTTGGATTTTTTTTAACTTTGTAGCTTCTAATAGTTTGGAACTATTTTTTAATGTGTAGCTTTATAACTATTTGGCATTGGATTCTTTGATTTATAAAAACTTTTAAGATTGATTTTTTTGGAAAACAGTGGCTGTCAGATGAAATCATTTTGTGCATGTGCTTTTGATGCTGTCAATTTCCAGAACCAAAGTTGCAGTTATTGACATCTCCCACTAAAACATGAACGTTTTGAAGCCAGCGTTCTGCTTTTAAAAAAAAGTCAAACATTCATAACGATAAACCAGATCAGCCGTCGTCCAATATTACTAATTCTACTGTCTTCATCCGGAATAAGTAACGGCCATATAAAGGTGACATAATGGAGCATTTCATATTTCAGCCTTTTCTCGGAAGTATACGTTGGTAAATGATTGCTTTCCCTCCGTTGTCATTTGTTTAATAGCAAATGTTTCTTTTTCCCAGTAGTAAAGTAGCCTTATCTGTAATTCTTGTTGGTATTTTAAAAAAAAAACTGCGCTTGTAATGTGTGTGTGATGACCTCATTTTTTGACACAAAAACAGAAATCGCTGGAAAAGTTCAGCAGGTCACTCGACCAGAAAGTTAACTCTGATTTCTCTCCGCAGATTTCTCTCTTCAGAATCTGCGTAGAGAAAGCAGAGCTAACGTTTCGGGTCAAGTGACCTGCTGAGCTTTTCCAGCGATTTCTGTTTTTGTTTCTGATTTACAGCATCCGCAGTTCTTTAGGTTTTCATTTTTTGACGATGCTTCATAATTGTTGTCAAAGTCACATGGCATCAGAGAGATAGTGACAAGTTATCAAGGTGATGGTGTCAAAACAGAACAGTAAGAAAAATTTTACAGAGAACAGTGGGTGGTGAGATTACATGTAGCCCACATGAAGCCAAGATCATGGTTGAGGCACTCCAATGAGTACAGAACTTGGCTATCAGTTTCTGCTCAGCGGTTCTGCATTGTTGTGTATCTCAAAGGCGGCCCTGGAGGACCCTTACCCAAAGATCAGAGGCAGAATGAGCTTGACTGCTGAAGTGCTCCCCAACATCTGTTATAGCGTCTGCACGATCTCGCCAATATACCATGCCCAGGGCATCCTTTCCGTCAGGTAATGAGGCACACAACATTGGCCAAGTTATGAGTACTTATAGTGTACATGGTGGGTGGTGTTCCCACGTGTGACAGTCATATCCATGTCAATGATCTGACATGTCTTGCAGTGGTCGCAGTGGCAGGGTTGTGTGGTGTTGTGGTCATTGTTCTTCTGAGGGCTGGGTAGTTTGCTGCGAATGGTTGTCTGTTTGAGGATAGGTGGCTGTTTGAAGGTGAGAAGTAGAGGCGTAGGGATGGCACAATAATGCAGAATCACTGAACAGAAACTGATAGCCTAGTTCTGTACCCAGGAAGACGACATCAATGACGGCCCCCTGTCATGCAACTCTTTTACCTATCGTTATTCCAGCCATTTGGTCTCTAGCACCATCCTATTTTTGATATTATTTTTGTAATTGTTAATCGGATCATAGGTCAGCCCTTCACTTGCTGTTGATACTTTACTCACACCGTTTGACACTTTTGATCACCTGCAAAGATTTGTTATTCAGCTTGTCAGCACACCACTCACACTTTTTGTATTTATCTTTTGATCACCTGGAATTATCTCACCATTGTCTCTCTGCAAATAAAGTCTGTGCTGGTGCGCTTCCTTCCACTTCACCTGACGAAGAAGCAGCTCTCCGAAAGCTTGTGGTTTCAAATAACCCTGTTGGACTATAACCTGGTATCATGTAACTTTTAACTTTATCTACCGCCAGTCCAGCACCAGCACCTCCACATCATTTATAAACATGAACTGTGCTTCAAAAGTAGCTCATTCTTGTTATGTGAAGTGTGGTATACTGGAAAGCATGGAGGGGGTTTAAATAAAATTGACACAATCATTGTCAAGTCCTGGTTGAGAGTTTACCACCGTGGGGGTAATGGAACATGACATGCTATGTTGGAGTTCCCGTTTGGATTGATTCAATTTAGAGTTCTGGTTGTTGTACGCCTGTGAAATCACGTTTCTGGCGCAATGTGTTTTTTATTCATTTTGTGGATGTGGGCATCACTGGTTGGGCAGCATTTATTGCCCGTCCCTAGTTTCGCTTGAGAAGGTGGTGGTGAGCTGCCTTCCTGAACCGCTGCAGTCCACCTGCTGTGGATTGACCCACAATGCCACTGGGAAGGGAATTCCAGGGTTTTGACCCAGCAACAGTCAAGGAATGCTATACATTTCCAAGTCAGGATGGGTAGTGGCTTAGAGTGGAACCTGAAGATAGTGGTGTTCCCATGTATCTGCTGCCCTTGTCCTTCTAGTTGGGAGTGTTACTAGGTTTGGAGGGTGTTGTCAGAGGATCTCTGGTGAATTTCTGCAGTGCATCTTGTAGACAGTGTACACGGCTGCAAAGGAACATTGGTGGTGGAGGAAGTGGATGTGGTGCTGATCAAGCAGGCTGCTTTGTCCTGAATGGTGTCAAGCTTCTTGAGTATTGTTGGAGCTGGACTTATCCAAGTAAGTGGGGAGTATTCCATCACACTCCTGACTTCTGCCTCCTTGATAGTGGGCAGGTTAAAGGAGTCAGGAGATGAGTTACTCGCTGCAGTATTCCTAGCCTCTGACCTGCTCATGTAACCACTGTGTTTGTGCCACGAGTCCAGTTGAGTTTCTGGTCATTGATAACCCCCAGATTGATGTTAGTGGGGGGTTCAGTGATGGTAACAGTGTTGGCATGAAGGTTACTTTCTACTTGTCAGCCCAAACCTGAATCTTATTCAGATCTTGTTGCATTTGAACATGGACTGCTTCGATATCTGAGGATTCACGAATGGTGCTGAATATTGTGCAATCATCAACGAACATCCTGACTTTGGAACTTATAACAGAGGGAATGTCATTGATGAAGCAACTGAAGATGGTTAGGCCTAGGACACTACCCTGAGGAACACCTGCAGAGATACCCTGGAGCTGAGATGACTGATCTCCAACAACCACAGCCGTCTTCCTATGTGTCAGGTATGACTCTAACCACTGGAGAGTTTGTCCCTTGATACCCATTGATTCTAGTTTTAGGAGTCCTTGATGCCACATTCGGTTGAGCACAACCTTTATGTTAAGGGCTGTCACTCTTGCCTCACCTCTGAAATTAAGCTCTGTGTTTGACAGCACTGCTGATGACACCTTGCATCACTTTACCGAAGATCGAGAATAGACTGATGGAGTGGTAATTGGCTGGGTTGGATTTGACCTGCTCTTTATGTATGGCACGTACTTAGGTAATTTTTCACATTCCAGTGTTGTCACTGTGCTGGATAAGCTTGTCCTGGGGAGCGGCAAGATCTGGAGCGCCAGCTTTCAGCACTATTGCTGGAATATTGTAAGGGCCCACAGCCTTTACAGTGTTTAGTGTCGTCAGTCATTTCTTGATATCACTTGGAACGAACTGAATTGGCTGAAGGCTGGTAACTGTAACCCTGGGAACCACTGAAGGAGGCCAAGGTAGATCATCCACTCAGCAGTTCTGGATGAAGATTGCCGCGAAAGCCTCAGCTTTGTCTTTTGGCCTGATGTGCAGGGCTCTTCCACCATCAAGAATGGGGAGATTTGTCGAGTGGCCTTGTCCACTGAGTTGTTTAATCATCCACCACCATTCACAAATGAATGTGGCAGGACTGCAGAGCTTAGATCTGATCCTTTGGCTGTGGGATCGCTTAGCTCTGACTGTCACTTGCTACTTATGCTGTGTGGCATGCAAATAGTCTTGTTTGGTGGCCTCACCAGGTTGACA
Organism: Ginglymostoma cirratum; assembly: GCA_024137785.1. Classification (NCBI taxonomy): domain Eukaryota; kingdom Metazoa; phylum Chordata; class Chondrichthyes; order Orectolobiformes; family Ginglymostomatidae; genus Ginglymostoma; species Ginglymostoma cirratum. The sequence goes on along the minus strand of JAHRHZ010000058.1, from coordinate 10,411,026 downwards.
CCTCATTTTCAGGCATGCCGTCCTGCACTCTCCATTGCACCCCTGATTTAATAGTAATGGTTGAGTGGGTGAGATGGTGGGCCATGAGGTTACGGATTGTGCTGGGGTACGATTCTGCTGCTGTTGATGACCCACAGCACCTCATGAATGCCCAGTCTTCAATTACTAGATCTGTTTTGAAGTCTCTCCCATTAGCACGGTGGTAGTGCCACACACCATGATGGAGGTTATTCTCAATGTGAAGGCGGGGCTGTGCAGTGTCTACTTTTATTGATATCCATGGACAAATTCATCTGCATCTGGCAGATTGGGAAGGATGAGGTCTTCGGTTTCATTTCTTTGAGACTTTGTAGTGATTGGTACAATTGAATGGCTTGCCAGACCATTTCAGAAGGCAATTGAATCACTTACATTGCTGTAGGTCCGGAGTTGTATGTAGGCCAGACCAGATGAGGATGGCAGATTTCCCGCCCTGAAGGATATTAGTGAGCCAGACAGGTTTTTCTGACAATTGACATAGATTTCATGATCATCAGTAGATTATTAACTCCAGATTTTTTTTTGTCATTGAATTCAAATTCTGTTATCTGCTGTTTTGGGATTCGAACACAGGACCCCACAATATTAGCTGAGATCCTGGATTAATAGTCTAGTGATAATACCTCTAGGCAATCTTCTTCCCATGTAAAGACCACATCTTTTTATTTTTCTGTATTTCTGATGGTAAACTGATACAGACAAAGGATTGTGGAAGGAATTGCTGCACTTTTTAAAAAGAAAGTGACTGAAATTCATTGTCAGTGCAATTTTGTTCAAGAAATTGGAGTCTACTTGTCTCCATCCATGGTGCTGGCCTGTGTACAAAGTGAGATTAGGCTGGAAACAAGATTCTGATTGGTTTGTGGGATTGTGACCAATTGTGGATGGCCAGGGCTATCACCCTGACAGAAACTGATTCCTGGGTAACCAAACAGCTTGTTGGTGTGAATGATATTGGCAGAAGCCTTTGGACTGTTACATACGGTATGTCTTTCTATCAGTAAAATACCTGAAACCTGAAGAAAGCCAATTTATCTCCCATATTGTAACTGTAACCTGTGATCTTTTAACTAGTATGTAAGAGGTTTTGCAAACTAGTGCACCAATCACCTGTGCTTCCTGCTAAAATAAAGTGAACAGAATTTAGAGAAGAGAGGTTGAAAAGCAGAAAATCCTAACAAGTGAAAGGATCATCTCAACTATTCCTGTTGTCCCTGTGGACTCAGTCCATTGAACTGCTTCCCCAGTTCCTTTCTCGTCCACTGAAAACGTGTGTGTGTGTGTGTGTGTGTAAAACTCTAGTTAAAGTAATAAATACTAGTTCTTATTAAGTACAGAAACGTTTGTGGTGGGGGGGGGGTGGTGGGATGTGTGTTTTCTGTTAGCCTAGGAAACCCAACTGATAAGTTGTCGAACTACACAAAATCCCCCAAAATTTTAACTTTTGTGACAATTTCAGTCTGCTCTTCTAGTGAGGTATGACATGAAAACTCTCCAAAGCTTTCTTGTTTGTTTTTAAGTAAAGAAGGTGGTGTCTACTCATTTGGAAATTGAAGCTGTTATAAACAAGCTCCAGAATGTAACTGACTTATGTAATTATTTTTACATTTGTGATTACAAATACCCTTTGCGACAATGATGAATGGCTTGATTTCTACTCTCCTGTATTGTTTAGCTGGTTCAGCAGAATTCCATGATGCTAGCAATAGCTATTGCAGGATAATTGTGTGTTATTCTTTCAGGAGTGTGGTAAGAAAAGGCACATATAATCTTTGTTTATAGTATTGGCTGCATCCTGATACAGAAGTGTGTTCCAGCATGCATTTAGAATTGTTAAACAAATCCGGCAGTAGCATTTCATATATCATTCTTAAATGCTTTTTTTCATTTGCTTTTAATTGTCAGTAATTAAACTTTTAACATAACTCTCATCTTTTGAAATGTATGCTTCTTCTTGCAGCCAGCAGAAAAATATTACCTTTCCATAACTTGGACACCGGTAGACATTGGAGGAGTGCGAGAAACTGTGACATTCAATGTTGGCAGTGTGAAAGTTCTTTGCATTCTTCTGGGAAAGGCAGAGCATGCACCCAAAAAAAAGGTTAGAGAGTTTGTTTCTGTTTCCTAACTAACAATGTTGTGTGCATTTATATTATAAACAAAAATACTTTGGTCAGCCTTTCATCTTCACCCTACTTTAGGGATAAAAATAATCTTGCAGTTTTCTGTGTAAGATCATATTTCTGATTCTCTAACCATTCTACAAAACTGTTATGATCACTTTTTGGATCCTTAAGCTACACAAAGGCCACACTTTCATTACTTTTACTACAACACAAACAAAATAAATATGAATTGATTGTAATTTACCATTGTAACAAAGTAAATAAATCAGTCATTACAAACCATAAATTGCATATGTTTTAGCAGATACAATAAGCATTGATTTTATAAATTTGTGCCTGGATTTTGACAATAAAGAATACTTCAATTGCCATTTGATTCTCTTTTGACCCTTTTTTTGTGTTTTTCCCCATATAGCACAGCCAAGTCATCCATCTTTTCTTAGTTTCCAATTACTTTGCTTCCTCTCAACCCATAAAGTTTTCTTTGTCTGTCTGCCTACCTGCACCCCTGCTGTATCAGCCTTAAATCCTTTGAATAAAACTGCAGCTTTGATCACTGCTTCTCTTCCCCTTTATCAAAGATTAACTGAGCCACCTACCCCAATTTTCCAGCAAGGAGTAGGTCACACTGCCTCTGCTTTTGGTGAATATTGCACAAAGTGGAGATGAAAGGGAATTTCTTCTCAGGGCTGTTAACCTTTGAAATCATCTTTCCAAAAGAGCAATGGAGATTGGACCGTTAACTATATCAAAGTTTAAGTTAGACAGATTTTTGACCTGTAAGGGTGCTGAGGGCAATATAGAACAAGCAGGAAAATGGAGTTGAGACACAGTCAGATCAGCCATGATCTTATCGTAAGGTAGAGCAGACTCGGGGGTCCAAATAGTCTATTCCTATCTCTTACACCCACTTGGCTTAATCCAACCAGTTTCCTTCATTGTCCTATTGATCATGACTATTGTTGTCCTTTTGTACCCTGTTGATTAGTCAAGTATATGTTTAATATTATACCATTTTAAAAACACAGAAGCAAAGATTCATTAGCTGAGAGGTGTGTTAGGTGGTAATCAGCAGGAGGTTTTCTTACCAATGTTTGACCTGATGCTGTGAAACTTGATTGGATCTTCAGTCAATGTTGAGAACTCCAATTCCTCAGGACCTGATTGCATACAAATGTATTTGTGTTGGGTCTGTCCTGTTATGGCAGAAGGCAGCCAGCATGGAGTAAAAAGAACTTTGGTCTTTGGTTCAGCAGTGTGGATTCTGTATGTATGACTGAGTTCTGCTCAACAAGTCTGCTGGGGCAACAGCAATGTGATTCACTCTTAACTGCATTCTGGAGTGACTATCAAGTACTGCATAAACTGCTATGAAAAACAAAAGGACAAAGTGGACCAACTACCCTGCATTGGTCTATGGAACAGAGTCAAGAAAGACATGCTCTGCCCAGTCAATCACGCAAAATCCTAACATCTGCCAAATTACCCTTGCCCAGCTGACTTGTGACAGAGACTTGCCACCAGACATTTGCCTTTCTCATCACCTTGTCCATCGTGTCATGGCTAAGGCTATCTCTGATGACTTTCTTAAGATGTGTATTTCTCTACCCTTTTTCACACTGCTCTTGGAGTAAATAAGCCTCCCCTATAGTTCTCCAACTCTAGCCTTTGGCTGTGTAATTTTCCCTATTGCAACAGCTGTTGATCTTTGTAGTTGTACTCACATTGACCTTTGGCATCCATAAATCTTTACCTTTTTGACCACTAATCCTGACATTCCCTGATGTGGTTTGAAATCAAATTTTGAGTAAAACTTCAGGAAATATGTTGAGATATTTTACTCCATTGAAGGTACTGCAATAAATATCTATTATAGGAGATGGCTATGATTTTAAATGAATGCAGTATATGTCTACAAGAATTCTAAACTTGAATATTAACAACTTTCCTATTTGGGGGAGAAAAGATTGATAACAATTTTGGTTTCTTTTGGTGCTTCAATGGATGTGGTAAATTTGACCTGTTGATTTTATGTACCAACATAGCTATTGGTAAATCTTTTTTTCAAAAAATTCAAAGTTAATCTAGTTTGCTATCCTAGAAGTCGAATTGTGTAATGGTAATGGAGCAGTTAACTAATAATAACAATTTTTCAGTTAATCTACAGCAGACACAGACATAACAAGGAATGCATCACTTGTGGTGTTTTGGGAACTGGGTAAAGTTCACCTTTTCCTTCCAAGCCTGCTATACTTACCACACTGTGTTGCAAGTTGCTCACTTGCTGTGTCCCAAAAGGTACTAGATCACTTTAAAAGTACTAATTAGGAAAAATTCAGTCTTCATCAGATCTGTTAAAATTGTTATCATGTAAAACTTTAGAAACAATCACTATTTCCTGAGGGGGGAAGAAAGGTGCCTTACAAACTAATGGGAGTAAAAACTGACTAGATCCCTGCACTTGTCACCTAATGGCTTGCACCCTTGGGCCTTGAAAGAAATGGCTGCACAGATTGTGAATGAATTGATTACAATAAGCTAAAGATTTCTAGAGTACAGATAGGAACCAGCGAAAATTTGTGGATTTAATGTTTTTTGTCGAGAAAGGAGGCTGACAGCAGGATAGCGTGGGCCAGGTTTCCTTGCACTTTTTCGTGAGAAAATCAAGATAAAACCAAATTGACTTTGCACGATAGTGAAGTCATACTAGACCAAAGTAATAGTTTCTTGAGGATGTAACTGGTAGTGTGGATAAACAAGAACTAGTAGATAAAGTCATTTAGGATTTCCAAAAAAGTTCGATAAAGTTCCACATTAGAAGTTATTGCACACGATAAGAGCTTCTGGTAGCAATATATTACATGAATACAGAACTGGCTAGCTGACAAGAAATAGTCAGGATAAATAGATCACCTTCAAGTTGGCAAATTGTAACTCGTTCTATGTAGCAGTCATTAATGTCGGAATATCAACTATTTAGAATTTTTACAGTGCAATATCGCTAAATTTGGTAATGTGATGACAGGTGGGAAAGCCAATTGGTAGGAGGACAACGTCAGCAGAAGGATACTGTTGCTCAATCATTGAGAAAATTGTGGCAGGTAGCTTATGTTGAAAGTTGAGGATATTCACTTTCATTGGAAGAAAAGTCAAAAATTATCCAAGCTTAAAGAGATTGCAGGATGCTGTAGAAACAGGGGTCTGGATCTCCTTATGCACACACTCTTTGAAGTTAGTAGTGAGCACAGCACGTAATTAGGATTTTATTGCAGATGAGATAGAGATTACAAGTAGGGAAATCCCACTCCACCTGTATTGGCCATTGGCAGACTGTAGCTAGAGTATATACAGTTTTGATCTTCTTAATAAAGAAGGTATATATTGAAATTGGAAGCTGTTCAGAAAAGGTTCACGAGTTTGATTCCTGGGATGAAACCTTTGACTCGTGAGGAACAATCAAGAATGTTAAGCTCTCATTCATTCTGGAGTTGAGAATGAAAGATCATTCTATTTATTGAAGTATATAAGATTCTAAGAGGGCCTGACAGGTTAGATGTTGAAAGTATATTTCCTCTGGTGTGGAAACCTGGAATCAATGTAAGGCAATGTCCATTTTAGAGGGTGAGTTTCTTCTGAGTGCTGTAAATATTTGGAATTGTCAACTCTAGAGAACCATGGAGACTTCAGTCAGTACATACTGTTAAGGTTGAGATGGATAGACTTTTGACTTGTGGATCCAGGTTTGTGTAGGATATACATAAAAGGGGAGTTGAGCTCATTGTCCGACGAAAAGCTGGGTGGGACAGCAACCTGTGCCATACATTTACTTCTGATGTTCTTGCGCACAAATTTAAAAATTATCACTATATGAGAACTCTTAGAAGCACTTTTTTATGGTTGGATGCAGTTAGAACTTAGGTTTTCCTTTTGTTTATGATTTCCTGTTTTTAAAAAGTCAGGAAAATTCTGATTTACTTGACTTGAGAATTTATTACAAGTATCTTGTGCAAAATAGTTTGAAACTTCAATCTAAACACTTGCTTTACTTTCATAGCGAAGCCTGTGGGAATCAATAAAAAGAAAGCAGGCCTTGGAAGGTTCTGGTCTTTTGAAACCAAAAAGAAGTGCGTCGATTGCCAGCAAAACCATCATCATATCACAAAGGGTGGATATTATGAAAACAGGGGAACTTCGCAGTCCTCTTCAATCGTGTGAAAATCTGAGTCCAGTTGGAGATAGAGTTTCTCCTCTTCATCACCCTTCAGCATTTCATGGTCATGAGATACTGCAATTATCTCCTATATTACCACCAGGTCAAGTAAAGGAAGAATTTGAAAATTGTACCCCGCCTTCGCTTAAACGTTCTACTACTTATTCTGTCCTTCAAAGTAATGGAATAATAATGCACAATGAGACAAGGCTGGACGATGACAAAAAGCCTAATGAGTTGTGCACAGCTGAGACTTTTGTAGAACCTGGAGTGAACTTGGTTAGCCAACCAGGGAAAGAATTTGCTGTCCAGACACCATCAAATTTGCCTTGTATATCTGCTCCTCATACTCCTATTAATGGGCGTCGGATCTTAAGCCCTGATTCTTTCGTAAATGACAGTTATGTTCCTGAAGGAGACCCTGAAGTAATTGCTGAGTCGGTGCTCTCGCCAGATCAGTTTTTGAAGGATGCATTAGAAACTATGAATCAGTCTTTACCAAGTTTAAGTCAAGTACAGGCTGTTGAAACAACCTCAAACAAAATTGCATCGCAGTCAGGAAATTCTTCAAAACAGAAGAGAAGTAATGAGAGGTTGAGCTTAGTGGGGACACATGGATCATCCAGGCCAGAGAAGGGTTCTCCCCCTGTTATAAATGTGGAAGAACTGGGACCGCTTAAGTCAAGGTTAACTTTTTTTGTGTCGTCAAAAACGTCTAATGGCCGTCAGAGTGCACAGCAACGTAAACAGCACTCACATTACTCGGCTGCTCAAGTCAAATTACTCCCTGTCTACACCACTACAACAACCAAAAGTAACTCTGTAAGACCTCTTGAATTTGAGAGAAAGGTTAAGCTATCAAGGAAGAAAGATATTGAAGTCAACACTAATTCCAGTTCACATTCTGTTGGTATTGTACATACTGATGCTGAAAACAGAAATCCAAGTCTCGCTAACCAACAATCCTTTTCTGGCAGAAAAAGAAAAAGTTCTGAGTTCTTGTCAGATGCACAAGAAAAGGATGTTATTACTAACAAAAGAAAGTCTGTACAGGTGGAAAAACTAAGTAGAAAATCGAATCATAAAAAATATCGTTCAGTTGGAGGAAGACCACTCCTGAAGAGGATATCTGGTGCGTTGAATTTTATGTCGTGAATGTGGTGGATTTGTAGAGAACATATTTCATTTGTTTACCTCATGTACTAATGTAAGGTAATGATATTTGAAAGCAAGGAAGCTGCTGATCAGTGCTTCATTCAGATTTTTTAATTTTGTGTGTTGCATTATATTCCAAAAGTCTATCACTGATGGGAAGACTTTAGAACAGAATGAGACTTCGGTGTTTGAGTCATATTGAACATTTCAAATTGCTTTCTTATTTTTACTTTTGTGCCCAGAAACAGTTTATTTGCCATGGATATGTTGAATATAAAAGAAACATGCATCTGCACTGTAGATTTATTAGAAATTGAACTTTATGGTGAAGTTAAAAAGATCAGAGAGAGCAGAAGTTTTGAATATGTGGCATTAAAATTGAACAGTTTACATTCCTGTGCTTGCCAAAAGCAAAGCATAAAAATGGCAGAGAAATTACTGTTAGAAGATTGTTTCTAGTTGTTCTTTGTGACTGGCCAGATGGTTATACTAGATATGGGTTATATGTGTACATCCTGCAGAATCCCTCATTATAACACCCTCTGAAGGAATTGACTGGGAAATTAAATTTTCTACTGAAATGAATCCTGCACTTGTGGAGCTTCCTGAAGTTTACATTTGAGTAAAATAGTTATTCAGGAGAATTTAGAGCATTAAATACATAGTCTAATTCCTGAATAACTCTTCAGCTGAGCCCATACCTATCATGCTCCCCAACTACACCTCCCTCCACACCCTGACTTGACCACCCCCACCCTATATTCTCCATCCACCTTCACCTGCCCTAAATATGGTATAATTTATTGGCATGCAACCCACTATATCCCATCCTCTGCATGGTACGTGTACTCATCAGATATCCTGGCACCTTTATCCCTTTCACAGCGAGCACACTACACACATGTTGTCCTACTCACCTGCCAGCTTACTTACCTAAAACCCGAATCACTCTGCCCTCTCAGCACCCTAACATCACACTTGGCTTATGCATTACAGTTTGACAGCAACTGTTCAAATAGTCGTCAGAATTTTTGACTTTCAGAACACTGCCTCTGACTGCTGTGAAAAGAGGTGTGGTTTGTCTTCCTCTGACTTCTCCGCCCTACAGAAGAACTGTCGTGATGGAAGTACAGTTACATATTTCCACCAGAGGCCTGGGTTCCCTTCTTTGATGTCTTTTGTTTTTGGAAAGGGCTGGTGTAGCAATCTAAATAAGATTGCCACTCCTTGGAAAATCTGGCCCAAAGGTTCAGCGGTTACTGAACAGTTCTGCTGTCACATAGTAGGAGGTTATTCAGTTGCTTGAGGTCTAATTTTTATAAAGCAGTACTGTACAGATCATGCCATAGCTAAGCTTTTGCTTAATCAGATAAGAACCTGAGTTATGTCATAGGCATGGGCCCCAGGTCCAATTAAAGAATATCTTCTTTGCAGCTTATCTTGCCAATAAGGCAAATGAAACAAGTGGTGCTGCACAGTTTCTTCATTTTGTTTCAGAAATCTGTGTACTTTGTGTATAAGTGGTATCCATTTTCAATAGAAAAGAAGTTCAACCTTGTCCATCTATTATTGATGTAAATTGCCTGGCATACAAATAGCTAATAACTCCAAATCAAGCTCATTACTGGACATAAACATTGCTGCTTAATCAATTACTAAACAAATTTATGTTATGCAAATATGTGGCTTTTTTTTTGTTTTGGCAGTTCTTAAAGATGCTTGCTTTAAGGATTAGCTATTGTAGCTTGTAAATTCATGGAGTAAAATGTATAGTTTTGTTGAACTCCACAGTTTCTCATGTTCAGGCCTCTGTTACTGCTCAAGTAAAACCTGGAAAGCTTATGCCTGGAGTTGCTCAGTCGCAATTTGCTTTTAGGAAATTAATCAAGACAGGTAGGTGAATGTACAGTATTTGTAGACTTGCTAATTTTTTTGTAATCTGAACAAAAAATGTTATTACTTTTTTAAAGATGATCTGTTTAACTGTTTATGTGAAGTAACTTCGCAATGCTTTGAGGTTCCATTTGCTATTTTGTTGTATTTTTACATTGTTCAAGTCATTTTAATACACTTTTTATAATTACGGTTACATATACTTGTATTACAGCTGACAGTAATGCCATTTTTGGTGACACATTAGCAAAGGTCATTGTTTACATTTGGGCAAAGAATTGTACTGTGAAATTTGAACTATTCTAAATTGGTACTCTACAGCTAGAGCGCAAAAAAAAGGACTGGATTTACCTTACCAAGGGATACTAGGAACTATATCCGGTTCCATGTGCCCCGGTGAAAACCTTTCCATTTGGTGAATAACAGTCTGTTTAGAAGGTACCAAACCTGTTTTGAAAGATGTTGCCTTGACAGACCTGGGACTAAGTTATATAGCTGGCTTTGAATGACCACTGGACTTGGGGTTAGTGAAGTGGTGTACAAAAAGTGTGCTCAAGAAAGTTTCTGCTGGTATGTGCCAGAATCTGGTATTTTCCCAACATATCAGTGAGCTCATGATTATCTGTAAAAAGGTGAGAAACCAGCTGTGTCAACAATCAATAGGTGAAAAATTCACTCTTAAAATGCCATTGTTAGATATTCTATGAGTGTTGCATTTAGTCATTCTGATAAGTCGTAACTGCTCACATTTTTATCTTAATACATGTCTTGAGCTTTTTGTTCAAAATTTGTGTCAGGCAACTTGAAGAATTTATACATTTTAATTTGCTGTAGGCCATTTAGTTGAATTTCTTATTAATACATTTTATGATTCCTGCTAAAATGCAATATTGTTATTGTTACCCAGTCAGAGGTATGTATTTGTGATTGTGTAATCTTGGTTCATTCTCTCGTTTGTTATGAGTGCCCTTTGATTTTTGAATCAAATGTTATTAATTAAGTAAACTGATTGGTTGGTGCATTAGTTCTAGTAGAAAATGCTGCTGGAATTATGAACAACTTCATCACCAACATCTACTACCATTGGCGCACTCTGTTTTGTTTTTTCATATCACCAACCAAAGCACAAAAATGTTGAAGCAAAATATATGCTGCGCATAATAATTTTGAGATTATTTTGTCGATGAATACTCTGTCTAAATGTACTAATCAGAAATGCTATTATTCACATTTCTTATTTGCAGTTATTCCTAGACATCCAAACCCATTTTCTACAGGAAACATGTATTATGATGAACAATGGAAGGAGAAGCAGGAAAGGGGTTTCACGTGGTGGTTGAATTTCATTCTTACTCCTGATGACTTTACAGTGAATACAGAGTCCTCTAGAGGTGAGCTCTCATGAGCAGCATACAATGTGCTGCTTTGTGTTCACTCTTTTCTATAGTTTGTGTTGTATTCATCCCAAGTGTTACATTTTGCCATTGTTTCTTACCTTTTCAAGTGTGTATTTAAGAATTTTTATGTTGGCAGTAGTTTCTTGTCAATCGTGGTGCTGGTTGAACAGTTTCGAATTTTAAACTTAAAATTTTATGTGAATTTTTAAATATGCCTAATCAATCAAAGAGATCCTTTTCTGGTTCTTAATCAGGAAGACAGTTATCAAAAATGTTAAGCCCTATTGTTATGGTATTTGTTTTTGTTTTTTTAGTAAATACTGCTACGCTGTTTATGGGTTCTGAGACACAGCACCACAAAATTAGTGTCCCTGCAGCACCAACCAATGAAGAAATGTCACTGAGAGCATACACTGCAAAATGTAGACTTAATCGTCTTCGCCGTGCAGCCTGCAGACTATTTGCATCTGAAGGAATGGTTAAAGTTATACATAAGTTGGAAGCAGCCATTGAAGCTAAACATCTGGTCGTGCGGAAAGACCGATATCTCTGGAAAGACATTGGTAAATTTTCAAACATATAATTCTTCTGTTTTTGTTGTGCTAATTTTGAAGCTGATGCAAGATTTGCAATCTTGGAGGTGGGGTTTCACAGTCTTGAGGGAATTTTGAAACTTCTTGTTTGAATGAAACTCTGACAAACAAATCGATCTGATGAAATTTTAATAAAATTTAATAAAAACTGAACCATAATATGCGGTGTTGCTATTCTCTAAATTTTAGCTCAGTCAGATTTTCTTAGGCAACAAATTGTCTTTTTGCCCCTCTCCACCTCATAGCAAAGAAGTATGAAATGCATTTTTCAACCACAGTTTTGAGACAACAGCAATGCTTGTGGGTTCTCAACCTTGTGTATATATGAATAAAATTTGGGAATTTCTGGAATGTTGCTTTGAGCTTCGTGACCTTGGCCTAGGCCATTAAGAAGTTTTGGAAATCTTGGCAGCTCAAAATTTCCTGAATATTACATAGAATTAGTAGTATGAGGGGAGATATTTTCCCCTAAGCTGGTTATTAAAGTACAACATAGTAACAGACCATTTGGCCTAACAGGTCTATGCATCGCACAAACCTCCTATCACCCCACTTTTTTGTATGGTTGAAAGGGAAGAGAAGCAGAGAATATGGAAGCATACCTAAAAAAGATGAAAAAAAATCATCAATCATGTCACACTTGAATGTAGTGAAGCCACATACAAACTTTATCCAGTAATCAAATATGCGATCCTCTGGGAAAGGCACTGAGCACTGAGATGCAATTGATAGAGAACAGAATGAGGCTTTTTGGTCTGCGGCAGCACTCAATGGTAGCAATTTACCTCATGCCACTCTCCCACCTTCTTGTAGTCCTACTGGTTCTTCCTTTTCAAATAACAATCCAATTCTCGAATGTGTCAACTGAAAGTGCCTCTGCAGCATCTCAAGGAAAAGACAGGTAAACAAATCCAGATGTTTCTGGGCGATGGAGGAGATAACAATAAAGGTGAAGAAGGAAAAGTGTCAAGTAAAAATACAATAGAGATCCAAGCTGAAAACAACAGGTTCAGAGCGATGTGGAAAAGCAAATAAGAAAAGGAATGAGGGATTATGAAAAAGTTCTGGTAACCAACATAAACAGAAATCTCAAAGTCTTCTATTGGCACATTAATAATAAAGCAGTGGCAAAAGTAGGAGTAGGGTTGATTAGGGACTCAAAGAGAGGATTTAAACCTGGAGACAGAAAGCATGGCAAAAGTGTTAAATTAACACCTTGCATCTGTCTTCACCTGTGAGGCAGCTGCTGCCCAGACCAAGGTGACAGAGGAGACAGCACAGTCAGTCAAAGGGTTTAAAATTGATGAGACGTACTGGATAAGCTGTCAGTACTTGAAGTCGCTAACGCACCAGTACAGGATGAGGTGAATCCAAGGATATTTAAGATAGCGAAAAATTGCGGAGGCACTGACAACGATCTTGCAATCTTCCTTGGTCTCGGAACTGGTGTCGGAGGACTGGAAAAGCAGAAACATTATGCCCTTAATCAAAATAGGTTGTAAAGATAAGTCCAGTGGTTATAGTCAAGTTTAACTTTGGTGAAATTTCTAGAAACAGTTATTTGGGAAAATGTTAATAATCACATGGAAAAAGTGGATTAATTTTCAAGAACATGAGTTGGTTGTTATGAGAAATTTTTCCAACTTGCTAGAGTTCTTGCTGAGGAAGTAACAGATGATTGAGAGCAATGCTGTTGATGTGCTGCAGGTGGACTTCCAAAACGCATGCCAAGTGGAGCATGTGGAATAAAGGGACAGTAGCAATGTGGGTATAGAATTGGCTGAGTGACAAGCAGTGAAGAGTAATGGTTAGTAGATGCTTCTCAGACAGGGGGAAAGTCTGTAATGTCAGTGCAGCCAGTGTTGGGACCCTGACACATGTTTTAACATACACATTAGTGTACTGTTTTGGGCAAATCACCACAAGTTACCTTTAATTTGGTTATTTATTAAGAAATCTCGTAGATAATCAAGTACTGAAACAAGATTTAAACCTTTTTCATTTAGCAACCAAAATAAGATCTCTCAAGTAAGCAAGTTAAGTCTCACAACTCAACTTGGCTACTAACCAATTAATGGTGGAATTTAATTACAATTCCAACCAGTAGTGTCTGTCTCTAGAAATGTCCAGGCTTAATCCTAGTGTAGTGTTGTTCTTCAACGTTCTGCTGCTCAATTCTTCTGGTGTTAGATTCTTTTATACAGATTTTCGTCCTTTCATCCAAAATATTGATTACTCTTTGAGTCCTTGAGACTGTACCTTGTTTCCTTATGAGAAGTAATTTCTCTGCTCCTTGTTTGGCCTGAACTGTGCACATTTGAAGACACAAGTTTCCTGTCTTAACTCCTTAAATTCTTTTCCAGAGCAATTAGTTATCCTTTTGGCATAAAGCAACCAGTTCTCAAACAGATTGGTTTCCGTGGCTTCAATTCCTCCTTTTCTCGGACTTGACTAATTGTTTTCAATTTCTGTATAAGTTTATCATTGTCTTTAATAGTTTATTCCAGACACTGTTACTGCTGCTTCTTTCCATGTATAACAGTTTATCTTTGATTGTTTTTTTTCAATCCATGCGCAGTTATTAAAGTTCTCAAATTCACAGTATCACAACACAAATCACAATTTCAAAATTTGCAGCTGAAGCAAAATTAGGCAGCATTGTGAATTGAGGACGATGGTGCGGAGCTTCATGAGGACATAGGTTGATTGAGTATGTGGACAAGTGACAGAACAAATACAACGCAGAGTAGTGTGGAGTGATACTTCTGGTTGGAAGAATGTGGAGAGACAATATGAAATTAAGGATACAATTCTAAAGGAGATGCAAGAGCAATGGAACTTATGTTGAGAATGTTTATAAATTATTGAAGAACAGGTTGTCAGCATAACTAATGAAGCTGGCAGCATCCTTAACAAAAACTCCAGCAAGATAGTTAATTCCATTTTATTGCTGTATAAGTCAGTACTGGCTTTTCTTAATAAATCTGGATTACCCAATTAATGAATAATTTTGTCCAAATGCTAGAAGCTTCCCCTCTACCAAGATTAAACTGACTGGTCAGTAGCTGCTGGGCTTACCTTTTAAGGTCATTCTTTGGATGTCATTAAGGATATCAGAAACACTTCTTAATCTCTACTATTTTTGTCATCCAGGAGGTCTGCTTTTCCACTTTTTTTTAATATATTCATTGAGAGGATGTGGATTCATTGCCCAAAGGGCAGTTGAGAGGCAACCACATAGCTATGTGTTGGAGTCAAGTGTAGTCCAGTTGACAGCTGACTTCCCTAAAGGACATTAGTGAACCAGATGGGTTTTCCCTGACAATCTTCAGTAGTTTCATGGGCATGATTACACTTTTGATTCCAGATTTTTCTTTTTATTGAATTCAAATTCCACCATCTGCCATTGTGGGACTTGAACCCAGGTCTTCAGAACATTATTTGCATCTCTGGATTAATAGTGGTGATAATATCACTAGGCCATTGTCTCATCATGGGACTAGACATGGTCTGTTGCCGACTTGTCCCTTCCCTAAAGGTAATCTATTTTGCAGATACCATTTTACCTGCCAGTCTTTTAATTTCCATTGATTTGGGCTAGGTTTATTCTCACTCCACTGAAATTGGCTTTCCATTAATTATTTTTTCTTATTCTTTGGTTGCTGTTTTTCCTTAGCTGACCTGACTTTGAGGTGATGATCACTGTCCCCTAAATCTTCCACTACTGACATTTGAGAGTCTTTGGTTTGTCTTTCAGAAATGAGATGCGCTAAATAGCCTGAGCAAACTGTTTGCAACAGTCCTTGGTATATGGAATTGGCCCTGACCAAAATTGATATATAGAGTTGTTACATTTCTGTTAATGTGATCTAGGTATAATAATGCTGGATTTGATGGTAAGATAAATAAAATCTGAAGATAGTATCTGTCTAAGTTCAAGGCGGCCTTTTTACATTCTCAATTCTATAACATATTTATGAGACACAGGTCTAATTACTTGTATTGAGTGGACAGCAAAATGAAGGTCAGAAATGATTTATCATCACTGTTCAAGCAGAGTTTTTATTAGAAGGAATGTAATTGTATACAAAAGTTCAATATGTCCTTAAAGCAACATCATATTTAGTGGTATAGCTGCATGAAAGTTGCTTCCCTTCATTTGTGGAATGCGGAACCTAAATTTGAATTTTAGAGATTTTAGAAATTTTCTTCAGTAGGTACATGCTATTATATTTACCTTTTATATTTTCTTCTCCACTGAAGGAGAGCGACAGAAGATCCTAAAGTGGCTTTTGTCATATAATCCTCTATGGTTGCGTATAGGGCTGGAGGTAAGGCTTACTTTGCACAATTAGGAATACTGTAATATAAACAAATATGACAGTTTTTTTATGGAGAACATATTTTGATGTATTGGCTGAAATCTTCATCTTGCGTCATGTTTCAGTGTGTATTTGGTGAACTGATTCCATTGGAAAGCAACAGCGATGTGATTGGCTTAGCTAGATTTATTTTAAATCGCCTACTTTGGAATTCTGATATAACTGCAGCATTTCGACATCCGACTGTGCCACATTTATATCGTGACGGTAAAAAATGTTTTGCTTTTAATATGAAAAGTGTTTCAAAATGTAAGTGTGACATGTAAATTATAGGGCTCTCATTGACTTGAAGGACCTCCAGCAGAATTTTGAAAAAGATGGATTGGAACTCAACTTTCATTTAAGTTTCAACAAGTGCAAATTTTGTTTTCTGTGTGCAGATTTTGGTTATGCTAATTCGATTAATATTGATTAAAATCAATAAATTTTACAGCACAAAATAAGACCACACTCTATCATGTCATCTCTAATAAAACTTCCCAAGTTTCCCAAATTTTTTACAAATGTATATTCACTTCTTTTCAAAAGCTATTGTGGATTCTGCTTCTGCTGCTAATTTCATAATTGTTACAACTGAGGTAACTTGTTAGTCCACTTAAGACCATTATAACTTGACCGCGTGGACATGAGTTAGATGGCAGATTGGGTAGGTGTGGCATTTCCCCTTCTCTTGGATGGCGTTAATGAACTAGTTGCTCTTCCATACATTATCAGTTTTTAATTTTCAGAGTCCTAGCTCTAAAATGACCAGATTTATTAGATTCAATCTTGCGTCTTGTAATTGTGGGATTTCAGCTTGCTATCTGAGTTGTATGATGTTACAGGTTGTATGATGTATAGTTTGCAATAATGGAGGAGCTTGTAGAACATGATGAGCTGCAACTCTCAAACTATACAAGAGCAGTGGGTGAACATATCCCCAAAAATAGCCAAATTGGTCAGCCCATGACTCATTTTTCCTTGGCAATCAGAAAGAAAATTTACCCGCACGTTTGGAATTCAAATATTGAAAGGAACTACTGCTGCACTTGTTGGTTGATCTAATCCCCTATATTTGCTGATCAGCAGCAAGTGCAGGAGGGAATGGCCTGTGACCGGAGGAGAAATAAAAAACTGAGTAGGTGAACAAGACCGTTGAGAATATGGGTGAGCTGATGGTTTGGTAGCCACGGCTGCAATGGCAAGGAGTCTCAGACAGTTTGCTACGCAAGGCTAGTGAGGGGACATAGCCACTTTGGGGCAATGCCAAAGAATTATTTTGGCTCCTGATAAACTGAACATATACCTCAAAGACAAATATCTCTGCAGTTTCTTTTATTGGTCAAGATTGTTTTAACTTAAATGAGACTGCAGTTTTAAGCAATCAAGGTGCCAGTCTGCCCTTATATCTTCTATGTGGTGCTGCTGTCATTTCCTTCTACAAATCTTGCCATATGTGCAAAGTTTATTAATTGATTAGAGCATAAGCATGTTAACATGCCAGAAAAAAAATTGCTGTTTGTTGGGCAGTTACATGTTTATTTTTGAGGCAGCTTGAAACAAGAAAATTACTAAGATATACAAAAAAGAAAGGAGAAAAGGTTTTATTTGATGCCTTTCATGACTACCTGTTGTATTAAAGTGGTTTGCTTCAAGTAAAGTTAATTTGAAAGTCTGTTTGCTTTTCTAATGTAGAAACTGCACACAAGCCAAAATTGTGCATAGGAAACTCCCATAGGTCAATTTGATAATGACCAGTTTTTGTGATATTGATAGAGAAATAAATGCTTGTCAAAGTACCAGCAAACAATATGGAAGGAAAACTGTATATTGGCTTTTATTGCAAGAAAATTTGAGTACAGGAGCAGAGGTGTCTATTATTCAATTGCATAGGACAGTGTTGAGATTGCAACTGGACTATGATATACAGTTCGGATCCCCTTGCTGAAAAAGAGGCATACTTACTATAAAGCAAATGCAATATGGTTTACCAGATCTGACTCCTGGGAAGACTGAGCTTGTTTTCTCCAGAGTTCAGAAGGATGAGTGGTGATCTCGGAAATTTCTTAAAGGGGTAGACAGTAGATGCAAGAAGGATGTTTTCCTGATTGAAGTCAAGAACCAAGGGGGCACCAAGTCACAATGAAAGGCTAGCCAGTTAGGATTGAGACAAAGAGAAACTTCTCTGTTTAGAATGGTGAATCTTTGAAATTTTCTAGGTCAGAGAGTTGCGGAAGCTCTGTCATTAAGTACATTGAGGACAGAATGGTATGTGTAGATAGCATGGAATTATCGTGTGAGGTTGATAATCAGCATATAGGACAAGCTACAGGGGATGTTTGACCTATTCCTACTCCAAAGTTCCTATATTTCACCCACTCTTCTTCAGAATGGTTCCATGGAATCTTTTACTTCTATTGAGCAAGCAGATGGAGGTCTTGTGTTGACATTTCATCTAAGAGATAACACTTCTAATAGTCCAATGCTGTCAGCACTGCAACATTGTGGTAGATTAGATTTTATGTTTGTCCTGGAGTGGGACGTGATTTCTCAATATTTTGAGGCGGGTGTGAGTGCTACCAACTTAGCCATGGCTGTGATTGATAACTATTAATAATATTCAAATACTACTCATCATTGATAACAACCTTAATTTGCTTGTTCAAATGCAATGGATTGTAACTAATGTATGTTGTTTCCTTGCGTATTGATTAGATTTCCATCTTGGATTTGGAGTTGCAACTCAATTAGTAGTGTAGAAATACTGTTGGTACTGCATTGAGCCCTAACGAGAAATTAATGTAACGGTAAATTATATCGTAACTGTTTATTTTGATTTTTCTAGAGCACCAGGAGGTTTTGGCACAATTTACACTGAAGAAGTTTCTGCTTTTGGTTTGGTTTCTTGATTGTGCCAAACAGTCTAGGTTGATAGATCATGATCCGTGCCTTTTCTGCAAAGATGCAGAGTTTAAGGTTAGATATGAAAAATACTGCTTCTCGAAATGTACTCATTGAGTTTTTATTGTAAATGTTAAATATGCATAGGTTTTGTCATAACACTTTCTGGATTTAAAAAAAAAATGTATAATAAGTTTTATTTTAAGAACGCTATGCTTTCTTTTATATGGTGAGATTGGGTCAAAAATCATCCTTTTTTTATGGCATCCTGTGTGATACCAACTTGGATGTTCTTAACCACCAGCATTGCAGTTTCTCCCTCTTCTTCATCTCTAATATAGGGGTTAATGAATTGCTGAGGTGGAGAGAATTTCAGATTTACCTGTTAAGCATTTGTACATAGAATTGCTCTACGTGATTTAATTCCTTTTACTTATTGTACAACATAAAATTTAAAAAGACTTATTCAATTAAAAATTAAGTTCTAATGTAGTACTCAAAAGTCAATTGTTCTCTGTCCACTTAAAAAACAGAAATTCATAACTTAATAGGTAACAATTGGTATTTATATAGCACCATTGAAACATCCCAAGGCAGTGCTCAGAGGCTTTATAAAACTACAATGCTAAACTGTAGAAGGAGATGTATTGGAATGTTGCATATAGTTCTGGCCCCACGCTACCAGAAGGAAGTGGATGCTTTGGAGTGGGTACAGAAAAGGTTTATCAGGATGTTGCCATGTATGGGGGATTTTAGCTATGAAGAAAAGTTTGATAGACTGGGTTTGTTTCCACTGGAACACAGGTTGAGGCGCAGCCTGATAGAAGTTTATAAGATTGTGAATGGCACGGTTAGAGTGGAAAGTATATGAGGCTTTTTCCCAGGTTGGAGGGGTCAATTACTAGGGGACACAAGTTCAAGGTGCAAGGGGGGAAATTTAAAAGAGATGTGCGAGACAAGTTTTTCACACAAAGGGTGGTGAGTGCCTGGAACACGTTGCCAGAGTAGGTGGTTGAAACAGGCACAATAGTAGCAACCAAGAAACTCCTGGACGATTACACAAATAGGAAGGGAATAGAGGGATATGGATCCTGTAAGTGAAGACAGTTTTAGTATGGAAGGGTAAAATGTGTCGGCGCAGACTTGGAGGGCCAAAGGGCTTCTTCTTGTGCTGTTTTGTTCTTTTGAGGATTTAAGGCAAATTGTCAAAAGCCTGTTCAAAGAGGCAGGCTTTGCAGTAGTAGAGAAGAATGAGGCAGAAAGAAGGGCATTCAGTGTCTTGCAGTGTGATTGGAATCCAAGACGTTAAGAGGTGAGAAATTATGTTGGAGTGTGGATATTTCTGAGCATTGTAGATCTGAAACAAAAGGGGATGGCCAAGAAAGGATTTGAAAACAAGTGAGAATTTTAACTTACAGTATCAATTAACTTAGGGCATGTCGGTCAGGGGATACAGGGGTTATGGTGAATGGAACTTATTGAAAATGAGGACACGAGTAATGTTTTTTTGGATCAGATTGGCTATTGCTGTTGGGTGGTATTTAAACTCGATTGGCAGGACAAGGAAACCTATGAGGGAACTCCAATGGGAAAGAAACAAAATAGAAAGCAGAAAAGCAGTAAACAAAATTAAATACAAATGGGAGCTAATACAAACATCACATAGGTTCAAAAAGGATAATGTTAAAAAGCCACTATTAAATACAACTTAGACAACAAGGTGCCGAGCTGGATGAACACAGCATGAATTTTCTGAAGAAGGGTCTCTGCCCGAAACATCAGCCTTCCTGCTCCTCTGATGCTGCTTGGCCTGCTGTGTTCATCCAGCTGTGCACCTTGTTATCTCGGATTCTCCAGCATCTGCAGTTCCTGCTATCTCTGATTAAATACAACTTACTTGAATACATGTAGCATCAGCAAAAAGGTTGATATTTCAAAGAAACAAATTGAGGTAAATGGGTATAGTGTAATTGTCATTACAGACAGGGTGACCAAATTGGGGAACTGAGTATCTAAGGAGATTCCTCATTTAGAAAGGGGAAAAAATGAGGTAGGATAGCACTTTAATAAGGAATTGATCAATACATTAATAAGAATGGATCTTGGATTGAAGTATCAGATGTAAAATCAATTCAAGTGGAGTTAAGAAACAGTAAAGGGCAGAAAACATTGGTGGTAGTAGAACAGTTGTAGTAAATGTTGGGTATGGTATAAATCAGGTGTCGCATGACTGACTTCTGTACTGTAAAATTCGATGATTCTGTTAAGTTCAATAGTTCCATTCTCTTCTATTATTTGTCTGCACTCTTACACATGGAACTGGGTATAATCCAGCAATTAGATTTTGATGTCCTACTTTCTAATTTACATTCTAGCTCTCAGGATCTCATCATCCATCATACCTGAGTTGCTGGTATCAAGGTGGACAACAACTAGTTGTTCATTTCCCCACAGAACATTGTTCTGCAACTGCTGTAACTGGTCCAATCCAGTTAGATTGGAATGAATGAGGCTTTCGGTAGCAGCTGAGGTGACACAGATGCGATATTACAAAATTGGAAACAATTAATTTTATTAGTGGCACAGAAATGAGGTTGGAAGCTCATCTTGGTGAAATATGAAGCCAAATTTGCGAACTCTATATCAACCTGTGACAGTTGCCAAGAGAGGTGTCATTGACTAGGGATTGGATTCTGTTGCAGCAACCAGACACTAGTGGCTTCTGTATTCCCAATATTCAATTAAAGAAAATTTCTATTCATCCACATGCACCACTGATATGTGATAAACAGTCTGACACTTTAGAGATTGTGGATAGGTTGTGCAAGGTCCAGGTAGAAACTGGGCATTGTCAGCTTTCAAGTGAACACTGGCACACAGTTTTTTAGATGTTGTCATTGAGTAGTAATGTGTAACACAGTCATTGGAGGGGAATTGAGGATATGTACTTGGGGCACACCTGACTTGACGTAATAAGACTATCGTCTTGAGGATGACTGTGTATTTGTCATTTCCTAACTGATTGTGGAACCCAATATGATTTTAGTACTTTCTTTTATTGAAAAACATTTTTTAGTTCTGTGAAAAATGTATTGGGTCCAAAGTAGTGTATTCTGTACAAAAAATTATAGACCATGTGCATTACAGTATGATTTTATTTACCAGTAAACTTTGAACATTCTAATTTTAACTTGTCTTTCTTATTTAGACAAGCAAAGATCTGTTACTTGCCTTCTCTAGAGACTTTCTCAGTGGTGAAGGAGATATTTCTCGTCATCTTGGTTACTTTGGGTTGACTGTTAGCCATTTTCAGACACCTCTCCATGAATTTAATTTTGCTGTCACCAATATAGCTGTCGATCTTCGATGTGGTATTCGTTTGGTGTAAGTATATTTTAGTGATCCAATGGAATGATGGTGTTTCTGACTTTTCTCTGAAATCTGATGTGTATCCTAAAGTGTTAAGAAGTTATAAACTTTGTGGTAAGACTAATTTATATAAATAGCATTACTGACCCGACAAAGGTTTAAATATTTTGTTTGTCTCAGTGTTACTTGACATTTTGATGTTCCTCCAGTACTTTTCTCCTCTGTCTAATATTGCTCAATATGTTTCTATCTTGTATATTTTTGATTTTTGAACCAATTTTGAAAGTTTTTGATAAGTTTGAAACAAATTACTTTTTAATTCCTCGTACACCTTTCTTCCCCATCTTCCCTCATTGGACAAGAGATCCTAAGATTTGCAAACATCTGAGTGAAGAAATTTCTATTAATCTCAGTCGCAAGTGACAAACCTCTGATCCTAGCACTGTATATCCCTTAGTTTTAGACATTCCAGCCAGGGACACAACCCGTTGACAACTTCCCTGTCAAGTGCTCTCAGAACTTTGCATGTTTCAGTGAGATTACTTATTCATTTAACTGTAGAGAATACTGGCTCAGACTACTCCATCTGACCTTAAAAGACAACCTCCTGAACTCAGGAGTCAATCCAGGAACCTTATTGAGAGCCTGTTTAAGAAACCTGTAACCTTCCTTGGAGTCAGAGGCCAGACCCGTGTACAACATCCCAAGTGTCATCTCACCTAAATCCAATGTTCCAGCTGTACTTTCTTAATTTTGTGTTCCAGCCCCTTGTATTGAAAATCAACATGCTATTTCATCCTTGCTTGTACCTCATTATTTGCTGTACCTCCATATTAGCTTTGTTCCTGACAAAATGTCAACCAAATTGTTTTGAATTTCAACATTTTGTTACTTAAGCAAATTCAAAAGGTTAATAACTGCTATATTTCTGCATTATATACCTTCTGCCACCATTTGCTCACTTAACCTCAGCTTTATTTGCAAACAGTTGAATTTCTAATCATTTTTATCTTATGTCTACAGTGTAGAGCCAAATACACTTTAGTGGCAGAGCATACTGCACAGTTTCCCAGTGTCTGGTCGTTCTTCAAGGCGTTGGTTTGATCGGTTCCAAAATCTGCAAAAAATTAGAATCTCCTGTGGGTTGGAAGATGGCACTGCTGTTCAGAAAAGAAGAAAGGGAGTATACAGAACAGCACGCCAGTTTGTCCAATGTCAGCCATCAGGAAAATGTTGGAATCATAAGGTGCTAGCAGCTAATTTAGATAACAATAAAACCATACTGAGTACCAAGCCCATGTTACAGAAGAAAAACCATTTATAGCAAATATCAACTCAGATGAAAGTGCCAAGTATGGTAATACAGATTGTGACTATTAGAGGCACAATCACTGATTTTCGTAGCATCCAACAAATGATAGCTTGTTAATTGAAATTGATCTATTTATCATGACTGTGTTTGTTTCCTGTCCATTGGCCATTTCTCTAAATGTACTAATATATTACTCATAGTCCCACGAGTCATTATCTTGGGCAATTTTCTTATGGCATCTCATCTGATGTTGTTAGAAATTTGAAACATGTGGCAATATCCCTGACTCATCGATACTATTAGTTATTTATTCAAATAAATCTCTAGTAGATTGGCTAAATTTGGTTTTCCTTTTGTAATATGACTTGGTGCAGTCAACATAGTTTTACAATTTACTAAATTATCTGCTAACAGATTCTTTATGATTCCAACATTTTCCTGACAGCTGGCATCAGAAAATCTGGCCTATACTCTGTGCTACTTTTACTACCTTCCAATCCACTGGAACTGTCCCAAAATCAGCAGCATTTCAGAGATCAAACTTTTTTTTATTCACTCATGGAATGTGTGCATTGCTGGTTGGGCCAGTGCTTGACTGTCCCTTGTTGCCGTTAATGTGCTGCCTTTGTTTTCCCTCAATGGAATTGGTCATGTGTTAGGAACGTGAGGTCAAAAGATCTTTGGCAAATTTCGACAGTAGATTTGTAGACAGTATACTTTGCTGCTACTGAGCATTGGTGATGGAGTGACTGAGTATTTGTGGATGTGGTGCCAATCAAGCCCATGCATTGTGGAACAAGAATGTCTGAAATTGTGCAATGTGCTGTGCCATTTGACTGTAGACTGTAGCCTTGAGATAAAAAATGATAAACTCCTTGGGATTCACCAATGACTGTTTTGATGTGTAATTGCTACAGAATGTATGATCATAGATCTTCAAGTGGAGTTCAACAAATGTTTGATCAAATTTACGTTGATTAGTTTGAAATACAATGGAGTAAGTGCTTGGTTTTCAGAGTAAATGTTATCTGATTTTGCTGTTTAATCACTGGATATTTAAAGAAGAAAGTGAAGGAAATCATATGGACATATTACTTTGCATTTTACCTAGCTGGGCCTTCTAATCTGCCCATGGGATTTTGAGGAACAAGTATTTTTTGAAATGATTAATTTTCCTTTGACTTAATGAGTGCTCTAAATAAGCAAATCCATTTAGTAAACTTGTCTTGAGATAAGACATTGAGCATTTCTCAATCTTGGTCGAGCTTCTCAGTCTTGAGAATTGCTAACGATATTTAATTCCAGTTTGATATTTTCAGTACAATTTTTTTTTTGATTTGGACAATCGCTTTTACAGACGAGCAGTGGAGCTTCTCACACGAAACTGGAAACTGTCAAAGCAGCTAAGAGTCCCAGCGATTAGCCGTCTTCAAAAACTGCATAATGTGGATGTTGCATTAAATGCCCTTAAAACTCGAGGAGTTGACCTGAGAGACGAACACGGTAAAAGTGAAATTCTGTAATTTGATTTGAGAATACAAAACTTTTTATTCATGATTACTTTTGAGGTTTTTTTTTTCACTTTTTGTTTGTTAGGCAACGTAATAGATTCGAGAGATATTGTTGATGGACATAGAGAAAAAACCTTATCGTTGTTATGGGGAATCATCTTTGCATTTCAGGTATGTGTTTCTTAAAAATATAGCTGTCATTCTTCAAAGATGGTGCAAATAGTTTGAAATTAAAATTGAAGAGTTGCTCAGTTAGTATTGAAATTCTACACAATATATATTTAGGAATGTTTGTGACTTCATCCATTTATTTGCTTTCCCCATCACTTGGGATATTACTGTCTCAAACACAGAGAAAGGTACTCAGCTCTTTGAATTTTAGCTTGTGGCAGCCTTGTAAAAAACCAGGTGGCCATCTAATGGAAAATGGTATTGACGTGTAAGGGTGCACTGTTCAACAGGATTTTTCAATCAATCTGTTTGGAGATGTTACTACACACCTTTGGAGCAGGTGGAACTTAAACTGGGGCTTCCTGGCTTAGAGGTAGGGACACTACCGCTGTGCCACCAGATCCTTGAGCTGTGCAGCAAAGAGTATGTACGGATTAATGCTGCAGCATCAATCTAGCCATCAGATAATGATTTGTTTAATTTGCATATGCTTTACAAGCACTGCCTCGGTGATCATGT
Organism: Ginglymostoma cirratum; assembly: GCA_024137785.1. Taxonomy (NCBI): domain Eukaryota; kingdom Metazoa; phylum Chordata; class Chondrichthyes; order Orectolobiformes; family Ginglymostomatidae; genus Ginglymostoma; species Ginglymostoma cirratum. The sequence continues at coordinate 10,385,469 of JAHRHZ010000058.1, read as the reverse complement.
GTACACTAGATTGAATGGATCAAAGGAACATTAATTGTGGGTCTTTATATCCATATTAAAGATAAAGGACAAATGTTTTTTGTTCAAGTGGAGCTGGAAATCAAACACAATGAAATCAAACACAAAAGGAACTCCAACACAACGTGGCTTCAAGCAGTCATTTAGTTATAATTTGGATATTAACGTGTTGATGTCAACTTTTTTTCTTGTTTTTGAAAAAACGCTGTAATATCCATATTATCAACATTTTTGTTTGTGAGATTAACTTTAGGAAGCATAAGCAAACTTTAACCTATGTTTGGAGATCCAGACTCCCTCCAGATGCCTCGTGAATGAACAGCAGAATTGGACGCCTCCTGTTAACTTGGTGGTTCTGCAAGTTATTTCTACTCCTCACCTCATTTCAAAAAAAATCTTGCCATTCATTCAAACTCACAGTAAAAATGTGAACACTCAGACAAAAATCCCAGTCCCATTTAACAAAGGCACCAAAGGCGAGGTTAAGTGATGTTTCCCCTGAGACCTGATCCCAGCTTCATTACTGGATTTCTGTCTACCTACTCCATCCTCTTTGGCCAAGAAGTGACTGAAATGGATCATGAACATGTTCCAAGTACAGCCTTCACCTGGGGTCCTATTTCTGGCCTGGTTACTGGTTTTCTGGCTCCCAGCTCCCTCTGTTTTTGTTTTCGTTTCTTTTCCTCTGACCTCTCTCAATAAATTAGGAGTGGTGCAGACAAAAGTCTTCCATGTGGTGGCACTGAGACCAATGAATGAAATAATGACAACAACTCCAATTACAGGTTACTCCCCTCCCATCCTTATCAGTCTTGGATTATGTCTCAGGAGAAGTACAAGAAAGGAAAGGAGGAAACCTGTAATTTGAGGAGTTGCAACAGAGAGCATGGGAGCAACGTCATCTGCTTTTGGAGGTGCAGCTGTCCCGCTTTTGCACACTTTTTTTGAAAAAAAATCTCTGCATCATTTTCCCACTCTTTCAATGGGACAACTGTGCCTGCAATTGTTCAGTTCTGTTTGGACTTGGGAGGAACCATTGTTTCATACAATAGGTACACAGCAACAAATTTTAAATTTATTTTGCTCCTATCCTTGATTTTCCACAGGTTACATATGAGGTTGCATGGGTAAATTTGCCTACCAACGCTGTGTATTTTCAACAATAATATGTGCTCTGGAAATTAATTATTTTGATTGTGGTATTTTTTTCCTCTTAGGTGGAGATTTTGCTGAATGAAGAACAGTTACAAGAAGAAATTGAATTCTTACAAAAAACTTTGCACACATGCCACAAACTGGCAGCCTTGCGTTCTGTGCCTGCACAGTCCCACTCATTAAAAGATCAAAACCTCAAAGATATACCTGAAAAATACAGCCCAAGAATCAAGTTGCTAATGAATTGGATTAATGCTGTTTGTAGATATTATGGTGTCAAAGTAGGTTGATCCATTTATTTTATCTGCAAAAATTATGATTTTATGTGTGTCTTTTGAATATAGCTGTGTATAAGTGCCACCCTTCATTACATTGTGGCTGTTTTCATCGCACAAGACTAGCAAGTGACTGGCAGACATTTCCACCACTGCAATCATGTCCTTAGCCAAATGTAATCTTGTTTCTCTCCCAGACCTAAGGCTTTATTTGTGCTCCAAATTTGTGAGCCATTGGCAACCATGAACAAAGGAAACTGCTAATTTTAGGATGATGTTGAAATTCTTGGGACTAGTCTCATCTGTAATACAAATCGATTTTATTTAAATCAATTTATTTATGGTTTTAAGTGTTTACTTTCTGGCCCTCTCCATGATAAAATTTCAAACTTTTATCATGGGTAAATGGTAACTCCAGATAGAATTACAATTAAGCAGTTGTTTGGGTTCAGGTATTCCTCCATAAATTTCATGTTTCCATAAATATTAGTCACTGATCAGTTTATATTTTTGTATAAGCTATAATAGCTTGCTGCAGTAGCTGTAACTTGGAACGGTGGTCTTTTGAAGCGTAAGGGGAGAGCCAACCATTTTTAAACAGGCTATACTTTTCCAAGTATGATTAGCCATAAGACCATAAGACATAGGAGAAGAAATTAGGCCATTCGACCCATCGAGTCTGCTCTGCCACTCAATCATGGCTGATAAGTTCCTCAACCCCGTTCTCCCGCTTTCTCCCCGTAACCCTTGATCCCCTTGATAATCAAGAACCTATCTGTCTCCGTTTTAAATGTACTCAATGACCTGGCCTCCACAGCCTTCTGTGGCAGTGAATTCCATAGATTCACCACTCTCTGGCTGAAGAAGTTTCTTCTTATCTCCATTCTAAAAGGTCCCTTTACTCTAAGGCCATTCTCTCGGGTCCTAGTCTCTCCTACCAATGGAAGCATCTTCCCAGCATCCACTCTGTCCAGGCCATTCAGTATTCTGTAAGTTTCAATTAGATCCCCCCTCATCCTTCTAAACTTCAATGAGTATAGTCCCAGAGTCCTCAAACATTCCTCTGCCACTCAAATCCAGGAAATCTCTCAAATAGATTCAGAGAAGAGAGTTTTAATATTTGCTTATACAGTTCTAAAATATCCAATTAACCAGCAAGGCATGGTTCTGAACTGTGATCTGATCAGGGTAGTAATTGCCTACAGGGTAACTTTTAGTTCTATTTCTGTGTTAAACTTACAAGATGAACGAATGGATAGGATTTTACTTACAAGATTGTTGATAAGGGAAATCTTGTAGCATGTGAAGTTATACAAATCCTGATGTGTATATTGACTGGCCACACATCTTCCCCTGGTCAGCAATATTCAAGTTCTGTATTAATAAGCAACTGGAAATGTGATTAGTGCACTCTGCCAGTGCAAGGAAATTGGTGCTTTGAGCATCTGCTAGATGAATTGTTTGGACATTACTGTAGACCTGTCAATACCTTGACTTTGCTTTTACTTCTTCCCAATGTAATCTCTCAGTGTATTGGTTGCCTTCCCAGATAAACCTTCTCTAATTTGCCCAGTCACAAAATAGGGACTCCCATGAGTCAGCAGGAATGTTTGACCTCTTCAAAGATGTTTTGAGACAGTTCCAAAGCATTCTTAGCAGTTCTATTTCCATTAAACTGTCAACTGCCCAATAATTTATTTCTGGTCTCAAAATTTGTTAATAGTTCTCATTCAAGGACTGTTCCTCTTTCAACACTGCCATCATGCCTCGATGTATCTTATTTAGCTCCCAAATGATTGAAGAGAAGGATAGACTTATAGAAGATATAATGAGCCAATTGGATTACATATTTGTTGGTAATTATAATTTGTGTTGGTGTCACCAAACATAGCTAGAAATAATGATGTTACCACACATGATCATTTTGTGACCCATGGCATATGCTTGCATCAATGGTATTGTAGAAGAGCAAGATTAAGGTCGTTTCTAATGCTTACCCCAATATTGAATAGCCCACTGAAGCTCACTGTTGTGACTCTCATAAGAGGACTAACTGATGCGATGAGATTCAGGATGAGTACTGATCGTGTGTGAAAATTGTTTGGGGAGGTTAAATGTAGATTTTGGTGGAAAAAAAGATGCTGAATTAGTATTAGACGGAAATCTCATCAACTAAGATGAAAAAATTATGCTTCAAGATACTGCCGCTGCAATCAAGTTAAACAAGTACCTAATGACAGTGAAGATTTCTTTGCAATATTAAATTTAAAGAGAGCATTAATTAAACTGAAGTGTTTAACTACCAAACGACTCTGTCTCCTGTAATTATCTAAGTTAATTTTACTGACATCATGCAAAATGGATTATTATTGGAAGTTAAGTTGGGAGACTGGAGAAACTCAGCTTGTGCACTGAATCATAGAATCCTAAGAGTGTGGATGCAGGCTATTTGACCCATCGAGTCCACACTGACCCTCCGAAGAGTATCCCATCCAGACTGATTCCCCTGCCATATCCCTGTAACCCTGCACTCCCCATGGCTAACCTACCTAACAATATACATCCTTGAAGACTATGGGCAACTTAGCATGGCCAATCCACCTAATTGGCACATCTTTGGACCATTGAAGGAAACTCACACCGACGCGGGGAGAACGTGCAAAGTCCACACAGACAGTCTTGCCCAAGGCTGGAATCAAACCCAGGTCCCTGATGCTGTGAGACAGCAGTGCTAATTGCTGAGTCACCGTGCTGCCCATTGTAATGCTCTGTGGAATAGGGAATGCAAAGAGGAGATTTGATAGCTGTGTTTTAAATCGTGAAGGATTTGCATAGAGCCAATAAAGAGGAAATGTTTCCCAGGATATGAGTTAGTAATCTGAGGATACAGATCTAAGGTAATTGATTAAGAAAAAAAACATAACTTGATGAAAAACTTGCTTACACAATGACTGGTTTGTATTGGAGTTCACTGTTTGATAGGTGTGGGTACAGACTCTCAATAGCTTTGAAATTGCTACAGTCATTAGCTTGGAAGGAAGAGTAATTCAAAAGACAGTGGGCACTATTATGAGAATGGCTCAGAAGCTGATGTGATTGATGGGCTAAATGGTCTGCTCCAATGTTGCACCCTTGTATGATTCTATTAAGTTAAAAAACGAGAGATTAATGCTGACACTAATTCTCAAAGATTTGGAGTCTTTAAGAGACTATTCTGAAGTGTGGTCAGTTCATTAGTTGAGAAACTAATATTTATAAGTAGTTTCTGAAGAAAGCCATAATAAAGATATGAAGTAACAATTAAACTGTACTGATCGAGTTATTATTCTACTACTTATTTCAGATTGAGAACTTCACAGTAGCCTTTTCTGATGGCAGGGTTTTATGTTACCTTGTCCATCATTATCATCCTGGCCTTGTTGCTGCAGATGAAATCTGTTCGCGAACCCTACAGACGGTAGAATGTGCACATCGTGGTACAGTGGCAATTGATACATCAACCAGTGATTCTGATGAAAGCTCTATTGATGTCATCCCCACAAACCTCAATGATTCTGGTCAGTATTTTGAAGATTACGTTGACGTTTGCACCCCCGTGTTAATTACTATTTCTAGAAGGTGCACATTTTATTAGAAATATGTATTTACCCCCATTCATCTGGAATTCTACAAAACATTTGTTCTTTTACTTGATGTAAAATTAATTTAAAAAGGAACACTACCCACTAATACCAAGCTGCAAGCTGTCCTAATAGAAACTCAGACCAAAATTAGTTATAGCCTGATGCCCTTGGGCCCTAAACTAGGACCAAATGAGCCCAAGGGAACAGGGGCAGAACTGACAGGGCTCAGAACCTGCACCAGCTTATCCTTAGCAAGCATTGGCCCAGACAGCTGGTGCTTTCTTAGGCCAAAGCAAAGACCTGCTCCTCCAAAGCAGATCTCCAATTCCCCATTGGTTTCATAAACGGGCTACTGTGCAGTGTACAAGGGTTGTCATGCTGAACTTGTCAATACTGGAGCTTTGACCAACTGGGAAGATTCCCACTAACCCAGGGCATCCAAGCCATACTGCTGCCCAAGAAAATCTTACTCGCCAGAAGGTAAAAGGCCAGTCAGATCTGGCTGCCTGTGTGGATAATGTGGAACTTGGAGGGGAGGTTGCAAATAGTTGTGTCCCCATGTGCCTTCTTTTTAGGTCAGGGAAGTTGCAGGTTTGTGAAGTGACATCAAAGAAGACTTGGCAACTTGCTATAATACAGTCTTGTAAATGACATGTACTGCTGCAAATCTGCTGTGATAGAGAGGGTGAATGTTTAAGCTGGTAAGTGGGGTATCAACTCTTTCTGAGATTGTGTCGATCTCTGAATGTTGTCAGAGCAGCTGGCAAGTGGAGGACATTCATGTACATCTTTATCCACCACCTAAAAGGGGCTTGTTAGATTTTGGGATGTTGGGAGTTGTTTTATGGGCTACAGAATACTCCTTTTCTGATTAGTTTTTTTATGTGGCAGGTCTGGTTCAGATTCTGAGATAATAGGTACTGCAGATGCTGGAGAATCCAAGATAACAAGGTGTGGAGCTGGATGAACATGAAATTTCTGATGAAGGGTCTAGGCCCGAAACATCAAGCTTTGCTGCTTGGCCTGCTGTGTTCATCCAGCTCCACACCTTGTTGTCTCTGGTTCAGGTTCTGATTCCTTGCGCTGTGCTCCCCAGATGTTACTAGGCAGCTCTGTAATGCTGTTCAATATCAAAAAGACGTGATTGGCTTTCCTTACTGGAAACAGTCCTTATCTGGCAATTGTGTGATGCGCATTTTACTTGATTAGTCTCGTGAATAGGAAACTTTAGATATTTGCACTGTTTCCACCATTGCTGAGATATGAAGAAAGTCTATTTTCACTGGTTAATGAATCAGTGATTTAAGAGCCATCAAGTTGAAATAGTGAGATTCTAAGAACTTGTATGCCTGCTGAAGAATGAATTTATTTGGTACAGAGATTATTACATGTTTTTAAAAACAAGTTGGTCAATTTTGATGATAGAAATATGCAGTGACAGCAGGATAGCTGGATTACTTTTGGATTGTTCGAGCAGAGAAGTAACGGTCTCTGTTCTATTGTGTATAATTCTGTGGTTTTATCTTGTGGTACTAAGGTGAAATGCTGTCTTTTGTTATAGTTATGTAAAAAATTAGGTATGTACTTGAGCTATCTGTTACTTTTAGTATTACATATCATAAGTTACAAAACAGCATATGAATTTCACTTTTCAGCTTCTTCATCAAGTAGACTCTATGAAGAACTTTTGGAGAATGAAAAGAAGAATTTTAATCTGGTGACTACTGCTGTTGCGAAACTTGGAGGTGTTCCAGCAATGATCCGACAGATAGATATGTCAAATACTATCCCAGATGAGAAGGTAAAATTTAATATCCTTGCCTTGAGGCGATAACATTAAATAGTATACTACCTAATTTTATAAAAAATGAAAAAATTGTACGTGCTGTAGATCAGAAACAAAAACAGAAATTGCTGAAAAACCTCAGCAAGTCTGGCTGCATTTGTGGAGAAAAATCAGAGTTAACGTTTCAGGTCGAGTTCTGAGGAAGAGTCACTCAAACCGAAATGTTAACTCTAATTTCTCTCCACAGATGCTGCCAGAACTGCTGAGCTTTTCCAGCAATTTCTGTTTTTGTACCTAATTTTTTAATTCTGCACCCAACAACATCTGAAGACTTATATGACTGCTGTTTTAATAAGTTATGTTTGCGGTTTAGTCTATCATTGCTGCTCATGGCCAGTATGTTCAGTGCTATTTTAACTAAATATTCCAAATGATATTCCACCATGGACCCTCACTGAATAATTTTTTTGTCACTTTGTCACAATTGATTTTCCATGGTTTTTAAAAATTATTTTACAGGTTGTCATTGCATATGTTTCATTTCTTTGCGCTCGTCTATTGGATCTTCGAAATGAAACAAGAGCTGCCAGGATCATACAGGCTGCTTGGAGGAAGTACAAGTTAAATCGTGAGCTTCAGCTTTTACAGGTAGTGTGATCATCTTCTAGAATATTTATTGTCACCTACGTTGTCCCTTACAGGGTCCCAATAAAACTAATGTACATGTATATTTGCAGTGCATCTGACCTTTGCGCATAAATGTAATGCAATGATATATGTTGAAACAAGCTAAACTTTAATAAAATTTACATTGTTAAATATTACCTTTATTGTTCCACATTTGTAACCAATGAAAAGGAAAGGAGATTGTAAAAGAATAAATTCTCAATTTCAAATGTATGGTCAGACAACATTGTTTAATAAGATTTGAATTCTTCTTCCAGTAATGTTCAATAGTGTTTTATGCAAGCATGGTAATATGGCAATGACTTGAATAGCTGTTTTTTGCCTTAATATTTCACTTTATTGCCATTGGAGAGAAAAAAGCAAATGGTTAAATAAATTGTATGATTTTTCGATTGATTATTTTACTGTTATCTCATTACTGCAAGCATCAGAATACTCATGCCTACATAACTCTCAATTGTACACTTTTTTCTTTCGTTTATTACATTTCATGCATATCATCAAGAAATTACAATGAAGTAAGAATGCATGTTTGCAGATGACTGATGACTTATGCACAAAAATGCATTTTGTCCGCAATCCATTCCAGTTATCCCATTGCCATGGTTCCAGTCTTAGTTTTAATTAGTTCAATACCATTTTAACTTTGCAACAGTGATGAGTTAAATTCTGATTTATTGGTTGTTGCTGATTAGGCATTGTATCATCCTCTGTCTTTATCTGTAGAGATGTCTTTGCCTTGCATCCCCTTACATAGAGATATTTTGTAATTCCATATTCAGCAGAACATTGCTGCAATTCATTATTGGGGCTTAATGGAATACCCAATATGTTCAGGTATGATGTGGTACAAAGGTGTAAATTATTTAACTGCTACTCTACTGACTCCGTACTTCTTCGCTCATGTCAATTTAGATTAACGTATATAAATTAATGCATTTTGCAAGAAGATTGGCATTCCTCTCCTTTTTGAAGATCCTGAGACCATGGCAAGCACAACCTAAATTGTAGATTTGTTCTTCTAATTTAAAAATTGTACTGTGTTTTAGGAAAAAGTTCAAGCTGCCTGTGTCATTCAAGCAGCTGTGCGTAAGTTCCTCTGTCGACAGCACGTTAAGAAGGAAACAAATGCTGCTCTTGTTATACAAAAGCATTGGCGTGGTCATGTGGCAAGGAAGAAAGCTCAAACAATGATGATGACAAAGATGCAAGCAGTCCAGAATGAAGCGGCAACACTTCTTCAGGTTAGACTGATATGTACAAAACGCTAGTGCGGCCTCTCTTGGAATATTGCGTACAGTTCTGGTCGCCCCATTACAGGAAGGATGTAAAGCATTGGAAAAAGTGCAGAGGAGATTTACCAGGATGTTGCCTGGTCTGGAGCGAAGGTCTTATGAGGAAAGGCTGAGGGACTTGGGTCTGTTCTCATTGGAGAGAAGAAGGCTAAGAGGGGATTTAATAGAGACGTACAAAATGATCAGAGGATTAGATAGGGTGGACAGTGAGAGTCTTTTTCCTAGGATGATGATGTTGGCTAGTACGAGGGGGCATAGCTGCAAATTGAGGGGTGATAGATTTAAGACAGATGTCAGAGGCAGGTTCTTTACTCAGAGAGTGGTAAGGGCGTGGAATGCCCTGCCTGCCAATGTAGTTAACTCATCCACATTAGGGGCATTTAAACAGTCCTTGGATAAGCATATGGATGATGATGGGATAGTGTAGGGGGATGGGCTTAGATTAGTTCACAGGTCGGCGCAACATCGAGGGCCGAAGGGCCTGTTCTGCGCTGTATTGTTCTATGTTCTATGTTCTTTGTTACATTTCGAGGACAATTTAAGGCCTAAATGCTACTTCTTGTATTCCACTTGTTTTAGATGGTACCTTTTGTAGATGTTTATGATTTTCTTTTACAGTAGTAAGCTCTCAGAATTTATCTTCAAGTCTAGTCAGAAGCAGTAATTGAGTGTGGTCACTCATTTGAGCTGTACAAATCTTTACAATTCCTCCAACTGGTTCCTTTCAGCCATAAGGACAAGAGCAGGATTTGTCTGGCGATACCATCTGCAAGTTCCCCTCCAAACCACACAACATCCTGATTTGGAATTATATTGCATTGTTGTATTATTGTCACTGTCACTAGGTTAAAATCCTGGAACTTCCTTCCTAACTGACCTGTCTCAATCTGGGCACTAACTGAGTGCTTTGGATTTTGATTGAAATGAGGTGCACATGGTTTCTCAGAGTTGCCCAAGAAGAGGATATTTTGTGGAGGGGAAAAAACACCTGAATGAATATATCTCCATCTTTAGGGGTTCCTTCACGCATTGGAGTAAACATTCACTGGGGCCTTGACTTAACATGCGTTTACTTGATGAATAACAAAGGCATTGAAAAAAGATCAGATATGTTTGATATTTTGGGGCCTTCCATTTTATCCTGATTCTGATGTTCTGTTATTTATTTTGTTGGACTACAAAAGAAGAAAATATTATTTTTTGCTCCAGTATCCCAGTAATATCCAGATCTGATGACATGAGTCGTTTTGCCTGAATTCTGTTCCCTTGGCTACCCGGTGCTCGCTTGCTGAATACTGATGCAACATAATGAGATTTTTTTTTCCTGTGGTTTATCTTGAACAATGAAATATTGACTTTCATTTTGCTCTGCACCAGGTACATTGGATGAGGTTTGTCCAAATTACTCAGATTAGCATAATTATGAATCTGGTGTGGATTAGTGTAGATAATATAAATAGAACACTGGTCCTAAAGTGAACAGTGCAGATCTTGGTCCTTCTGAATTGCCTGTTATTTGTTCAGTAGATTCAATCATCCCAATTTATTAACTGAAAACTTCAAGACACTTGATTTTTAGAGACAGCTTGGGTTTAGATGAAGCCTTTTTTTTATAAATGCAGGCAAAATCTATGATCCTTTCTAGCTGTATTAAACATGCAAAGGCAATACAGGAGGAAACCATCAAATGTACTTCATTCTGATACATTGCATATGGACTGCACTAGCAAAGAAATTTTATTTCCTGCCACACCCCTTTTATCAAATCCACTAATTCTGAAATCTTGAGAGCAGCAAATAAAAATGCTAAAAGGAAAACAGTTAGGACAGAAAAATGAAATATTCTTCATCAAAGATGATCATGCAAGCTTCACAGTATCACAGTAATTTGAGAATGCCAATAATTTCAGTGAGCCAGCAGATTTTCTATAACTTGACCCTCCTCTCATTTAGCTTCCTTTCTTGAGACTTCAGGGTACTTTGCCAACTACTTCAGTGAATGGTTCTTAAACATTCCTACATTTCTCATGCAAGAAATCTGAAATTGGGTACTGATCGGATCTTTCCCTTCTTGACCCTGCTAAGACTCAAAATTGAATTTGATACCTTTTAAGTGCTGCTATAGAAAAAAATTGTCTAAGGAATATAGCAAATTCCTATTTGCTTCGCCCTTCGTATTTCCTTCAAGCTACACAAATGCAGCATGAAGCCCCTGAGACAATGTAGGAGCCAAACCACCACAAATAATCCATGCTTTGGCTGATACCCATATTCAACGCTTTACCCAACGTATGAATAGATGTTGTTCCTTATTGTAGTATCTTCATGACTATTTGTTTGCTGGACTGATTCATTGAAGTTGCTAGGCATTTTAAATGCTAATTTACCTTCTTTCATCTTCCCAAAGAAATTCCACCAAGTGCCTTTTCATTTTATTGGTCCTTCATTTTAGTCATATTAAGTACAACACAATTTTTGTACTTGTAGGTGTGGGTTTCATCTGGTAGTTCTGGCTGAGCTAGCTTGACTAATGTTCTTTATAAATTGTCCATGAGCCAACCATAGCTCTGCATTACCTTAAATTCCTATTGGATAGCCTATAACTGGATCGTAATCATTTTCTCTTTACTGCTTCAGCACTGCTTTCTATATTGTGCATTGTTAGCTAACTGTAACCGCCTATTGTTGTTATTGACAGCATAGTTTGCTGTTTTGTACTTAAAGTATCCCATTTGGACAGCACTAAAAATCTGTCTTTTGTGATGATCGGAACAAAATTTTGATTTTTAAATCTTACCCTGTAAAAAAACTGAACAGGCTAAGAGTTCAGCTATATTTATTGAAGACGTGGTTTTGTTAGGTTCTTCAGTAACTTTAAAAGTTGCATGATGAGTTTCAATCTAGTCTCCATTTCCAGGATGAACATTTCTAATTTCGAAGTGAGATTTTCTCATTAGATTGAGTTGACAGGCTTGTTTCAGTTCTGATGAGTGCACATTACTTTCCCATCTGCTAGCTTTGCACGTCCAACAATCACTTTAGGGAAAAAATTTAAAACAAATGAGAAACAAGTATTCAGATATTTGTTTACATTTTCTAAACTATTTTGTGGGCCTAATCATGGTAACTTAACAATGATCAATTCACTACATGAAATTGTAACATATGTACTTTGACTTTGGAGTGGTTTTCTTTTGGAGTAGTTGCTAGTTTAATTTTTAATTACAACATATTCTTGTGTGTTTTGATGTATTCTTAGTTTTTTGTAACTTTTTTTCTGTCTAATAGGCTTATTGGCGAAGATATGCTGCTAGAAGACAGCTTCAGCGAACACAACACTCCTGTATTCTCATACAAAGCTACATAAGAATGAAAATTGCAATCACCACATATAAACGTACAATAAGGGCTATTATTACACTTCAGAGGCATTTCAGAGCACATCAGTTAGCTTTAGCTGAGCGGAGGAATTATTTAAAACTCAAACAATCAGCTGTTATAATACAGTCTGCATTTAGAAGATGGAAAGCTTGGAAACTCAAAGAGCAGGCCAAGGCTTCGGTATTACTCCAGAAATACATAAGGGGTTTTCTCTGTCGATGTAAATACAAAAGATTTCAACGATCCATATTAATGTTGCAAACTTATGCTAAAGGATATCTAGTAAGAAGTGAAATTAGGAAGAGGAAGAAAGCTGCTCTTACGCTGCAGAAGCACATAAAGGCATACGTGACAGGAAAGCGTGAATACATTTCTTACCAGAAATTGAAATGGGCTGCAGTAGTATTTCAATCTGCTTATCGTGGCATACAAGCAAGAAAGTTTTTTTGCCAAACAAGATCAGCTTTAGTAATCCAATCTGTTTTTAGAATGTATCGGCAGCGAAAGAAGTACATTGCCATTCGGAAAATGGTCATCACAATGCAGACTTTAGTAAGAGTGCGGTTAGCTCAGATTAGGTTCCGAAAATATCGTCAAGCTGCCGTTAACTTGCAGAGGCGGTTCAGAGCCAAACAACAGGGGTGGAAGGAGATGCAGCATTACCGAAAACTTAGACAGGCAGCTGTAAAGGTCCAGGTGGCTTTTCGGAGATGGCAAGCTCAAAAAAAGATTAGAGAAAATGAAGCTGCAGTTAAAATACAGTCATGGTATCAAATGTGTAGAGAAAAACAAAAGTATTTACATCAAAAGGAAAGTTGTATAAGAATACAGTCATGGTATAGATGCTGCATTGCTCAACGTGCTTTCTGGACTATCAAAAATGCAGTGCTAGTCATTCAAAAATATTACAGAGCTTACAAAGCAAGAAAAGCTCAAAATGAGAAGCATATATTGATGCTCAAGGCAGCAATAACAATACAAGCTCATTTTCATGGTATGAAGGCTCGAAGGTTTGCCAGAAAATTGAAAGCTGCATGTGTTATTCAGTCATATTGGCAAATGAGAAAAGAAAGATTTAAGTTTTTACAAACCAGACAATGCGCAATTACGATTCAGGCCCATGTGAGAAAATGGCAAGCTCGGCGAAGATATTGTTCAATGAAAATGGCTGCTTGTATTATACAAACCCATTTCAGAGCAATTGCAGCTCAAAAAAAACTTCAGTCTGAGTACAACGCATTAAGGTCTGCAGCTATTGTCTTACAATCCGCATACAGAGGACTTCAAGCACGAAGACTGTTTTGGCTTTTACGGTCAATTGTAAAGATACAATCTACTTTCCGAGGATATGCATTACGAAAAAAGTTCATGAAAATTAAAAATGCTGCCATCAAAATTCAGGCCTCCGTGAAAATGATGCAAGTACAAAAATATTATAGATCTCTTAAACAGTCTACATTGTATATTCAGAGACACTACCGGGCTAAAAGACTTGGTTTGGAGACGCGAAAAGAGTATCTGAAGAAAAGGGAAGCTTGTGTACGTCTTCAGCGTGCTGTTAGATTGTACTTAATGCAGCAACAATTACATTTGTGGAGGGAATCTGCAGTTAAAATTCAGTCCATGTTCAGAATGCACAGACAAAGGAAGCAGTATCTTAAGATTCATTATGCTGTTGTCATAATTCAAAGAAGATTTCGTGCTTACAGTGAAGGGGTTTGTCAAAGACAGAATTTCATAAGAATCAAAGAAGCCATAATATGTTTACAGGCAGTATACAAAGGTTACAGTGTGCGCAAAATGTTTAACCTTCAACATAAAGCAGCCTCCAAAATCCAGGCAGCTTTCAGAGGGCGTGCATCAAGGGTCAAGTACTTGGCAATGCAAAATGCAGCCATTGTAATTCAGAGATGGTATAGGAGTTCCAAAGTTGGGCAGCAGCAGCGACTTGAGTACCTTAATATTAGGACAGCAGTGATTATTATTCAAGCGGCATTTCGTGGAATGGCTACAAGGGAAAATTTAAAAGTGCAATATAAGGCTGCAGTGACCATTCAAACTGCTTTCCGGAAATTTCGAGCCCAGCATCAGTTTGCAATGTTAAAGAATGCCACTTTAACCGTTCAACGTCGTTTTAAGGCAAAGATCATGGGGAGAAAAGAACGTCAAAAATACCTGAGAATGTGCCAATCAGCAATAATAATTCAAGCAACTTATAAGGGTATGATTGCAAGAAAAGAATACAGTAGAAAATGGCAAGCTTGTATTACAATACAGTCTTATTTCAGAATGCACAAAATGCATGCAAATTTTCAGGCTAAGAGATGTGCAGCTTTAGTAATACAGAATCGATTCAGGGCACATGTGCAAAGAAAATGTCAACGTCAAAAATATCAAAAGATAAGGACTGCTGCCATATTGTTGCAAGCTTCATTTCGTGGAATGAAAAGCCGGAAGAGAATGAAAGAAATTCATAAAGCTGCTACAATTATCCAAGCTGCAGCTAGATCTTTCTCAACCCGGAAGCATTACACTACCCTGAGAGCTGCTTCAGTTTTACTGCAAAGGCAATTCAGAGCTTCGGCACTGAGCAGAAAGCAGCGGGGAATCTATGTATCTATCCGTGGCGCAACCTTAACTATACAAGCTGCTTATAGAGGCATGAAGGTTAGGCAAGATATTCGGCGCAGGAACAAGGCAGCTACAATAATACAATCTGCATTTAGGATGCACAGAGTATGCCTTCCATACCAGGCCTTGAGGCTGGCTACTATCATCATACAAACCCACTTTCGAGCTCACCTTCAAGCGAAAACCTATCGTGACAGTTATTTGAAGCTTCGCGACAGTGTTCTGCTCATTCAGGCTGCATACCGAGGAACGATTGTTCGACAGCATTTGAGGAGCATGCATAAATGTGCAACGTTAATACAGAGTTATTATCGAATGCACAAGGAACGACAATGTTACAAGAGACTTTGCTGGGCGGCCATAGCTGTACAGAGAAGATTCCGAGCTTGCAAAGTTAGAGATGCCTGTGTGAAACGCTATCATGATGTGAAGAGAGCAACTGTTCATGTTCAGGCTGGTTTCCGAGGTATGAAAGCAAGGCAAGAAATTAGGCGAATTTGTCAAGCTGCAGTAATTATCCAGAGGAGATTTCATGCCTACAATGACAGAAAAAAGTATCTGTCTCTTAAAACTGCCACTATTGTCATCCAACAGCGGTACCGTGCACGCCTGCTTACTCGGATTCAACAAAATAATTACTCCGCTATTCGTAATGCAACCATATCCATACAAGCTGCTTACAAGGGTATGAAAGCACGTCGAGAGATACAGTGCAAGCACAAGGCAGCTACAGTCATACAGGCTACGTTTAGGATGCACAGGATATGTCTTCCATACAGGGCATTGAAAGTGGCTGCTACAATCATTCAAATCTATTATCGAGCTCACCTTCAAATGAAAACAGATCATGACAATTATATAAAGCTTCGCAACAGTGTTATGCTTATTCAGGCTGCATACCGAGGAATGATTGTTCGACAGCATTTGAGGAGCATGCATAAATGTGCAACGTTAATACAGAGTTATTATCGAATGCACAAGGAACGACAATGTTACAAGAGACTTTGCTGGGCAGCCATAGCTGTACAGAGAAGATTCCGAGCTTGCAAAGTTAGAGATGCCTGTGTGAAACGCTATCATGATGTGAGGAGAGCAACTGTTCATATTCAAGCTGGTTTCCGAGGTATGAAAGCAAGGCAAGAAATTAGGCGAATTTGTCAAGCTGCAGTAATTATCCAGAGGAGATTTCATGCCTACAATGACAGAAAAAAGTATCTGTCTCTTAAAACTGCCACTATTGTCATCCAACAGCGGTACCGTGCACACCTGCTTACTCGGATTCAACAAAATAATTACTCCGCTATTCGTAATGCAACCGTATCCATACAAGCCGCTTACAGGGGTATGAAAGCACGTCGAGAGATACAGTGCAAGCACAAGGCAGCTACAGTCATACAGGCTACATTTAGGATGCACAGGATATGTCTTCCATACAGGGCATTGAAAGTGGCTGCTATAATCATTCAAACCCATTATCGAGCTCACCTCCAAATGAAAACAGATCGTGCCAATTATATAAAGCTTCGCAACAGTGTTATGCTTATTCAGGCTGCATACCGAGGAATGACTGTTCGACAGCATTTGAGGAGCATGCATAAATCTGCAACATTAATACAGAGTTATTATCGAATGCACAAGGAACAACAATGTTTCAAGAGACTCTGCTGGGCAGCCACCGCTGTGCAGCGAAGATACCAAGCATGCAAAGTCAGAGATGTCTGTGTGAAACAATATAATGATGTGAAAAAAGCAACAATTAGGTTTCAAGCATTTTACCGTGGGAAAAAAGCCCGAGATTTGGCTAAAAAAATTAAGGCAGTTCGCCGAATTACATCATTCTTGCAGATGTGCATTGCCAGAAAATCCTTCTTGATTCAAAGGTCAGCTGTGATAGTACTACAAGCAGCATTCCGTGGTCATCGAGAAAAGGCACGCTACAGAGCTATGTGCCTTGCAGCCACTTCAATCCAAAACTGGTACAGAGCCTGCAAAATGGGCCATTCACAACTTGTGCAATATCAGTCCATGAGGCAGGCAGCTATCACGATTCAGACTGCATACAGACATATGGTTGTCCACCAGTGTATTAAACAGAAAAGTGCAACTGTTAAAATTCAGTCAACATTCCGTATGATTCAGTGTAGGAGAACTTTCCTCAGAATCAAATCTGCAGCCATTGTAGTGCAGTCTCACTTCCGCGCTCGTGAAGCTCGAAAGCTGTATAAGAAATATAAAGTAGCGACTACTATATTACAGCGATATTACAGATCCTACCTCTTGATGAAGCAACATAGATCAAGCTACTTGACACTCAGGCGGGTAGTAATCAGCCTCCAAGCTAGAGTAAGAGGTATTTTTGCCCAAAGACGATATAAAATGATACTTCAGAGCACCACAAAAATTCAGGTAATGTTTCAAATATTATATTTAAATTGGCTGTAGTATGTAAGTTGGTACTTTTTTGTAATATTATAGTTTTAATATTGTTGAAAGTTTAATTCGTAAGTATAAATAATCTTCTGACTTTGTCATTAAATGTAGTTCCTTAACTCATTGGGGATGATTAAGAGACAGATATCCAGTTTGTCTTTGCTGTACAGAATGTTCATTGAGCAATAATAAATTTCCTTGTTTTGTTTTGTCTTTCTCTTCCCTGACCATCTCTCATTCTAGTCTTCAGCATTTTCTCTTTGCTCACAATCTGTGGGAAATTTTGTGTTGCTTAATGAATGATTCAGTAAAGAAGGGCACCCAGATAATTGACTATATTTGCAGCAGCACACGTGAAATGCTGATTAAGAAAGAATTAGATTAAGAACAATGGGGAATAATGTGCCGATTGAAATATTTTCACGTTTTGTCAAAATCAAGACGTTCTTTCATTCTGTTTTTAAAAACAGTAGTTCGCTTCAGTTTTGTTTATAAAAATTCTTGCAGGCCTCTTATCGTAGAAAAAAACAAAGGAACATATTCCTTCTAAACAAGAAAGCTGCATGTGTGATACAGCAACACTACAGAGCTTATTGTCAAAGAAAGATTGAACAAGAAAAATACATTCAAATGAGGCATGCTGCTATCGTAATTCAGGTATTTCCCTCACAGAAAGCTAAATAGTAGTAATTTTCCTCTTTCTAATCTATTATTCTTTATAGAACAGCACTGCTCCAGATATTTCCCAGCTAAATCCTCAAAAAGATTTCAGAAGTTAAACTTGACTGAAATTTATGGCTAGGTAACCGCTTTTTCTTCAAATAAGAATTAGATTTTCTGTCTTTCACCTGAAAAAGACATGCTCCAGAATGTAGAATTGTTCAAAGGATTTATCAGTCTATGAATATATATTGTCTAAGACTTGTGTTTTGTATTAAAATTAAACCACCAAGATGCTTTTCTAATGGCCCTGAACATACGGACCCCTGCATTTGGCATTGCCTTTCTTCTCCCTCTAAAGAGTGATGCAAAGTAATTGTAATACCGGATTCAAACCAGTTTTTTATCCTCTAGTTTTAATGCATCCCCCCCCCACCACCAAATCCTCTTTAATTATGTGATTAAAGTTCTGTATTCACTGATTTTAAAATTAATATTCTCTTTGAGGATCCCTGGCAGTATATTATCATACTGCTGATTTGATTTCACGTCACTGCTTGGTCATGTGGTCTTTTTGTAAATTTATATTTAAATGTGCATGGTTGCACTCAGCAGTTAATCTGATCCACCTTAATTGCAACAGTTGATTCTTTGACAAAATGCTGCAGTGGCGTCTGATGGATTTGGTCACCTTGGCAATGACTGCTCATCTCATCGAACCGAAGTGTGATGCAGTCAGTTCTCAGTTTCGCTTTATAATTTAACCAAGTTTTGGGCTTTTGTAAGCATCAACATTCTGCTCTTCACACCTTTTGTCACTCAATATCTCTTGTTTTGTTTCCTTTTTTTGAACCCGGATATCAGTCCTTATTATGCAATTCCATCAAATACATGCACAATTTCTAGACATTGTTATTAAACTCCGATTTAAACTGAAGCACCACTTCTCGCTTTGTAGTATTGCACTTTCCTTCAGCAATAACAAGTGGTTTATTGAAGTTAGCTTTTTTTCAACTAGATCAGTTGATCCAATTTTTGATATGTTCTTTGTGCTGTGTTTTCTCTTCACCTTTCAAAGTTGATGCTCCTTTCAGCATTTCATTTTTTTTTTTGTGTTCCTTCACATTTTTATTCAAGGCATCCTGGTCAGGCATACATGATTCACTTTAGAGGCGTTGTTTGCATAAATATTATGACCTCGGTGTGCTTTTTTTTTACTTGAAATGCATAATTGTACTTAACTGTTTACTGTTCTTTCTGACCAACTTCGACATCCATTGTCAATAAAGATTTTACTCCATATTTTAATTTGTTTCAGAACACATTCCGTGGATACAAAGCAAGGCAGCTAGCCAGAAAAACAAGAGCTGCACAAAAAATCCAGGCATGGTTCAAGGCTCAAGTTGAACGTCGGCGGTACAAGTCTATACTTGACTCTGTTCTATTCATCCAACAGCAATTGAGAACAAAACAAGAAAGATCTAGGTAACATTTTATGGGAAATAATTTTTTAAAAAATTACACCGTGTTTTGTAGTTCTAGAGAAAACAGAAGTTAGCTTTTACCAATGTTGCCCTGTGAAACTGATAGCAACTTCTGACGTGATCACAAATGTTACCTTGTGAACTTTCGTTATGCTGCACAGTCATGTTTATTTTTCTTGTTATAAAATCCCATTAAATTTTCTTGTCTGGCCACTTGTGCACGTTATTAACCTGTGTGGTAGCTTTTAGGTTGATTTGTAACTGCACAGCTTAGCAGTCATATCAGTTAGCACATGAACTTTTAAATCTGGAATTTGTTGGCCCAAATGCCCTGCTCTTTCATTAGGAATGCTGTTGTTCTAGATGCAATTAACACAGAAATCAGACCTCCGTCGTGAACTGAAACTTATTACATACCATTCTCATTATGAAAACATTTAAAATGTTAAATCCCATGTCACTGCTTTTTGTGTAGTTCTAGAATTCTTCATCTATTACACTGCCAAAGAATATTTTAGATAATCTGCTGAGGTAAAGAAAACATCTTACTTACGAATACCTTATCATGGCTTCAGCGTGCCTCAAAGCTGCAAGAAAGATCACACGACATTGCACAACTTTCTGTGATGTACACATTCAATGTCACATCATAGTCACACCGTTGTTCCATGTTTTACTTTTTATAAAACGTTTGCTGTTTCAGCCTCCATTCCATGCTCCCTGTGAAATGGTCTAAAAATGAATGATTATCTGTTATTTTTGCTGCCTGGTTTGCTATCTGAGAATTTATCAGTGTCATTTTCTAGGCACCTGTGGTAAACAAAGTACAGGAGTTGACTGCTTTTTTTTTAATCCTGATTTAAATTGTCCCTTTTTTTCAAAATGGTTTGAATTGATTGCATTTCCTTGTATTTCACAACTAGGTTCTTAAAGATCCGGGCTGCCTCAATTGTTATTCAACAAAAATGGAGACTAACTGTTGCAACAAGAAGATTGCAGGATGAAAACATGAGAAAAACAATGGCAGCAATCAAAATCCAGGCATTTTGGAAAGGATTTAGAACCAGAAATCAGCTGATAAAGGTAGACTGCATTTTCTTAGTTTTCTTTGGCTTGCTTTGCTTTTGAGGAATCAGCATAAACATACTGGGTTAGAAACTTCACTTTGGGTCCTCTGTGCAACCCAGGAACAAATTGTGTGAATTTTCCAAGATTCAGATGTCAGCTCAAACACAGTTTCCATCACTGAATCCAACATTTCCTTGAACCAATGCAACCTGGCAGCATTATAAAGGTAATTGATTTCCTTCACCACCCCTGCCTCCTGTTACATTAAAAGACGTTACTATATTGTACTTGAGAGTGTTAACCTGTGCAGCTTTATTCATTTGGGTTAAAAATGAGTTTATTGCAAAAGTAAGCATTTACAGTGTGTTTCTAATGTACCACCTGAGTACCCACTATTAAATAATTAAAATTAATGTCAACCCATTATATGGTATTATTTAGTAGTATCTTTCATGCTCAGTCTGTTCCTTGTAAAACAAATCATTTTTTAAATATTTCAAGTATAACTTTGTGTCACTAAGCACCTACAATCGTTTATACCTGTTCAAGGCAGCTCTTCATTCTGAGAAAACTCTCCATGCTTATTAAAAGCAAAATACTTTGGATGCTGGAAATCTGAAACAAATGCATAAAATGCTGTAGTAACTCAGCAGGTTTGGCAGCACCAGTGCCCAGAGAAACAGTTAATGTTTCTGAGTCCAGCATGACTCTTCTTCAGAACTCTCAATAGATGTTGCCAGACCTTTTGAGTTTTTCTAGAATATTCTGCACATTTTTTCCATGCCTAATCCTTTGAACTAAGATGAGTCCAGTTTTATGGGTGGGTTCCCAGCTTCCAGTATGATGATTAAACCATGTTAAAGTTTGCAGACACTTCAGTTATGCTGGCTGTGAATTGAATTTAAAATTCTGTTATGGTGGTGCTTTGGCTAATTTCGAGCGAATTGTGCTGAGAATGGAAACTCTAAACTTCTGTTTTCATTTTAGTTCCGGGATCAGGATTCAAATCCTAACTAAATTGCTAGGATTAAAGTAATCTTTATTTTTTAGACATTTTGACAAGGTTTGAGGAAGAAGTGGACTCGAATAATTTTGACCTAGTTTCTGAAACAAAAACAGAGGTTTCAACAATGGCAAGTCCATTGGGAAAACATAGCATGATTAGAAAGAATGAGATTCTTGATGGCGCTAAAATAAGTCTAATTTTCCACCCAAGTTTTAATGGCGAGATGAAAATGTTGTTAGTGAGTGGTGAGAGGCCTATATAAAATGCATGAATTATCTCATATATATGCAGTTTGCTATTTCACTGGAGAGAAACTAGATTGTGGCAATTCTAAACATATAAGTCTGATCTGAAACCTCAGGGCATACTACGTGGGCAGCATCCACCTGCATCCTTTGGTCATGGAGATTGACATCGGAATGCACCAGCCTTCCCATTATCATGGCACATCTGTGATTCACTTAGAATACTTCATTTTGGAGTGCACCTACACCTTTCAGTGCTGTGCACCTGGTAGGCCACTTTTGCACGTAGGGACAGGCACCATTTCATTCATCAGAATAGGGCATATGTCAGGGCTCCTTGCTTGCTCCCTTAATTCTCACTTGGATGCATACTGTATCTCTGCCCATGACTTGCCTTTTTGAGCATTCCTGCTTCACAGTCCGACAGTATTTCTGTCTTGCCTCACTTTTTGGTGCAAACACAACTGGACAGCTTGTCACGGTTGCCAGAAGTGATCAGTCAAGATAGTGGATGTGTTGCTGTACAGCATTGTGCTACGTGAAAGTCATGCCTACAGCATATGCCATTAGTTTACGCAGCAAACACATTGCATATGCTTCAACTATATAGCTAGTCTAATGGATGTAGTCAAGTCAAAGGGGTCTGTTATCACAGAGGAACCCTGCCACAGTCAAGCAAGGTGTGGAGGCGCTGATGTTGGATTTGAGTAGACAAGGTCAAAAATCACACAACACCAGGTTATAGTCCAACAGGTTTATTTGAAAATGCAAGCTTCCGGAGCTCAGCTCCTTCCTCAGGCTCCAAAAGCTTGTGTTTTCAAATTGTTGGACTATAATCTGGTGTCATGTGATTTTTGTCCTTACCTGATTGTATCAATGTGCAAGTGACTGACTTAAGCCGTGAACTGTGTTTGGACAATCAGTATCAGGGTTCCTTGTTTTTGCAGTCTAGGGAGTGGGCCATGTTCAATTCTGCAGATTCTGAGCATCAGTCTGTATATTACAGTCAGCCAGTTGTGAAGCTGTAAAGAGGTCAGTTGGGAGTTTTCCTCCAAGTCAGTCAGGGGTTAGGTCCTTGTCAGTCCTGGGAGTCTGTTCGATTAAAATCAAAGCAGATTATAGAGTCCACTGCTACCATGGACAACTTGGAAAGCCAGTTGTGAAGAATGGAAGCAGCAGGCTGGGATACAGGTGGGACAGTAATCATGATACTGGACAACTCTGTACCATGGTGGGAGACAATCGTGCATTAGAAGACATAATTTACTCTTGGACTAGCAGTATTTGACAGCCACTGCCACCCTGGTGCACCCAGTACATCACAATCGCATTACTAAACTGTAGGCCCATGGATTGGGGATGTTGGCAGATGGAGACTTAAATAAAAGAGTTGAGCATGTGGAAGATCAGAACTGATGGGTCAACAAGGAGTGCAAGGGAAAAAGGAAGAACTTGAATGTTAGTGGCTGTCACTTGGGTTGAAAGGCCGAGCCTGTGACTTGCTGTACAAAGCACCAGCTGTGTTGTTTTCCATTTTCATCTGAATCGCAATGCAAATGCAAAAGGGCTCCTGCCATGCTTGCAAGTGGGCAGTATATTTGTTGAGGGTGCAGGCTCTACTTGTGAGGCATGAGAGGGTGTTTGCCCTTATTGAGGTCATTGTTGCGATCAGGCACTTGTACATGTGGGTTTAAAATATCTGTGGTCATAAAATTCTACAAACAAAACTCATGCAGTGACCAACTATATCAAGTACACATATTGACCACATGCAATCTTTAACGCGTTGTTGGTCATTGCAAATTGATCATGGTCATCTGTGTGAAGTAGAAGTGATCATAGGTGACTTCTTGTCTTGTGGGCCACAACTTGCAAAAACAATCCAAGGCTTCATTGGCTACACAAAGGTGTTGAGATGATTTTCTCTCACCTTGAACAATGCTGCTTTTCTCAGGTGGTGTGATGGATGGGGTTGGGAAACAGGGTTTCACTAATTCTAATCTCATTCATTGTTTGCAAAACATGGGTTATGGTGCATAGATTAGAATAAGGTCAACCAAATAACAGGTACATGTATATGCATTCCGTGGCCCTCCTTGACCGAATCCTTTATGTTGCACTGTATTGAGGACTATGCTAAACTTTCATTTGTGTGTGCTGCGAATGCTCACATTCGTAGGGACCTGTCTGTATCTGACATTCCCTATAGGTTTCATTGGAACTGTGACCAATGGATCCAGCCACAGCAGGGGTTATTGTTGCTGTTCCCATGGTGCAAAAAAAGCTCTGGGAAATTGAGGAAGGACAAAGGGGCTAGCAAACCCAAGACCACGAGCTGGACAATTTCCATGCGAAAGAGGTTGCAGCTGGAGATACCCTCAAGGTGTGGAGGTGGTACAGGAGGCTCAGTCTGTCATCCATGATGCCATTTCCTCTGAATGAGTGAGGTGCATTGCTGTCACAAGCTAAGGATGTCACATGAACAATGCTCCCTCTGAGCTGCACACCTAAGGTGCCGATTGGCGTCAGCACGTTGATCGCAGCTATAACTGCAGGAAGCCTACATGAATCTTGGAGGTCTGCGCAGCAGGAAAGAAAATTAACTGGAACACTATCCAGGAACCAAGTTCTCTCTAAGCCACGCAGCCACTAGAAGTTCCACGTGCAGTGATCCAACAATGCTTTGGACATTGACTCCTATCTTCAAATTATTTGCCATGCGGGGATCTTGGAGGATCGTGCAGCAGGAAAACAAGCTAGCGGGAACATTGTTTAGGACATTGTCACAGAGCTGGAGCAGAACTTGCAATCTGAATGGGTGGGTGGCCACTCAATCCCCCTGACCGTCAAGTTGACAGCTGCATTCAATTTTTATGCCGCTGGCTGTTTCCAGTGGCCCAGTAGGGGTTGGCAGAATGTCTCAATCCACAAATGCATCAAGGCTGTTATTGATGTAATCTGTGCAAGTTCAAACACAGTTTCACCTTATTTCCCAATGATTAGATTCGTGCTACAGCCCAGATGGTAGACTTTGTCTTTGAAGCTGCATAAGCCAGGTGAGGAATGCTATTGGCTAAAACATCTAGCATTCAGCACTGTACAATGTGGCTGATATTAATAATAGAAAATGCTTCCGTTCGGTAAATGTAGAAGTCATCTGTGGTCACATCTTCAAGGTTGGCATCAAAGACCTTAAAAGCAGCCATGAGGCTTTATGTCCTTGATAGTTCAGGTTCCTGCTTCATTTCAATGGTTAGGTACCTTAGAAGGATAGCTGCTAGGTGCCTAGTCTTGACAACCATGATTGATGACTCCTTTACTGAACATGCTGACTAAAGCCAAGTTTAGAAAAAAAGCAGCCATTCTACGTCCAGGGCATGGTAGAGGAGGAAGTCTTCTCCTGAAGATGAGGTTCCAATGCTTGTATAGATCAGGTGGGAGTATAGTACAAACGGTGTGTACTACATAATCCTTGCTTGGTGTATTTTGGACAATGAAGCAGGAAAAGAGGGATGTGATGGATGCTAAAGAGCTGGGAGAGCAGCAGCAGCAGAAAAATAAGGGCATTGAGCAAGAAGAACATCACCTACAGTGTGATAGAATAGGGCAGCATTGGGCACAATAGGCCAAACAGGAATTAGTTGACACCTACTCCCAACAGGTGAGTTGGGTGAAGTTATCATTCAAAAGGGAAACAACTCTTTTCACTTCCGAAGACAAATGCAGCTATTTTAAAAAAAGTTTTTCATCACCCTTTCTATGCTGTTAAATAAAAGTTGGTATTACCAGCTGTCTGAAAGCTTTGTGATATTGTGATGCTTTAGTATGGAGCAATGCCAAGTTGTTAAGCTACCCTGGGTATTAGAGAAAGATTCACTGTCTTCGGATAGGGTTCAAATTCTTGCAGCTATGACAATTATTTAAACAGGTGTTGATGTAAAAACATTAAATATCTATGATTGTGAGTTCTGTTTCCAATGAAATGTTATTCGTGCCACCTGTATGTGCTTCAATGCTTTTTCCCAATCCCACCCCACTGTGTACTGTGAAGTACTAGTCCTGGCTGGCAATATTTGATCTGCTGCGCAACTGGACTTGAAATATAACACTAGTGGCTCAAACCCTGAAAGGTCTCAGCAGCAGTAAGTATTTCCTCTACAGGTGAGGGCACAATTTGATGAGTGCAGTAAGGTGTGCACGTAATGGGGTGAGCAGTGGAGAATTGCCTGATATCTCACCAGAGCTCATGGTGGGGAATCCTCTGAAAGTCTCCGAAATTGATACTTGCCTAATTCTGCACAGGAGGGAGAAGACAAGGTAATGCTTTGTATAACTCTTGAACTAAAAGCCATGCAAACTTCAGTCAAAAAAAGGTTTGGACTATTGCATAGTGTGTAATTTGTCTGTAGTCTTTTTGTTTGAACTTTGACATTGAGAACTGTAGATTGTAACTTGTATCTTCCATTTTATTGCAACAAGGGGTGATGTGGAGTACAGTCAGGATGACATTTGGTGTGTTCTAGCAATCTTTTAGAAAAATTTTAATACTGCATCTGCAGATCACTCTGCCACCTTGTACAATCCATTTATATACCTCATTTATAAATGTCAGAATACAAGTGCAACTGTATGTTTGGTTTAACTTCCTTGGTTAAATTCTACTCATTGCCTTTCCATACAACAATGTAATTAACAAATGGCCTGTTAGCACCTTTTAATATCATGAATCACAGGAGTCCCAGAACAGATTCCTGGAAAATAATTGGTTACTTCTTCTCAGATTTGTATATTGCCATCCTTTATACTTACACAAAGAATGAATTTTAATTAAATACTCACAATCCTAGATCAGTGTTTTTAAATGTTTGAAATAGGATATCAAAAGTCAAGTTACTAGAGCAAATTACTTTTTACAAAATAAGTACCGGTGGTATAATAAATGTATATTTTTGGGATTGCAGAAACATGAAGCCGCCTCTCAAATTCAGTCTGCTTACAGAGGTTATAAACAAAGAAAGAAGTTTCTTCAGCAAAGAATGGCTGCAATGATCATTCAAAGAATTTACAGAACTTGGCAACTTGCAAAAACTGAAAACATGAAGTACAAAAAAATCAGACAGGCTGTAATTCTCTTGCAATCCATATGTCGTGGCTGGCTTGTTCGCAAAAAGGTATGATGTTAGTAACTACGATGAGTTCTAATTTATTGAAGCTCGTTTTTAGCTCAATTAGCACTCTTATAAACCTCCCAGAATATTTTACGCTTGTAGAAAATACACGTTATTGTAGAAAATACTTCAAACCTTTTAACTTAAGGGGCTTACGTAATTTGCTTTTGAAAGCATGGTGATTCTGCCTCCATCGCCCTTTCAGAAATTGCATTCTAAGTCCTAACTACCAGTTGTATAAAAACATTGTTCTTCATGCCACCTTTGCTTCTATTGCTAATCTTTTATATCTATTCCATTAAAATTATTAAGCTTTCTGCCAAATGGTGTAGCTTCTTTCTATCTATTCTGGGTGGTCTATGCATGACTTTGAGCAGTTTTATCACATGTCTTCTACATCTTCACTTGTCTGAGGTGAACAAGCCCAGCTTCCCTGATCTGTCCACCTAACTGAATTTTTTTTTCCCTGGATCCACCCTCATGAATATTTTCTGCACCCCCTCTAATCCTTTCACATCCTTACCAAAGCATAGTATCCAGATCGAATACAATGTTCCAGTTGAGACCAAACCAATGTTTTATGAAGGTTCATTATATTTACTTTGTACTATATGCCTTTACGATGAAGTCCAGGGTTCAGATTCATTATTAGCTGTGCTTGACATGTCCTTCCATCTTCAATTTGTGATCATATACGTTCAGGTCCCTCAGCTCCTAAACTCCTTAGACTTGTATCCTTTGTAATATTACATCTACTTATTCTTCTGACAACTGTCTCACTTCACACTTCTCTGTATTACCTTTTATCCGTAATTTATTCCATTTCACCGGCCTTGTCTTCTAGAAGTCTATCACTATCCTTTTCATATTTTAAGATAGTTTTAAAGTTTGGTTATCTCCAAATTTTTAAGTTGTTGCCTGTATGCCCATGTTTAAGTCATTGATATGAGTGCTTTCACAGTACTAGTTTGCAAAAATTTGGCAAAGATGATCAAAATGCATTAATTGAAACAAAAAGGAAAAGGCTTTATTTAATTCTTTTAAATAACCTCAATGATAGGAAATAGCAAAGAGAGTTTTTTTAATGGTAATTTAAAACAAAAAATTATCAATGCAACACCATGTAACATGCATCAGAGAAATGTTTGTGACGCAAAAAATAATGAAATGAACTAAACTTTAATCATTTACCAATGTAATCATCAGAGCAGACATGCTCTAAAAAGATAACCAGATACTATTTCAAAAGGGAAGAGGAACTGATAAGAATTACTGTCACTTTTGCTGATCTTAATAAGTGAATTCAAAGGAGACACCAGCTCTAATAACTGCTATCGTGGATTTGCTCGTCTTGGCTTTTGCTAGTTCTTTGTGACATCCACATCTTTATTTTAAGATTATTAATTACAGTCTGGGTGCATTGCATTCTCATGAGTTGTATTTTTAAAATGATCTTTAGCATGCACAGACGTCTGTATGTGACTTAATTGCAGGAGAGTGTAACCGAGTTATCACAAAGTATGTAGCTTTGGAAATTCTTTTCATCCTAATAAAATCTGGAAAGACCTGGTCGTATGACCAGTCCTTTGATTCAGCTCCTTCATTAGTTTTAAAGTCCACAGTACCTTGCTTGACTTTGCTTCTTTAAAGTTCGAGTTGCACTGGTATAACACTTGAGTTTGAGTACTTGATATGATCGTTAGTGGCAGCACCATAAGCCTACAGCATGGAATAAACCTCCAGTTTTATCTGACAAACTGCCTTTGTGTAATGAATGCCTCAGTTGCGGATCCCGACCTCAGAAGGGTCTCACCCAGCCCTATGCCATGCCATTGCTGTCAACAATCTAATGTCACATTGGAGGCAATTGAATCCAACACTAGCCTCAGTAGGAAGCAAGTACACGCTATACAGATCCTGACATTCATTCCCGAGATTCCAGTGCCAGGCGTAGGTGGCCAGCTTCAGTGATGAGATTGATCCTTAGGTCGGCTTCAGCTGAGTCTTGTGGCCCAGGATTCCAGCGGCCCTGTGTGGACGGTCTGCTTCGACGGTCGTTTCTGGCTCAGTATTCCAGCGGCCTGGCATGGTGGTCTTCACCGGCTTTCTGCAGCGGTACTGTCTGCCTGAGCTCGGGAGCCATGAATTTAACTCGGATGAACTTTGTCTTAATTTTTAAAAATTCTTTCTCATCTATGCATTCTGTTATTAATATAGATACCACAGTATAGCGACTTAAACACTTTTCACTTTTTTTTTTGTAAAAAATACACATGACAATAGATTACTATTGTATTCAATTCAAACCTCTGGCCATTGTAATTGAGCTGCCAGTTTTTCAATGGCTGTAAAGAAAGTTTCGACGTCCTCCTTCAAATTGTGCACAAATTAGGAATATTTTAGGAAATCAAAATGTGTTTCCTGCCTAAGTGTATTGAAATTATTATTAGGTCCTAGCTGCTGCAAGAGCCTCAATTCCCTGTCTTTCTGTACTTGTAACTCTTACTCAATCTTTTAAGTGTTTCCTTCCTGAATCAGTTGAAATTTTCTTTTTTTTCTCCTTTCTGGGCTTCTCTTTTTTTTGTTCTTCTTTTGATCTTCTCTCTTTGTTCTTCTCCACTTGGTCTTCTCCTTTCTCCCTTGCTTTAAGTTGTAATTGTAGCCTTCATTCTTCCAAGCAGATTTAAGATAACTTGGCCTGTTTCAAATTCTGTAACTTCTACTTGCCCTGAATCAAGAATGAGGTCCAAATACTCAGCCGGCATCTTTACTGCTTTCTGACTCCATGCTTTAAGGTATATGTTAAAGTCTATCTCCTTAGCTATGGTTTTTAATTGCCCTATGTTTAGGGGTACTAATTTTTGCTAAGTTGAGTCCTCTTGCAGAAATGCTTTCATGTCAAAGGTAGCCATTTTAATTTCTATTGGTAGTATTCCCAAACAATTCCCTGTTTTGTTTCAACAATTTTGTCTTTTTCTCAATCTCCCTCCTGCCTCCTTTTGAAGTCAGATTTTGATATTTGTAATGAATCAACTTTGGCTTGTCGCCCTCCATTTGTCACAGACATGAGCTTGTATGTTGTCTTATTTTTCTGTGATCAAAGTATTTTTGTTCTGTGATGTTAATGTATTTTCTTGCCCACGGAGTGGTTTGTCCCAGTTTAAATAATTTTCAACATCAAATATTTGAGTTTAAAACAAACCAGATAAATTATTATCCCAGATAATAAAACCAGATAAATCACCTTGTCTCAGATGTTTAAAACAACATCTCAACTATCACATACACAAAGGTTTATCTGTAGATGAAGGAGATAAAGAGCTCCTTTTTTAAGTGTCTTTCCTAGCAGGCATGTTTCTTAATTGAATTGATGCTTCAACTGGAAAGGAGGCTTTGTATAGCAGACGATGCTTCAGGGTTTCTTGCAGCTGAATTGCTAGGATGTCACGTGAACCTGAGGTGGAACATGCTGGGGAGAATCATTCTCCTACTTAAATTATTGTTATTTTACCTTGGCTACCTTTTGGCTTGCAGCTGGTTCAATAGCTTTTCATAATGTTTCAGATGTTATCTCTCCTCATGTTTCTGATTAGAGTGCCTTCTGCTGCAAGTTTTAAAAGAACAGGTAACAAACATGACGTCTTACTCTTGGCCTGTTTCAAGCTCAATTATCCTTTCCCAAAAAAGCTAGTGTTGAGCTATTATACTTCCTGAATTGTGGCTCTTCATACCAGGTGTTTGAGACAGCAAAGTCTTTGAATTTCAGATGAGAAGTCATCACAAAACAGTGGAAGTTTGATCAGAATCATTTTTACATTTGCCTAACACCCACTGAGTCTCAACATCTCTGTTGTCCACAGTGAAGCAGGAAGATTGAGCAGTTGGTGTGTTGTCATAAAAAGTTCTGAGGCAGAGTCACCGGACCTGAAACATTAACTCTGATTTTCTCTTCACAGATGCTGCCAGACTTGCTGAGCTTTTCCAGCAACTTCTGTTTTTGTTCCTAGTATATTGTCATGTTTGATGGTTCATTCTTAAAAGGACTTGTGAATTTCACATGTAGCTGTGTTTGTACATATTTTAATTAAGTATTGGTTTTGGTATTTGCCATATTAAAAGGCGTGTCCATTTAAAAAATACAAGTTTAAAACTGTCATGCCTTACTGGACATGACAATATTACCCTTCAACCCAAAAAAACAACTTTTCATAAATGTTCTGTATTCCTTATCACTCGACTATTCTGTATTCTGTATCACTCTGTATTCATGCTGCCATAACCAATTTTTATTCCAGGCATTTTGCCAGCAAGTCTATTACATGTCTCTTCATCAAATACCTTTGGGAAGTCTATAATTAACACAAAAACTCTATTTCTCATCTAAATGTTCCGTCAAGTTCATTAAGCACAATTTACCTCTACCAAATTCATGCTAGTTTTTTTCAAAATTGATGAAATACATTGTTCAATATAAATTGTTATCACGTAGGGAGAAGTGGATAACTAACTTAGTTTGTCGAGGAAATCTGTGCAAGGTGATCATCCTAAAATGTGTTATCGGTTCAATTTTGCTCTAATTTTCAGTTGGGGCTTATTAAGCTTTTGTTAAAGGCTGGATTTGGTAAATGGGGTGAAAGAAATTCACCAAGGCTCTTCTGACAGCATCTTCCAAACCCACTCTCACTGCTATTTAGAAGGACAAGGACAGCTGCATGGGAACAGCACCACCTGGAAGTTCTCTCCAAGCCACTTGCTATCCTGACTTGGAAGTATATCACCATGCTTTCAGTGTTTCTGTGTCAAAAACCTGGAACGCCCTCCCAAATGACGTTGTGTGTCTACCATAGCATGTATCTGCAACAGTTCAAGAAAGCACCCACAGTCACTTTCTCGAGGACAACCAGCGATAGACAATAAATTCCGGCCCAGCCAATCATGTCTAAATCCCATGAATAAACTTCTTTTAAAAAAAGACTCTAAATAAAAGGTAAATCTGAGCTAAAACTCTCTGACCTAGTGTCAGCTGAATGAAGGGAGAAATTATGTTACACGGCTACATCACTGTCTTAAACAAAATATTCAAAATGTCTAAAACCCAAAAACAAAAGATACAGCCCCAGTTGCTTGCATTCAGGGCACAGGGGATGAAGAGAGTAGCTGTGAAAATCACTACTGCCCTTCGTGCTATAGGATCGTTGGGGATAGTTTTCATTTGTCAGTATAAGGGGCTTAAATTAGGAAGTGGAAAAATGTGTTTGGTTTCAAGATACATATTTAAGTTGAATGTACATTTTGTTCCAGAAGGCTGTGTGAAAGGTGTAAATTATCTATTCGGATTTTAAAATTTTGACTTTTCCCTAGTAGCTAGAATGCCATAAATGCCTCCTTTGCTTCTGTATTTATTTTTCCTCCTCACTTTACAGCTTGTTGAACAAAAATTGGCAGAAAAGAAGCTTTGTTTCGCTGCTGCTGTCTATCACCACCTTTGTGCTTTTAAGATTCAAAGAACGTACAAAAGATACAGGGCTCTTAAATGTGCAAGAAATGAAATCAATTCTGTCATCTTTATTCAGGTAAAAAAAAGAAAACAGTGAAGTTCAATCCAGGTGATCATTTTAAAACAGCAATTCTTAAAAAGCTGGAAGTTTACACTTGTTGACAATGAAGAACTATTCTGGTCACTACATAGATCAAACACATTTATAGTGTCTATGCATTTTAACAAAACAAATTAATCCCATTGTGTTTTATGATTACTTGAGCCTTTACAAGTCTTTTAACTTTTTCTAAATTTTTACAATTGCTTGAGAATACCTAATCTTCTGAAGAAATGACATTCATGTAACATCAGATGAATTCAGTCATACAGTGTAGATATAGACCCTTTGGCCCACCACCATGGTTATGCTGACCAACAGACACCAAACTATACTAATCCCATTTACCTGCACTTGGTCCATACCTGCTATGCACTGGCATTTTAAGTGCTTGTCCAGATGCTGTTTAAATGTTGCTCCCTTGTTCATCCTGCCAAAGCGCAGGTGGGAAGGCAAATGGTGAGGATGCATTCACTGTCGTTGTCTATGTAGTGGCCCACAGTATATAAAATTCCAAAACAGAAACTGAATGAGAAACAAGTAGAAAGTCCATTTTGGTGGTTGTGTTGGAGCATAGTGTTGACCAGGATGTTGGATCTTTTGTGTTATTTGAATAGGCAAGTCAGAAGCTTTGCTTTAGCCTCTCCTCTTGAAGATAGCACTTCCAATAATGCAGCATTCCAAAATGTCAGCCTTGATTTTTGACCTTAAATCATAGATTGAGACTTGAATCCACAATCGTCATGATTCTGCTCATTTTGTCATATAATCTCAAATATGCTGGTACTGCCAAGTTGAATTGCTGTTGCCAAAATTACCTTGAATGACTACTTGTTCATCCAATCTGCTTGAAGTATTTAATCCAAAATTTATTTTGCTATTTCTCCAGCTTTTCCCAAATCCATTTCTGGTTGAGTGGATGTTGAATGTCTCCTTGATGCTTTTGCTGGTTTGAATAAGTTATTTGTTAATGTACAGTAATACATGTACACTTCATTATAGAGATGGTTCAGAACTTGTCTTCAACGCAGAAAATATCTTGATGATTATCATAAGATTATTGTAGTTCAGCGAACTGTGAAGATCTGGCTCATGCGACGTCACAAAGCTGCTGTTGTAATTCAGAAAGTTGCAAGACATTTTCTTCAAAAAACCCGGAAGCAAAGATTTCACAGTGCAATTATCAAAATTCAGGTACTAAATCTTTTGTTGTGGTTTGCAGTTGATTTGAGTTAAAGTATTTGCTTTATTTCAGCAACTAATGAGAAAGAAAAAGTACATTTTGTACAATTTAGTTTTCTGGTTATTTTTGGAGTTTACAAAATACCATGTACTTTAAAACTTTAATTTGTTTTATTTTGATTGAAAATCAGTTGTCCAGTGGTTATCTGCTGTTTCACAGTTGTATGCATACTTTTTATAAATACTTCAATTTGATCTTCATAGACTTTAAGTTTATTGTACTTATTTGTCAAAGAAAATATCAAAACAATTTTCTAATTCTGTAGGCTTTGTGGAGAGGATATTGCTTGCGCAAGAAAACCAACAATCTTCAAATAATTACTATCAGACGCCACATTGAACAGGCTAATCAGAACAGCACTGAGGAGCAGAAATTGTCCAACAGAACAGCTGTAGCACTCGATTACATTCTTAAATACAAACATTTCTCTCACATTCTTGCAGCTTTGAAACATTTAGGTTTGTATATTTTCACTTTTTTCATTTGTGCAATATAGTAAAATTAGATGAGAAACAATTAGATTTGTCTCTCCTATTAACTGAGTTATGTGAAGTCATCGTACACTAACTGTTTAAATTTTTTGATGCTGCTGAAGCTGGCATCCCCTGTATAATCCCAACTGCAAATGCAACTTAACAGTTTGATCTTTCTATACATTTTATGTCACTTAAGCAGAAAACGGTGTGAGATAACCATTGAACTCACAGAGCTAACCCATCTATGAAACAGAAAGATAGAGAAGTCTCTGATATCTAGCACTTGTTTGGGGTGACGGTTGAGGATGCTTAGGAGGGGTTTTATGAGCAAATTGGAAGGAGAGTGTTTTCTCATGTATTCTCTGAAAAGCTGAGTTTTGTTCATGTCTAAAACTAGGCTTGAAGTGGGTATTGGTCATAATGGCTAATTTCATGAATTATCTGCTAATCCCAATCACAGAGGATCTCATAATTTTAACATTAACCATTTATTTTTAGAGGCTGCAACCAGATTATCTTCCACTTGCTGTGAAAATCTTGCCCGAAGTGGAGCGACACCTATTATTTTGACTTTGATCAGGAGTTGTAACCGCAGTGTGCCTTCTATGGATGTCATTAAGTATGCAGTACAAGTTCTCCTCAATCTTTCGAAGGTACTATCTGTATTAAATGACATTAAAATAATTAAATATTAAATATTAAAAATAAATTCTGTTCTTTAAAAGGATTTTTTAAAGATACATCTGGTTGGTTGGTTTAAGAAAGTCCTCCTGTTTTGAAGTAGATATAAAGAATTAAGTCTGTTGAATTTGTAAGGATACAACTGCATTGGTGCCTTGCTAAAAGTTATAATCGTTATAACTCTTCCATCCAAATATGTTTTTGACTGTCCCGTGTACTTGGACATCGGTTAACTGTAGCTAGTCCCCTGTTTGCAAGCGTTGAGGGGAGGCGAAGGCCTAGTGGTATTATCGCTAGACTATTAATCCAGAGATCCAGTAATGTTTGGGTCCTAGGTTGGAATCCTGCCAAGCCATATAGTGGAATCTGAATTCAATAAGAATCTCAAATTAACAGTTTTGTGGTGACCATGAAGCCATTCTCAATTGTTGGGAAAAACCCATCTGGTTCACTAATTTCATTTTAGGAAAAGCCACTGTCCTTAACCGGCCTGACCTGAACCAGATCCACAGCAACAAAGACAGAAGTTGCTGGAAAAGCTCAACAGCATCTGTGAATTAAAATCAAAGTTAATGTTTCGGGTCCAGTGACCCTTCCTCAGAACTGACCCACAGCAATGTGGTTGACTCTTAACTGCCCTCTGGCCAATTATGGATGTGTAATAAATGCTGGCCTAGCCAGTGACGCTCATAATCCTGTGAATGAATACATTCTTTAAGAGTTTTTCTCAAAGTGATTTAGCTACAAATCTCATAACGTTTTCAACAAACGTTTTCTCAGTGTGCACTGTGGTTTTGTTAAAAGGTTAATTAATTTAAGACTATTTACTAGTAGCAGTATTGCTAGATGTAAAAAGACCATTATCTAGTCAAATTGCCTACCATATTGGTAGTTGCATGATATAGTAATGAAGGTTTTCATTTAGCATAGTTATTAATTTCTATCAAAAAGTCTATACCTGGCCCTTACTTCAGGCAAGCTTGAATGATGGAAGCCTTTGGGAAAATTAGTCAGATTTTGCCTTCTTTACATTGAACAAATCTATGCTGAGTGACCAAGAATGAAGGTTGGGGAATTTCAAGATTAAATTCCCCAACAACCTCATGCCAACTGCCGTTTTGACTGATGCAGGGAATAATGAGAGCTGATATGCACATTATGCTTAGCCTTTTAAATGCCTACCTCAATTTAAAATGTCCCATAGTTTAATATCTTTAGCTAGATGGATGAGTTCCTCGTGCCTGCATGCAATACATCAGATTGTCCATCAAGAACCTTGGAGAAAGCCTGGTTTTGAATTAGCAACCTATTGACATACAATTTTGAAAGGTGTTGCCAACTTGATATGTTACAATTAGATGTTGTACGATTTAAGCATATTTTGAATGCAGTGATTTATGGGGATTTGTGCTCTTAAATCAAATTAAATTGACCAGTGTTGTGAAGGTGCTCAGATTGTTTAGAGAACATTATTCAGTAGATTAAAATACTTTTCTTCCTTCAACAGTACAGAGATGTCATTTGGACGTTGCGTTAGTCTTTACACTGATTCAAAGTTGAGCTATTTGCTTAGCCATTTGAAACGGTGGGGCATATGTTCATTTGTCCTACTAGTTCAAAAGAATTGTAGTGATTCAGTTTCAGAGGCTTTGCCGACAAAGTTGTGCTTTGCAATTCTGCAGTGAACATTTGGCTGAGTTCCAAACCAACTTGTATTTTGTTCAGCAGCTGTTGCTGACAAAGTCACAAATGGATTGTGAGCTTGGTTTTGATAGTTTTGGGTTCAGAATTAATTTTTTTGGAGAGGTTTAGAATGGCTATTTGTTTATTTTTATTAGCTTCATGATGATCTCAAGAACTTCCCAAAATTATTGTAGGGCTCATGACTTGCATCCATAATGGACATTGGGGCAAAGCAATGGGAGTAAGGAGTAAGCGTGGGGGGTGAGGTCTAGAGTGCATAATATTTATGTACAGAATTCAGCTGAAGTACTAGTCTCCTAAATTGCCCAAATTGGAATTCTATTCTATTCTTGGGCATCTTTCCTGACAGGGCTGCTGCAGTGCTGCATGTTGAAAATATGGTAATCATGCAGGGTGAATTAGAAGGTGAAAATGCAATGTTGAGAAGTAACCTGACCCATAATTCTGCTGCTTACCTGAAAATCAGTCCAATGTTTCAAGTCACCTGCTACTCCAAGTTTACCACCTATATCATGTCACATTACTCGTATTGTAACCCAAAATATTGCTTGAAAAAAATCCATCTTTGCATTTATATAGG
This sequence comes from Ginglymostoma cirratum, assembly GCA_024137785.1. Classification (NCBI taxonomy): domain Eukaryota; kingdom Metazoa; phylum Chordata; class Chondrichthyes; order Orectolobiformes; family Ginglymostomatidae; genus Ginglymostoma; species Ginglymostoma cirratum. The sequence continues at coordinate 10,348,276 of JAHRHZ010000058.1, read as the reverse complement.
GTTCCTAATTTTTGAAGGTATGACTCTCAAATGCTCATACTCATGAACGTGATCTTGTACAGGGGTGTAATTTTAAAGATCCGACATATATAAACATTTTCCATACTTACTAATGACTCCTTTCATTGACCTGCATTGTTCCAACTTTCATCCAAATTGACTTACGAACGAACTCCAGAATGGAATCCCTTTGCAACCTGATGACTGTCTATATATCAACTAATTCTAATCGTTTCCATCTTCTCTCTGCGCAATTTTAACCACAGCAGGTTCACTTGCTCACTGAGAATATTTTCTTACATTATTTTTTAATTCATTGACTTTTTGTGCAGGTTATGCCCTCTTCTTATACCTGAAACAAGGTAAAGCAGCTTCACATGGTGGTGACTTATTCAATCTGCTTTACTTTTCATGAGATCCCTCTTATATGGTACTTCTAACGCCTTTGATTTCTGACCTTGAAAGCTGATTTTGAACTATCATCATTTGCCCTTTAAGGGGTTAACCTGCAGTGTTTCACATATGAGCTCTTTCTAGTCGATCATTTCTTTTCAGTCTCATCTTTGACTGCAGGAAGGTCCAATTACAGATAGAAAAAGTCACAGAGTCATAAAGCATGAAAACACACCTTTCGCCCAACTGGTCCATGCCGAACATACTCCGAAACTAAACTAGTCCCACCTGCCTGCTCCTGGCCCATATCCCTCCAAACGTTTCCTATTCATGTACTTATCCAAATGTATTTTAAATGTTGTAATTGTACCCATATCTACCACTTCCTCAGGAAGTTCATTCCAAATGCAAACCACCTCTGTGTAAAAATATTTGCCCCTCGTGTCTTTTTTAAATCTCTCTCCTCCCACCTTAAGAATGTGCTCCCTAAACTTGAAATCCCCCATCCCAGGGAAAAGATAACAACCATGAACTCTATAATCTACAGTATTATGTCTTTAAAACAACTGCATTGGAAAAGACAGGCTTATTCTGAATGTTTCTAGTTTGTTAATTTAACATTGTAAAGACTAACTGTTCACGCATTCTACAGGACTAATATGCAGGATTCTAGTCAGCTGTGTGATTTCAGTGTGGTCATGATGATGAAGAGGAATTACTCACTGCATCAGCACAATTTTTTTCTTGTTCCCCCCCCACCTTTCAATAAAGTGGCAGATTTCTCTTCCTGTTTGATCAACATAAAATACCAGAATGGTGATTAAAAACCATGTGGGATATTTATGATTATAAAGTTCCTTACTTTATTGCAGTATCTGTTCATTTTTAGATTTTCTTTGTTATCAGCGTAAAGATTTAGCTTAGTTTTAGGTATGAATGAATAAAATTGCATTTTGATTTTAATGTCCTCCAGTATCACAAAACATCTACCGTTGTGTACGAAGTAGACAATTCCATTAATACGTTACTCGACTTGCTGCAAACGTATAGAGCAAAAGCCGGTGACAAGACATCAAACAAGTGTAGCAGCATTTTTACAAAGGTTTGCTGTTTACTGGCCCTTCTCTCAAAGGATTCGAAGAGAGCAATGGTGAGCAAATATATCTGCAAGTGTATATTCTAAAGGATTTCGTTGTTATGAGCAAAGTTAAATGCAAGTTTGAATAAAATGTGGCAATTGCCGATTCTGCTGTTTGATTCACATTTAATAGATGAATATTTGTTCTGAGGTTGTGCTTTATTTTGTCCAAATAGAGTAGCATTCTAGTGGCCAAATTCCATTTTGCTGAGGCAAAATGCCTTTGCAGAAAATAAATAATTGTGTTATGGTTAATTTCTTATACAAACACAGAATGCTGGAGAAATTTAGCAGGTCTGGCAGCAACCGTGAAGAGAGAAACAGAGTTAGCACTGAGTCTGCCGTGACTCCTCTTCAGATCTCTGTGTCAGATTTACAGCATCTGCAGTATTTTGCATTACTTGGTTCATTTCTTGTTGATTTTTCCTCTTTCCCACTTAAACAGGGAATACAAATGGGCCTTTGGATAAAACTGATGCACTAACGGTAGTTTCTGTTTTCAGGAGATTCGAAGCTTGCCTAGGGCAGTGGATCGTATCCTTAGCATTTATGAGCTTACCGTGAGAAAACACAAGATGGATATAGACAGAATAAATGTTAAACTGCGGATGTCTACCCCTTGCAATGGCATTTCATATATTCCAGCTACTCCTATTCGAACAAGTTTAGTTTCTAAGTAAGAACCCATTTTCTTACTTTGTAATTATGTTGTCATTCTTTTGTGCTCATCTTTTCCATTTATCCCTTGTCTCTTCCTGCTTTTTGTTTTAAATAACGCTTATGCTAAACTTTTTTCTTGATTATGTTGCAGACTAAAACCAGACTGGGTCTTAAGGAGAGATAATATGAAAGAAATCGTGGATCCTTTAAAAGCCATTCAGTTGGTTGTGGATACCCTTGGAATTTCTACTTTAAATGTCAATAATGGGAAATAGTTTAATTTTTCAATAAATGTTCATGTTCATGTAAATATGCGTGCAGAAACAAAATCTTAAAACTCGTCCAAATTATATTCCTTGTATATTGTTTGTCTGTGTTGGTTAAGTTTGGTTCAGTTCCACATACATCTCTCCTATGTGTGTCATATCATGATGAAAGATTTTCTACTATTTCTAATCTGAAAATAAATGTCATGAAGCTTGGTTTTATTACATTAAGGAAAAGAAATAAATTTTTATGTAATGAGTTACAAATGTTTTGTTGAATCACTTTGTTTTCTGGCGACATTGATAAATGGTGTTGATTAGCATTTTGTGGAAGGGAGTGTGAATGCCCATAAATTCAAATTAATTAGACACTTGACAGATGTATAGAAGGATTTTTGGTGTATACCAGGCTGCAACGTTAGTGTAGGATGCCAACTGGCTGAGGTTTGTAAGAGTTGAAACGAAACATAGAATGTAAGCTTAATTTAGGACTGTACAGACCCAAGAGGAGACGTGAACCATTTAGCTACACAAAGAGACATGAGCATGATTGTGCATGGAAATTATAAATGAGTTGATGTGATCGAGTGATAATAGCTGCAAATGGGAATCTGTTTGCATTTTCAAGGAACATGGTTACTGGGCACTGCAAGAGCTTGATTGATTGATGTCTATGTGACAAATTGTGTGCCAGAGTAACGACCATAACTGAAGTATGTAAGAGGTGGAGAAACCTTTGTTTGTTGAACTGAACCTTTTTAACTGCATTCTCATATGCACACTGGTAGAATAAAGCCTTTGCCTTCTATGGCCTTCAACTGTCTGTTGAGTGTTGCTTGAAACACCACAACAGGGAATAAACATCATAAGCAGGAATCTTATTTTCATCTTCAATCCATTGTGGTTGGTAGACAAAGTCAAATTTGCCAAGAACCATATTCTTTGTAATAATAAATTGAGTGCGACTTGATTACACATTCACTGTTTCCACATGTACGTTAGAAGCAAGACATATTGCAGAAGTTCATCAAGGATTCTTTAAGGCTGAGAGAAGATTGATTTGAGATATATAACATGCTAAAGGGAATTGACAAAGTAGATGTTCGGTGGATGTTGCCCCTTGGGGGGCAACTTAGAATGAGAGTCATAGTTTTAGGCTACTGGCCTGCAGTTTTCAAACAGGAGGAACTATTTTTCAAAAAGTTTGTGAATGTTGAATTCACTACCTCCAAGTGCAGTGAATGCCAAAAGTACTGAATAAATTTAAGAGACATTTTTAATCAGTAATGGGTTAAAGGGTTATGGGGGCAAGGCAGGAAAGTGGAGTCGAGCCTGAGATGAGATTGAATGTGATTACATTAAATGGCAGAGCAGACTTGAGGGGCTGAGTTGCCTACTCCTGGTTTACATTTTTGCGTTCCTTGCATGGAACATTTCAAAGCCATGAGGACCACCATATAGATGGACATACGTTAGACACATTTGGGAACATCACTGCTTGTAAGTTCCCTTCCAAAGTACTCACCAACCTGATTCTGAAATATATCGGTGTTCTTTCAGTGTGACTGGGTCAAAAGCCTGCAGCTTCATCCTGAATTGCATTGTGGATGTACCTACGTGAAATTGACTGACTGTAGTTATACAGTATATACAGAATACAGTATTAGCATAGACCTTGCATTGTGGAAAATTGCCTAGATATCTCGTAACCACACACAAAAACAAAAGAGAAATCCACCCTTATAAGCCTACTCTCAATTGGCAGTAAAATGGTCAAAATAAGTTGTCAACAAGTTTTTGAATACATAAATGTAATTACCTCATTGATGCTTGGTTTGGGTTTGCAAGAACTACTTATCTCCAGAACTTGTTCCAGTCTTAGTCCATGTTAAGCATTGATCATTTTGAACGGAAGAGCCTAATCACCTTTAATTGACATTCAGTGCCATGTTTACTCTACACGACACCAAAATCTTATTTTGGCTCCTCACAAACATACAAACTCCACCACCTAGAAGAACAAGGGTGAGCAGATATGTGGGAACATCATTAGATCTATGTCTCACCTCGCACTGTAAATTCTTAGATCCTAGAGCCGCTGTTCCAACTAGTCATCTGATACCAGGCTGATAGATCATTTTTTAATAAATTTAGTAGTTTTTACACACGATACAAGATACTATATATTTGGTTTTAACAATGAAACAAGTTTAGTACATAAAATAAATGATAATCCAAGGTGTTTATATAACAACTTGAAACATGGCAAATCAAAATTCCAACATCAAGACTTTACAGTACTCATACCAGTGAGAAAGTTGCCTTTCTGTGACATCTATAAGTTTAACTTAACACTTTCTTTCAATTCCTGATTGGCCATTTCTTTGATTACTGATGCAGCTGAGCTTTAAAAATGAACTTAGTTTCAAATAACCCTTCAGGTCTGGAATTTTCAAACTAAAACTGTTACCCTGAGAGAAGCTATTTCCTAATTGTTCCAAATGAATTCCCTTCTGGGCAGAAGTATCTTGCGTCTGATGCTAGCCAAGACATAAACTCTGGAGTCCGTTGAGCTGGAAATTACATCACTTCCAGTTTTCCTTCGCAATGGAGTGTATATGGGGTCTAGCTCTATATGTTTGTTGATGGCTTTCTTCGTGGAGAACCAGGCCTCTAGGAATTCCCATGCTTGTCTCTGCTTCACCACCGGTTTGACTGGGACAACACCAGCATCCTGGGACAGGCGAAGCAGAGACAAACACGGGAATTCTTAGAAGCTTGGTTCTCTTCTAAGAAACCTACCAACAAATACATAGAGCTCGACCCCATATACACTCCATTGCGAGGGAAAACCGAAAGTGAGGTAACCCGGCTCAATGGACTCCAGAGTTTAAAAACCAAGCGGGAAAACAAAACAACGCTTTATCAGAGGCTGCACCGATGATGTTACCGAGCAGTGTAATGAAACGTCTGCGGGACAACAAACCTCAACACCTATAATGTGCTGGAATTTAAACACCAACAGCACAATATTCAGAGATCATAGCAAACATAATCTGCAAAATGAATAGTTAATCAGTACAGAGTGTATCACCTCATGGCAATCCGATCCTATACCTCTTTATATCATTGGTATTTAGAAATTCAAGCTGCTTCTCTTGCTCCTACTTTAAACATGCTCAAAGACTAAGTTTATACAGCCCTCTAGGGTAGAGAATTCTAAAGATTCACAAACCTCTGAGTAACGTGTTTTTCCTCATCTCAGTCCTAAATGGCATTTCCTCTTAGTTTGAAATTGTGATCCCCTGGTTCAAGACTCCCCAAGCAGGGGGAGACATCTTAACTGTATCTACCCTGTCTAATCCTTTTAAGTAGATTTTAGGTTTCAATGAGATCACCTATTTTTGGTCAAAATTCTAGAGAATGCAGGACCAGTCGCTGTTCGGAGTGCAGCCCTACCATTCCCAAAAACAAGTGCGGTGAATCTTGGTCAAACTCACTTGATGGCAATCAAGGTCATACCTCTGTATTCTGGCTGCCTCAGAACCAAACCTTTGCCAGACCAGAGAATTTGCTGGGAGATCACAGGTTAAGGTCAGCATGGGAGTTTATAAATGTGTTTAAAAAAACACTGTGGAATTTAAAATGAGATAAAAAGCAGTTATTTTAGTGACAAAAGATGTACCTGGCAGCACAGGTCTAGCAGCTTTGTCAATGTTGCAGACTTAACGCTGCTCACAATCCTTTGCTTCAAATGTGTGCCAACTGGGCATGTGCACATCTTGACCTTTGACCTAAACAGAGTCTTTACTTTGACCAATTGTGCTGCTGCATGTAGGAAAAAAGCTTCCTTCATTCATTCGTGAGTTATGGGCTGAGCCAGCATTTATTGCCTGTGTCCAGTTGGTCTTGAGAAGGTGGTGGTGAGCTGCCTACAGTCCACTTACTGTAGGTAGACCCACAATGCCAATAGAGAGAAGGCTCCAGGATCTTCACCCAGTGACAGTGAAGGGAAAATGATATATTTCTAGGATGGTGAGTGGCTTGGTGGTGGTGGTGGTGTTGTTTCCATGTATCATGCCTTTGACCTCCTAGATGGATAGTGGTCATAGGTTTGGAAGATGTTGTCTAAGGAGCCTTGCTGAATTTCTGCAGTGCATCTTTTAAATTGCACACACTGCCGTAACTGAGTATTGGTGATGGAGAGAGTGGACATGGTGCCAGTTAAATGGGTTGCTTTATCCTGGATGGTGTCAGGCATCTTGAATTTTGTTAGATAGTAGCTGAATGTTTGGGGGGCTTTGTGCCTTGAAGGAAAGTATAATTGCCATAAATTATGCAATAATACTTTAAAAGCTATCCATTGCCTATTTGCCTTTGTGCTGTGAAAATATTGTCTCAATCCATCTCAGCTAAATTGTCCCTTAAACTTTCACAGCTTCCTTTGTTCAAATTTAACACTGAATTCACATTGAAATACCTCACTTTCAAACAGAACGTAGGATTCCATCACTTTGTAGTCTGTATCCCTAAAAGTTTTTTTACAAGGGTCTTAATTAACCCATTTTCATTTTACAATATTAGGTCTAAAATAGCCAAGTGTCTCATCAGTTACTCAACATATAATTCCAGAAAGCCATCATTAACATACTGCAGAAATTATTCTTCCACAACCTTAGTGCTCAATAGTCTACGCGTAGATTGAAGTCACCGTTTGACAACTGCCCCACACTTCTCTAATCTCTTCATTAACAGCATGCCCTACAGTATCACTACTATTTAGTGGCCAAAAAACTCCTTTTAATGTTTGCTAATACTTGCTGTTTCTTACCTCCACCAAAATAGATTCATAATTTTGTTCTTCCAATCTGGAATACTCCATTATTATCAGCACAACACCACCTTCTTTTCCTTTTTTGACTACACTTCCTAAATATTGAATGACTTTGAATATTCAGTTCTCAGTCTTGGTCACCCTACAACCATGTTTCTGCAAGGGCAATTAGATCATATATATTCACGTCTGTTTGTGCCTTTAAATCATCTACCTTTTTGTGAATGCTGCATGTGTTCAGGTAGACTACCCTTAATGTTGTCTTTTTTATGTTATTCGGCATCCTAAGTTTAGTTGCTCACCTTCATTTTCATCTGCCTTCTAATTTCACTTGCCACTTTCCTACTACCTATGACCAGCTTTGCTTTCTCCCAGTTTGAGCTAAGTCACAGGTTGCCAAATCCCTACCAAGCTCATATATACCCTACCCAATAGCACCATCAGATCTCTCTGTGAAGATATCAGTCCCATCCTGAAAAGGTGTAATCCATCCAGCTTGTGCGTGCGTCTACCTCAGAAGTAGTCCCAGTGTTTCAATTCTGAAGCCCTCCCTCCTCCACCAATTCTCCAGCCAAATGTTCAAATGATCAATCCTCCTCCTATGCTCATGATCACATGATGCTAGGAGAAGTCCTGAGATTTGAGGCCCTACTTTTTAATTTCCTTCCTAACTCCCAAGTGTCTACTTTTAGGACCTCATCCCTTTTCCCAACCGATGACTTTGGCATCAATATGAACCATGTCCCCCAGTTGTTCGCTCTTGCCCAGGGGGATGTGCTGCAGCCATTCTGTGAGATCCCTGACCCTATGGCCAAGGAGGCAACGCACCATTCTGGATTCATGTTAACTGCTGCAAAATTGTCTTTATGATCCCCATATGAACACCTACCATTTTTGCTGTTCCACTATTCTTCCTCCCGTCCTGAACAGCTGAGATGTACATGGTACCACAGACCTGGATCAGGCTTCACTCCCTGAGGAACCATCGTTGTCACCATTACCACATGTTGCTATGTAATGCCTCTGTGTCATTTTACTATGAAAAAGGTGCACTATAAATGAAGGAGATAGCAAGGGCTGCAGATGCTGGAGTTGGAGATAACACAGTGTGGAGCTGCTGGAACACAGCAGGCCAGGCAGCACCAGAGGAATAGAAAAGTTGACGTTTCAGGTCGGGACCCTTCTTCAGAAATGGGGAGGAGGAGGGGAGCTCTGAAATAAATAGAGAGAGGAGGGGTGGGTCTGGGGAAGGTAGGTGGGATGGTAATAGGTGAGTGCAGGTAGGCAATGGTGGGGATTGGTCAGTGAGGTGGGAGTGGTGGATAGGTGGGAGAGAAGACGGACAGGTTGTGTCAGGTCAAGGAAGCGGGGATCAGAGGGAGGATTGGTCATGGGATGAGGCTGGGGTTGAGGAGATTCTGAAACTGGTAAAATCCATGTTTAGACCATTGGGCTGTAGGCTCCTGAGGCGGAATACGAGGTGTTACTCCTCCAGTTTCTGGGTGGCGTCATTATGACACTGGAGGAGGCCCAGGATGGACATGTCACCCAGGGAGTGGGAGGGAGAGTTGAAACAGTTCGCGACTAGAAGGCATTGTCGTTTGTTGCGTACAGAGTGCAGATGCTCTACAAAGCAGTCTCTGAGCCTCCGCTTGGTCTCACCAACGTAGAGGAGGCCACATCAGGAGCAGTGGATGCAGGAGACCACATTGGCGGATGAGCAGGTGAGCCTCTGTCTAATGTTGAAGATTTGTTTTTTGCTTTGAATGGGGGTGAGGGGGGAGGTGTAGGGGCAGGTGTAGCACTTCCTGCAGTTGCAGGGAAAGGTGGTGGGGTTAGTGGGGAGTGTGGAGTGGACGAGGGAGTCGTGGAGAGAGCGGTCCCTACGAAAGGCAGATAGGGGTGGGGAGGGAAATATCTCTTTGGTTGTGTGGTCAGATTGTAGGTGGCACAAGTGGCGGACAATGATACGTTGGATGCAGCAGTTGGTGGGGTGATATGTGAGGACAAGGAGGATTCTGTGTTTGTTTTTGTTTTTGTAGTGGGGAGGCCTTGTGAGGACAGGGGTGTGGGAAACGCAAAAGATGTGTTTGAGGGAATTTTCAATCACCGGAGGGGGAAAGTTACGATCCTTGAAACACGAGGACATCTGGGATGCGTGGGAGTGGAACACTCCATCTTGGGAGCAGGTGCAGCAGAGGTGGAGGAATTGGAAGTAGGAGATCGCATTCTTGCAGGATGGTGGGTGCTGGAGGTGTAGTCTGGGTAGCTGTGGGAGTCGGCGGGCTTGAAATAGATGTCAGTTACAAGGTGGTCACCAGAGATGGAAACAGAGAGGTCCAGGAAGGAGAGGGAGGTATCAGAGATGGTCAGAGTGAATTTGAGGTTGGGGTGAAAGGTGTTAGTAACCTCGTCACCTCAGGTGACTTCCAACCCACAGCCTCCAACCTCATTGTTCCCCAAACCCACACCACCCGTTTCTATCTCCTTCCCAAAATCCACAAACCTAACTGCCCTGGCTGACCCATTGTCTCTGCATGCTCCTGCCCCACTGAACTCCTCTCTGCTTACCTTGACTCAATTTTCTCCCCCTGGTCCAGGAACTCCCCACCTACGTCCAAACACTGCCCACGACCTCCACCTCCTCCAGGACTTCTGGTTCCCTGGCCCCCTCATCCTTACTGTGGACGTCCAATCCATGTACACTTGTATTCTCCATGCAGATGGCCTAAAACCCCTCCGCAGGCCCAACTAGTCCCCCTCCACTGACACCTTCATCCGCTTAACCGAACTTGTCCTTACCCTTAATAACTTCTCCTTCAACTCCTCCCACTTTCTACAGACTAAGGGGGTGGCCATGGGAACCCACATGGGCCAAGTATACCTGTCTCTTCGTAGAATATGTGGAACAATCCTTCTTCCGCTGTTACACTGGCATTATCCCCCACCTCTTCCTCTGCTCATCGATGACTGTATCGGTGCTGCCTCATGTTCCCACGAAGAGCTTGAACAGTTCATCAACTTTATTTACCCCTTTCACCCTAACCTCAAATTCACCTGGTCCATCTCCGATACCTCCCTCTCCTTCCTCGACCTCGCTGTCTCCATCTCTGGTGACCACCTTGTAATTGACATCTATTTCAAGCCCACCGACTCCCACAGCTACCTGGACTACACCTCCTCTCATCCACCTTTCTGCAAGAATGCGATCCCTTACTCCCAATTCCTCCACCTCCGCTGCATCTGCTCCCAAGATGGAGCATTTCAGTCCCACACATTCCAGATGTCCTCTTATTTTAAGGACCATAACTTTCCCACTCTAGTGATTGAAAATGCCCTCAAACGCATCTCTTGCATTTCCCACACCTCTGCCCTCACATTGCCTCCCCCAACAAAAACAAAATCAACCTAGTCCTCACATATCACCCCACCAACCTCCACATCCAACATATCATTCTCTGCCACTTCCGCCACCTACAATCTGACCCCATGACCAAAGATATATTTCCCTCCCCACCCCTATCTGCCTTTTGTAGGGACCGCTGTCTCAGTGACTCCCTTGACCGCTTCACACTCCCCACTATCCCCAGCACCTTTCCCTGCAACCACAGGATGTGCTGCACCTACCCTGACATCTCCCCCCTCACCTCCATTCAAGGCAAAAATAAACCTTTCATATCAGATAGGGGTTCACCTGCACATCCTTCGACTTGATCTACCGCATCCGCTGCTCCCGATGTGGCCTCCTCTACATTGGTGACACCAAGTGGAGACTTAGAGACTGTTCTGTACAGCATCTGCGCTCTGTTCGCTACAAACATCAACAGCTTCTGGTCACAAAACATTTTAACTCCCCCTCCCTCTCCCTGGGTGACATGTTCTTCCTGGGCCTCCTCCAGTGTCACAGTGACACCACCCACAAACTGGAGGAGTAACACCTCATATTCCAACTTAGGAGCCTACAGCCCAATGGCCTAAACATATATTTTACCAATTTCAGAAGCTCCCCATCCCCGGCCTCATCCCATGATCAAATCTCTCTCTTGTCCCCGCCTCCTTGACCTGTCTGTTTTCTCTCCCACCGATCCGCTCCTCCCACCTCACTGACCAATTCCGACCACTGCCTACATGCACTCACCTATCACCATCCCACCTACATTCCCCAGCCTCACCCATTCTCTCTCTATTTAATTCTGAGCTCCCCTCTTCCTCCCCAATTCTGAAAGGAATGGTCCTGACCCAAAACATCAGCTATCCCGTTCCTCTGATGCTGCTGTGTTCCTCCAGCTCCACACTTTTAGGGTGATAACAGTGCAAGTTTTTGTCCTATATGCTTGTGTATAAACAATATAGGACAACGATCCTTTCAAAGCCACAACTCTCAAAGTAGGAGTTATCAAAAACTAGGCACTTGCTTTGTATTATGGACCAGTCCAAACTCCCTCAAAGTATATTAAGAAGTTTCCTAGATTCCTAACTCTGTGTTGTATTAAAAGCAAGTGTAAGGCATTGTGTTCTGGATGCAATTCAATTGGTTAAACGATCAGCCTTGAAGCAACAACGCTTTATTCATACTCCATAGTTAAATGCAACAAAAGAAAGAAGAAATTGTAATAATTCAACTGTATTGGAAAACTTAATAGAATAATGAATTAATTAATTACTAAACAATAACTGTTGTAATATAATAACATCCCATAAACAGACCCCTGGCAAAGGCAAATTCAGCAAAATAAGCTGTGTCTCATGTAATCCTAGCATCTAGAAGAGAACCCCAACTTTTAGCTGTAACACAGGGAAGAAGAAGAGTTTTCACTATTAGCTTCGAGACCCCAGCAACTGCTAAAAACTAAAACTGAAAATCCTGGTTCTGTGGAAGTGTAACCCCACCAATTCAGGCTGCTTCTATTGCTCCAACTTTAAAAAAAAAACAAGGCATCACAAGTTGTTTACTTTATTAGATTCAAATAAACAGTTTGGTACTTTTGGCTTAAAACCTCTCTTGAAAAGAAAGGACAAAACATCTCTTAAAACCATTGTATCATCACTAATGTAATGGTCTGATTGCAACATACAAAAAAAGCCATTCACTTTTTGCATTTTAAAAAGTATTTATTTCTTGTAGCACTGCCATAAAATCAAATATTTCTAGAAATTATGTAAGTAACAATCTAAATTTAATCAGCAAAAAACTCGCAGCATTAAATAATATTCTACCGTGTTGAAACTAATCTCACTTCTGTGAATATTATGCTCACCAATGTTCTTATACTTCATTTCAATGGGTCATTAGATCATCTAATGCAGGTATGAAGAAGTGGTCACACCACATACTAATCACAGACTTCTAAAGGAGGCAGTAATGCTGCACAGATAAAGGAAATGTGACTAAGAAAGAGATTTGACCAATTATTTTTGTTTTGTTCATGGGATTTGGGTGTTGCTGGTTAGGCCAGCATTTATTGCCCATTCTACATTGCAGTGGAGAAGGCCTGTTAAGTCACCTTCTTATATCACCACAGTCCTTAGTGTGTAAGGTAACTCATGGGGCTAAGAAAGGAGCTTTAGGTTTTTGACCCAGCCACAATGAAAGAATGGTGACATAATTCCAAATCAAGATGACATATGAAGTGAAAGGGAACTGACATTCACATGCATCTGCTTCCATTGAACCTCGAGGTGATAGAGGGGACATGCTGTCAGGGGGGCTTTGACTTACTACATCGCATCTTGTAGATGATACACACAGCTGCCACCAAGATTTGGTAGTGAAGGAAGTGATTGTAGAAGTTTGTGGATGTGGTGCCAATCAAACGCATTGCTTTGTCCTGGATGGTGTCAAGCCTCTAGACTGTGTCTGCACCATACTCATCCAGGCGAGCAAGGAGTATTTCACCACACCTCTGACTCGACTCTTGTAGATAGCGAACAGGCATTGGTGAAACAGACAGTAGTTACTCATCACTGAAGTCTTAGCTCCTGACATGCTCTTCACAGAATCATAGAATCCCTACAGTGTGGAAACAGGCCCTTCGACCCAACAAGACCACACCAACCCTCAGAGCATCCCACCCAGACCCATCCCTCTATAACCCACCTAATCTACACATCCTTGAACACTACGGGCAATTTAGCATGGCCAATCCACCCAGCTTCTTGTAGCCATAGTACTTATATGTCTGGTCTAGTTCAGTTTCTGGTCATTGGCAACCCTCAGGATATCGATAGTGGTGGATTCAATGATGTTAATGCTATTTTAAGGTTAAAAGGACAATGAGTAAATTCCCATTTGTTGGTGATATTCATTACTTGGCACTCATGTGATGCAAGTGTCAATTTAAACTTCTCGGTTTAAATCTGGATGTTGTTGAGCCTTGCCTCTTAAGGACACAAACTGCTTCAGCTTCTGAGGGGTCACAAATAATGCTGAACATTGTTCAATTATCATTGGATTTCCCCATTTCTGACCTTATGATGGAGGGAAGGTCGTTGATGAAGCAGCTGAAGATGGTTGGGCCTAGGACACTACTTTGAGGAACCCCTACACTCTGGAGCTGAGACAACTAACCTCCATCAGCATGGAGACATAGAAAATAGGAGCAGGAGTAGACCATTCAGCCCTTTGAACCTGCTCTACCATTCTATATGATCATGGCTGATCATCCAAATCAGTATCTTATTTTTCCCCATACCCTTTTGATCCCTTTGGTCCTAAGAACCATATCTAACACCTTGAAAATGTTTTGGCATTGACCACATTCAGGTGGCAGAGAATTCCACAGGCTCACCGTTCTTTGAGTTAAGAAATTTTTCCTCATCTCAGTCCTAAATGGCCTACCCTTAAACTGGACTCCTCAGTCACACGACAAACATCTTTCCTCCATTTACCCTGTCTAGTCCTGTTAGAGTTTTACAGATTTCTCTGAGACACAACGCCCTCTGCCCACCTATTCTTCTAAATTCTAGCGAATATTCTCCTAAAAGATTAAATTTCTCTTTATATGTTAATCTTGCTATCCCAAGAATCAGCCTGCTAAACTGTTGTTGCACTGCCTCCATAGCTTGAATACTCTTCTTCAGATAAGGAGACCAAAACTGCACACGGTATTCCAGGTGTGGTTTCATCAACGCCCAACAGCTTGCAGCAAGACATCCCTGCTCCTGCAGTCAAATCCTCTTCCTATGAAGGCCAACATACCATTCGTCTTTTTTTGTCACCTGCTGCATCTGCATGCTTACTTCCAACAAACGGTGTACAAAGACACCAAGGTCTCATTGCACATCCCCTTTCCCAATCTATTACAATTCAGATAATGATCAGCCCTCCTGTCCACCATGACCATCTTCCTTTGTGCTAAGCGTGACTCCAACCAGCAGAGCGTTTTCCTCCTAATTCTCATTGATGCAAATTTCACTGCTTCTCCTCAATACCATTCTTGCTTAAATGCTGCTATGAATTCAAAGGCAGTCATTGCCACCTCATAGACATATCATGATGCCTCGGAGATAACAATTTTCATTACTTACCAATATTTTAAAACAAAATAAATCACTGAAACAATCTAAAAGTTACTCAAGATATCCAAATTATTTGTTTATTTTTAAAAAATATTTGAAACATGCTTTTGTTTAATTGGATTAAATGTTTAAATTAGCTCTGGAACAAAGGAAGTAATATTACAGAATAGCTATCCTTTAAATGTCACTCATTCAGTAATTGGATCTTTCATTCTTTGAAAGCAGTTAATTGCTATTTCTCAAAACTTGTACTGCCACATCTTGTGCCTGTTATTGAAATAAATAATAACAAATAAAGAATTTGTTATAAATATACCACATTTAATAACCTGTTTAAGGGAGCTGATACTTACGCAATTAGAAATACACAATTATATTTACCAAAACTGCTTCAATATTTCATGAAATAACTCAACTTCAAATTTAAACTTACACAGAACTTTTAAAATATTATTTATTTTAATGATCAGAGTAAAGAATGTTGCTCTACAGGTTTTTACGTGTAGTCCACTCCTTCTGTGCTCGACAAAATTCAATATGTTATGTGGTTGGATTCTCTCCCTGTAATGTGTAAGAGCTCCTCTCCAACATTTTGCCTCAACAGCAACACACTTCTCCCAGGTCAGGGCTTATTTATTATGTGCAAACATAATGTCACATAAGGTGGATGATGGAGTTGAGGATTCTTTGGAAATGGACAGATAAGTTCTGATGTCAAGAAGCCACCTGGCTTTGAGATTAATGGAATTTATATGATGCATATGTACTTCCAGAAGGAATTTGATAAAGTACCACATAATTGGCTTGACATCAATGTTGAAGGCCATGGATTAAATGGGACAATGGCAGCAGAGATATTAAATTGGCTAGTTGGTAAGAAACATATTAAAGGTGAATATTTCTTATTCTGACTTGAAGGAGGCATGCTATGGTATCCCAGGGGAATGTTCTAGGACCAATTTCATAGGCAGAGCTTTCTTCTGAAATTTGGCGATAATGCAAAACTCCAGAAGTTTTAGGAACTATAAAGAGGATAGTGATAGAGTTCAAGAAGGCAAGGACAGAGCAGTGGACAAGGAGCAGAATGGTGAAGTGCTAAGCAATACATTTTGTTAGAAGAAACAATAAAGTGTGCAATTCTAAATGGGGTGCAGGAGCATGAAGGCTTGGAGTTATACTTTTTTGAGTAAATGAGAAGCAAATGGGCACTTTAACTGACAGACACTTAAAGAGTTCTGTGACAAAAAAGACTTCAAATAAAACATCGACTTTAGGCAGTCAAGCTGGACAACCACCTCCTGAGCCCACTGCCTAGACCTGTTATTGGTCACATTAACTAGGGCCAGGAGCAATTCTACCAGAAGATCCTCCAACTTCATTGCATTCCTCCCTATACATGATCAGGAGCATGTGACTGAAGTCCAATGTAAGTTTAGGAGCAGGATCTCCAAATAATGAAGTTACTCAACACCAGGTTATAGTCCAAATAATAAGAGGAGACCTGGTGTTTATGTACACAAATCATTGAAGATGGCAGGGCAACTTGAGAAAATGATTCAAACGACCTACAGATCCTGTAATTAATAAATAGAGGCATAGAGTGCAAAAGCAAAGAAGTTGTGACGAACTTGCATTTTCAAAAAAAACTGGTTCTGCCTAAACTAGAAAAGTATGTGCAAATTTGGGTACCACACTTCAGGAAGGATGTGCAACTGTAAAAAGGGTGCAGAAAAGATTTACAAAAATGGTTCCAGTAATGAGGAATGTAAGGGTCCAGGGATAGACTGGTCAAACTGACATTAGTCTTCTTAGAGAATGAAGACTGAGAGGACACCTGATGGAAGTGTTCAAAAGTTCAAGGGGGTTCGACATGGAGAAAAACTGTTTCCAAAGGCAGAAAGGTAAAATACAGATAACTCAAATTTAAAGCGATTGGTGATAAACCAAAGATGACATAATGAATTGCCTTTTATGTAGCTACAAATGTTCTGCCTGAAACATTGTTGGAGGTAGACTCAACCATGGCTTTCAAAAGGAAATTAGATGAGCAGTGTAAGGGAGTAAGAATTGGAGGAATACAGGGAAAGAGCAGACATGTGGGACTAGTTAAAGTTCTCCTCCAGAGAGCCAGACTGGACTTGATGGGCTGAATTATCTCAATCTGTATGTCACCTTCCTATAATTTTGCAGTGAGTGACTAACCTCTTGTCTACCCTCTCTACCACAAGACACTTGAGGAGCGTGGTGGAAAATTCTACACTAGCCTCGAGCACCGAAGAGCCCAACAGGGCATCAGTTGGTTGGACAGCTGGTTTGTGGTGTGGAGAGATGCTAACAGTGTGTGTTCAATTCCCGCACTAACTCTCCCTTCACCTGAGGTATGGTGGGCCACAGGTTAAAACACCACCAGTCACTTCTTTAAGAGAACAGCCCTATGGTCCAGTAGCACAATGGCAATGTTACCTTTTATGTGATGTACACATGAAATCAATGACTGTGGACTATAATGAGAAGGAAAAATCATTGTAATGACATGAGAGGTAAATTGCCTAGATGACTTTGTACTTGGAGAGGGACTTTGCTGAATTCTGATAAGAGTATATCCCTGCATATCCTCTGTAATAGCTGAACCCAAGATTCAAAGTAGCTGTTTACAACACAACAGAATATTATGATTATGTAATTACATCTCTTACCTTTCCAGTTTTCCAAATTTTATGTGATCTTCTTAAATGTAATGCTGAAAACCCTGCTGAATGTGACATTAAAAGTGATCTGCAACACAACCGGAACAAATCAACATGTTAAGAAGATCCCTTGTATACATGCAAACACACACTAACAGGTACATAGTAAAGAGGGGTATGCACAGGCTGTAAAAGCAAAGGAATGTGCATTTTATTGTACAGTAGAAAAGCTAAATAGTTTGGATGCTGGAAAATCTGAAATAAAAACAAAAAATAGCTGGGAATATTCAGCAAATTAGGCTTTATCTGGGGAGATAAACAGGGTCTGACGAAGTATTGTCAACATAAAACCATAACCTGGATTTTCTTTACAAATGCTGCCTGATCTGAATTTTTCTAGCATTTTGTTTTTTTTTTATTTGAATTTTATCGTATGTTTTAAGTCTCTTCCAAAGTGTTTTACAGTCAATTAGTTACATAGTCTGTAGCGTTTTCTAGGTAATTATGAGTCAATTTAGTGAGGTCTTAAAAATAGAAATCAAAGAGCTGACAGACAATTTCTTTTATTGTAACAAACACAGAGTATGTAGAAAAAACCTAGCAGGTCAGGCAACAAGTGTGGAGAGAGAAACAGAATTAAAGTTAGGTTTCAACTCGTGCTGAGTTTCTCCAGCATTCTCTGTGTTTCTTTCAGATTTCCAGCATCCACAGTAATTTTCCTTTTATTCCTCTGTTTTTGTGGTATTGGATAAAGAAGAAATATTGATGAGGAGCCAGCGAATTTCCCTATTCTTTTGGAATGGTATCAATGGATCTTTTTATGTCTACATTGGAAAGTAGAAAAGTGTTGAATTAACATTTCATTTGAGGGATGAACTCTCCCACAAATGCACCCAAATGCAACATGTAGTTCTTTATCTCTCTTGCAACAGTACTGCAGATAATGTCTGAGGAGAACGCTTCTCAGAGCTGCTGGTAGAACAAGAGATTCATGTTGCAGATAAGGATTTTAACCGAATTGGGCTTGAGACATGAATTTAACCATTGTCTGCAGTTTCCATGAGAATGAATCATTCAACTTAATCAACAGTGCCCATCACATGCACAATAATTCCGAGACATTGCAAGCAAGCCTCTTCCTAGTTCTGTTTCTAGGTTTGTTCATTAAAACTCCTTCCATGCCATTCTGTTCTTTATGTTTCCTAGGCTTTGATAGCCTTCTCTTGTTCTCAGCTACATTTTCAAAACGTATAAACTAGATTCATAATACCAAGCTAGTTAATTAATCCTCCTTCATGTTGCATTTGTCTACAGCCAGTACAGGTTTACGGCAGTCTGAAAATTCTACTGGATTTACAGACTTGAACTTATTCTGTTCTATTGCTTTGTAATGGGACAGATGACATTTTTGTGGTGGTTTCTACCTTTGACAATTTACAGTTCATAATCAAATGTCCCCTCACTGCTAAACCTAACTACAAACTCCACTCATTAAATTGTACAATGCCAACACGGCAATTCTATCGTGTAAATTGGCCGCGTTGTCTGTAGTCACCTTGTTTCTTTTTGTGTTTGTGCATATTCTAAAATATATACAGCCATCTTTGTTTACTTTTGGGAAACTTGTTTCAGTTGGTTCAAATTCCTTGAATGCTGACAATCAAGCCATTCCTTGTTAGGACTACACGATCAGCAAACTTCATTGTTACAGATCTCCTCTGACATTGCCCAGGGTAAACTGAAAAATATGATTAACTCACAAAATGTTCATCTCAGCCTGAAAACTAATGTTGTCTTCTGTTTTTGTGGTTCAGAACTGTAAACAAATCAATTGATTTAAATGCGTAGCTAGTCTTTCAAGAAAAACATATCTAAATGAAAGGGAGCAGAGTCAGTTTGTGAGTTGACTGTCATCAAAATTGGCCACATTTTGTAAACCAGAAACCAACAACACTTTTTTAAGTGAACCTTTAAGATAATCTGGGAGCCAAAGCAACATTTTTGAAATGGAGGCACAGGCACAATTGATTGACTTCACAAACATGTCTGCATGGGTTTCCTCCGGGTGCTCTGGTTTCCTCCCACAGCCCATAGATGTGCAGACTAGGTGGATTGGCCGTGCTAAATTGCCCGTCATGTTCAAGGATGTGTAGATTAGGTGGGTTATAGGGGGATGGGTCTGGGTGGGATGCTCTGAGATTCGGTGTGGACTTGTTGGGTCAAAGGGCCTGTTTCCACACTGTAGGGATTCTATGATCTATGATCTATGATTTACTTTAACTAAGGATTAGTTGGTGCAATGGTATGTGTTTGTCTCATCTCAAGAGACTGTCTTGACCATTGAACTCCTGTGGCCAAGCTGTTAACAGCATTGACAAAATAAAGGCTGTGGTTCCACTACTTCTATATTGGTCTCCGGCAATGTTTGAAAATGTTAATCTCAATTCTGCAACAGATAGTAAAACTCTCCATTCGCCTGATGATGTCGAAAAGCCCAGAATTGTCTCTCATCAAAAATGTTTGAATGTTAATGGACTTTTTGTAAATCCAGGATATGGACCTGGTTTAAAAAAATGGTACTCTGAAAAAGGTGGGCAGGGGGCTGAATCAGTCAATGCCATGGGTGTGCTTTTTATGTTACAAGAAATATACATTTAGGAATAGAAAGAAAGACTTTCAAGGATAACCGTGCATGGGGTTGGCTACCCACACAGATGGCATAGACTTCACAGAGTGATCATCAGGGTCTGAATACTGTCTAAATTGAAGAAAGCAATGGACTAACATTTTTATGTTATCCATGGTGCAATAATTAATACTGAGTTGTAAGTCATAGAATCTCTGCAGCGTGGAAACAGGACATTTAGCCCATGCTAACCTTCTAAAGAGCATCCCATCCTATTCCTGTAACCAGGCATTTCCCATGCCCAATCTACAAAGCCTTTGGACGGTGGGAGGAAACCGGAACAAAGCCGCACAGACAAGGGGAGAATGCACAAACTCCACACAGATAGTTGTCTGGGGCTGGAATCGAAGCAAGGTCCCTGGCACTGTGAGCTAGCAGTGCTAACCACAGAGCTACCATTCTGCCCATCTTCACAGTTTTAGCCAAACAGGTTTAGGTCAGATTCTGGAATGAAGGTACAAGTAGGTAAGTGTGTGGGTTTATTTAACTACAAGCGGAAATTAAATGAATAGCATATCAGTGCCATCAAATGGAGCACTAGAGAAAGAAAATGATAAAAGTAAATTTAGTTTAATTTGTTTCCAATGCGAAATTTAATTAATTATAAATGGCAAGTAGTAAATGAGCCCAGAGTTAGGAGAACATTTTTACAAGTTGCACCTAATCCTGTTCATCCATAAGTCCTGTGTTCACAGGCTCCCAGTCAGTGTCTTGGCTATAACATTTTCATTCTTGTTCTCAAATCCATTGCCCATTCCAGCTACCTGAGATCCTTCAACACCACAACCCTCAAGATATCTGCATACAACTAATTCTGGCCTCTTTGAGCATTTCGGATTTGAATTGTTTCAGTATTGGTGGCTCTCAAGGGAGTGCAGCGAAAGTTTACCAGGCTGATTCCAGGGATGGCAGGACTGGCATATGAGGAGAGATTGACTGAGTTAGGATTGTTTTCGCTGGACTTCAGATGAATGAGGGGGGATTTCATAGAGACTTATAAAATTCTAATGGAATAGATGCAGGGAGGATGTTCCTGATGGTGGGTGTACAACCAGGGATCACAGTCTGAGGATTTGGGGTAGACCAGTTAGGACAGAGATGAGAAGACATTTTTTCACTCAAAGAGTGGTGAGTCTGTCGAATTCATTACCACAGGAAGTACTTGATGCCAAAACATTGAAAGTATTCAAGGGGTGACTAGATATAGCACTTGGGGCGAATGGGACCAGAGGTTATGGGGAGAAAGCAGGATTAGGAAAGCAACTGAGTTGGATGATCAGCCATGATTGTGAAAAATGGCACAGCAGGCTCGAAGGGCCAAATGGCCTCTTGCTGCTCCTATCTTCTATGTTTCTATACCTTTAACCACTTAGGTCTTAAGCTCTGTAGTACTTTTCCATCCCGTCTCTGCCTCGTTAATTCTCTTTCCTTTAGGATGTTCTTTAAAACCTACCTCTTTTGCTACGTTTTTGATCATCTGGCTTCGTATTTTGTTACCTGCCTTAGTGTCAAATTTTCTTTTATAATGCTCCTGTTTGGCAGCTTGGGACATTTTATTACTTTTTATTATTGCATTTACTCAATGTATTTTATTATTTTTGAAAGTATTACAGAGATAAGGAGGAATGAGGTACATTCTAGAGAAGCATCAATGATGCATTGATAAGTGACCTGTAATTGCACAACAAAGATTTTAATATATTTATAACATCAAAATACAGTAGATACTGGAAGTCTGAAATAAGAACAAAAAAGGCTAAAAGAAAGTCAAATCAGGGAGCATCTGTGGTGAGAAACAAAAGATAATGTTCTTGGTTGATTACCTTTCATCATCAGATTTTTTTGACATCATTATTTGTATGATTATTTTAATATATTGTAGTCACTTACAAAATTGCTATTTCTGCTGGTAATAGCCTTTAATTTTTTATAAATCTCTTCTACTTAGTATTGAACTTCACTCTGCATACAGCCATAAGGCATTTAAAATTATAACGAGCCAAAGCACATTGATCAGATCAATGGAACAGCAGTCATCAAGCAGAATCATTGTTACCTCTGAAATATATCTCAGCTATTTTCCGAACTGCCATGTTTTGCTTTGTTTTAAGCTATGGGTTTATATAAAGAGAAACATAAAGCTTTCTACTTACAGAATTATCTGTGAGAAATGTTAAACAATAATCTCCATTCAAAGGATTATTATATTGTATACTGCTTTGTTCATTGTTATATTTTACATTCACAATAGCATCAGTCGATTCCGTGATGGCAAACTTCAAAACGTTCTTCCGTGTTTTTTGAATTTTCTGCACTTTAAATGAAGCATTTCCAATTCCATTCAGAGCCATTAAGCTCAGCCTGGTGGGATCTAAAGTATCAAAGCAAAATGGTTACAGACAGATCACAGAGAAATGAAATATGCAGAATTGTGAAAATAAAGTAACGCCGTGTGTGAAGTCATCTATCAAAGAACAACATTTACAGAATAATGCAAAACTCATGAAACAGTAGGCAGACCTGCATTCATTTGCTCAACTACACAGAATTCAACCCAAACATACAGCAGTGAAACAGGTCATTTGGCCCATCTGGTTTGAACCAATGATTCTGCTCCATGCATGCTCCTTCGCACTCCCTCTGTATTTCTCCTTTTCGCCGTATCTATCTCTTCCTTTCTTCCTCATATTTTTATCCAGATACCCTTATATGGATTTATGTTAGTTAGGTATGCAAATGTTTAAGGAAAAAAAAATTTAAGGAGGTTGGTCAGAGTAATTAGGAAGAAACCATCCTTACTCATGAAAGGCATGAGAACAAGGGGTCACAGATTTCACACGATGAATCAATAATTAGTCATAGTAACAAAAAAAATGTGAGAGAAAGCTTTATCATGTTGTGATTTAACGAGGATCTGGAATGCAATGTCTGACAGAGTGTTACAGGCATATTCAATTGATGCATTTACAATGGAAGGGACTGGTTATTTGAGAAGGGACAATGTGCAGGTTTCTACGGAGAAGGCTGAAGAATTGCAGGAAGTGAAATGCTCATTTGGAGAGCTGGTGCAGACAAGATGGGACAAATGGCCTCATTTTGCACTGATTAACTGTTGAATGTACAGAATTTACAAAGATATTACACATTCTGTCAAGGATTGCTCCTGTCGAGCTTTCACTTCCTACAAGCTCACTCTTGATACGTTTTGTAATGTAAATGTATCAAAATGAAGTAAATTTATTATCAGGTGGAAAGGTCATATATACTTTGGAGTTAGTTAAAAATGAGGGATTACCTTGTTGAAATGTATATATTCTGTGCTGGGATTGACAGGTAAATACAGAAAGTCTTGTTATCCTCTCTGGAGAATCTATTTGAAGTCGGAGACTCAGGATAAAGGAGCAGCTGATGAGGGCTGAGATGTGGAGAAATCTCTTGTGAATTGTGAAACTTTGGAATTATATACCCTAGATGGTTCTCAATGCTCAGTCAATAAGTATATGCAGGAACAAGATAAATAGATTTTTGAACAAGGAATTCAAAAAAAAGGATACGACGGGAAGGTGGAATTGGTGTGGAAGTAAACCTGGGATGCTACTGAAAGACAGTGTTGTTTCAATGGGCTGAATAGAGTTATGTAAATATTTTTGCATTCTTAAAACAGTACTCTTTCCAAAGGCCTTGGGAAAGAAATGTATACAGAAAGTGACTGCAGCCCAGATTCAATGGACTAATAGTGGGATTAAGGAGATTAAATTATGAGGACATGGCATAAATTAGTTTGCATTGCTATTTTGTATAGCAGATTGAAGGGCAAACAAATTATAATATACAGTAACAAGAGATATAGTAGCATATTGCTGCATGAGTAATCAGACTCATGGACTAATAATCTACTGACATGAGTTTCAATGCCATTCGAGCAGCTGGAGAAGTTAAATTCAATAAATCAAGTTACCTATGGAATGAAAAGTCAATCATGGTGATCGTGAAATGACTGCATTGTGTAATATCCCAACTGGTTTCATTGATGCATTTTTAGCAAAGTAGAAATGCTGTCCTTACCCAGATTAACTTGTATCTGACTCTGGAGTTGCAAGTGATTGGCTCCTAAGTGCCCTCTACTCTAGTAGGCTACTCACTTGTATTCAATAAGGCAGCCCATTACCACCTTCTCAAGATGTGAAGATGCCGGTGTTGGACTGGGATGGACAACATCAGAAATTACACGATACCTGTTGGACTATAACCTGGTGTCAATGTGATTTCTGACCTTGTCCACCTTCCCAAGGTTTGACCAATAAATTGTGGCCTTGGCCAGCAGTGCTCAGTGGTGATGAATCAATAATAACAATGTGTTTGAAAATGCTGAAAGGATTTAATAGGGTGAATACTATTTCTTTTGGTAGCGAGAAGCAAAAACAAGAACACATCATCCTGAAAATGTATACACGCTATTCGGGTAGAGAATGTGGAACAACCATTTCACATGAAAGCTGGTGGAAATCTGGAAGTTACTCCCTCAAGAAGATTGGGAACAATGGGAACTTTCAAGCAGATAAATGTTTGGTGTAAAAGGCAGACATTTTGCAGACAGAGATTAAAATTCTGTTAGATTCAAGATTGTTTAGAGAAAGGACAAGAATGGGCCTGAAATCAAAGTTCTAAATTGAGGAAATGCTGATCTTAATAAGATCAGGTCTGATTTGACCGGAGTGGACTGGGAGCAGATATGTCTTAGAACTGCATGGTACGTTCAAGAAGGAAATATGGAGAGCACAGGGCCAATGTGTTTCAACAAACAAAAGGGGCAGGACCATCTTTGCCTAAGAACACTGGATATTGAGGGATATGTAGCATTGGATTATGAGAAAGAAAGGAGGTTTATGGCATGTACTGAGGACTCAAAACAGCAAAGCCCTAGTGGGGTATAGAACGTGCAAGATGGAATTTGAATTTTTTTTTCTTTATTCGTTCACAGGATGAGGGCATCACTTGGCCAGGCAGCATTTATTGCCCATCCCTAATTGCCCAGAGAGCAGTTAAGAGTCAACCACATTGCTGTGGGTCTGGAATCACATGTAGGCCAAACTAGGTAAGGATGGCAGTTTCCTTCCCTAAAGGACATTAGTGAACCAGATGGTTTTTTTCCGACAATCATCAATGGATTCATTGTCATCATTAGATCCTTAATTCCAGATATTTATTGAATTTAAATTCCACTGTCTACCGTTGCGGGATTGGAACCCCGGTCTCCAGCATATTATCTGAATCCCTGGATTAACAGTCCCATGATAATACCACGAGGCTATTGCCTCCCCTACAATAGGAGAGCTAAAAGGGGTCATGAAAGGATACTGATAGGTGAAATAAAGGAATATCCTAATTTGTTTTAAAGGTAAATTAAGGGTACAAGGACAACGGGGAAAGAGTAGGGCCCATTATGGTCCACGATGGTAATTTATGCGAGGAGACGGAGGGTGTAGGTAAGGTTCTAAATGGATACTTTGTGGCAGTGTTCACTGGTGAGAGGGACATTGTTGGTATGGAAATCAGGGAGAAGATCTGTGATACAATTAAAGAATTAGCATCAAGGAGATTCGGAGTGGCCTGGTAGGCTTAAAAGTCGATAAATCTCCTCTGGAAGCAATTCTGAGGAAGAGAATTAATCTGCATTTGTAGAGGCAGGGATTAATTAAGAACAGTCAGCATGGTTTTTTTAAAGGGAGATCATATCTGGCCAACTTGATTGAACCTTTTGAAGAGGCAACCAGGTTTATAGATGAGGGCAATGCTAGTCTATTAAGACTTCAGTCAGGCTTTTGACAAAGTTCCAGATGGAAGACTGAAAGCAAAGGTAAGAGCCCATGGGATCCAAGGTACTTTGGCAAATTGGATCCAGAATTGACTGAGTGGCAGGATTCAGAGGGTGATGATTTGGGGCGTTCTTCTGTCCAATAGGATCCCTAACGGGTAAGGCCCTTGCTGTTTGTGCTTTATATGAATGATTTAGACTTGAATATAGGAGAGTTGATCAGTAAGTTTGCAGGTGATACAAAAATTGGTAAATAGAGAGGAAGATATCATTAGATTACAGGAAGATGTACATGGGCTGGTCAGATGAGCTGATAAGTGGTAAAAGAAACTCAGTTTGGATAAATGTAGAGTGAAGCACTTGGGTTGGACAACCAAGGCAAGGAAATGCACAGGAACATAGGAACAGGAGTAGGCCATTCAGCTCCTTGAGCCTGTTTCACCATTCATTGAGATCATGGCTAATGTGTGGCCTAACTCTTTCTACCTGCCTTTCGCCTGTATCCATAGATATCTTTGCTTAACAGAAATTGATCTATCTCAGATTTAGAATCAACAACTGATCTAACATCAACATTTGTGGAAGAGGTTTCCAGACATCAACCATGTTTGTGCGTAGAAGTGCTTTTTAACATCTCTCCTGAACCATCTGGCTATAATTCTCAGACTTTGCCCTCTAGTTTTAGAATCCCTAACTAGTGGAAATAATTTATCTTCATTAAGGCTGTTTTATCCCGTCAAATTCTTGAAGACTTTGATCAGATCCTTGATTATTCAATCTAATAGTTGTTAGGCTAACATTTGCTCCATCTTAGATGTTAGGCTAGGACCGTAGGAAGCATTGAGAATCAGAGACACCTTGGTGTGCATGTACACCAGTCCCTTAAAGTATCAGGACAGGTGGATAAAGTGGTTAAGAAGGGATATGGTATACTTACCTTTATTAGTTGAAGCAGAATTTAAGAGCAGATAATTATGCTGGGACTATATTCAATGTTAGTTAGGCCACAGCCAGGGTATTGTATGAGTTCTGGAATCCACATTGTAAGTGGGAATGTGATAGCACTGAAGAGGGTGCAGAGCAGATTTACCAGGATGTTGCCTTAGCTGGAGAGTTTCAGTTATGAAGAGAGATTGCACAGGCTAGAGTTGTTTTCCTTTGAGCAGAGGAAATCGAGATTATAAAATTATTGGGGTTGGTGGGCTCGCCGAGCTGGTTTGTTGTTCCGCAGACGTTTCATTACCCTGCTGGGTAACATCATCAGTGCAGCCTCCGATGAAGCGTCGGTGTGTTTTCCCGCCTGGTTTTTAAACTCTGAAGTCCGTTGAGCTGGATTGCCTCACTTCCGGTTTTCCTTCGTAGTGGCGTGTATATGGGGTCGAGTTCTATGTGTTTATTAATGGCTTTCTTTGTGGAGTATCAGGCTTCTAGGAATTCCCGTGCCTGTCTTTGCTTAGCTTATTCCAGGATTTTGGTGTTGTCCCAGTTGAATTGGTGGTTCTCCTTATCAATGTGGATTGAGATGAGTGAGAGGTAGTAGGAACTGCAGATGCTGGAGAATCTGAGATAACAAGGTGTAGAGCTGGATGAACACAGCAGGCCAAGCAGCATCGTAGGAACAGGAAAGCTTGACGTTTTGGGCCTAGACCCTTCTTCAGAAAGGTCTAGGCCCGAAATGTCAAGCTTTCCTGCTCCTACGATGCTGCTTGGCCTGCTGTGTTCATCCAGC
>JAHRHZ010000058.1:10278254-10320150 GCA_024137785.1 Ginglymostoma cirratum | reverse complement strand
AGGAACAGGAAAGCTTGACGTTTTGGGCCTAGACCCTTCTTCAGAAAGGTCTAGGCCCGAAATGTCAAGCTTTCCTGCTCCTACGATGCTGCTTGGCCTGCTGTGTTCATCCAGCTCTACACCTTGTTATCTGAGATGAGTGAGTATTGGTCGTGTCTTTTTGTAGCCAGTTGGTGTTCATGTACTCTTGTTGTTAGTTTCCTTCCTGTTTGATGTAGTGTTTCTCACAGTCTCTGCAGGAGATCTTGTAGATGACATTGGTCCTATCCATGGCGGGGAGTGGGTCTTTAGTTCGTGTGAGCAATTATCATAGGGTTGATGTGATGTGTGCCACTCTGATGCCCAGCGGTCATAGGAGTCTTGTGGTTAGTTCCAATGTGTTCCTGATGTAGGGTAGTGTGATGAGTGTGTTGGTGTGTGTAGTTTCTTCCTGATGTTGTTTGTGTGGGCATCTTCTGACCCAGTTCTTTGGATATCCATTATCCTTGAAAATCTGGAAGAGGTATTCTTCCTCCTCTTGGCGTAGTTCTGTTGCTGCAGTGTGTTGTTACCCATTTAAATAGTATTCACACGCAGCTTCGTTTGTGTTTGATGGGATGGTTACTGTTGAAGTTCAGTACCTGGTCTGTGTGTGTGGCTTTTCCGTGTACTTTCGTTTGGAATTCCCCATTTGTCTTGCGCTCTACCATGTCGCCCAGGAATGGGAGCTGTTTGTTCTTCTCCTCCTCTCTGGCGAATTTTATTCCGGTGAGGGTGTTGATTGTAAGTTTGTGTGTCTCCTCTAGTTTGGTCCATTTAATGGTGACAAAGGTGTCATCCATGTAGCGTATCCATAGTTTGGTTGGATTAGCGGAAGGGCTGTCCTTTCTAGTCTTTGCATCACTGCCTCTGCTATGAGTCTGGAGGTAGGTGATCCCATGGGTGTCCCATTGATTTTTTCGTATGTTTGGCTGTTGAAAGTGAAGTAGGTTGTGAGGATTAGGTCCAGTAATTTGAGCATGTTGTCTGTGGAGATGGTTTCACTGGGGTCTTGCTCTTGTTCCAATAGTGCTGTCATTGTTTCCCTTGCTAGTGGTATGTCTATTGACGTAAATAGGGCAGTGTCATCAAACGACATCATGGTCTCCTCGTCATCTATCCATGTGTCTTTGATGGAGTTGAGGAACTCTTGGGCTGAGTGGATAGAGTGGGGTGACTTGTTGACTAGGTGCCTGAGTCTCCTTTGTAGTTCCTTGGCTAATCTGTATGATGGAGTCCCTGGTAGGGAGACTATGGATCTAAGGGGTACTTCCGGCTTGTGCACTTTCGGGAGGCTGTAGAATTGGGGTGTGTTGGTTCCTTCGGGTTTCATTCTTAAGAAGTCTGCTTCGATGATCTGTCCGGTCTGTTTGTCTTTTTAGTGTGTAGAGGTTTTTGTTGCCTAGTTGCGGTGTGGGGTCAGTTTGTACTGTCCGGTATATGCTTTCGTCGGCGAGCAGTGCCTGTGCCTTGGAGATGTAGTCCCTTTTGTTCAGTATTACTGTAATGCGCCCTTTGTCTGCGGGTCATATTGTGATATTCTTGTCCTTCTTCAGTTCTTCCAGGGCTTGCCTTTCCAATGTGTTGAGGGTGTTGAGTTCGCTCCTTCTGCTTAGTGTCGGGGTTACTGTCTGTCTTATCGTTTGTTGCGTTTCTTCGTTGATGTTGTTGGTCCTCTGTGTTGCTTCCAGTGTGGCTAGGAATTCCATTTTGTTGGCGTCCCTGTGGTTTTAGTTCAGTCCTCGGGTGAGAATGGCTTTTCTGTGTCTGTCGGTTTCCTGTCAGAGAGGTTTCTTATCCAGGTGTCAGTTCTGTTGTTGTCGTTTTTGTGGGTAAGTGTGGCTAGCTTGTCTTGAAGGGTCTGTCTTTTCTTGGCTCTTGTGGTCTGTTGTCTGACGTTGATGGGTCGTTCCACGTCCATTGTCCAATCTTGATTGGTAGCTTCCAGGAATAAAGATTTTTCAGTGCATAATTTCTCTGTTGTATTTGTGGAGCCGGTTGTGTGCATCGTTTATCATTACCCTTACCATCTTGCGGTTGTTTTATTCTGCTGTTTTGCAGGCTTGTGGGTTGTTGATGGTTGTTTTGTATCTCACACTGCGTGGTAGTACCTGGTTCCTGAGTTTAAAAACCAGGTGGGAAAACAACGTTTTCACCGAAGGCTACACTGATGATGTTTCCCAGCAGGGTAATGAAACGTCTGCGGAACAACAAACCAGCTCGGCGAGCCAACCAACATCAATACCCACAACCCACAATGAGCTACAAATCTAGTCCAAAATCTTAGAGATTATAAAATTATAGATGGGGAAGACAGGAAGAAACTTTTCCCCTTGATGGAAAGATCAGTGACTGGAGGCATAGATTTAAGGTAAGTGGCAGGAGGTCTAGAGGAAATGTGAGTAAAAGATTTTCCACCCAGAGGATGGCGGGAATTTGGAACTCGCTGCCTGTAAGGGTTGTAGAGGCAGAAATCTTCATGATATTTAAGAAATATTTAGATGTGCACTTCTGATGCGAAGGCATACAAGGCTATGGGTCAAGTGATGGAGAGTGGGATTAAAATGATTAGGTGATTGTTTTTGATCAGCGCAGTCTTGATGGGCCAAAGGGCCTTTTCCTGTGTTGTAGATCTCGATGACAGTAAATTAAGTTGGGGTTCGCACTCATGTTAACCTAATTAAATAGCAGACTAAACTTAAGGATCAAAGGCCTACTGTGGCTCTTACATTTTCAATGATTCTAAATAAATTTATGTATAGAAGCAGAAAAGCTGTCAAACACTTCATAAAATTCAATTAGAATAGTGGACCGACTTTCAAAGGGAAGACCATGAAAGAAAGGTCACAAAGGTTATGCTGCTGCTCAGAAAGCTGGTGGAATTAAGATGCACTTCCACTAGGAATATATGACAATAATTGGAAGCCATATTCACAACTCTCAGTATACCAGCGTAGATAGAAGTAAATCATCTCTTTAGATCAAATAGAGCGATCCCACAATGAGTCAACTGAAATGCATGTTTGCAAATTGCAGATTTGCAGAAGTTTTAGATCAAAAATGTTTATTATCCACTTTATATACGACTAGAGATAAACAGATTAATGTTCATTTTAATGATTCTATGTTAAGATAGTAAGTATCCTCACTTACACAGAAACTAAACCAAACTGCACTGGATGCTGGAAAACTGAAACAAAAACTGAAAGTGTTGGAGAAACTTAGTAGCTCTGGCAGCACCTGAGAAGAAAGAAACAGTTAAACATTAAAATTCACTGTGACTCTTCTTCAGAAGTGAATGTCTTCCGTTGGTTTGATTGCAGGTGAGGGCCATTACCATGTTGTCTATGAAATGCAGCCAGGCTGCTCCAAATGAAACTCAATGACAGAGCTCTGTCGTAATATTAATCACGTATTTGGGCTGCACGTCTTAATTATTCACAGGATGTTTTTCCAAGCAGTTCTCTTGGAATTATCTTACCTGATTGTGAACTTGTTACTTTTTGAATATTATATTCTACACAAATTTCAGTTGTTGCACATCCTGGGCATTCAAGATATTGCAATGCTGAACAGAACGAGTTTTCCTCTGCAGAAAAAGAGAGCAAACGTATGCTTTTACAGTTGATGTTTGAAAAATCTTAGGCATTCAAAGAAACTAATTTTTTAAAAAAATATGATTTTGGAAGTTCCATCATGAAATATTTCACACAGTAAGGGTCGTGTAATATGAAAACACAATTGTCTATGAAATAAGAGTTACAAATGAACCTAAGATGAAATGTTATTTCTATTTAATGATATATCGATTTCGGTGAGAATTTAGGGGTTTTGCCTCACAGTATACGTTCAACGTTGCAATTAGGTAGCTGGTTAAGTCCAAACTAAAGGTCAGGTTTGAACATCTTACACATTATATAGCATTACAATGTAGTTACATTGGCTGAAAGATTCCTGCTTGTGTTTATGCTTCTTCCCCTAATTTATCTCAGGCCATCGACATATCCCTTTATTGATTTTCCCTCACATGCTTTTCTAGCTTCCTCCTAAATACATCTGTGCTAATGTCTCAACCACTCCATATGGAATGTGTTTCACATCCTGTCAATGCCATTCATGACCATCCTGTGACTGGTGTCACAAGAGGAAATAATTCTTCCATCCTATTAAACCCGTAATCTTAAAGGCCTCCATTAGGCCAGTCCTCAGACTTCACTTTTCAAAAGACAGAATAAAATTGGTCTATTGAAACTCTTTCTAGATATTGCATTACATCTCTGAACTAATTTTTCGATGATTACCTGGACTACATCACCATTGTTAAATTTAGGAATTCATGTCGCTGTCTGGCAGTGTTTACTTTTTGGATGAATTTTACATATATGAAATATATGAAATATACTCCACAATTACTTCCCCTCTGCTATTACTTCCATAACCTCTAGCATGAGTGGATTACAATTGATCCGGTTCCACTGTGTTATCTTGTCTAATGCTGGAGATCACAGCGGGTCAGACAGGATCCATGGGGAGAGAGTAAGCTAAAACTTTGAGTCTAGATGACTCTTCATCACAACTGAAGTGAAGTGTGGAGGGGACAGCATTTATGCTATAGCTTTGGAGGTGGGATTGTAGTGGGTGTAGAGTGCTGGGGGAGAGAAGATGTTGATAGTTCAGATTAAGTGATCGGAATGTGAGAATGGCAGCACAATGGTGTGTCGACTGCCAGACTGGAAAGGACAGTAACTGGGATGGGGGGAGAGGAGGACATGATAACAAGCTAACAAAAAGGGAAGAAATGACAGTTGGTTCACAATTTTTAAATTTTTTAGGACGAGCAAGAATTAATATTTGGATAGTGTTATTAACATAGCAAAATGTTCCTACACAGTTCACAAGAATGTTGTCAGATCAAATTTTGAGCCTGAACCACATGTAAAATGATTGGGATACATCAAAGTAAAAGGCAAATTGAAAAGGGGGATTTTGAGGAGCGGAGCGATGAGAGAGGGTATTTAGTGGCTAATTCTAGAAATTGAGGACTGAACACCTGAAATTAGGAAGGTTCAAGTGTAGTGCAGATTTAGGGTGGACCTTGGGGGCTAGGGAAGTATCTGAGATGGGAGATCTGGAAGAAAACATGACAAGAAGGGAGAAAGTTGTAAGGGAGGTTAAGAGAACAGAGAAATGAGACTTAAAAAATGATTAGTTCTGATCTAGAGTACAAAATGTGCAAAATTCACAAAATCAGATTAAATTACCTTGCATTTTTCCTTATAAATATCTCTGCAATCATAACTGATGTCACTAAAGTGCTTGCATAGATATATATCATTAAATCAGATCTTTTAAGCAGAGGCTCAAAGGTCCAGTAATGGTTCAGTCCATGTGGCACAGCAGTGCAAAGTAGAAAACATCAGGAAGCACAAATATTGTGTCCTGTACAATATTGGTTTGGGCATTGCACAGGGTCCTCAGTAATCCTAATTCAGGCATCAAGGCTCTTCAGTATGCTAATAAAGAGTTTGACATCAGTTTGATGACTAAATAAACAAGAGGTCAATCCTGATTGCAGCGTTTTTATATTATTCTAACAAAAGGTCCTTAACAGACTTGCAGCCATCCAGATGCATGTTTTTAAAAGATACATAGCTGACTGTGAAGCTAGAAGGAGCAGGAATATTCCTGTCAGCTCCAAGCTAAATCTGTCAGCCACCAAAGTATATTCCATTACAGCCATCTGATTATCTGATACATGCAATTGCAGACCACAAGGTATTCACATACAATCGTAAGTTAAAATAATATGCTACTTACTTCTTAGTTATAAATGACTAAAATTAAATTGAATCCTGTTACTGTATAGGTACTGAAAATAACCAACAGCATCCAAATTATTCTGGAGGTGACAAAATGCGCAATGTTGCATATATTAAAACATTCTTGATTCCACTCTGCAGAAATTAGAATATAATGCATAGATCTATGGTGCCCTAACCTCAAAAGACAAGAAGCACTCCAATTCCTCATTAATCCAAATTCATTAAATACCAGATTGGGGTGGGATGGTTGTGGAGAAAGGGTGTGGAAAACCCTCATTATGGAACTTTCTACCAGAGATTATGATTACTTGATATCCTAATCTGTGTATGATTTGTCACCCTTTTATCACAGATCAGGGCAAGTGTTGGGTTTATCCATCAGCTGAGTTTTTGAAGCATGCATTGATTTGCTGTGGCCATTAGAAAGCTTTTGTTTTTCCAAACGTCTGGAGTTTGGAACAGATATTAGGTTATGCTAAAACTTTGCATTGTCTGTTGGCACTAGAGAATAATTTCTAAACTTTTGCCGTGTTATAAGATCACTAGACCCAACTCTTTGGGAAATCACAGCTCTATGTTATTCTTATGTTAACTGAAACACATGAAAATAGTTTTCTTTTTTCTCTTAAAGAATCCCTACAAGTGTGGAAACAGGCTCTTCGTCCCAACAAATTCACACCAAACCTCAGACCATCTCACCCAGACCCATCTCCCTAATCTACACCTCCCTGAACACTAGGGGCAATTTAGCATGGCCAATCCACTCAGCCTGCACATCTTTGGACCGTGGGAGGAAACTGGAGCACCCAGAGGAAACCCACGCAGACACGAGGAGAATGCGCAAACTCCACACAGCCAGTTGCCTGAGGCTGGAATACGAACCTGGGTCCCTGGTGCTGTGAGGTAGCAGTGCTAACCACTGAGCCACTGTGCCGCCCTAAGGAATTTTCTATATATTATAATATTTCATATAGCAGATGCAATAAGTTCTCTTGTTAAGGTATAATTAACAACGGGAAATATGCAATCAAACAGCAAATCAGACCAATGATGTTGCTGGATAATTTGGTTTTACTTACCACTGAGGCATTTGGGAATTTCTAAGCTTCCATTTCTGCAAAATCGTTCTGCAGGAGTTTGAATATGCAAACCACTGGGGCATTTAAATTTTACATGGTCTCCATGTTTCAGATATACTGTTTCCGTCAATGTCCAATCTAGTTGGACATCATTAGCTTCAAGGTCCTGCGCTGATATGCTACATGGCGCTAAATCAGAGAAAAACACAATCGAGTTAGTTATGCTTGGCTTTCGCATATTTCAGTATCTATAAAATAATAATTTCCCAGACAAACTGAGTTAAATTGGGCTGTACTTGGACCATTAGTTCCCAGTCATGGATGAAGTAGTTTTTATCCACCTAAGCCTAAAATTTCCCAAAGCCCTATTTATTGTGGCTGGCAACTTCAACCAAGCCAACCTCAAGCGGGCGCTGCCGAAGTACCATCATTACATCTCCTGCCCCACCAGAGGGCCGAACATCCTGGACCACTGTTACACAACCATCAAAGACGCCTACCGTTCCATCCCCCGCCCACACCTCAGAAAAATCAGATCACGGCGCTGTGTCCTTGCTCCCAGCTTACAAGCAGAAGCTGAAACTGGAGGATTTTGCACAAGTACAATGGAAGTACAATGCAGATCCAAAGCTGTGAAAGACCGTCTCCGGGACTGGTTGGAATTGGGGGCCGGTCCGTGTTCAAGCAAACCTAGGTGAGTACGCCACCATCGTCACAGACTTCATTAGCAAGTGCATGGAGGACTGCATACCAAAGAAGTCAATCTGAGCATTTCCCAACCGTAAACCTTGGATGAACCAGGAAATTCACTCCCTACTGAAGACCAGACGCTCGGCATTCAAACTGAGTGACCCAGACCAACACAAGAAATCCAGATCTGACCACCACAAAGCCATCAGGGAGGCCAAAAGGCAGTACTGGACCAAGTTAGAGGCCCAAACCTACCAAACAGACTCCCACCGTCTACGGCAAGGCCTAAACAACATTACAGGTACAAAATGAAACAGTGTAAGATGGTGGACAATGACACATCCCTCCCTGACATGCTCAGTGCTTTCTATACTCGGTTTGAGTAGAATGCCAGCAGCGTGGTGATACCTGCCCCAAAGGCCCCAAACACACCTGTTCCCTCCATCACTGCTGCAGACATCAAATGGGTCTTCCAGGGAGCAACCCAAGGAAAGTGACAGGCCTATACAGTGTCCCCAGCCGAACACTCAGATCCTGTGTGGACCAGCTAGTGGAGGCATTCACCGACATTTTCAACCTCTCCCTCCTACAAGCCAAGTCCCCACCTGCTTCAAGAAGACCACCATCATTCTTGTGCCTATGAAAGCACATGCAATGTGCCTTAATGACTACTGCCCAGTGGCTCTGACCTCAATAATCATGAAGTGCTTGGAGATGCTGGTCATGGCCCACATCAAGTCCAGTCTGTCTCGATCCCCTACAGTTTGCCTACTGACATAACCGGTCCACAGCGGATGCCATATCCCTAGCCCTGCACTCATCCCTGGAACATTTGGACAACAAAGACACCTACATCAGACTCCTGCTCATCAACTACAGCTCCGCCTTCAACACCATTATCTCCTCCAGACTGATCTCAAAACTGCATGACCTTGGTCTCGTCTCCGCCCTCTGCAACTGGATCCTCAGCTTTCTGACCCATAGGCTGCAATCAGTGAGGATAGGGAACTGCATCTCCTCCTCAATAACACTCAACACAAGGATGCGTCCTCAGCCTCCTACCGTACTCCCTGTACACCCACGACTGTGTTGCCAAATTCCAAATGAAAGCCATCTAAAAGTTTGCTGATGACACCACCGTAGTGGGACGGATATCTAACAGCAACGAAGTAAGGTAGAGGATTTGGTGACGTGGTGCAACAAAAATAACCTCTCTCTCAACATTGGAAAAACAAGAGAACTGATCATTGACTTCAGAAATAAAGGAGGAGAACATGCCCCTCTCTACATTAAGAGAACTGAGGTTGAAGTTCCTCAGAGCGACAGTAACCAACAAACTGCCCTGGACTTCCCACATAAATGCAACAGTCAAGGAGGCACAACAACGCCTCTTCTTCCTCAGGAGGCTCAGGAAATTTGGCATGTCTATAAGATCCCTCACCAACTTTTACAGATGCATCATTGAAAACATACTGTCCAAGTGCATAACAGCCAGGTATGGAAACTGCTCTGCCCAGGACCGTAAGAAACTACAGAAGGTGGTGTGCTCAGCCCAGACTATCACGGAAGCTAACCTTCCATCCATGGACTCTATTTACATGGCTCACTGCCGCGGAGAGACTGCCAACATCATCAAAGACCCATCGCACCCCGGTAATGATCTCCTTTAACCTCTTCCGTCAGGCAGAAATTTAGAAGATTGAACATATGCACAGGAACAGCTGCTTCCCAGCAGTTATTTGACTAATGAATGGACTCTGTACATATATAAATAACAAATGATCTTGCTAATGTTGATCTCGCCCTGTGCAATGTAGCCTGTGCCTCTGTCTAAGTCGTTTTGATCTGTACATCCTTGCTTACAATGATCTGCTTGTACTGCTCTTAAACAAAGAGTTTCACTGTACTTCAGTACATGTGAAAATGGGTCAATCAAAATCCATCAATCAATCAAAAGCAAGACAGGGAGAATGAATTGAGGCAACACAAGAAGCTGCTGCTCAAATAGAGAGCAGGAAGGGGACTGGAGCTCAGTAGATGATCATATCCACATACTTCCTTTTCCTAGCTACTCAAAGTTCTGGTGACAAGTCACTGGACAGTTCAGCTTTCATGTTGTCACATAGTGGGCTATACAGCACAAGTGACAGGAACAAATACTGGAGATAGGGGTTTTCCACTGCTCTCCCTATTGGAGTGTGCAGGATCCTCCACTCTCTCTGCTCGTCTGGATAATGAGCATGAGACGACGTTGATAAAGTGGGAAGGCAATGTTGTCATGATACTGTTGCTGGACTAGTAATCCAGAATCCTGGGCGTGTGTTTGAATCCTACCAGAGCAGATGTTGAAAGTTTTTATTTCAATAAAAAAAAATCTCTAATTAATAGGTTGTCTAATGGTGACATTTTAACCATCTGTTCACTAATACCCCGTTAGGGAAGGAAATCAGCTGTTCTTAGCAATTAATGACAGAGCCGTTAGTAGCAT
Source organism: Ginglymostoma cirratum (assembly GCA_024137785.1). Taxonomy (NCBI): domain Eukaryota; kingdom Metazoa; phylum Chordata; class Chondrichthyes; order Orectolobiformes; family Ginglymostomatidae; genus Ginglymostoma; species Ginglymostoma cirratum. The sequence goes on along the minus strand of JAHRHZ010000058.1, from coordinate 10,310,053 downwards.
CAACATACAGAGGCATCTAGACATATAAGTCCACAGTTCCCCGAAAGTGGCAACACAAATGGATAAACTGGTCAAGATAACATATGGCATGCTGGCCTTCATCAGTCAGGAGATAGAGTATAAAAATTGTCAAATTGTGTTGTATAGAACTTTAGATAGGCCATACTTGGAACATTTTGTACAGTTCTGGTCATCACACTACCAGAAGAACGTGAAAGCGTTGGAGAGGGTACAGAAACACTTTACCAGCCTGTTGCCTGGTTTGGGGGGTGATAGCAATGATGAGATTAGACAAACTTGGTTTGATTTCACTTGAATGTTGAAGTCTAAGGGGCGACCAGATAGGAATTTACAAAATTATGAAAGGCATGGATAGAATGGATAGTCAGTCTTTTTCCCAGGGTAGAAATGTCAATTACTGGGGGACACAGGTTTAAGGTAAGAGGGGGTAAACTTAAAGAAGATAAGAGAGGCAAGTTTTTCTTTTACACAGAAGGTGGTAAATGCCTGGAATGCACTGCCAGAGGAGGTGGTGGAGGTGAATACAATAGCAACATTTAAGAGGCATCTCTTATATGACATTGAATAGGCAGGGAATAGAGGGATATGGACTACACAGAGGCAAAAAGGGTTTTTAGTTTAGAAATGCATCAGTGCAGGCTTGGTGGGCCAAAGGGCCTGTTCCTATGCTGTCCTGTTCTTTGTTCTTCTTTGTTCTTTAACTAGTCTGGAATACATGTGACACCAGGTGTGTTACATAGATGAATCAGCTAGCTTTGCCCTAGCCATTGGAATCCACCAATGTAAACCTAGCCTTGTCAACCTTGCAATGTCATCTGGGGGCTTGTACCAAAATTGGGAGAGGTGTTGAGTACATTAGGGATATTCAGAATTGTACCTCACAAGTAATATCCCAGACACCATTGTCATCATCCCTAGGTATGTCCTGTCCCACTGGCAGGCCTACCCAGCAGAGATGGTGGCAGAATGGTAAAAGGAGAACAGATCAAACCTGAAGAAGAGTCATACTGAACTAGAAATGCTAACTCCGTTTCTGTTTCCACTGATGCTACTAGACCTGTGAAGATACTTCAGCATTTTCTATTCTCCGCCTTGTCAGGACAAATGAGAGACCTGTGCGGGGCTGTTCCAGACTGATAGTGCTTGTCTGTGTTCACATTGGCCTTTTGTAAATGGAGCCAGGGATGTCATTCATTCTGGGATATCCCAGCAATGGTGAGTTGTTTGGGATATGGCAAGTGTAGGATGGGGCTAGAATCAAAAGAGAAAGGGGCACTACCAGAGTGGCACAGATAATGAGTTTGGTGAGATACTGTGCGAAATCCTCCTGAACATTGCAGAGAGAAAATCAACCATGGAACTCTATGGAACTGTCACTTTGCCAAAAACTTAAGATTCAACCTTTAGTTTTCCTAATCAAGGGTCCAAGGTAGAGCTGCATTAGTAGTTGCCATTCTTCTGCGAAGACAACAGTTCAAAAACACAGATCAATGTCAAAGAAGTCCATGGCAGCAGAAGTAACCTCAAGTTAGAATTGGTTGTATGTCAGTGAAACCACGTCCTTTGAACAAAAGCTGTCTAACCAGGAAAATAAACAGCATCTTAATTCACTATTTAAAGTCTGTCTAATCAATCATTTCTCACTGTTCATTCACCTTGTTCAACATGACAAGGGGGAGGCAGCGGTGTAGTGATAATGTTACTGGACCCTTAGATTAATTTTCTGGGGACGTGGTTTAGAATCTCACCACAGCTTATGGCGAAGTTTGAGACAAATAAATCACTAGTATATTGGCAACTGTGCAACCCCCGTCGATTGTAGTCAAACCCATCTTGTTCACCAAGATATGAAATCCATACCTGGTCTGGCAGAAATGTGATTCCAGCCCACATGGCAATGACTGACTGTCAACTGTGCTCAATTAAGGATGGGCATTTAATGCTGGCTTAGCCAGTGATACCCGCGACCTATGGATAATTTTTTTTTAAAAAATCCGAAACCATTTGTTGCCAATTAATTAGTTACAAGTATCTGAAAAGTCCTATTTCATGATTGAGTCTTGGAATAAATATTGAGAAACAACTTACGAATACAGCGTGGAGCAGCTGACCACTTCCCACTTGAGCATCTAACTTTATTTGGTCCATCCAAAACAAATGAATTCCGACACGAATATGTGACAATGTCACCATGCTGATACCAATGTTTAGAAAGATCATCTTTGGCTCCATTCGTTATGCGAGGTGGATCTTCACAGTCTAAATTTGGATTTTATGAACAGAATGCAAAAAATACATTTACTTTTATTAATTTCTTAACTTATATTGCAATTAAACTTAGTAGCATTTCCTTTCCAAACTGTTTTTCAAAATTTGCTGCTGTCTGTCTCAGTTTCATCAGTTAAGGTTAGCCTCATCAAAATCCAAAATTTTGGGGCAATTGTGCTTAATCTCTTTTTCAGACCCAGCATTGAATTTGATCGTATTACAATCACTTAGATAACTGTTTCCTTATTGATGGACTATTAACAAAGTTGGTCTCCTTACTTAACACAAGTATAGCCTTCCCACTTACTGGTTCTCGAACATGCGGCTCCCGAAAACAATCTGTAATGCACTGAAGAAATTCATAACCTTTCTGACATGACAGCTTATGAAAATATCTCCCATTTAAAACAACTTTGCTTTTTCTATAAGCCTCACTAATCTTTGAGGTAATGGCCTCAATCTTGCAGTGAGAGGCAATGGCTGGGTGCATTGCTGCTGCCAGGGAAGCTTTTTCCAACCCAACAAAACGATTCATTTTTGCTGGGATTTTCCAATGCCAGCTGCAGCAGAAATGGGCAATGCAGTGTCTCCAGGGTAAGTCCAGTAGATTCGGGGGAAGAACTGGACAAGTTCCACTGTTTACAGGGCTATCATGTGTGCCAAGCTGTCAAAGGTCCAAGTCACTTTATGAATGAATAAATGGTCAATTAATTTAGAGAATTGGTGGGCAACTGTGTGAGGTGGGTAGTTGGATCCCTCAAAGTTGAGTGGTTGGAAGACAGCCTGCTTGATTTGCGGAGCGGAGCACGATTAGGTGTGATGTCGACAGGGTGAGGGAATGCGAGCTAGTCAGGTAGGATTTGGCAGGGCACAGACAAGTCAGGTTGCGGGGGAGTTTGTGGTGTTGGATGGTTGTGCATTTTGAGTCAGTGAAGTGGTTAGCTGCTCAAACAGGTTAGTTGAGCGTTAGTGGAGTAATTCTGGGGCTGGGGACTGGTCAGTTGTGTTGCTTAGCTGAGCTACATGGCTTACACTAGGCATTCAGTTACATTACATTTTATGGGTAAGTATCTGATTAAATCCCCCAATCTGGATCAATTCGCCCTCCTAAGCACTGGGTCAGAGACATTTACAGTGAGTGTCACCAGTGAATCAGCCCAGTGAAAGTTTAAACCTCCTGGGCAAATCCCACATATATCTGTGCATCAGGGTTTCACAGGGGCCTAATGCTCATCTCACAATGAATTGAATTGAATATCCTTCATTGTTCATCCAACCATTTGATTTAAGCCAATACATTATGACACTGCATTGTTGATATCTGGAGACTTGCATCTCACCCCCTTTACAGTCTTAATTCCTCACTTATTCCTTAATTCTAACAATGGAGTCTTCACTGATAGCTTTTCCCTAGTTATGTCATCTCTATGTTGTAATAGCTATCTTGAATAATGAGCCAACTCCTTCCCCGCATGAGGTCCCCCTATTCTTTCTCAAGACTTCATAACATGGAAGATTTAACTCCCATCAACCAGCTTGTAGCCATGTCGACCATGGGTGACTATCATGACTTACACTAAAAACTGTATTACAGCATCAATTTCATTCAATGTACTCCTTCTATTCACTGTGTCAGCATATTAAATTCTTACTTCGGCAGTCCACGCTAGCCTGTCCTGGTTCCCTGATGCTGTCTTTCTCAGACCATTGGATTTACCACATTTTTAGCAGCTCACCAACAACTTCTTCAGAACAATAAGGAATGGTCAACAAAAGATCTTGTCAGTAATTCTCATATCCCATATAATAATCGAAAAATAAGTCTCCCCTGCTGTAACTTAAGTAATTTTAATATTTTATTCACCACCAGGAATATTGCATGTTGGTACTGCCGACCATTGCCCATTGACGCACTCTATGCTTTCTGATCCTTCCATCTCGTATCCACGGAGACATTGATAAGTAACCCTGGAGACTTCCACAATATTTTTATTTGCGTTGGCTACATCTGGTGCACTTGGACAATTTAAATTCATGTCTAGAAAACATTTTGAAGATTTAGAAGTTGTTCTCTAAGCTAAAGAAAAACAAATTAGGCTGTTATTCCCATTAGAAACATTGCAAAGCTATCACATCAAACTAATATAATGCAATCCATATCCAAATAAAATAATTCATTTTTACATGATGAATTATGTTTATACTATCACCTAAACACAAACAGTTCCTGAATAAAAATTAAATCAGATTGAAGACAAAAGTACACTGAAGATTGAAGCTCTAATACAATATTCAGGATTGCACCAACTAAGCGGATTAGATCTGTGCAAATATAATTTGAAACGAAGGAGGTTTGATTGAGATTTTATATTTTATAACTGTTACCTGGCCTAAAAAGAAAAGATGGCTGACCGAACAAAAGGGAAATTATGCTGTTGGATATCTTGAAATTTTTGGCTTTGAAATTATTGGGGCTTTCACTCTAACTCCTGGAATCATAGGGTGAGTCATAGAGTCATACAGAATAGAAACAGACCCTTCAACCCACCATGTCTATGCTGACCAACAAACTCCAAACTACACTAATCCCATTTATCTACACTTGGTCCATAGCCCACTATGCCCTGGCGTTTTAAGTGCTCATTCAGATGGTTCTTAAATGTTGCACGAGCACCTTCCTCCACCACCCCTTCAGGCAGCATATTTCTACCAACCTTTGGGTGAATTTTTTTTTCTCAGATCACCTCTAAACCATTTACTTTTCACCTTACGCTTATGCCCTCTGTCTGGCCTGGGGAAAAGATTCTCACAATCTATTCCATCCATGCCTCTCATAATTTTGTATACCACAATCAGATCTCCCTTCTGTCTCCTTTACTCCAAAGAAAACAAAGCCGCCCTATCCAGTCTCTCCTGAGACCATTCATCACAGGCAACATCCTGGTGAATCTCCTTTGCACTCTCTCCATTGCAATCATGTCCTTCTGATAGTGTGGTGACCAGAATGTTTTGTTTTCTTTATTCATTCATGGGATGAGGGGCATTGCTGGCTAGGCAGCATTTATTCTTAATTGCCCAGAGGGCATTTATGAGTCAACCACATTGCTGTGGGTCTGGAGTCACACGTAGGCCAGACCAGGTAAGGATGGCAGTTGCCTTCCCTAAAGGACATGAGTGAACCAGATGGGTTTTTCTGATAATCGACAATGGATTCACAATCATTGTTAGATTCTTAATTCCAGATATTTTATTGAATTCAAATTCCACCACCTGCAGTGGCAGGATTCGAATCAGGTCCCTAGAACATTAGCTGGGTCTCTGGATTAACAGTCTTGCAATAATACCACTAGGCCTCCCTGAACAGAGTACTCTGTCTTTGGCCTAACTAATGTTTTATATGGTTGTAACAAGACTCCCTTGCTCTAATGTTCTATGCCCTAGCTAATGAAGGCCTGTATGCCTTCACCACCATCCTGTCTGTCTGACACCTTCAGCGATCTATGGATTTGCACAACAAGGTCCCTTTGTTCCCCAGTACTCCTCGGGACCTACTGTTCATTGTGTAAGTCCTTCCCTTATTAGACCTCCCTAAATGTATCACCTTGCACTTATTGTCAAAGGCCTTACTGAAGTCCATGTATACCACATCAACTGCACTACCCTCATCAATATATTTAGCCACCTTCTCAAAAATCTCAATTAAGTTAGTCATACAGATGAGGAGTATTTAAGACCTCACTCACAACCATTGGCTCAATGCATAGGTTGCTATAGGTCAACAATAAGTCCCACTCTTTCTCTGGCAATCCTCTTACTTTTAATATACTTATTAAAAGCCTTGGGGTTTTCCTTGATCCCATCTGCCAAAGATATTTCATGGGCCCTCTTTGCCCTACTTCCTAATTTCCTGGTTAAGAAATCTCCTACACTCTCTGTACTTTTGAAGTTTTTAATGAGCTATACCTGACATAAGCCTCCTTGTTTTTCTGCCATAGAATCCATACAGTGTGGAAACAGGCCCTTCAGCCCAACAAGTCCACACCAATTCTCAGAGAATTTCACCCAGACCCATCCCCCCAATAACCCACCTAATCTACACATCCCTGAACACTATGGGCAATTTAACATGGCCAAACCACCTAGCCTGCACATCTTCTGACTGTGGGAGGAAACCGGAGCATTTGGAAGAAACCCATGTAGACATGGGGAGAATGTGCAAACTCCACACAGACAGTCGCCCGACGATGGAATTGAAACCAGATCCCTGGTGCTGTGAGGCAGCAGTGCTAACCACTGAGACACTGAGCAGCCTTTTTCAGCAAACTCTTGATATCCCTTGACATCCTTGGCTCCCTGGGCTTGCTCTCCTTTCCCATCACACTGAGAAGAACATGTTATCCTTGAATCCTCACTATAGTACTTTTAAAAGACTCACACTTTCCAAATATAGACTTAACTCCAAGTTGCTGCTCCCACTCTGTTTGCCAGATCCTGCCTAATGATATTGCCTTCCCTCAATTCAGATATTTAACTTCTGCACTATCTTTATCACTTTCTATAATGAAACTTGAGACTTACAGAATTATGATCATTATCCCCAAATGCTTACCCACTAAAACTTCAACCACTTGACCGGCTTCATTCCCGAGGATTAAGTCCGGCATTGCACCATCTCTAGTGGGACTATCTACGGACTGCCGCAAAATACTCTCCTGGATGCACTTTAAAAATGCTATTGCATCTAATCCTTTCATGCTAAGGCGATCCCAGTTAATGTAAGCAAAGTTGAAATCCCCTCCAACTATAATCCTGTTTCTCTCACACCTTTCTGTGATTTGCCTACATATCCAATCCTCTATCTTCCTCTGACTGTTGGGCTCCTGTACTATAATCACGGCAAGATAATTACCCCTTTTTCATACCTAAGATCTACCCAGGACATCCTCCCTCATTACTGCAGTGATGGTTTCCTTTATCAATAATGCAATGTCCCCACCTCTCTTATTTACCCCTGTTCGTGCCTGAAATCTCTACACTCTGGAATGCTGAGCTGCAAGTCATTAACCTTTCTTCCTTCAACCATGTCTCAGAGATTGCAACAATATCATATTTTCACGTGCTGATCAATGCTCTAGGTTCAAAAACAAAGTTGCTGGAAAAGTGCAGCAGGTCTGGCAGCATCTGTGGAGAGAAAACAGAGTTAACATTTCACATCTGGTGACCCTTCCTCAGAACTGGACCTGAAACGTTAACTCTGTTTTCTCCTCCATAGATGCTGCCAGACCTGCTGAGCTTTTCCAGCAACTTCGTTTTTGTTCCTGATTTACAGCATCCGCAGTTCTTTTAGTTTTTATAATGCTCTAGGTTCATCTGCCTGACCTATCAAGCACCTTGCATTAAAATAGGTACGAGTTAGCTTTCTGAGCCTCCGAAGTGTCTTATCCAGCCCATGTCTTCTCTGACTAACGGATTGTCCTGGCACTCCTTCTATATTTAATCGGAATTTGCTTGCGACTTTACTTCCACTCTGTGCCTCAACCCACTGCCAAATCAGTTTAAAACATCTCCAACAGCATGAGCAAACCTCCCTGATAGGATATTGCAGCCATTCTGGTTCAGGTTCAACCCATCAAGCTTGTACTGGTCCACCTATCCCAGAAGCTGTTTCAATGATCCAAATATCTGAAGCCCTCCATCCTACACCATCCCTTCAGTCAGGTGTTCATCTGAACTATTCCTATACTAAGTAGCATTAGGCACTGGAAGTATACTGGAGATTAATCTTAGTAGTCTTCCTCTTTAATCTACTACCTAACTAATTTCCTGTTGCATGACCTCATTTTTTTTACCTGTGTCTTTGGTACCAACATTTACCACAATTGCTGGCTGTTCACCCTCCCCCTTCAGAATGCCTTACAACCATTCTGAAGATCCCTGACCTTGGCACCAAGGAGGCAACATGCCATTCAAGAGTCTCATCTGCTACCTCAGAGCTTCCTGTCAGTTCCCTTACTAGAACATAAGAACTAGTAGCAGGAGTAGGCCATCCGGCCCCTCAAGCCTGCCCCACCATTTAATAAGATCATGGCTGATCTTTTTGAGACTCAGCTCCACTTACCCGCCCACTCATCATAACCCTTAATTCCTTTACTGTTCAAAAATTTATCTAACCTTGCCTTAAAAACACGCAGTGAGGTAGCTTCAACCGCTTCACTGGGCAGGGAATTCCACAGATTCACAACCCTTTGGGTGAAGAAGTTCCTCCTGACCTCAGTCCTACATCTGCTTCCCTTTATTTTGAGGCGATGCTCTCTAGTCCTAGTTTCACCTGCTAGCGGAAACAACCTCCCTGCCTCCACCTTATCTATTCCCTTCATAACCTTATATGTTTCTATAAGATCTCCCTTCATTCTTCTGAATTCCAATGAGTATAATCCCAGTCTACTCAGTCTCTCCTCATAATCCAACCCTCTCAACTCTGGAATCAACTGAGTGAATCTCCTCTGCACCCTCTCCTGTGTTAGTATATCTCTTCTCAAGTATGGAGACCAAAACTGCACACAGAACTCCAGGTGTGGCCTCACCAAGACACTACACAGCTGCAGTATAGCCTCCCTGTTTTTAAACTGCATCCCTCTAGCAATGGCAGACAAAATTCCATTTGCCTTTTTAATTACCTGCTGCACCTGCAATCCTACTTCTAGCGATTCATGCACAAGGACACCCAAGTCTGTCTGCACAGCAGCGTGCTGCAATTTTTTACCATTTAAAACATAGTCCATTTTGCTGTTATTCCTACCAAAATGAATGACCTCACACTTATTAACACTGTACTCCATCTGCCAGACTTTTGCCCACTCACTTAGACTATCTATATCCCTCTGCAGACTTTCAGTGTCTTCTGCACACTTTGCTCTACCACTCGCCTTAGTGTCATCTGCAAATTTTGACACACCACACTTAGTCCCCAACTCCAAATCATTGATGTAAATTGTAAACAATTGCAGTCCCAACACTGATCCCTGAGGCACACCACTAGCCACAACCAGAAAAACACCCATTTACCCCTACTCTTTGCTTTCTACTGGTCAACCAATCCTCTATCCATGCCAATACATTACCCGTAATACCATGCAACTTTATCTTATGTAGCAGCCTTTGGTGTGGCATCTTGTCAAATGCCTTCTGGAAATCCAGATACACCACATCCACAGGTTCCTCATTGTCCACCATGCAAGTAATGTCCTCAAAGAATTCCACCAAATTAGTTAAACATGACCTACCCTTCACGAACCCATGCTGACTCTTCCCAATGGGACAATTTATATCCAGACGTCTTGCTAATTCTTCCTTAATGATAGATTCAAGCATTTTCCCCACTACCGAAGTTAAGCTAACTGGCCTGTAGTTATCTGCTTTTTGTCTACTTCCTTTTTTAAACAGTGGCGTCACATTGGCTGTTTTCCAATCTGCGGGAACCACCCCAGAGTCCAGTGAATTTTGGTAAATAATTACTAGTGCATTTGCTATTTCCCCCATCACCTCTTTTAATACCCTGGGATGCATTTCATCAGGGCCAGGACACTTGTCTACCTTTAGCCCCATTAGCTTGCCCAGCACTGCCTCCTCAGTGATAATGACAGTTTCTAGGTCCTCACCTGCTATAACCTTCTTGCCATTAGTTTTCAGCATGTTATTTGTGTCTTCCACAGTGAAGACCGACACGAAATAACTGTTTAATGTCTCGGCTATTTCCTCATTCCCAGTTATTAAATTGGCCTTCCCATCCTCTAAAGGACCAATGTTTACCTTTGCCACTCTTTTACGATTTACATATTTATAGAAACTTCTGCTGCCTGTTTTCATATTCTGAGCTAGTTTACTCTCATAATCTTCTTACTTTTCTTTATAACTTATTTTGTGTCTTTCTGTTGGCCTTTAAAGATTTCCCAGTCTACTAGTTTCCCACTACTTTTTGTTTTTTTGTATGTGTTTTTTTTCAATCTGATACTTTCCTTTATTTCCTGAGACATCCATGGCTGGCTCTCTCTTTTCCTACAGTCTTCCTTATCACTGGAATATACTTCTGCTGAGCACTGTGAAAAATCGTTTTGAAAGTCCTCCACTGTTCCTCAATTGACCCACCATAAAGTTTTTGCTCCCATTCGACCTTAGCTAACTCCTCTCTCATTCCTTCATAGTCTCCTTTGTTTAAGCACAGGACATAGGTACTGGATTTAACCTTCTCACGCTCCATCTGTATTTTAAATTCGACCATACTGTGATCGCTCCTTCCGAGAGGATCCCTAACTGTGAGATCATTAATTATTCCTGTCTCATTACACAGAACTAGATCTAGGATAGCTTGCTCCCTCGTAGGTTCCATTACATGTTGTTCAAGGAAATTATCGCAGATGCATTCTATGAACCCCCCTCAAGGCTGCCATGACTGACCTGGTTTGATCAATTGATATGTAGATTAAAATCCCCCATAATAATTGCTGTACCATTTTTACATGCATTAGCTATTTCTATGTTTATTCAACCCCCCGACCACGATGTCATTATTTGGTGGCCTATAGACCACACCTATCGGTGACTTCTTCTCCCTGCTATTCCTAATTTCCACCCAAATGGATTCAATGTTTTGTTCAGTAGAACCTATATCATCTCTCACTACCGCCCTGATATCATCCTTAAAAATCACAGCAACACCACCTCACTTACCTTCCTGTCTGTCCTTCCAAACAGTTTGATACCCCTGGATATTTAACTCCCAGTCATGACCATCCTGTAACCATGTCTCTGTAATGGCCACTAAATCATATCCATTTGCCATCATATGCACCATCAACTCATCCACCTTGATTCGAATGCTCTGAGCATTCAGATAAAGTGCCCTTATGCCGGCTTTTGCACTTTCTTTTTGGGTCCTATTACCTCCATTACTAACAGCTCTTGAGTTCTCCCTCCCTTTAACTTTTTTCCTAATTTTCAAAGGAGCTGAAGCTTCCTCATCACCTGTTAACCTGCTGCTTTGCCTTACATTAATTGTTATTGTCCCTCTAGGCTCACTTCTCCCTTCCCCTCTACTTACTAGTTTAAAGTCCTATTAATCACCCTATTTACCCTTTTCGCCAGAACACTGGACCTGGCCATTTCAGGTGGAGTCCATCCCAGTGGTAGATCCCTCCTGTCCCAGAACTGATGCCAATGCCCCGTGAAAAGGAAATCCTCTTTCCCACACCACTCTTTTAGCCATGTGTTTACTTCCCTGATCCTCACATCCCTATGCCAATTTGCACATGGCTCAGGCAGCAATCCAGAGATTATGACCCTTGAAGACCTGTTTTTTTAATTTCGTTCTTAGCTTTTCATAATCCCGAAACAGGTCTTTTTTCCTAGTCCTGCCAATGTTGTTGGTACCTACTTGGACCACAACAACTGGATCCTCCCCCTCCCTCCCTAGTACCCTCTCAAGCCGGTCAGAGATGTCTCGCACCCTGGCACCAGGCAGGCAACACACCATGCGGGATTCTCTATCCTGCTCGCAAAGGATACTGTCTGTCCCCCTGATGATGGAATCCCCTACAACTACAATCTGTCTTTTTGCTCCCCCCTCTTGAATGGCCTCCTGGACCATGGTGCCATGGTCAGTTGACTCATCCTTCCTGCAGCCCTATTCCTCACGCACTTGCAGGGAGCAAGTGCCTCATACCTGTGGGACTATGTCAAGGGCTGCAGCTCCTGTGTTCCTGTCTGCAGGGTCCCTCTACCTGCCTCACTCGCAGTCACACACTGCTGTCCCAGCCCACCGATCGAATTAATATTAGTTAATTTACCAGGTGTGACTGTCTCCTGGACCACAGCATCCAGGTATTTCTCCCCCTCCCGGATGTGCCGCAGTTTGGAGTTCGGATTCCAGCTCGTCAATTTTGAGCCGGAGCTCCTCAAGCAGCCAGCACTTGCTGCAGATGGGGTCACTGCCGTTCTCAATGGGATCAGCTAGCTCCCACATCATACAGCAAACACCTGGCCTGCCATCTCTACTCAGTTAATTATTTAAAATTAATTTTTAGTTTTGCACTGTTCTCTGCACCAGTAAGTTTACTCCATTATATCCTCAAACAGATTCCGGCTTTGCCTTCTGACCCACTCCCAGAGGATTTGGTGTCTAGGTGACCACCGCAAAAGATAACAAAGAGATGAGGAAAAAAAATGCAAATAGCTTACCTGCTCACCACACTTAGTCGTTATTATTAGGTTAGAGGAGGTGGAAGGGTGGGAGACACTACGCGTGTAGTGTCTCGGGTATTAGTTAACCCCCAAATTTATTGGGTGGAAGCTTAACTTCCTACGCTGCCCTTGCGTTCTCTCCCGGACTCCCGCCAATGAAAGAACTGAAAGGCTGCAGTCATGCGAGGTAAGACTTTTACAATCGAAAAGCTTACCTTCCTAGGCTGCCCCTGCGCTCTCTCCCGGACTCCCGCCGCTGAAACAACTGAAACTATTGCTAAAGGTCCCCCAGACATTTTCCTCCCCTGCCATGCAACAGAACCAACCATGATGCCACAAATGTGGTTGTTGTTGCTTTCTCCTGAGCGGCCACCACCTCCCCCCCACCCCCCAAACAGTGTCAAACATATGTTCATCCAGCCCCATGCTTGTTATCTCAAACATGGTATATCTGTTTGACAGGGGGATGGGCACAGGGGACAGCTGCACTGCCTGCCTATGCTTACTAGTCTTCCTGGTGGTCACCCAACGCTTTTCTGCCCATGTAGTCCTGATTGCTAGTGTGGTCAGCTTGCTAAAGGTTACATCCACAATATCCTCAGCATCGTGGATACTCCATAGTGAGTCTATTCACAGCTCTCCATTTCATGTAGTCAATCAGGAGCTGGAGCTAAAGAGCACTTCCTGTGGGGACCATTGGAACTTGGCAGAGAACAACTGCAGGATTACTTACCAAACTAGTTGGCATTCTATAATTAATAAGTGACAGTTCAAATGGCCACCTGCCTCTCAATGTTTTCATCTCATGCTCTGTACAAAGTCAGAATTCTAAACAAGCTCATCTCCTATGAACAAAAGCCTTTATCCCTATATCACAGTAACTAGAATAACATACAATATGGTTGATTACCAGTAATTGAGGTATTGTCCATGTAGAAATAATTAAGCTGCTATCTAAAAATGGCCCATGAGAGCTTTTAGTTCTAAACGGAGGACCAAGGTATCTCTTTCCATTTTATATAGCTTGAGGGGCACCACTCAACATGTGAGACATAACATGGAGGTACTAGTGTTGGGCTGGAGTGGACAAGGTCAGAAATGACACAACACCAGGTCATAGTCCAACAGGTTTATTTAAAAACTAATGCTTTCAGAGTCTTATTCCTTCTTTAGGTGTTGGTGACAGAGGTAGTATCAGTCACAGAATTTATAGGTAAAAGATCAAAGGTTCACATCATTGATGAAGATGTACTAAACAAACCCAAGATGCTGTTAAATCTTTAATCAGTGAGAAGGTTTTAATTGATTAATGTGTATATGCAAATCCCTGAATTCCTTTGAAGTCACTGCCCTGATAGAACTAAAGGTTTTATCAGTGTAAAGAAGATTCTAAACGAGGCCTCACACCTAAAATGCAATGCCTGACCTAAAATATCACCTCTTCTTTACACTGATAAAACCTTTAGTCCTCTCAGGACAGTAACTTCAAAGGAATTTGGGAATTTACATATACATATTAATCAATTAAAACCTTTTCACTGATTAATGATTTAACAGCATCACAGATTTGATCTTTTACTTGTAAGTTCTTTGTCTGATACTACTCCTCGCACTAACACCTGAAGAAGGACTGAGGCTCCGAAAGCTTGTGTTTTCAAATAAGCCTGTTGGTCTATAACTTGGTGTCATGTGATTTAAAGCAACAAGCCACCGTGAACGACTGCAGCCATTACAGATTTAAAACTGTGCCATTGTTATCATTCTGTGTCACAGCTATCCAGTCAACTAAGCGATCTGACACAATGACAGAGAATGCTGCAGACTCAGCAGGTCTTGCATCCACAGTGAGAGAAAGAGATTTGGATGGTTTGAGTCTGATATGACTCTTTTTTTTATAGAAACCTTCATGGATTAAAGTGGTTTTTAAAAGCACAAATACTGACCTAAAAAGGCTGCTGTGATCACCTGACCCCTTGTCCTTCAGGTCCCGTCCCTCACCTTTTTCATTAGTCCAGCGATGCCTGTACCTGTGCTATTTCAGCTTGTGTCCTGAACTGGAAAATTTGACTGGCTTTGCTTCCAATTACTACTCCTTGCTCTTCATCACATAGTCCATCTTCATCTTTTACTTTCCCACTTTTGACTTCTCTGTCCTCATTTTTCAGAATAGGCTCCTAACCAGGATTCGCTTTAAATTCACTGACTCAAGCAGCTATCTCAATGAGACTTCCTCATTGCATGCTTAACACTTCTGGTATGCTTTCATTCTCCTCAAATAAAGATTGCTCCTTGCCACAGCCCTATCTTTAAAGGACCCTTGACCATATGCACTAGTCTATACATAGTTTTGCTCCTGCCCCATCCCATTCCCTCTGAGAAGCTAGACAGTCTTCTCCTTGTCCAGTGACAAAAAAACTGCAGATGCTGGAATCCAAGGTAGACAAACATGAGGTTGGAAGGACATAGCAGGCCAGGCAGCATATAGATTAATGGACCAGTCAAAATTTCAGGTATTTCCCTTCTTCAGGATTGGATGTAGGGGTAGGGGGAGCTGCAGATAAAAAGGTAGGGAGGGTGGAGGTGGAATGGTGGTGATGGGTGGACACTGGTGGTAGGTACGATGTGGTTGGTCGATGGGAGGGATGAATCCGGTTGGTGGCTGGAAAGGAGAGTCAGAAGGTAGAATGGAAAGGAGGAGGTGGCGCTGGAAAGGGAGACAGGGGATGGGTGGGAAGGTTATTTGAAATTGGTGAACTCAAAGTTGAGTCCTCTGGGCTGTAGGGTGCCCAGGACTCAACATTGAGTTCACCAATTTCAAATAATCTTCCCACCCAACCCCCAGCTTCCCTTTCAGCCCCACCTCTCCCTTTCTATTCCACCTCTGACCCTCCCTTCCAGCCACCAACCGGATACATCCTTCCCATCGACCAACCAGGTCGTACCTACCACCAGTGTCCACCTATCACCACCATTCTGCCTCCACTTCGCCCCCTCCCCCTCCCGCTTTATCTGCAGGTCCCACTACCCCACATCCAGTCCTGAAGAAGGGCAATACCCAAAACATTGACTGCTTCTTTCCTCCAGATGCTGCCTGTCTTGCTGTGTTCTTCCAACCTCCTGTTTGTTCTCCTTGTCCAGACCTTGCATTCCACCAGCCTTCATATTCAACAGGTCATCCTACGATATCTGCCATCTCCAATATGATTCCAACACTAATCACATCATCCTTCCATTCAACATTTCCAATTTGACTATTCCCTCTTTAAAATCTTGGTCTACTCACAAACAAAAACAGGAAAAGTCAGCAGGTATGGCAGTATCTGTGGAGATGCTGGGGTTGGAAGCGGGGGGTGGTAGGTGGGCATGAGGTGTAAACAATAGACAGATGGAGCCCAGAGAGAGAGAACAGCAATTGGGCAGACAAAAGAACTGGTAAAGGTCATGAAAACCAAAAGAACTGCAGATGCTATAAATCAGAAACAAAAGCAAAAGTTTCTGGAAAAGCTTAACAGTCTGGCAGCATCTGTGAAGAGAAGTCAGAGTTAATGTTTCAAGTCCAGTGACTCTTCCTCAGAAATGAGGGGAAAGTTTTGGGAAGGGAAGGTAGATATTGGGGTAACTGAGTAGATTATGGGCTGCTATCACAACCAACCCAATGGTCCCTATTAGCAGAACTGAAGAAAGGTCACTGGACCTGAAACATTAACATGGATAAAAGTCAGCCTGGGAGAATCAATAGCTGCTAATAGGGACCATTGGGTTGGTTGTGATAGTAGCTCATGGTCTAGTCAGTTACCCCAATGTCTACCTCCCTTTCCCACAGCAGCTTTACAACCAAGCATGAGACACTTAATAGATACCACCTAGGTCCTAAACACTCCTCCCAAGTGAAACAGCATGTTACTCATATATATTTCAATTTATTATATTACATTTGCAGCTTCTGATGCCTCATGTAAGTTGGGAGACCAAATGGATGTCCACTTTTGAGGAACATTTCCATTCAGTTACTCAGTAGATGTATGAGCTTCCAGTCAGTCGTCACTGTAATTCTCCACCTGGCCTCTTTGTTCTTGGCCTCTGACAGTGTTCAATGAAAATTCAATCCAAACCTGAGGAATGCTTCTTTTTTTTTGTAGGAGCAAATTACTGCCGATGCTGGAATCTGTGCTGAAAACAACAAATGCTGGAGATCACAGCAGGTCAGGCAGCATCCATGGGGAGAAAGCAGGCTACCATTTCTAGACGTCTATTCATCAGACTGTTCTTCATTTTTTTGACTGGGCACTTCACCGCATTCTGAACCAATGTAAATCAAGTTCATATATTTTGGGTCATAATCTCTGACATTGGTTTGCTCTGTTTTACTTTGATAATTTGTTTCTTATTTTCTTTGACTGTAGATGGCAACTCTTTTGCCATTTACTGCTCGTCTACACACATTGTTTCTTTATTTGTTCCATAACCACTCACTTTGGCAACAATTTGCCATTTAACCTGTCCTGCCTTTTACCCAAACAAAAACTTTCCTTTTTGTACATATTTACATCCTCTTGCTCTCCAACCCTACTTTTTAACTTCTTCAAAACCTATTACATATCTAACTTTTTCCAATTCTACTGAAAGGTCACAGCACTGAAGCACTAGCTGTTTGTGACTCCACAGATGTGGACAGACCCATTGAGTATTACCAGCAATTTTACTTTCATTTAGTGGAAACACAGCTATGTCGGGTGGGAAGACAAAACAACCAAAAAATTTTAAAGCTTACAAGTAAAAAAAAATCTTTATTTTATCTTCTGTTAGCAAAGAAAGCACAGAGAGAAGATTTCATTGGAGGTGTAAAAATCATGAAAGACCGAGATGCAGGAAACTAGAAGGAATCACCCTAATAACAAAGGGATTGAGAACGGAGAATCAAACAAAGAATTCTGGCTGCTAAAGATCTGAAACAAAAACAGAAATTGCTGGAGAAACTCAGCAGGTCTGGCAGCATCTTTGCAGACAAAACCAAGTTAAAGTTATGGGTCCAGTGATCCCTTGTCAGACTGAGAACTGATGAAACTGATTAAATGTGATTGGTAGAAGAAGCAACAGTGACAGGAGGAAGCTGTTGACTCAGCTAGTGGATAGAGTCTGGAATACATTATCTGAGAATGTGGTTTGATTAGATTCAACCATGGATTTTAAGAGTGAATTGGATCATTATCTGAATGGGAAAGAATGACCCAGCTCTAGATTAAAGGCAAGGGAGTGGTTCTTGGTGAATTATTCTTGCAAATAGCTGGTACAGACACAAAGAGTTGTGAATATGTGTGAATTTTGTGTTGTAACCATTCTGTGATTCATTGAGACACAAAATTCTGTTAATTGCTGGTTTTATTTAGATTAAAAGCAATTCAGTTGAAAAGAGCCTATGGGAATTGCATATAGGCTTCCTAGCAGCAATCAGGATGTAGGGAAGAAAATAAATCAGGAGATGGAAAAGCTATGTGAGCATGGCACTTTTACAATAATCATGGGGCACTTCAATATGGATATGGACTGGGAAGATCAGATTGGTAGTGAATCTCAGGAAAAGAAATTTGTGGAATGTCTACAAGGTTTTCTTTTTGGAGCAGCTTGTGATAGAGCCAGCTCTGGATTTGATGACGTGTAACAGGGAAGACTTGATAAAGGATCTTAGGGCGAAGGAACCTTTAGGGGACAATGACCACAATATGATAGAATTCACCCTGCAGTTTGTGAAGAAGAAATTGGAATCAAATAGAACTGTATTACAATTGAGTAAAGGTAACTACAAAGACACGAGGGAGGAGCTGGCGAGAGTTGTCTGGAAGGGGAGCCTAGCAGGGAAGACAGTGGAGCAGTAATGGCTGGAGTTTCTCAGGACAATTCAGGAGGCACGGTAATAATGCCAAGGAAGAAGAAACATTCTAAGGGGTGGACAAGGCAATTGTAGTTGACAAGGGAAGTCAGGGACAGCATAAAAACAGAGAAAATGCATATAATGTGGTGAAGATAAGTGGGAAGCCAGAGGCTTGGGAAGCCTTTAAAAACCAACAGAGGATAACTGGAAAAAGCAGTAAAGGGGGAGAAAATGAAATTTGAGAGTAAGCTAGCTAGGATTATAAAACAAGATTACAAAGTTTTGTTTTTAGATATACAAAAGGTAAGAGAGAGGCGAAGTGAACATTGGACCACAGGAGAATGAGGCTGGAGATGTAGTAATAAGGAATAAAGAAATAGCAGAGGAGCTCAATAGGTAATTTGCATAGGTTTTCTCAGCAGAAGACACCAGCAGCACACCAGAACTTCAAGAGAATCAGGGAGTAGAGGTGAGTGTGGTTATCATCACTAAGGAGAAGGTTCTGGGGAAGCTGAAAGGTCTAAACGTGGATAAATTACCCAGACCAGATGGACTACATCCCAGAGTTCTGAAGGAGAAGCTGAGGAGATTGTGGAGGCATTGCTGGTGATCATTCAGGAATCACTGGAGTCAGGGAAGTTTCTAGTGAACTGGAAAATGGTTAAAATAATACGCCTGTCGAACAAAGGAGGGAGGCAGAAGTCAAGAAACTATAAGCTGGTTAGCCTGACTTCGGTCATTGGTAGAGTCCATTATTAGGTATTGCGGATTACTTGAAAATGCATGGTAAAATACAGCTGAGTCAGCACAGCTACATTAACAGCAGGTTATGCCTAACAAATGTGTTAGAACTCTTTGAGGAAGTACCGAGCAAGTTAGAAAAAGGACGGCCAGTGGAAGCAATCTATTTGGATTTCCAGGATGCCTTTGACAAGGTGCCACACAGGAGGTTGGTAAATAAGACAAGAGCCCACCATGTTAGGGCAAGGTTTTGGCATAGATAGTGGATTGGCTGACTAGCAGAAGACGGAGAGTTGGGAAAAAAAGAATCTTTTTCATGATGGCAGCCGGTGACTAGTGGAGTTCCACAGGATTCTGTTTTGGGACCACAACTACTCACATGATACATTAATGATCTGGACGAAGGAACTGAAGGCATTGTTGCTAAGTTTGCAGATGATGTAAAGATAGCTGGAGGGAAAGTTCAGGAACCGGACAGGCTGCAAAAGGACTTGGACAGGAAAGGAGAGTGGACAAAGAAGTAGCAGGTGGAATACAATGTGTAAGGTGTCATGTAATGCGCTTTGATAGAAAGTATAGATGCAGAGACTATTTTCTAAATGCAGAAAGACTTCAGAAATCTGAAGCATAAAGGGACTTGGGAATCCTAGTTTAGGATATTCCTAAGGCTAACATACAGGTTCAATTAGCAGTTAGGAATGAAAATGCAATGTTTGCATTCATTTCAAGAGGGCTAGAATACAAGACCAGAGATGTAAAGTTGAGGCTGTATAAGACTCTGTCCAAGCAGCATCATAGGAGCAGGGAAGCTTGACGTTTCGGGCCTAGACCCTTCATCAGAAATGGGGGAGGGGAAGAGGGTTCTGAAATAAATAGGGAGAGAGGGGGAGGCAGTTAGAAGATGGATAGAGGAGAAGATAGGTGGAGAGGAGACAGACAAGTCAAAGAGGCAGGGATGGAGCCAGTAAAGGTGAGTGTAGGTGGGGAGGTAGGGAGGAGATAGGTCAGTCCAGGGACAGGTCAAGAGGGCAGGATGTTGTTAGTATTTAGGAAATGGGGGTGCGGCTTGAGGTGGGAGGAGGGGATAGGTGAGAGGAAGAACAGGTTAGGGAGGCAGGGACGAGCTGGGCTGGTTTTGGGATGCGGTAGCCCTAACCCTTCCCAAATCCACAAACCTGAATGCCCTGGTCGACCCATTGTCTCCACCTGCTCCTGCCCCACCGAACTTATCTCCACCTATCTTGACTCCATTTTCTCCCTCTTGGTCCTGGAACTCCCTACCTATGTCCGTGATACCACCCACACCCTCCACCTTCTCCAGAACTTCCAATTCCCCTGTCCCCAACACCTCATTTTTACTATGGGCGTCCAGTGCCTATACACCTGCATTCCCCATGCAGATGGCCTAAAGGCTCTCTGCTTCTTCCTGTCCCGCAGACCTGACCAGTCCCCCTCCACTGACACCGTCATCCGCTTAGCTGAACTTGTCCTCACCCTCAACAACTTCTCTTTCAATTCCTCCCACTTCCTACGAACAAAGTGGGTGGCCATGGGTACATGCATGGGCCCAAGCTATGCCTGCCTCTTTGTAGGTTACGTGGAACAATCCCTCTTCCGTACCTACACTGGCCCTAAACCCCACCTCTTCCTCCGTTACATTGATGACAGTATCGGCGCCACCTTGTGCTCCCATGAGGAGCTCGAACAGTTCATCCACTTCACCAACATCTTCCACCCCAACCTTAAGTTCACCTGGACCATCTCCAACACTTCTCTCTCCTTCCTGGACCTCTCTGTCTCCATCTCAGGTAACCACCTAGAAACCGATATCCATTTCAAGCCACCGACTCCCACAGCTACCTAGAATACACCTCGTCCCACCCACCTTCCTACAAAAATGCCATCCCCTATTCCCAATTCCTTCGCCTCCGCTGCATCTGCTCCCAGGATGAGGCATTTCACTCCCGTACATCTCAGATGTCCTCGTTCTTCAAGGACCGCAACTTTGCCCCCGCAGTGGTCGAGAACGCCCTCGACCATGTCTCCCGCATTTCCCGCAACTCATCCCTCACACCCCGTCCCCGCAATAACAACCAAAAAAGAATCCCCCCTCGTCATCACGTACCACCCCACCAACCTCCGGATCCAACGCATCATCCTCCGACACTTCCGCCATCTGCAATCCGACACCACCACCAAAGACATTTTTCCCTCCCCACCCTTGTCTGCTTTCCAGAGGGACCACTCTCTCCGTGACTCCCTTGTCCACTCCACACTCCCCTCCAGCCCCACCTCACCTGACACTTTTCCCTGCAACTGCAGGAAGTGCTACACCTGCCCCCACACCTCCTCCCTCACCCCCATCCTTGGCCCTAAGAAGACTTTCCACAGTAAGCAGATGTTCACCTGCACATCTGCTAATGTGGTATACTGTATCCGCTGTTCCCGTTGTGGCCTCCTCTACATCGGGGAAACCAAGCGGGGGCTTGGGGACCGCTTTGCAGAACACCTGCGCTCAGTTCGCAATAAACAACTGCACCTCCCAGTCGCGAACCCCTTCAACTCCCCCTCCCATTCCTCAGATTACATGTCCATCCTGGGCCTCCTGCAGTGCCACAATGATGCCACCCAAAGACTGAAGGAACAACAACTCACATTCAGCTTGGGAACCCTGCAGCCCAATGGTATCAATGTGGATTTCACAAGCTTCAAAATCTCCCCCCCGCCAACCACATCCCCAAATCAGCCCAGCTCGTCCCCACCTCCCTAACCTGTTCTTCCTCTCACCTATCCCCTCCTCCCACCTCAAGCCGCACCCCCATTTCCTACTTACTAACCTCATCCCGCCCCCTTGACCTGTCCATCCTCCCTGGACTGACCTATCTCCTCCCTACCTCCCCACCTACACTCACCTTTACTGGCTCCATCCCTGCCTCTTTGACTTGTCTGTCTCCTCTCCACCTATCTTCTCCTCTATCCATCTTCTAACTGCTTCCCCCTCTCTCCCTATTTATTTCAGAACCCTCTTCCCCTCCCTCATTTCTGATGAAGGATCTAGGCCCGAAACGTCAAGCTTTCCTGCTCCTATGATGCTGCTTGGCCTGCTGTGTTCATCCAGCTCGACACCTTGTTATCTCGGATTCTCCAGCATCTGCAGTTCCTATTATCTCTAAAGCTCTGTCCAGACAGGATTTGGAATGTTGTGTGCATTTGCGGGCCTGTGTCTAAGGAAGGATGTGCTGGCCTTGGAGAGGGTCCAGAGAAGGTTTAAAAGAATGATTCTGGGGATGAAGGGCTTGTCATAGAAGCAGTTGAGGACTCTAGGTCTGTACTCGATGCAGTTTAGAAGGATGAGGGGGGATTTGAATGAAACTTTCAGATTACTGAGATGTCTGGATAGAGTGGAGTGGAGAAGATTTCTCCGTAAATAGAGGTGACTAGGACCCGAGGGTGCAGCTTCATGGTGAAGGGACGACCTTTTAAATCTGAGATAAAAAGGGATTTCTTCAGCTGGATGGTGGGGATTCTGTGGAACTCATTGCTGCAAGGGGCTGCAGAAGCCAGATCATTGAATGTACTTCAGAGATAGATAGGTTCTTAATTGGTAAAGGGGTCAAGGGTTATGGGGAGAACACAAGAGAATGGAGTTGAGAAACATATCAGTCTTGATTGAATGGTGGGGAGCACACTCCTTGGCTGACTGGCCTAATTCTACTCCTGCATCTTATGACCTGGAGAGGAAGAGAGGACTATTTGTGAATAATTTAAACGGCAGATTTGCTGAAATAAAGATTTTTTTCAAATCGTTATTATCGTCACAACTTTTTTCTAAACTAAATCTCAGCAAATAAACATTGATTAATTCCAGAAACTGCTCAGAATGGCCAGATTATTGAATGAAATAGTACATTATATCTTGTGCTATTAACAATGTCAGCACATTGCGTACATGCTGACTCATTCTGAGATTTCAATTTAGTCTAATACCTTGGTCTTCCCAAAGCCTCATGTTTCTTTGAGTATTTAGCTAATTCTCCTTTGAAAGTTGTCAACACAGTGTGGAGCTGGAGAAACACAGCAGGTCAGGCAGCATCAGAGGAGCAGGAGAGTCAATGTTTCGAAACATCGACTGTCCTGCTCCTCTGATGGTGCCTGACCTGCTATGTTCCTCCAGCTCCACACTGTATTGGCTCTGATTCCAACTTCTGCAGTTCTTGCTACCTCTTTTGAAAGTTTTCATTGTATCTGCTTTCACCACCCTTTCAGATGGTCCACACCAGAATATAGTTTGAAACCATTCTGATGAAGGGTCACTGGATGCAAAACATCAACACTGTTTTTTCTTTCTACAGTTGTTGCCAGAGCTGCCAAGTTTCTCCAGCAATTTCTGTTTTGGTTCAAGATCACAACTCACTCCATTCTCATGACACCTCTGGTTCTTTGGTCAATTACCCTATAACTGTCTTTGGTTGCTGACCCTTTTGCCAGTGGAACTAGTTTCTCCATATTTAATCTGTTAAAATCTTGAGCAAACCTTCAGAGTATTGAATGTATTTTGAATTCCAGGTCATTAACAGATATCAAACAGAGGGTAACATTTCTAAAAGCCTAATCTGGGGAACACCGCTATAGTGTCAAAAACAATTGTTCCACACAGCTTTGCATTCTAAGGCTCTGAGCAATCTGTATCCATGCTGTCATTCACCCTTTTAATCCCGTGCACCTCAAATTGGCTAATAGGTCTATAACATAATACTTCAATGCTTTTTCGAAGCTAAGATTCATAATAACAGTCATAGTACTCTCATTGCCCCTTCCCCTTACTTCATTAAGGATGCGGTTGACTTGAACCCATCATCCTAACCCTAACCCTAATCTATTTCAAGGAAAAATATCCAGTTCAAGGCTAAGCTTATGAGGCAGGCTGAGACTTTGAAATTAAAAAAAAGTGAGAGAATTAACGACCAGAAATGATAATTAAGTGGACAAGCTGAATTAATCTCATCATTTGATTTTTAAAAGTTTTTTCCTACTTGGGTCAAGGCTTTAAACTTGGAATAGGCGATAAATAAAATGGTTCTCTGGAATATCCACACGAAGCAAGTACTATGACTATTTTATGAGTCAGGAGGTGACCAAACTGCTGTAGAATAATCAGTTACTTAACGGCTACAGTACTCACAACACTTTTGCGGCTGATTCCACACCACCCCCCCACCCCACCCCTTCAATTTCTAGTTAATCAGGGCAGGGATGTTGATGGTGAGAGACGTGATAAGACCTGAAAGTAAGGCACCGACATGGTAGTGCTGCAAAACAGGACTGCATGTTTGCAAACAGGACAGCAGAAGCAGAATGGCACAGATGGAGCCAAGCAATTCATACACCCCTGCAGTCATTCCATGCCAAGTTAAGGCTAAAATTTTGCGGACTAACAGGAAGTTGAGCATCAAGGAGCATCCTCAATGATGTCAGAATACAGCACTTGATAGCATGGGCCACGAATGCATGAAATATCAGGACGCATAAAGCAATGTTTAACTGCAGGCATTTATAAGGTTATAACATACTGTTGGATAGCTACCTTGATGTTGAGTCATTTAACACCTTCTTATTAAATGACCCCATAATCAGACAGGACCCAAGCATTTAATCCTACATATTTAAAGAAAGACTTCATTATTGAAACAATCCATCTTATAAAAGAGACTTTTTAAAAAAAAAGTATCTATCAAATTTTTAAAAAAATGTGCTTACCACTGCAAATAGGTGCCTCTGTCCACCCTTTGGAAGAGCAAGTCACAGCCTTTGGCCCATAAATAAAAAAGCCACGATTACATCTATAGTGTAACCAGGCCCCTTCATCATACTTATCTCGATCAGGAGTAAATTTCCCATTTTTTAATGCAGGTGGTTTTCCACATCCCAGTTCTGTAAAGTATAAGATCAAGTATAACTAGGAGTAAATTGGATTAGTTTTCCATTGAATTCAACTAAAACATAATAGCTGACTATGGTGAGACCAAATTATAGCATTTAATACCACATTCCTACTTTTACATTGAACAGTTGATCATGCCCCTTCTTAAGACATGGCCCATTTTTTACCAGTTTATCATACACCTCTAAATGTCTGCTCTTGCATACTGCTTGCAGCAACATTTGTTCCATTGCTGCTCTACAGTCTTGATGAGGAAGTTCAACAGCATTATAGCAGCTGTAACCTAAGTGGTTCATCAGTTGACATTATGGTGAAGATTTCACTTCAGTATTTCATTAGCCTTGTGTTGCCCTGAGGTAATAAAAGATACTTTATGAATGCAAATTCTTCTTTTCACAGAAATCATACTTGTTAGAGCAATCTACTCTAGAAAGTCAAATACAAAAATCTAATGTATCTTTCACATATTTACAATGCAGTGAGGCTATCCTTATTATCAGGAATGTTGGCCTATAAAGACAAATTACCAGGAGTAATGCCAAGATTTCCATCCCCTTATAACTAATCATGTGGAAATGTACAGCATGAATCAATTTCAAGCTTAATGGCAGAAATATCTTCTCAATGTAATACAAAAACTTTGGTTATTCCCTGTGCAAATAGATAA
Source organism: Ginglymostoma cirratum (assembly GCA_024137785.1). Taxonomy (NCBI): domain Eukaryota; kingdom Metazoa; phylum Chordata; class Chondrichthyes; order Orectolobiformes; family Ginglymostomatidae; genus Ginglymostoma; species Ginglymostoma cirratum. The sequence continues at coordinate 10,284,310 of JAHRHZ010000058.1, read as the reverse complement.
AATCATATTTTCCAGAGCTCCTTATCAAGGCATGACAAGGCACACTGTGTGAAGAAATAACATTATGCTTCATTGTTATGGATGTGAGGAATTGGGAATTCCTTCAATAACACTGCATTATTTTTCTGACACTCCACATGGATTTCATGGATTTCATGTGGAGAACACCAGTCCTTATGGCTTCAATGAATCTCTGAACATAACACACTGCTAACAACAATTAAAAATATCTCCAGGAAGTATAGCAACCTCTAATGGCTGCTGTACTGTCTCCGGAGGGAAAAGCACCAGGTTAAGATGAACCAAAAAGAGGCAATTGAATTATCACACTTGGGAATTATTGGCCTCGCTGTTATTTTCCTCATTTGCATGAAAGACAGTGCAGGCTTGATTAAGGATGTCCCTGGCTGAGTTAGCTGCTGAAAGATGACTCGCACTCAGAAGGATTGGCTTCCAATCTCTTCCTGGTGGCCATCAAAGTCACAACTGCCTGTTACGAGGAGTAATAGGTGGCTTGTGTGGGCACATTTCAAGGCCCAGGACTACGTGTTGAGGGAACACACTAAATCTTGGGGCAGCTGTCGCCATGGTGCAATGGGTAAAGACCACAATTTGAGGTCATCCTGCTGAAGGTAAATGGAGGTCCGTTCAGTTATCGGACCCTCGTAGTGTCTCAAATATAAGTAAATGTTAGTCTTGTGTGCATAAGAGAGGTCTTGGTTTTGTGGATAGAGTTCAAGTCCAAAGTTCTGTTTCTTTACTTAATATGAAACTGTACAGAACTGAACTGCATTTATGACTATGAATATATACAAAGGGATTCTTTTTGAGCAAAGTATATTTTTGAAATAAAAAGAAGGGTGGCTTGTGTGGCAAATCCAAATCCTCGAGCTACAAATGCATCCACGATCTTAGCAATACAATTTTCCCCACAGCACGTTTTCATATCTTTGCCCCTTGACAATGCTAGTCAAGCAGCTAGGGCATTAAGATTCTTCACTATCAGTGGCTTTCCTCCAACTGCAGGGTGCTATTGACTGCATCAAAGTTGCTTTGAGTGTCCTCTCACTCACCGGAAATGTTTGCAAACAGAAAAGCTTCCAGTCCCTGAACATTCAAGTCATTTGTGACTTTTGACATTAAATTCTGGATGGCTGTTTCAATAACCTGGCAGCTGCCATGATTCTTACATACTGAAGAACTCTCAAGTTCCTGTCTTCTTCAAAGGAGACAAGGGTGCCCCCTCCAAACAAGGCTCATGGCACCTTTAACACACCCTCAGACTGATGCAGAACAAAGGTATAGGATTCTCGTAAGTTGGCCTCTTGATGATGAGGTTGCAATGTTTGGAACACTGGCAGGGGCTTGCATTATATCCTACATAGTGTGTTCTGCATTATTATGGTCTGCTGTGTCATCCAAAACTGATGCCGACTGATTAACTCTGTGGCTCTTTATTTTTCAAAAGTATATCGTAAAGCACAGAGTTAGGTTCTAGTTGAGAGAGATGTCTTGAAGTTTATCAATGTCACAAACAATTTACGTGACTAAAAATACCTCTGACTTAGACACAGTCTGGGTTCACTGCTTACTGACCATACTGTACATTACATACAGACAGCTTACTGATTGAGCAGATCATAATACAGAGAATAACTGACGGAGAACTAAATACTGTTATACTGGAAGTTTATTTGTCATGATGTCATATCTTAAAGCTTCAGGCCTATATAGTCTAGTTTTATAACAATTCCTCTTTCCTCTCTAGAAAGTGGGAACCTTTTCCTGATAACATGTAAAAGGGTGCATTGCAAATAGATGGGCTGAATCTTAGCCAAAATAGAATAAGCATCAACCCTTTTGATGCTGCCTGGTCTGCTGTGTTTCTCCAGCCCCACACTTGGTTATCTCTGACTCCAGCATTGGCAGTTCTTTCTATCTCAAGAGTAAGCGCCAGTTTTGTTTGAAATTCTGCTGTGCACCTGGTCAAACTTTGGCAATCTGGCTTTGCTCCACCAGCAAAGTAATGAAGTCATAGTGTCATACAGCACAATACGGACTGTTTGGTCCAACTCATCCACGCCGACCAGGTATCCCAAACTTAACTAGTTCTATTTGTTCCATATCCTTCTAAACCTTTCCTATTCATGTATCTATCCAAAAGTCTTTTAAATTGTACCTACCTCTACCACTGCCCCTCGCAGATCATTACATGCAAGCACCACCCTCTGTGTGAAAATGTTGCCCCTCAGGTCCCTTTTAAATCTTTACCCTCTCACCCAGAACCTATGCCCTCTAGGTTTGGACTTCCATACCCTAGGTAAAAGACCTTGGCTTTTTATCTTACCAATGCCCCTTATGATTTTGAAAACCACTATGAGGTCACCTCTCAGCCTCCAATGTTGCAGAGAATAAAGTCCCAGCCTATTTAGCCTCTCCTTACAACTTAAACCTTCCAGTCCCGACAACATCCTTGTAAATTTTTTCTGCACCTTTTCAAGTTTAACATCATTCCTATAGCAGGGCGGCCAGAATTGTACGCAGCATTCTAAAGCAGCCTAACCAATTCCCAAGTCACACAGCGGCTGGTTGAATAGGCAGCCCCATTTTCTCACCTTAGTTACTGTGGATAGCTCCAGTGGTCCACACCACTAGACCCAACCAACGTGGAAACTATTGCAGCACTGCCGTGACCGGGTGGAAAGATATGCCCAGCAATAAAGCAAGAAGGTCAATGACTTCCTGTGCTCTGAAAAAGTGTCATTATCTTCTCTCTGCTACCTCACACTCACAGTGCTAGCACTCACTCTAACTCTGCCACCATATGTACATCTGAGAGTCATGGATGTCAACTCTCTCTAATCCATGCATCATGTCCACTCTCATCCACCTCATCCTCAGAAACAGTTGATCATTGTTGCCCTCTGTGCTTTCTACTTACTCAGCGAGGATACCACACTTCTTACCCTGTTCATCCCAACTTAGCATCTACAATATCACCCCGCCTCAACACACCTTTATTACTGTAGTCCTCAGTGATACAGTACAATGTAGCACATTCCCAGACTTGAATTACTTTCCCTGGGAATCTGCGACTGACCTGCCAGTACTCACCAAAGCCCCAGGACTGATCATGGCCCAGACTTGGCAACACATCCCCAACTGAACGTGGCCATTCCCTGACTGATCTCCCAACCTCTGGTGCTAGCTGACCTATCTGTATCTCCTGGGCTGCTTGTCCAATCCCTGGCCTACAAAGGCACCATCACCGGACTCTAAGAGGGCCAAGTACCTGATTGACTGCAACCAACCTTTGACTAGATTGAGACCCTTGAGTGATTAGAATCCACTTTCATCCAGTTAAGGACTGCTCCGCATTGGCTTTCACACACGGCCATTTGCTTGAAGCATGTGCAGTTGATTGCTGTCTAAAAAGCTGGCACATGCTGTAGGTCTGAAAGTAACATAGCGCAGTGCTGTGTAGTGACGTGTCCACCTTTCTGGACTGATAGATTGACTGTTCAACAGTTCATACCATTACAGCTCCTTCCTCTCCCTTGATGCCGAAAAGCAATGTGACCCACAGAGAACGACAGTCTGGAACTGAGCATGAAGTGCTTTGTATGCTAAGAATGCAATGCGTTACATGCCGATTGGCGACTTGCAAGTCAGTACTAAATTCAGTGAGCACGTGCTAAGAAAGTAATGTGAAGTAGACAGAAGGTGGCAACCTTCTCTGCCTGGCGGTAAAGTGTGAGTGCTAAGAAAGCATGTTAGCAGCCAAAAGCTGCACATGCCCACATCAGGACAAGAGCATCTTTAGTACATACACTTTAGTATGTGCGTGTCTGTCTCTGCACAGAACAACTTGTTGGAAGCAATCAGTTATTGATGTCTCAAAGCTCCAAAATAAAGTTGAAGGGCTGAAGTCATGTCTGAGTTGGTCCACAGCAGGAATATGACATTGGCGAGGCTGGATGAAAGGTCAAGGAGGGTAGTGGGTTGGAAAATGCAAGGATATTGTTCACAAGAAGCAGTTGTATGATGGCCAGTGGAAACACCGGGAAAGCTGCAATTATTAGTTACCCCCTTGGATATACATGTTAAGAATTTGTGCCATCTAGTTTCTCGGTGGAGGGGGAAAGAATGTGAAGTGGTACACAAGTAAATGCATTTGGGGTTCTAATGAAATGGAACGGCATTGGAATTAAGTTAGTTGCTGTTCAATGGTGAGATTCTGAAGTCAACATTTAAAACTTGAGGAAAACTTGGGGGAGGATGTTGACTTCAATGTCAAGAATCAGATCTTTCTCATTCTCACTGTATTTTCCCACCTTTCTCGGCATTACTCTCACCATAACGGGGAGGGGAGAGCTCCATCCAATGCAACTGCATAATGCAATAATGGGACTTTTTTTTTCTCCTACTAGTCAGAATGTTCTGTGGTGGTCAGGAGGTTGCAGCTGCGTGAATGACCTTGTAAGCTAGAGCTGATCATTCCTGATCTGGGAACTGGGTTTTATTGTCCTTTTGGAGGACTGTCAAGATAAGCTTGTAGCCCACAGCCATGAAGACGGCCTAGAGTCCTGAAAAAGATCACTCCAGGCCTGAGAAGCTGGTAACATTATCCATGTGTCATCTCGTCATTTAATATAACAGCGTGAGCAGTTAAATAAAACCTAATACACTTATGTGAATGCAAATAACTCCAATTGTTTGAATCAGTAGTAAAGCTATTGCTGCTGGGCTAACAACACTCTTTTATAACAGTCACCTTCAGAAAATCTGTCAGCATTTGTCAATTAATATATTTCTTTTATCATTTCCATTACATTCTAGTAGTTATGAAAATAAGTTACCAATGCAGATTGGAATAGAGTTTACGATGTGCCATTCACCATCTTCGCATTTGATGTTACCATCCTCTTGTAATTTATACCGATGATTGCATCTATAAGTTCCTACATAAGCACTTGGGTACGAATACCATGTACGTTCAAAACCACCATGGTCAAGTTTTGGTGGTTGTGAGCATGGCCCTGTGGAAACAGTTTGGTTTATTAGCGCTCATTTAGTTGCTGGTTTGCAATTGACATTTACTTGAAAAAGAAAATTATTATTTGATTTCAAAATAGACTCAGCAACAATATACCAAAAATTATGATACTCGAAAGGTTTCACAAATCTGATCACAAATTTTATCTGATGTCAATATTTAAATGAATTTCTGGTTTAATAATTTATTGCTGTCATCTCATAAAAGCATTTTCAAACCATTAAAATTTTAAAGAATTGTAGTGTATTTTGGACCAGTTGATTTATCCTTAAGTAAATCATGAGCGTAATCAGAACACCAACATGACTTTGTAGGTCTTGTAACTTGATTGTGGATCAGAAAGGTGTACAAAGATAGACAAAATCTGTTGACACAGAATGGAAGGGGAGCAGTATCCAGACAGTTTGAGAAAATTGCAACCACACCTTGCAAGGATGTGCGAGTCTAGAGATGAGTTATTGTTACTATAGTAAACAGAATAATTGACCTCTCAGAGAACAAGGATCTGCAGACACTGATTTTATTCATCAATCTTAACATGTTTGCTAAGACAAAAGGACAGAAAAATGTCGGCCATGGCTCCTTGAGTTGGGAAGCTGTCCAAAATGGGAAAAAGGGAAAGCATGACATGGTATTGTAAGGTTTTCAATAATTAGGGGGTCAGCTAGTATCTTTGATAAGCAGGATTGACAGTCTCATGTCATATGCTTCATAACAACTACCAATGTGAGAGACTTCTTGAATAGACGTGAAAAAAATTGCTGAAATAAATAAAGGATCCAAACATTGGGTCTATGTTGGTGGTAACAACTTGGGAAGTATAGGTAAGAAGTGCTATTTGGAGAGTGGCAGGTAGCAGAAGCTTAATCAAAGCACCAGATCTCAACATTATTGTTTCAGAGATAGTAGGAACTGCAGATGCTGGAGAATCTGAGATAACAAGGTGTAGAGCTGGATGAACACAGCAGGACAAGCAGCATCAGAGGAGCAGGAAAGCTGA
>JAHRHZ010000058.1:10159373-10273254 GCA_024137785.1 Ginglymostoma cirratum | reverse complement strand
TCATCCTTTCTGATGAAGGGTTTAGGCCCGAAACGTCAAGTTTTCCTGCTCCTATGATGCTGCTTGACCTGCTGTGTTCATCCAGCCCCATGCTTGTTATCTCGGATTCTCCAGCATCTACAGTACCTTTTATCACTGGGTGTCTCCTGCCCACTTTTCAGCCAATAAGTGAGACCCCCATTGCTTCTGAAGAACACTTATCCCAGTGTTGTCAACTGCAGCTTCTGGCAGTGCTGCAATCTGATCCAAAGAGAAGGCTTGAAAACCCATCTCCAGCTACTGTGTTCCATAAAATCCTGGTTGATGCAGATTTCTGCCCAAAATCATGAAATGTAATCAGAAGAATTTTGAATGAAAAACACTTAGGAAAACTTTATGTACAGTATGGATATTAAGCATTACCTTTGCATTTAGGAACTGGATGGCTCCATGTTCCATTCCCTAAACAATAAATTTCTTTGACACCTTCAATGTCCAGTTCTGGTGAATTACATTCGAATTGCAGGACAGAGCCAAAAGGAAAATTTTGTTCAAGGTCAAATCGCCCTGATCTAATGATCTTTCCATTTTCTGGTTCTTCCGCTGGGGAACAGGTCACGACTGCAAAACAATTTGAACATAATTATTTTAACATGGAATGTGCAACATTTCATATCGATGCGTGTATTGCTTGCCAGTTTCATCTGCAATATTAGAAAACTCGCTCTTTTCTAACAGATCTTCTGATTTAGTAGTAAAACTACCAGGGGTGACACAAAGGGTATATTTTACTATTTTGCTACCTGAACAGTAACCTTGCAACATGGATTATTTACCCTTTAGAGAGCCTGTTTTGATAATCAGGCAGCTTCTATAGTAGACAGGTGATCTACTCTGCGGCATTACTCTTCAGAAAGTGGAAGTGATAACTAATCCCGAATCACAGCATCTGGGACTTGAATAATGGAATATGCTTCTCTCAAGGGGTGGTGAATCTGTGGAATTAACTATGCCAGAGTAGATGAGTGTCAGGATATTGAATAAATTTAAGAAGGTGGTGGACAGATTTTTAATTAGTAGTGGGTTTAAGAATTATGAAGAGTGCACAGGAAAGTAGAATTGAAGCCAAGATGAAATGAACCAATGTGAGCAACTATTGTATTAAATGATGGAGCACGCTTAAGGGGCTGAATTGCCTACTCCTGCCCTAAGTTCTCATGTTCTTATGTAGTGATGAGACTCTTTTCCAGAAGGCTGTGATAAGTCCAAAAAAAATACATAATGCTTGCCACAAAATTGAGAAAAGTCATGCATGGGTTTCAGTGCCACTGCAATGACAGGTACTTAGGTCTCATGTCTCAACAAGTCATTGACCAAGTCAAGCAACATGTTCCACCGGCTGTTTATAATAAGCAGAATATAGACCCTGCTCAAAAAGGCTGCACTTGTAAAATCCAAATTAAAATATCTATTGTTTTGTGTGGTTTTGCAATTGAACAGCACCTGCTGAACAATTTATAATGAGCTAACAGCTACTCTAACAACCAATTTAAGATAATCAGCCAAGTCCATAATATGACTCAGTTACACTCGCTAGGAAAGTCATACATGTGTGTCTCTACAACAAAAGGGATATATAGAAACATTGCATCTTTTTGAATTAGCCAGAAGCCTGCATACCCTTTTGTGCCCTGTTGCTTTCTCCATGGCAATGCCTCAATCAAAGCCAACTTGCCAAATGATCAGTATTCTTTTCTCTTGTCATGTGAATTGTTTTGAGTTTTTTGAAATTTGGCATTCTTTACATTTCTCCTGTTCAGTGTAAAGCAATATTGTTGGCCACATGTCTCTCCAGCAATGTTCACATTCTGTACTCCCAAGTGACTGTCGGAAATTTAATAAAGATTCTCTGCAAGAACAGAGTGCATGGAATCCAGCAAGAGTATGTAGCCTTGATGAAGCTGAGTACATAAGCTGTACATTTAGTATTTTGAGGATGGAGGCACAAGGACTATCAGAAAGAGTGCTGATGAAACTCAGCCTTGATGTTTCCAATGCAGACAGAGGGTTACACAGGACGTAATGGGTGAGGTATAAAAAGCGGTCAAATTAGGGTAGAGACTGAATAAGTTAAGCTCGGGTTTGAGCAGTGGATAAAGTTCCCTGTCTCTGCATTGAAGCTGAGGGTGGCAACTAGAAAAAGTGATGCTTAAGTGTCAAAGGCGCTTCCTCTTTTGTGATAAAACAGATGATTTTGCACGCGCTGATATTAAACTGGAAGAAGCTATAATTCATCTATTTTTGGTGAGGCAATTGGAAAAAGCAGTGACAGTCATACCACTAGTAGATGAGAGGTGTGTAGAGTGCTAGAGGTGCACATATGAAATCTGACCCCATGTTTCCAGTGGTCCCATTAAAGGGGAGGGCCTCAGCAAAGTGATGATATGAGTAAAGCACAAACAATGATTTAATTAAATGCAGTGTTGATAATACAATGGGTGAATGTAGAATAAGACAGAGCAGTGCTGTAACTGCAAGTTTGAAAGGAAAGACAAATGAGACTATAATGAGCCAAAATACCAATCATGCCATTATTGGTTCTGTGCTGTGACTGATTACAGATTTCAAACAAGAATAATGAAGAGCATAATTTGAATGCAATGATCATTTTGGACTTTAGAAAGGAAAAGTGTCTTTAGTGATGTCCGCTGTTATGAAAGTTGTATGGTATAAAGCTGAAGGACTAGGGCACATTTTGTAGCGAATATGAAACGAGGGATAAGTTTGTATGATGAAGAACTTATAGCAGAAGAACATGTTTCATGAATTAGACAGGTATAATAAAGATGGGAAGGCAGATGGATACAAAATGTATTAACTAAGAGATATTCTGTGATCAGGTTTAAGGAGAATGGAGAAGGGAGAAGAGGATTGCTCAGAAATCACGCAGAAACATTCCATATGCTGCTCACTACTGACACTCAAACTGGAGAACAAGGATCTCATGGGAAATAATTTGTCTACTTTTAAAAATTTTGAACAAGAGGAATTTAGGGCTGATTCTGCTCTCAGTTTGGTCTTGAAACATTGAATGGTTATTATGGGTCAAATCCTACCTTTTTGACAAAATGTAAGTTATGTTAAGTTTTTGTGAGGGATCTCAAAATGAAGTCTAATGAGATTACTCACCATACCTCACCAAACTCACATCATTTACAACACCTCACCCTATGGCATCCCTCAGGTCTGAGCCTATCCCTATCCTATCACTTGCTGTTGCTGGAACAATTTGTCACTTAACAGACACTGCCAAAGATCAGCATCCCTTGCACATGTGCTATCTTTAAAAGCCCGTTGTGCACCTAGACTAGAGCTGTCAGTCTGGAGTTGCCCTTCGTAGGTCCTGACATTTTCCTGGTCATGGCAAAGAAGGTAAATTGGCACCCCATTTTATGGACAAGGAGATGGATGTCCTACTGGACAAATGTGGTACATTCTCTTCCCTTGGGACCAGTAGTAGCAGTTTGGATATCAGACCAGCTTGGACCTAGGTTGCCACCTGGGTCAGTGCAGTCTCAGTCATCTGGTGGAATGCCCAGCATTTTAGGAAGAAGATCAATGACCTTTTTTGGTCTGCGAGCATCAGTGCCACCATCTCCTCTTTGATACCTCATTTACTCTACCTCTGTTATTGTACCCACCTCTCACCCAGGCAGATGCTCTACTTTCACTAATACCTGGAGCATCTTCCCCATTTCCTCTCACTCATCCCAACCCCTTACACCACTAGCCCTGCCTGCTGTCTGTGCTGCCTATCCACTCATCCAGAGCACCTCCGACATGCACTAAAAGACTATAAGACCATAAGACATAGGAGCAGAAATTGGGCTGTTTTGCCCGAGTCTGCCCCGCCATTCAAAATTGGCTGATATGTTTCTTAATTCCATTCTCCCACCTTTTCCCCATAACCTTTGATCCCATTAACAATCAAGAACCTATCTATCTCTGTCTTAAATATACGCAATGACATGTCCTCCCGAGCCTTCTGTGGCAATGAATTCCATAGATTCATCACTCTCTCGCTGAAGAAGCGTGGAAGTTTCCACGCACAGCAGAATGTATAAAAGACGCAGCAAGTTGCTCCTGATGTCGAGATAGGCCTCACTGGACTTCTTACCCAGTTCTACTACAAACCTCGCCATATGTGTTTCATTATTATCTAAAAATGATGTTTAACAATTACAAAATGATAAAGCTTTTTAAATACTTTACCTTCGCAATATGGAACAAGGCCACTCCATCCATCAACTTCACAAATACGGTAATTCTTTGTACCCACCATCCTATATCTTTAAAAAGAAGCAGTATAAAAATGCTAATTATTTTCTTTAGCATGAAAGAAGAACTTGCATTTATGTATACACTTCTAAAGAGCACAGGACATAATTAAGCAGTTTACAGCCAAAGAAATACACTTGTTTTAAAGTGCAGTCACTGTTTTAATGCAGGGAAAGTGGCAGCCAAGTACAACAAACTACTACAAACAATAATGTGATGATGACCATGTGACATGAGTTGAGAACTAGGTATGGCTAGGACATTGCGGATAATTCCACCAGTCTTTTTCAAAATAGTGCCGTGGGATCCTTTACTTCTACCGATCAGAGAAATGGAGCCTCTGTCAAACATTTCATCTGAAAGATGGCATTCGACAGTGCAGTTCTCCTCAGGACTGAACTAAATCATCAGCCTTGCCTTTTGTGCTTAAACCTTGGAGTAGGTCTTGCATACAGACCGTTGTGACTCAGAGGGCAAAGTGCAACCAGTTGAGCTCCAGCTGGTACCGTGAAAGTGATAAGTGCAGACAAGGGGCCGAGAGACACAAAGGGGGCAAAATAAGAACTCAATTTTGGTGGGAGGTGCAAGGTGCACTATAGCAAACCAAAACAAAGTTGCTGGAGAAGTTCAGCAGGTCTGGCAGCATCTGTGAGGAAAAAGTCAGAGTTAATGTTTCAGGTCCGGTGACACTTCCTCAGAACTGTAGCAAAGGCTCTGATATGTGATGTTTGGCACTGAATGCAAGATCGTCATGAATTCACTTGGTGTTTTGTTTCTCCTCATTTCATTCAATTGAATTTAATTCCAAATACGACGAAATACCCTGGAGTGCAGACATTCAATTTTTTTACAAATGTCTCTGACCGTCTTAGAATATTGAAATCAATGCTTCTTCCCCTACCTATATGGGTACATTAATCTGATTTATTTATTCATACCTAAGCCTGAAGCAACTGAACATTTTTCACTTTCTCTTTATTTGATTTATCAATAAGGAATGATAGCTTACATGAATCAAACCAGTTGAGTGAAAGGATCATATTGTGTCTCCACAAACTGGCAGTACTAATGGCAGATATTTCGTGGCAGATTTTGAACAGCACTAATGCTCTCCCTAACCCCTACCCCTATGGTATTTGGAATCTGAAGGGGCTTAAGTTGCTAAATACCTGAAAATATGAACAGACATGCATTGCATGAATACCAGTGCTGGTTCAGTGTCATTCAGGAGGTGCACCAAATTCACGATGCCAGCAAATTCTAATGACGTCTGCAAGCCGGCATCTCTATGTGCACTCTTCCTTGGCTGAACACTTAGTTTAATACACTTCTAGAACATCAGTGATCTCTCTAGAACTCACCATCACATGTGTTCCATTAGAATTACAAATTATATATTACATTATTATATATTACAAATTATATATTTATCGAAATATAGGTTTTGTACATAGGGGGCATAGGTAATATGAACTGCAGTTAGTTATTCAGCCTGTCAAGTTCTGCCACTCAACTAGACCGTAACTGAATTTCTACTTCAAACCTATCTTCAAATAATTCTTAAAAACATCCAAGCAAAACTTGTCAGGTGAACAGAAAATCGACAACTACTGGACTGGAATTAATGCTACCAAAACTTTGAGCGTACATATGTCCCATGTCAGGATGCGCCTTCAGCTAAAAGTGACGGTGTTGGACAAAAATATGAAATCCATAATTAAAACTTCAAAACGAGGGTGAAACTTTCAGGCAGACAGTTTATTATTGTATTAAAAGAGATAAAAGGCTGTTCGCTGGATACATTATTGTGAAACATGATTATATATTCCTTTTAAAATTAAAATCTTATATTAGAATTACTACTGAGGGGAAGAAAATGATAATTTTCTTTTCAAGAAGTGCCTGAACTAATTTGGTTATCGTAAAGGCCATGCTGAAAATGTTTCCCTGTCATGAACAATGAAATATGGAGTTTTCATTATTGTGTTTTACATAGGGTTTCCTATTATAAACATTAAGATGTCATTTCCATCACATATGTTGATGTAAAAAGTATTACTTGAAGTTCTGCCACAGGATGCTAGACTTAGTGGACTATATGTAAAATGTTACATAATATGATCAGACATAATACAAGTAAATATATAAAAGCACCGGGAAAATTCTGCTCAATAGAAGATCTAGTGGATTTATTGTAGAAATACTTTTTTCACTGATTGCGCCCAAGATAAATGATTAAAGTGGTGTATCTATGTCAAGTGGAGTGTTGATTAGCTCAGTTGGCTGGAGAGCTAGTTTAGGGATGGAGAGTGATGCCAACAATGTTGGTTCAATTCCTGTACCATCTGAGGTTACTTGCAAGGCCTTACCTTCTCAAGCTCTTCCCTTGCCTCAGTTTAGTGGCCCTTAAGTTAAACCTGCACTGATCATTTTTCTCTAATGAGGTCTGGTAGGACTATGGCTACTTTACATGTCAAGTGTAGCTGTTTTTTCTCCAGGCACTAATAGAAAGAGATTAAATATAATGCATCTCTTACCCTTCATCGCATGTGTATTTAATGCGTGCACCAAATACCAGGTCATCACCTTCCACCAGCTGAAATGTTCCATGTAGAATATCTCCAGGACTTCCACATGGTTTTACTGATATTGAAGTGGGTTGAAATAGCATTAAAAATTAATTTATGGTTTTAGCAATAAAACATGAACATTGATGCTTATTGACTAATATCATGAATGACTGGTTACAAAAATAATTCATAGTTCACCATTGCGTTCTACTATCTGACTTAACTAACTATAAAATGAACAAAGATACACATTATGCCATCTATAACATGGTAGATGATTTCCTAAGATCTGTTAAATAATTGGATATTTTAAAATAATCAGGTAACTTTGAATATCATTGTTATCTATCGCGAAATTGTTAGGCTAGCCATACAATATTGTGCTTTGGTACTGATCGTTATTGCACTGATAGCATGAACTGGTTACTCACAGGTTTCTTTTTTCATTCATTGAATATTTCAATGGTTGGATGTGTTGTGGACCAGATCAGACCCCTCAAAATATTTTAGTAGGGCAGCCTAGATCCTGACATTTTCTTATTTTAAAGGTTGATGTCAAGTGCGTGTTCCAGATGCAGTGCAACTGGTCAAACTATTCGTGAGATATAAGATGCTAAAGGGGATTGACAAAGTAGACATACAGTGGATGTATCCCCTTATGGGGCAATCTAGAAAGGGGTGGGGTTGGTGAGAGTAGGTGTGATGGTGACAGGTGAGTGCAGGTAGGGAGTGGTAGGGATTGGTCAGTGGGATGGGAGGGGCAGATAGGTGCGAGAGAAGATGGTTGTGTCAAGTCAAGGAGGCGGGGATGAGAGGGAGGGTTGGACATGGGATGAGGCCGGGGGTTGGGAGATTTTAAAACTGGTGAATACCTCGTTTAGGCCATTAAGCTGTTGGCTGCCGAGACGGAATATGAGGTGTTGCTCCTCCAGTTTGTGGGAGGTGTCATTGTGACACTGGAGAAGGCCCAGAATGGATATGTCACCCAGGGAGTGGGAGGGGCAGTTAAAATGGTTGGCGACCGGAAGGTGTTGTCATTTGTTGTGTATAGAGTGCCGATGCTCTACGAAATGGTCTCCGAGTCTACGCTTGGTCTCATTGATGTAGAGGAGGCCACATCGGGAGAAACGGATACAATAGACCAAGTTGACAGATGTGCAGGTGAACCCCTGTCTGATATGAAAGGTTTGTTTTGTGCCTTGAATGGAGATGAGGGGTGAGGTGTAGGGGTCCTGTGTAGCACGTGCAGCACGTCTTGTGGTTGAGGGAAAGGTGCCAGGGTGGCGTTGTTAGTGGGGAGTGTGGAGTAGACAAGGGAATCGTGGCCAGAGTGGTCCCTACGAAAGGCAGATAGGGTTTGGGAGGGAAATATATCTTTGGTTGTGGGGTTGGATGTAGGATGCGGAAGTGGCGGAGAATGATACATTGCATGCGGAGGATGGTGGGGTAATATGTGAGGACAAGGGGGAATCCTGTCTTTATTTTTGTTTAGTGGGAGTGGGTGTGAGGGCAGAAGTGCAGGAAATGCAAGAGATGCAGTTGAGGGCATTTTTGATCACCAGAGGGGGAAAGTTATGGTCCTTGAAATAGGAGGACATCTGGGATGTATGGGAGTGGAATGCTCCATCTTGGGAGCAGACACAGCAGAGGTGGTGGAATTGGGAGTAGGGGATCATATTCTTGCAGGAGGGTGCTGAGAGGAGGTATAGCCTAGGTATCTGTGGGAGTCGGTAGGTTTGAAATACATGTTGGTGCTGAGATGATTACCAGACTTGGAGTCGGAGAGGTCCAGGAAGGAGAGGGAGGTATCAGAGACGGTCCAGGTGAATTTGAGGTTGGGGTGAAAGGTGTTAGTAAAGTTGATGAGCTGTTCAAGCTCCTTGTGGGAGTACAAGGCAGCACCGATACAGTCACCAATGTAATGGAGGAAGAGGTGGGGGATACTGCCAGTGTAACAGTGGAAAAGGGACTGTTCCATTTATTCCTGATCTTTGTTTCCTGACTACCAACCAGTTTCTTTTATCCATTTCAATACACTATCCCCAATTCATTTGTTTTAATTTTACACATGGCACGGTGGCTCAGTGGTTAGCACTGCTGCCTCACAGCACCAGGGACCTGGGTTTGATTCCAGCCTTGGGCGTCTGTCTGTGTGGAGTTTGCACATTCTCCCCGTGTCTGCGTGGGTTTCCTCTGGGTGCTCCGGTTTCCTCCCACAGTCCAAAGATGTGCAGGTTAGGTGAATTGGCCATGCTAAATTGCTTGTAGTGTTCAGGAAGGTGTAGGTTAGGTGGGTTGTTGGGGAGGATGGGTCTGGGTGGGATGCTCTGAGGTTCGGTGTGGACTTGTTGGGCCGAAGGGCCTGTTTCCACACTGTAGGGATTCTAATTCACACTAATTCTTAAGTAGGACTTTGTCAAAAGCCTTCTGAAAGTTGAAATATATCAACTCTACAAGTTACATTCTCAAAGAATTTGTTAAGTATGATTTCCCTTTCATAAATCTATGCTGACTCTGTCTGATCCTGCCTCTGTTTTCCAATGCTCAGCTGTTAATTCTTTTCTAATGGACCACCCATTACCCCATTATGGATATCAGACTGGCTGGTCTATAATTCTTGGTTTTCGCCCTGCCTCCCTTCTAAATAGAGGGGTTACATTTGCTGTCCTCCAATCTGTAGGAACCGTTCCCAACTCCATAGGACTTTCAAAGATGACCTCCCATGCATGCACTATTTGTCGGGCCACTTTCTTAAATATTCTGAGATGTCAGTTATCAGGGCATGGGGCCTTCAAACCCATCAATTTCTCCAACACCATTTCCCTACTAATACTGATTTCCTTCAGTTCCTGCCTCTCACTCGACCCTGTGTTTCCCAACAGTTCTGATGTGTTATTTGTGTCCTCCTTTGTGATCACAGAACCAAAGTAAGCATTTAGTTGCTCAGCCATTTCCTTGCTCCCCATTATAAATTCCCCTGTAATGGACTGTAGGGGACTTACATATGTCCTCACCAATCTTTTTCTCTTCACATAGCAATAGAAACTTTTACGATCAGCTTTTACATTCCCTGTAAGCTTACTCCTGTACTTCATTTTCACTTTCTTAATCAATCTAAACTGCTCCTACTTCTCAGGTCAGCGGCTTTGTACTGAACTCTTTCCATGCCTCTTCCTTTGATCTCCAAGCCTCAGAAATTGGGAGGAACAGATGGACCACAGTAAAAGATCAGGTTATTGTTCCAAAATCAAAAATGGAAATCAACATCTGTTTTGAGAATTCAGCTTGCTTTTTGCCAATGAAAATAAGCTATATAATTTCCTTAATGAATTATCCCTCTTACACCTAAAATCGTTCTGGTGATAATTCAGGGTATCAACACACTATCCTGAAATTGGGTAAATAAGCCTGTATGTCCTGCACCAGAATTGCTCTCAGTAACATTAAAAAAGTACCTTTGGATATTAACCTATCTATATGTCATGTTTGATTATTTGATTTATGTTCTGAATAATGCTTGGAAGGCTAAGACTTTTGCGAATTGATTCCTGACACTGACTGAAAACTGGCTTCCAGTGTACAGACACAGGAACTCTCAGATTGCTCAGCATTCAATTGGCATTGAGCTGATAGGCAGTTTGCTTCATGGTGAGAGAGATTCTCATTCTCCCAAGTGCTAAGTCTGAACAGGCAGCAGCAACCTTACTGTATAAAGTGAAAGAATCAGTTTTCAGCTGAACTGAATCTTTACCTTATATCATTCATTCCAAATGTAATTAAAGGACTTGGGATGCATCTTTGTATAAAATAACAGAAAAGGTTCCCTCCTGTTTATTACATCTTCTGTCACGCTTTGCTTTTGAGCTATTTATAAAAAGATTCCTTTTGTGATGTCTGCCAGATTGCATTGGTGGACATTTAGAATTACACAAAGACCCGCAGTCCTAACTTTTAGAATTTCATAATCCATTTCAACAAAGTTTACTTAAATGATAAACTATGAGAACTGCTACTACATCCGGTATTTAAAGGTTTTTTATTTGAAAAAAGTGGGTTAAAATTAAGTGATGTAGAAAAGGCACTGCTGTAGACACACTTACATTTGCAATACAATTGTGTGTTTGCATTTTTCCACAGCCCATCCACACACTTTTGTCTAAGGCGACCTACATATCCTATTATGCAGTTGTAATTTATTTCAGTCCCATGAGCATGAACCTCAACTTCGGATGCAGGTGCTCGTGCGACTTCAAATTTTGGAGGAGGTCCACAACCTACAGTAAGAAATAACAAGTTTAACATTGAGTATTAGTTGCACAAAAACTGGTATAGGATTGACTATTTAATAGTAAAGATCACAGCATTTAGGCCAATTTCATTGTTTGGTCCCATAATTCAGGTTTATACATATACTTGGCATGTAAGTCAATTGTCCCCTTCCCCTTTTTTTGTGGGTTTTACCTACCTATATCTTATAACTGGTCAACAAGGGATAAAGCAGATGAAACTTGCCTTGTTACCTATAAATCATGCAGGTATGATGGCACTGCTTGTCCTTCTCTCTTGCCAAAGACAGAAGTACTTGCCACTACCAGGACTTCCCAAGATTCCTGATGCTGATACCCTTATTAAAGGCCAACCATGCACCCGCTCAAGCACTGCCAGCCATGAGTTGTCCTTCACCGTGAATGTAATAGGAAGAAAGAGCAAAAAGCAATGGTTCTCAGGGCATATAGATGGCTTGGCTGATACTTCATTGCAAACAGAAGTTCATATTTGTAAATGATTTGCTATTCAAGAACTAAGCTGTCATTCTATATGAGAATCCTGTCTAAGGGAGGGCTATTCTTTCCCCAGTGGCCCGTGTATCCTGACATGCAATCATAGAGTCATACAGCATGGAAACAGACTTTTCGGTCCAACCAATCGTACCGACCATAATCCCAGACTAAACTAATCCCTGCTCCTGGCCCATATCTGTCCGACCCTTTCCCATTCATGTACTTATCCAACTGTCTTTTAAATGTTGTAATTTTACCCACATCCACCACTTCTTCAGAAAGTTCATTCCAAACATGAACGACCCTCTGTGTAAAAAAAAAAAATTGCCCCTCATGTCTTTTTAAATCTCTCTCCTCTCACTTTAAGAATATGCCCCCTAACCGGGAAAAGAAAGCTACCATTAACCCTATCTATACCTCTCATTGTTTTATAAACTTCTTCTCGACATGGGAACACCACATACAGGAAAACCTTCAAATTATTGAAAACCTTAATTTTTATTCTGCAACAAAGTGAAGAAAAAAAAATAGCAATTGCATTTGTCTCTGGGAACAAACAGAGATTGTTTGCCTTTTGAACAGCAACTAATATACAGTTAATGAATGATCTAGCTCACATCACAGAACTGGGTATCACTTAAAGCCCTTCTGACTTGTTGCTGCACTGCTGCATCAAGTTGAAGGTGATATTCCTCTAACTCAATGTCTTTACCTTGCTCCTCAGAAGTCTGCTGCCTTTCTTCCAGCTCTTCAGCAACCATCACAACCCCTATGTCTGCTCTAGTTCTGCAGAGCACAGCATGCAAAGGTTATATGGTACACTCTGTCTGGACTATACTGCAAGCCCTCCACTCCACCACCCCCAGACCTATGCAAGCATTAGAACATCATCTTCAGCGGGCCTGTCATCTTCTCCATCTTTGCTCTCATTAAAGAATAGACTGCATTGTATCGGTATATGGAGGTGGGAGGGTTACATGATTATGTCATTGACAATAGTTACAGAACAAAACCCTTGTCTCCCAATCAACATCTGGCACTTGACAGTCTTAGCATAATCCTCAGTACAATGAGGGTCATGGAGTGCCTCCACCTGGCGTCCGACACAGGGACATTACCCTGTGAAACACGAGGCTGAAGCATTTGCAACCTTTTCAACTAGCAATGCCAAGTGGATGATCTATCTCAGCCATCTTCAGAGTCCCCAACATTACAGATGCCAGTCTTCAACCAATTCAATTCAATATTAAGATAGCAAGGAGGCACTGGATACTGCAAAGCCTGTAGACCCTGACAACAGTCCGGCAATAGAACCGAAGACCTGTGCTCCAGAAGTTGCTGTGACTCAAACCAAGCTGTTCCAGTAGAGCTACAACACTGGCATCTACTTGACAATGTGGAAAATTGCCCAGGTATCACTCATACACAAAATGCAGGAAAAGTCCAACTGGCCAGTTACTGCTCCATCAGTCAGAAAGGTGTTATCAAGCAGCACCTGCCCAATAATAACCCGCTCAATGACGTGCTGTTTAGATTCAGCCATGCCTGTCAGCTCCTGACCTCATTACAGCCTCAGTTTAAATATGGACAAAGAAGCTGAATTCCAGAGGTAAGATGAGAGTGGCTACTTTTCACATTGAGGCTCCATTTAACCAAGTGTGGCATCAAGAAGCCTTAGCGATACTGCAATCAATAGGAATCAAGGAAATCTTCTCTCACTGGAGTCATATCTAACATATAGCAACATGACTTTTGGAGATCAGTCATCTCAGCTTCGGGGCATCTATATAAGACTTCCTTAGAATAGTGTCCTAGGCCCAACCATCTTTAGCTTCCCTCCATCATAAAGACAGAAGTAGGAATGTTTGTTAATCATTGTACATACTCAGCACCATTTGTAACTCCTCAGACACTAAATCAGTACTTGATCAAATGCAGCAAGACCTGGACACTGACAAGTGGCAAGTAACATTTGTGCCACACAGATGCAAGTCAATGACCATTTCCAATAAGAGAGAATCTAACAATTGCCTCTTGACATTCAATTACCATCACTGAATCCCCACTATCAACATCCTTGGGCAGAAAATGAACTAGTCGTATAAGTACTGTGACTACAAAAATGGGGCAAAGGCTTGGAATCCTAAAGTGAGTAAATCACTTCCAAGCCGATCCACCATCTACAAGACATAATTAAGGAGTGTGATTGAATACTCTCCACTTGCCTGAATGAGTGCAGTCCTAAAAACACTCAAGAAGCTCTATACCATCCGGGGAAAAAAAAAACAGCCCATTTGCTGAGCACCACGTCTACAAACATTCACTTACTCCACCACCAACATTCAGTCACAGCAGTGCGTACTATCCACAAGAAATTCATCCTGCTGAAATTTACCAAGACTATTTAGACAGCACCTTCCAAACTCATAATCACTTTCATCTAGAAGGACAAATGCAGCTGCAAGCTTACCTCCAATCCACTCACATCCTGTCTTAGAAATGTATTTCTGTTCCTTTAGTGTCACTAGATCAAACTCCTGGAACTCCCTCAATAGTAGAATTATGTGTCTACCTACAAAATGGACTGCAGCAATTCATAAAGACAGTGATTGATAAAGGTAGCTCACTCGCACTTTCCCAAGGGCAACCAGTGATGGGCAAAAAATGCTGGCCCAGCAAGCGATGCCTACATCCAATGAATCCATTTTAAAAATCCCCGGTACATGTTCTATTGGACCTACACGGCTGACCAAGGCTCAATCCATGAACTGTAGTGATAAGTACCACCTGACCCTGACCACCCCAAACAGTCGACTGCCCCAAAGCTGCTGGACTGGTATGGCACATTGCTCTTGACTTACTGTGCCAGGGCTGAGTGAAGGTTGACTCCCTTGGTTTGACCAATAACTACTTCACTTAGACTTTGAGACATGGCTACTCAGTTTACGCACATGCAATATGTTTGCCACATATGCTGCTGTCACCAGGTGCAGGTGTGAGACTGACATAGCAAGGTACTGTACAGCAACATATCCACTTCCTTGACTGATGACAGCTGACAAACATGACAAGCTGTCTGGCTTTATGCTAAAAAGCAAGGCAAGACAGAAGTACTGTGAATCTTTAGGCTTTAGCTGGAGTGGCAAAGCACTAAAAGGCAGTGCAAGACAGGGATGCTATGAGCATCCATGTAAGTGCAAAGTGAACAAGTGCTAAGAGAACAAGTGAAGAGCCTGAGGTCCAATTCATGAGATGAATGCTTATCCCTCTTGGCAAAGTGTCCTGGCATTCACATTACAATGAAGGGTGCTGGTGTGCTCCAAAGTACAGGACTGAAGTGTAGAATTGTATCGTAACTGGATCAGAGATCCAGTTGTGTTGACACGAGGTTGTGTTGAAGCTGGTACATGTCTTATACAAGAGGGTGTGCATGCTGTTCCTGCCCATGGAAGCTGTCTTGAAACATGACTGTCCAACCTGGAGGCCCCAAGGAGCAAATGGTGAACTGGAGTTGCCACCTAGCTGCTCAGACTTTCATGTCAGGAATTGTCACCATCTCATTTCTATCTGGTAGGTGGGACAATAATAAGCTGCGTATCAATGAGGCAAGACTAAATAATCATGACATACTAATGCATACAAATGGATGCAAATAGACCTCTCGCCACTCACTCGTGAGATTCTCATCTTGCTGTTCAAAACTTGGTTGGAAAATTAGAAATTTTTCTCAATGTTTGGAATCTCATTTCTGCCAATTTCACCATATTTTCCCAGCTGACTTGCCAATGCCCAAACCATTCACGAGTGTCTTTCTTGCCTAAGTTGCAATGATGTGTGGGAATTTGAAATCTGCACATATAGAGCAAACAGCGCACGTGGAAGAGAGGACATCCACAGTTATGCTGGTGGACATTTGCTTTATAAGTTGACTAATATCTTCTGATTGATTTTTTGAGGTTTCAAAGATTGGCTTATATGGTAACATCCATGTTATTTTATTGCCAAATTAAAATCAACACTTGTTCATCGGAGGATATTGGAGTGGATTGTAATCGTACATTTTGGCAAATGCAAGCAATTAAACTGATTGCCCTAAAGCTATTCCAGTTTTTATTGAACCTTCCAAACTGGTGACTAATAGTGCCAACCAGGCCCAACTACTATTTTAGCTCCAGGCTAAACCAGATTGAAAGAGAAATTAAAGTAGAAATTGCTGCAGAAACTCAGCTGGTCTTTCTCCACCTATTTCTGTTTTTTTGTTTCAGATCTCCAGCATCCTTAGTTCTTTGTTTTATTTCAGTTCAGAAGAGAATTGGGATATGGAGATGTGTTGAAAGGTGCAGTTCTTACTTCTCTCTGAGAAGTTTTCAGATTTACACGATCTGCAGCATCTGGGCAAAGAATGGAAAATGGTGTGTCAGCGAGAAAGAAATACCGCTAATGGAGGCCATAAATGAGTGAAAATGGGTTGATTGTGATGAAAGCAGCCCATGTGATGACAAGGCCTTGGGTCAGGGTGTAGGTATAGGACATGGAAGAAGGTGTTCAGGCCCAAAAACGATTGAACTTGATATTGAGTCCTGAAGACTTACCCAAGCAGAAAATGAAACACTTTTTTTCAGTTTACCCTGAGATTTGTTGGAGCACTGCAGTAAGTCTGCTGTCTGCCCAACTGCTGTTCTCTCCCTCTGGGTTCCTTCTCCATCTATTGTTCATTCCTTACCACCCTCTCTCACATCCCCTGTCTTCAGCATAGATGCCACCTTTTCTTAGCTCCAGTCTGTTCTGAAGAAAGGTGACTGGACATGAAACATTGACTCTGCTTTCTCTCCACAAATGCTGCCAGATCTGCTGAGTTCCTCTAACAATTTCAGTTTTTGTTGTATATCACTTTGTTTTTCAAAATCTTTAGAACTGTATTACGTGTTCGTTCTTAGTATATTTTTTCATTTCTGTAATAATTTCTGTTTTATTGTTAAAACCAGAGCTGCAGTATAACGTGCTTACGTTTCATGCAAGGCTACTTCTTTAAATGGAAAAAAAAAATGATCTATTAAGCCAGATTTCAGTCTGGGTTCTGACATGTCCAGTAATAACATCAACTGAGATCATAAAAATGCTGGATTCTGTGAGATTTGAATTTACTGAGTTCAGGAGGGATCTGCATCTTTCTTTTTAAATTAATTGATGTGTAGTGGTTTTGGACATAAAATGTCTGTGTTGTGGGCAATTTTTTTGCACAGAATTTGAAGATGCTTTTAAATGCTGCTAGGAGTTTTCAGGAAGTGGACGATAGAGCAGCGGATGATCTGAGATTTTTGATTAAAGTTAAACTGAGAGTTAGCAGATAAATTTAAGGTAAAAGTAAAAGCAGAGTCCCATTAGGAAGGGATGCTTCAAATTATTATCCAGCATTTCGAATTGGAAGAAAGGAAACAGAATTTGGGATTTCACAGCTGGAATTAGCTAAAATATTGTTTAAAGTGAAAAGACTCAAGTTAGAAGAAAAGCAGTGTTGAAGGGAATGTGAGACAAAGAAAAATAGAGAGACTAGAGTCATAGAGTTATACAGCATGGAAACAAACTCCTTGGTCTAACTCGTCCATGCCAACCAGATATCCTAAATTAATCTAGTCTCACTTGCCAGCATTTGGCCCATATCCCTCTAAACCCTTCCTATTCATGTACCCAGCCTTTTAAATGCTGTAACTGTACCCACCTTCCCCATTTCCTCTGGTAGCTAATTCTACACACGCACTGCTCTCTGCATGTAAAAGTTGTCCCTTAGGCCCCTTTTATATCTTTTCTCTCTCACCTTAAACCAATGCCCTCTAGTTTTGGACTCTCCTGGGAAAAAGACCTTGGCTAAAATTGTTTTTAAATGTTAATTAAAGGGGATTTGAGGGAGAAAAGGATCTGTGGATGGTGGGGTGGGTTGGGTGGGAGGAGAGAAAGAGAGAGAAGCATATTTAAAAGAAAGAATAAATGAACAAAACATGGTATATCCATTGGAGTTGATAAGATCCATAGAGGAAAGTTGAAGCTTGTACTCCTTGTGATATCTTCAACATAGTAGGCACCTAAAATACTTCAAATAGCAAACATTGCATGATATTTGACTTGCAAACATGAGTTAAAAGTCAATTTTGAGGAAGTAATTAAAGATAGAGAGAGAAGTAGTAGCAATAAAAATCTGGAGAGCAAAGCTGAGACACTTGATGGATTTTGTGATGGAGACCTGAAGTTGGAGGATGAAAGGCATGAGCTGGGATGTAGAACTGAGAAAGTTGCACCAGTGAGAAGCAGTGAAGCCATAGATAGATCAATAAATGAAGCTAAATACCTACCATTTGATGTGGTGTAGTGTGAAGGATGACTGAGGTTGTCAAAGGCGAAAGCTACTGGGCATGCAGGACTTAGTGTCAGGCAGAATGTGGCCCTTATTGGAATATTTAGCATGTCCTTTATTGAATTTTAAAGGTATTTTTAACCATGGCAGAAAGGTCACAAAATTAAAGTCTCTGTGCATCGCACGTACAGAACATTATTTTCAAAGCATTGAAAAAGCATATGAGCTTGATTTTTTTCTACAATTGTCAGCCACAACTCATATTTACATAGCTCCATTGAGGCATAAGTATCTCAAAGTGCTCCACAGGAGAATCAGCATGCAGATATCATTGAGCATTTTATATAGATCATTACTCACTTAGCAGGCTGCATTCACAATGCTTTCATTTTTCTTTAACTGATTACCTACGTAAAACTTACATGAATTAAGGGGAGATTTATATGACATTTCCCGAGAATCTAAGGATGTACAGGAGCCAGTCAAAATTGCTAGGATGTAAACGACAACAGTGATGATGTATGATGTCATTCCCTTATTTCTGGATTCTAATTCATGCACCTCAAATTCTGTGTAAATTCTGATGTGTGGAACAACATGCCCAGATAATTAGCCGTTGTGCTCATTACAGGTTAAAAATTCAGGCTCCTTTCAGCTGAGATGGCTGTGTGCTTAAGTTGATGCAGATACCTTTTGGGCCAGCAGGTGGTAATATTGTATCAAAAATAATCTGCAGGGCAATCCATTCATGGAGGTCAACACCAATTCACTGAAGATTCATCTCTTGTGCTGATCCTAAACAGAACTATTTACAGTCGTGAAATAACAGAGGAGAGAATTTAGACAAATATCTTAAGCACTTGCTTGCCTGTCATCCAAATTTGTGCTCTTGTTCAAAGTGCCATTAGGTTCAATCGTGCCTCTACTGTTGGCAAGACCCTTGTTAAATTTCATACGCTCCAAACATCTTCACAGGCTGTATCGCATGTTGTTTTGCCAATTTTCATTGGGAACTGTTTGGCTAATTTTTGTTCTCCCATCGACCGACAAGACCATGCCAAAACATGATATTTTTTCTGTTAACTCCTTGTAATGTTGTGTATGTTATTATTAAACATTCCTTTGACACATGTCCCTTCCTGAACAAATAAAAATTTGTCAAAACACTTCATGAAGTGAAAACAAAATACTGAGAATGGACCACCATTTGTTCGAAATTGGGTGCCAAAGGATCAATATTCCAAAATGTTAGCCTTTTCTCCTGTGATATGTAATTTCTTGTTTCCAACATTTTGTGTTATTAATTGTATATTTTTCTTATTACTGTGATTTAGCAGGCAGAGCCACTTTAATTCCAGTGCCTACTTTGTACTGACGAGCTGTGATTTGTTTCATTTATCCACGTCTAAGTCATGCTTCACACAAATTGATTAAAATAATTAATTTCTTGCCTAAATTACTTCCGTTAAAATGATTCTATCCTTTAGAACCATTATTGTACATAATCAGTGCAAATCACACTCAGTCACATCTAGGTTGTAAGCGAGAAGGAAAGAAAGAAGACTTGAATTTGTATACTGCCTTTCATAGCCTCAGAATACTGCGAATACTTTACAAAAAAAATGAATACTTCTGAAGCGTAGTTACTGTTGTAATATAAAGTGAAGTAGACAGATTTATCTGGTTTTTTTTGTTGAAATACTTATTTACAACTGTAATACATGAAATTGCCCAAAGAATATTACAACTATGTTTGTTAAAATTGGAAATGCAGTATCACTGACCTATGTCACAGAAGAGCATTTATGCAATAATATGAGCGCATTTCAAAACACATTTTTCCTCCAATATTCTATCCTTTTTTGGTGGAAGGTTGTAATTCAAACTCACAGAGCAACTATCTGTCCTTCTTAAGGCTATGCAGATGTAGAACAACAACTGTCATTTTATATTTATCTGCTTTGCCAAGTAATTGCATGTAACAACATGTATCACTAGGCTGCCTTCTCCATACTTGTGAATCAGGCTCGAAGTCAATATATCTTGCATGGTCTGTTCAGGGTGACCATAGTCCCACACAAAAGAGTTTTTAATTTTCCAATTTTGCTTCAAACTTCTGCATCTGTCATTGATTGAGAGAAGGCAGTTTGTAGTTGTCTATGAGTTTTATGAAAGATCGAGGCAAGAGTCTCTCAGCATTGAGTCTTTCACAAGATATTTATTTATAACATCATATGATTTCCGTTCAGTTTCCCAAGCTTCACCAGCTTTGAATTAATATTGTCAATGGTTAACTGTATGGGTTCAGGTTGAAAGACCTTGTTGAAGTCCTGGTTGATTTGTTTTTCTTGATTCACTGAACATTCTGAAGGGTTGTGACATTGTGGAAAAAGCTTGGGTGTGTATTGCACAGCAGCCCAGATATTTGACTGTGGTATATACAAGCACCATTGCAGATCTTCAATGCAGTGACACCGACTCTTATGCTTCCCAACTTGTAGTGGCTAGCTTTTGAACAAGGTTTACGTTGAATATATGAGACAGAAGCATGCCAATCAACCCAACCAGTCATGCCTGTATACATGAGATAGTAGGAACTGCAGAGATGTAGAGCTGGATGAACACAGCAGGCCAAGCAGCATCAGAGGAGCAGGAAAGCTGACCCTTCTTCAGAAACGAGGCCCGAAACATCAGCTTTTCTGCTCCTCTTGGCCTGCTGTGTTCATCCAGCTCTACACCTAGTTATCTTATGCCTGTATACATGCTCCACTTTCCATCTTTCCTGATCAGAATCCATCTGTATAGCTCTGTGTATCCTTCTCTCTCATACATTTGTCTAGTGTCTGCAGCTATACTGGTCACTGCACCCACTGCCATTGCAGTAAGTTTCATATTCTCCCCACTACTTGGGCAAAGAAGTTTCTTGTAAATTCTCTATTGGGTTGCTTGGCGGCTATCTTATACAGTACAGTGGAAGCTGTTGAAAGAAAATGTTCCAACGGCAAGAAGGACTGTTCAGTTTATTTCATCATTCCAATTAAACAAAAATTGTAAATATGCATTGGAGAATCAATCCAGTGCGAATATTCTGTGAAAGGGAATTTCAATTAACTACCATCCACAGCACTATGCAACTTATATAAACCAGGTCAGCACATAACTGTATATTTTACAGTCACTTATATCTTTGCAAATTTTGAAAAGTTATAATTACAAAAAATAATACTTACTCCTGTAAGTTGCAGACTGTCCAATAGAACTACCACAAATAGCAATAAGAAATACAAATTCAGATAATCTCATTTTAGCAGAACAACGGAGACTTTCAAAACAGTAGCCTTCTGCTGTATTAACAGAGTGCAGACTGAAACTAACCTATTAAAGTTTTACTTTAAAAGTCAATATCTGATCCCTTGTCTGTTTGAATAATGATATTTTAGTTTGATGAACTCAGTGTTAAGTCAACAGTATATGTTTCTGTTCTTGGTAAACCTCAAATTAAAGAAATTCTGTCTTTTCACATGTATCATTGCAGAAATGTTAATTTTACATAAGTGCTTTGTAAATTTTCAACTTGAGTTTGGATTATGATATTGCACATGTAATTTTCATTTCATCCTTGAGATATGGATACCACTGACAAAAAATGTATTTACTCCAATCCTTGGTGGCCCTGGGATAATAGCAGGACCATGTAATCTCATTCGCTCGAGGTAATGGTGGCCCCACACTGGTGTTAGGCACAGATTATATATTGACACAGTAGTAATGAAGGAATGGTGACATTTACACAAGTCCGATTGGTGAGCGACTTAGAGAAGAACTTGACCTTGAAAGTAATGGTATTCATATGACATTTTTCTTGCTTGTAGAGGCTACAGGTGACGGAACTACTGCTGATTACCCTCATTAAGTTGTCTCAGTGACCCTTATCAATCATACTGCAGATTGTGGAATGTATTGTATCGGCCGGATGATTACTGCAGTGTTGATCAATCAAAACAGACTTTGCCCTGTTTTTATAGCCACGTTGTTGATATGGCTGGTCTAGTTATGCTACTGGTCAATAGTGGCTCTCTTTAAGTTGATGATGAGGCACACGTTGGTATTAGTGTCATTGAAACTTAATAGGGAAGGTGATAATTATGTATGATGACCACATAAATTTCACTTTGTGTCACGTATAACTCTAGTCACTGGCTGGTTTTTCATCAGATTCACACTGGCCTTAGTTTTTTTCTAGATCTACATTTAATAAACTGCTGTCTTGATCTTGAGGCCTGCTACTCTTTCTTTCCTGACTTTCTACTCTTAAGTCCAGGTCTGGATCAAGAATCGGCTAAGTTTTGTCTTTATAGAGAATGCAAATAATTTTTCAGAAAATGTTAGGTAAATCAGAGCCTACTGGGAAGGAGGAAATGTGAAAAGAAAATGTTGTAGAAATTAATGGGACTGAAAACTGATAAATCCCCAGGAGCTGATAATTTACATTTCAGGGTACTAAAGCAAATGGCCATGGATGTAATGGCTGTGTAGGTGTCACCTACTGAAGGTCTACAGATTCTGGAACAATCCCATAAGATTGGAGAGTGTTAAATAGTAAACTCATGATTCTAAATAGAAGGGAGGGAGAAAACAGGAAATTATAGGCAGGTTAGTCTCATATCAATGGTTAGACAAAGATAACATGGATTTTTGAAAGGGAAATCATGTTTACTAAGCCTAATGAAATTTTCCTGAGGACATAACTAGTAAAATAGATACGAGAAATCCAGCGGAATGTGGTGTATTTGGCTTTCCCATGTGAAAGATCAGTCTACAAAATTAAAGCGCATGGAACTGGGGATGATACACTGGCATGGGTTGAATATTGGTTAGCTGACAGGGAACACAGAGTAGAAATAAATCAGTCTTTCTCAGAATGGAAGGCGGTGACAAGTGGGGGAAAAAAGGGATCAGCGCTTGGGTCCCAGCTATTCTCAATATATATCAATTCAGGTGGGGGAATCAAGAAAAATATTTCCAAGTGTGCTGACCAACAAAACTAAGAGCAATTGTCCTGATGAGGAGGAAGTAAAAAGGCTTCAAAGAAATTTATACAAGTCGGGTGGGTGAACAACTACACGGCAGATGCAGTATAAAGTGAATAAGTGTGAAGTTATCCACTTTGGTAGGAAAAACAGAATAGCACAATATTATTTCAAAGCTGATGGGCTGGGAAGAGTTGATGTGCAAAATAATTTCGCGGTCCTTGCACATTGTCCCTGAAAGCAAACATGCAGATGCAACACATAGCTCGAAAGCCAAACTGTATATTGGCCTTCATTGCATGGGAAATTGGGTACAGGAATAAAGGTGTTCTGCACAAAATATTACAGATCCTTGGGGAGACCATATCTGTAATATTTTGTACAGTTTTGGTTTCCTTACCAGATAAAAGGTAGACTTACTAAAAAGGGAGTTCAGTGAAGGTTCACCAGACTAATTTATAGTATGGCATGTTGCTGCATGAGGGTACATTGCATCAATTTGACCTGTATTGACTGGAGTTTAGAAAAATAAGAGGGGATTAATAGAAGTACATAAAGTTCTAACTTGGATAAATTAACAGGAATGATGTTCCTACTGGCTAGTGGCAGGTATGTGGGTGGAAGGGTGCTGGAACAAGTGTTCATGGTCTCAGGGCACAGTGTAGACTTAGACTCCCTACAGTGTGGAAACAGGCCTGACAGCCCAACAAGTCCACGCCAACTCTCAGAGCATCCCACCCAGACCCATCCCCCCCATAACCCATCTAATCTACATATCCCTGAATAGTATGGGCAATTTAGCATGGCCAATCCACCTAGCCTGCACATCTTTGGACTGTGGGTGGAAAGCAGAGCACCCGGAGGAAACCCACGCAGATACGGGGAGAATGTACAAACTCCACAGAGACTGTCACCCAAGGGTGTAATCAAACCTGGGCCTCTGGTACTGTGAGGCAGCAGTGCTAACCACTGAGCCACCATGCCACCCAGATCATTTCGGATGGAGATAAGGAAAAGGGTGGTGAATTTGTAGAATTCCACACTATGTAAGGCTGTGGCGACCAAGTCACTGAATATATTTACAAAAGAAATATATAGATTTCTGGACACTAAATGTGTCGAGGGATATGGGGAGAGGGCAGGAGTATAGCGTTGAGTAAGGGGACCATGTCAAATGCTGCTACAGATTTAATGGACTGAATGGCTTACTCTACATTCTATGTTTCCTAATGAGAAGAGAGTTCAACTAAATTAATGTAAATCATAAGTTTCTTTGGAGAAACTAAAAGCATCTATAAGATGTTGAAAACTAAAATCTGGTCTCAATTGTAACATCTCAATTGTAAATTCAATGCATAAGCACTCTACAAGTTTTGCTGTTTAGCTAAACCAACCAGAAAGACGCTAGTTTGGATTCATGGTGCGTGTTTAATTATTTGGTCTTGGTCATATGTCCCCAGCTAGAGAAGAGGTCAATTAGCTAGTGTTGCTATAGAAAATTACTCTGTACTAATTTCTCCTATAAAATAGCAGTCTGACGGTGGCACAATAAGGTTTGATAGCTCAGATAAAAGCAAAATACTGCAGATGCTGAAAATTTGAAACACAATCAGAAAATGCTGAAAATACTCGGCAGGTCAGGCAGCATCTGTAGACAGAAACAGAGTTAACAGTTGGGCCAATTACTTCCAATTGATAATTAATTGCTGATGTCACTGTCTTGTCTCATGCTGAACAAGTATCATATGAAAGCTGCTGCATGGCTGCTGGGGCCCATGAATCATATAATTGAATATTGCCTGCCTTTGATAGCAAATTAAAAAGGTACCGATATATGAACATACAAATATACAAAATAGAAGCAAAATTAGACAATATGGCCCCTCAAGCCTGCTGCACCATTCAATAATGTCATGGCTGATCTGTTTGTGAATGAATTCCACACTCCTATCTTTCAGCAAAGCCTTTGATTCCCTTACTTAACAAGAACCAATCTACTTAGGCCTTGAAAATATTTAATTTCTCCTGCTTCCACAGCCTTCTGAGGCAGAGAGTTTCAAAGTTGGCCAACTCTCAGAGGAAGAATTCTCATTTATGTCCAAAAAAAAACCAATTTTAAAACAGTGTCTCATAGTTCTAGACATTTCTGCTGCAGAAAACATCCTTAGCACCTCCACATTATTAATATCATTCAGGATCTTACTATCCTTCAATTAAGTCCCAACTTTTCCCACCACCCTACAACCAACACTTCTAAACTCCAGGGGAAATACCCCCAAGCTGTCCAACCTATCTTCAAAAGACAGCCCACACATTCCAGGTATCAGCCTAGTAAACCACCTATGAACATTACCCAGTGAGTTTACATCCTTAAATAAGGTGACCAAAACTGTACACAATTTTCGAGCTGTGGTTTCACCAACATCTTGTATAACTGAAGCATATAACCTCGGCTTTTATGTTCAATTCTTCTCAATTATGTGCTGGAACTATGTACAAACATTTGTAACTTATGCACTCAAACACCTAAATCCCTCTGCACCTTGAAATTCCAATCATTCTTTCTTGAAGTAATGCATTGCTTTTTCACTTTCCCTGCTAAAGTGAGCGACTTCACATTATAGTCTATCTGCCACATTTTTGCCGTTTCACCCACTCAACCTATAACTCAATCTATAACTGCAACCTCCTTAAGTCTTCTTTACAATACACATTCTTACGTGGTGTCATCTGTCAATCTAACTATAATGCCTTTGCACCCCTCAACTTTGATTCAAATTGTAAAATTTTGATTATGACACCTTCCGAAATGCTGTCTGGAAATCCAGTACAGTATGTCTATAGGTCCGCCCTTATCCACAATACATGTTATCTTTGAAAGAGCTGCAATAAATTGGTTCAATGTGATTTGTTTTTGATAAAATCATGTCAACTCTTCTCAATTACTTTGAGTTTTTCTAAGTGTGCAGTTATAATCTCTTTAATGATAAAGTCCAACATCTCCACCATGACAGACATCAAGTTTGCTACTTCCCAGTCTGATATAATCTTTCGTGAATCGAGGGAATTTTGAAAAAACAACACCAATGCAATCATTAGTCGATTAGCAATCTCTTTTAAGACGTTGAAATGAAGTAAATCTGTAGCAAAAGAATTATCAGCCGCAGTTCAATATACTTGCTCTTTCCTAGTACTACTTACCAATTTTACAAAATTTTTCTCTCCCTTCTGCCTGTTGATGTACAGCTGGAATATAAGTTTTCATCAACAGAAAATCATTGCCAAAGTAGCCACAAGGTGTCAGTGTTTTCACTTAAAAACACTGAAGAATTCTGAGAATACATGTTGAATTTGACTACGAGAATATAAGGAATAGGACTAGGAATAGGACACTTGGCCTTTCCAGCCTGTTTAACTATTTAGTGAGATCATGATTGATCTTCTCTCTCAGCTCTACCTTCCAGCATTATCCCAATGTGCTTTAATTCCCTTCGTAACAAAAGGTCTCTTGATTTTTCTGAAGATGGGTCCTGACCCGAAGCTTCGGCTTTCTTGCTTCTCTGATGCTGTCTGGTTTGCTGTGCTCCTCCAGCTCCTCACTGTGTTATCTCAGACTCCAGCATCGGCAGTTTTTACTATCTCTCTTGATCTCTGTCACTAACAATTAAATATCTAAAACTATGTATCCATGGTTTTATGCTGTAGAGAATTCCAAAGATTCACTACCCTTTGGGTAGAACATGTTCCTCATTTCTCATAACTGACCTCTTATTCTGGGACTATGATCCATAATCCTCAATTCCCCAGTCAGGAGTAATATTATCCTTGGATCTGCTCTGTCAAGTCTCAATGAGATCACTACTTACTTTTATGAAGTAGAAGGAATACAGAGCAAGTTTATTCCTTCTCTTTTCATGAAACAATGCCTAAATATAGCAACAAGATTAATGAACCTTCATGTACGCCTTCAAAGGCAAGTATGTCTATCAAAGCAGTTTTCAGTATTCCAGGTGTAGTCTCACCAAAGCTCTGTAATATTGCATTAAGACTTCTTTACCCTTATAATCCACTCCTTTTGTGATAAACATAGTTTTTATCTTCCTGATTGTGTTCTATAGCTACATATTATGTGATTTGTGTTCCAGAGCACCTTAATACTACTGAATAATAACTACAGTTCTCTCCAAATATATCCTGATTATAATACCAAAATGGATAACATTTTTTAAAAAAATGATCAAATTCTTTTTGAAATGATAATAATGCTACATTGCTCTCTTTCCCCCATTCTTTGAGTTACTACTTCAAAAAATTGATTGGTCAAACATGATTTCCCTATAATAAATGAGTGTTGACTCTGACCCAGCATAATATTATTTTCTAAGCATGTTGTTACTGTTTTTCCAACTACCATGTCAAATGGCTAATTGGCCAATTGGATCGTTTTCCCTTGTTTCCTCACCCTCTTCTCTTGAACATTAAGATTATGTTTGCTATCTGCCAATCCATGGGGAATGTTCGAAATCTAGAGAATGCTAAAAGATTAAAATCAATATATGTACTATCTCAGTAATCACCTCATTTAAGACATTAAGATCCAGATCATCAGGTGCAAGGGATTTGTTAGCTTCCAGTACTAATGCTTTAGAAGTATTTATTTCTTGAAAGTCCTCTTTCTCACTAAAGTCTTGGTTCCTTGCTTTTTGATGATTTTTTTTTGTGGTTTTCTGTCGTGAAAACAGATTCAATTTTTTTTTCAATGTTTCTTCCATTTCCTTGTCCCCATAGTAAATTCCCCATTGTAATCTCTAAACAATGCATACTTATTTTCACAAATCTTTTCATTGTTGTACATTAATTGAAGCTATTACAATCTGTTTATATGTATCTTGCTAGATTACTCTAATAATCAACTTTCACTTTACAACAAGTGCTCATTTAAAATTGTAGCTGTGTTCCTGAAAAGCACACCATTAACTCAAACAACACTAAGTGAATCAAGGTGTAGAGCTGGATGAACACAGCAGGCCAAGCAGCATCAGAGGAGCAGGAAAGCTGACGTTACGGGCCTAGACCCTTCTTCAGAAAGGCTTCGCAGTGGGGTTAAAATTGTTTCAGAGATAGTAGGAACTGCAGATGCTGGAGAACCTGAGATAACAAGGTGTAGAGCTGGATGAACACAGCAGGCCAAGCAGCATCAGAGGAGCAGGAAAGCTGACACTTCTTCAGAAACGAGGCCCGAAACGTCAGCTTTCCTGCTCCTCTGATGCTGCTCGGCATGCAGTGTTTATCCAGCTCTACACCTTGTTATCTCAGAGTCTCCAGCATCGGCAGTTCCTGCTACCACTAAGTGAATCAGGTTATTCCCTTTATCCAGTGGAAAATCTGTACTTAGGTTCTGAAGAAACTTTCTGATCAGAAAACAATACATTGAAAATTTTACACTGCAAGTTGAAATACTTTGTTAAATTCCTACATTTCTGAATGGAATAACTTCCAAAATGAAATATTTAAAACTCAAAATTTTAAAAAACAGACTCCTTCTATTTACCTGTAGCTCACCAGCTCTCCAGTGCACTGACTTCCTCGCTTACCACCTCTCGTGTTTTCTTGCTCAATAAGGGAATCAAGAGTTATGGGAAAAATGCAGGAAAGTGAACGTGAGGAATGTGGGATCAGCTATGAGCCTATTGAATGGCAGAGCAGGCTTGAGGGCCTGATCAGCCTACTCCTGTTCCTATTTATTACAGTCTTATGGTTTCTTCTAGTTGCCCAGTAGCCTCCTCTCTCATTAGCCAACTCTTCACCTTGCCACGTTTCTGGATTGCTGCATTACTTTTTGGCTGGCAATCCCATTCCTTGGCACTACTCCACCCCATTCCCTGCCCCCCCACCCCCACCCAATTCAGTATTCCTCCGGCTCAGTGAACCGTCTATTAGAAGGTTCTATTAGATTGAGTTTCACAATCTCCTCACCAAAACTTATTCTTGTCAAACCTCTCTCTTACTACCTGTCCTGACCTGCTCATTGCTTCTCTTTTACAAACCCTCACTATAAATGAGGCTTATTGGCTGACTGATGAAGAGGCAGGAAGAGCATCTTCGAGTTGCAGAAAAGTAAGCTGCAACCTGGAGAGGAGGTGAGAGAGAAGGTTAATGAGAGGGAAGATTATTAGTGACTGTGAGTGTCATGGTGTGGGAAAGGTTTCTTAAAATTATGTCAATTAAGGCACAGCATCCTCCGTTGGAATTGGCACAAAACAGTGTTAATACAGAATTCCTGATGCTATTTTGAGTATGGGCCCCATTAACTGAGTGATGATAAAGCAGAATGACTTAAAACAGTGACTTAATGTATTTATTAATTTCTTGTTCTTCCTTTAGAGAACTTAGATTTGCAACATATAACAACAATATTATCCACTTGCTTCAATCTAATACTATCTTTCCCTATTCTTGCTCACCATTGTTATGCAGCATGCCCTATGATTTAACAGAATCAGCTGTTGAATCCTTTCCTTTACATAGGAAATATTTATCATGGAAGTGCAATTTTTTCAACCTACTTCATCACTCTCCAACTCTCTCCCACAATCTTCCTCAACATCTGGCATGTACTCCAACACATAAATCGTCTCCAAAGGCCAATGTCCAAGCCCCAGCAATGCTGACCTCCTCCCTTGACCTTCCCAATCTGATGCAATATCGACCGACCCTACCTTCTCACCCACTTAGCTGCTCACCTACATCCAACCATACCCTCTGCCCAACCATCTTCTACATTATTCCCTTCACGCATTGACTTTTTCAAAGATTCAGCCCATTAAAAGTGAAGAAAAAGATTAATCACTGATAAAAAGGATCAAAAAGAGAATTGAAGACACTTATCATTACAGATATGTATGTTGTTTTGAATTAAGAGGTAGGGGTAGGCCACACAGCCTCTCAATCCTACTCTCCCTATCAAGAAGATCATAGTTGATCTGATTATTTCCAAAATTCCTGCTTTCCCAAAACTTCTGACTTTCTTGTTAGTCAAGAATCCATCCACCCTGCCTTAAAAATATTCAATGATCCCATATCCACTAGACAATGGGAAGAAAGTTTCACAGATGTGTGACCCTTTGAGAGAAAGAAATTCTCTGTCTTAAATGGGAGACCCCTTATCTTCAAATTATGTCCTTTAGTTCTTGTCTCACCCAAAACTGGAAATATCCTTTCAGCATCCACCCTGTAAAATTTCCTCAGGTTCTGAAATGTTTCAATAGAATCTCTCGTTTTCTAAACAGCAATGCGTACAGACCCAAAATATCCAAGCTCATCTTGCAGGATAAAATCTGAAAGAACTGCAGAAGCTGGAAATCTGAAATAAAAAGAGAAATTTCTGGAAAATCTCTTCAGGTCTGGCACTATCCATTGAGAGAAATCAGAATTAACATTTCGGGTCCAGTGATTCTTCCTCAGAACTTGTAGGACAACCACCTTATCCCAGAAATCAGTTGAGTGAATTTTTTTTTGAACTGCTTTTAACACAATTATATCCTTTCTTAAATAAAGAGATGAAAATTGTATACAGCACTCCAGATATGGCCTCACCAACGCCCAATATGCTTATATCAAGACATCCCTATCTTTTTGTTTCAGTCCTAATGCAATGAATGCCAGCTTTCCATTGTTTTTCCTTATCACTTACTGTAGCTGCACATAATATTTTGCAATTCATGCACCAGGCCACCCAAATCTCCTTCTACCACAGAATTTTGTAATCTCCTACCATCTAAATTATGTGCTGCTTTTCTATTTTTTCTGCCAAAGTAGACACGTTCATATTTTTCCCATTTAATTTTCCCAATGTCAGAGGCACGGTGTCTCAGTGGTGTCTCAGTTCTTCACAGCGTCAGGGACCCAGGTTCGATTCTACCCTCAGGCGACTGTCTGTGTGGAGTTTGCACATTCTCCCCTTGTCTGTGCGGATTTCCTCCGGGTGTTCTGGTTTCCTCCCACAGTCCAAAGATGTGCAGGTTAGGTGAAATGGCCATGCTAAATTGCCCCCAGTGTCTAGGGATGTGTAGGTTAGCCATGGAAATGCAGGGTTACAGGGACAGGGTAGGGAGTGAGTTTGGGTGGGATGCTCTTTGGAAGGTCGGGGTGGACACAATAGGCCAAGTAGCTTGCTTCCACAGTGTAGGGATTGTATGATTAATTCATTTATGTTGCTTTGCAGACTCTTTGTATTTTCCTCGTACCCATATTTCTATCATCAGTCAATATAGCAATTACATTTGGTCTCTACATCCAAGTCATTGAGATCAGTTGTAAGGCATGGAGACTCCAACAGTGACACTGTCGCACACCACTTGTTGCACCCAGCCGTCCCAAAAGACACCTCTTGACCAGAATCCCTCAGTGAGAACAGTGAACAAGCTGTTTAAGTGACTCTTGCGAAGCAAGCTTATGACATTTTATTATTTCAGAATTTTGATTATAAAATAGAGATAAATGAATTATTTTCGTGATTCTCTTATAAAAGAAAGGGCAGAAAGTAATTTGGAATAGTGAGGTAAAAACAATCTTTCCAAGAAATCATGTGACCTAAGCTAAGTCACTCAACAAGCTACTTGGCAAGATAATTGCTAATTATTGTTGACGTGTGTTTCTATGAGCTACAGAATGGGAGGCCAGGGCCCAAAAGCAAGTGGTAGTTCAGAAGAAAAGAACCACACCAGCAGATGTGCTGTATAGTAGTTTATTTCAGAGGACTGAGTGAAAAAGTCATTGAGTTATCATATGTGGCTGTGTAATTGTGACAGTAACGGAGAGAATCACATTTGGTGAATGTGCAAAAAGTTACCGAAAAGAAACACTTACGACCTTGTCAGTTCAGAAAGAATTTTTAAGATGAAAATAGGAGGAATATTTCATTGATGTTGAGTGTCTATATAGGATATTGGTGGGAAAAAAAGGGTTGAATATTTCCAAACTGGCATTGCTTTAATTTGTTTAAAATTTAGTGTAATAATCCTATGTTATTTTATGAAAAGTACATTGACAACCTCATGTGAATATGTTAAGTGACTGAACACCATACAATCAAACTGTAAAAATAAAACTTAACATCTATCAAACTAAGTTTTACTCACAAATCTGACTTGTCCAGTATTACCATTTGCTAGGATTGTACTCTTGAGTAATGGAAAAGTAAATATTATGTTGGTGTGTACTGGTTTGCTTGGTCAAATGCTCAGAGGGCTGCTCAGTAGTGACTACAGCCTGTGAGGTGAGTACAGGGTGAACGGGGTGGTGGACAAGGTCTGGTGCTTGTACTGTAACCAGAAGTCGAATGCAAGTCCCAATTCCAACAGGTGGAGGATGACCAATTGTTTAACCCTGTTCAAGATTGAGTTTAATTTGCTACAGCTGCAAATGTCAGTGCCCAGTCTGTATCTGTGCTTAGATGATCATTCTTCAGGAACCTCTCTCTGCGATGTTATATAGGGGCAATTAGACATATGTGCCCACTCTCCACCTATTCATGCCATATCACTGGGATTCCATGACACCACTTCCACCAATGTCTCTTTGAATATGTCCAGCCCTGGTTAAGAACCCTGAAGTTGAGGGGTAACCTGATGGAGATCTTCAAGAGAATGAAACGGCTACAGAGAGCATACTTCCTTTTGTAGAGAAGACCATAACTAAAAGGCATCAAATTAAGCTAGTCACTAAGAAATCCAGTAGGGATTTCAACAGAACGTTCTTTATGCAAATACTGGTGAGAATGTGAATCTTGTTACCAGGCAAAATGGGTGAGGTGATTGATATAGGCTTGGTGTAAGTAATGATTACGTTAAATTTGACACTGTTTTCACCATTCTGATTAAAATTTTTATATCAACTTCCTGTAGTTTATTTTGATAAGATCACCAACATTCTTATTTTCATGTGTTAATTGAGAACTTGTAACATAAGAGATAGGAAACTGATCTGGATGCAATGAGTAACATGCTGTATTAGCGTTCAGCCCTCACCGTCACTACATTCCCAGGTGACTACATGATGTAATTCATTGTCCTTTGTAATGTTATTGAATCCAACTCCTCCATTCAAAGTAATTGACTTAATTAATCTTTTTATTTTGACAGCATGATATCTGAATCTTTGTGGGAAACTTATGTGGCAATCATGAATTGGTATAAATACCAAGCAAAGGAATTTTGATGTCTCGACTGTCTTCCCCACATAACAGTAAATCAGCATAAGGAGTACCAGTAGGCAGCAGTACAATACTTTTATTCTCATCATCTTCCAATTCCATAGATAATTTCCCCTGTTTGTTTTAATACGGCAGCTTAACTGCTACCTGATCAAAGACCTCAGCTCTCTTTACATTATGTGATATGCAGGCGACAGACTTGAATGGAAAGTATATGATCCACACCAGCCATTGTACTATATAAATGCAACAACTAACTTTGCCAAAAAGGTAGCTATTGCCTATCTGAAACTGGGCTATTGTCCTGGTTGCAGTAATTATACTGATTATTGTAATATTCTTTCCTGGGTATGAATCTGAAAGTAAATCATTATTGGCACTAAATAAAATAATTTCCCAGCTGCCATCCTTGTCAGACATCCAGCTCCTGAAACAAAGCAGTAACCTGAGAGTTATCAAGGGTCCAGGCATCATGGTAGCTCCCAGACTGTTTGGCACAGACCTCTAAGAAGTGGTACTATGATCACAGATGAGGAGTACATTTACTGTATGGAAGCCTTTTCTATTAGTGAAGTCAGCTGCATTATGATATGGTGATATGGGCCCTCAATGTGATGTCTATGTAGCACAGTCTAAAGCACCTTGCATCTGAGGGAAGTTAGATGTGTTGGCAAAACTTACTGCCCTAACCATGAGAAAACAAGAGGAAGTGGACTTGGGATAAATTGCATCAGTAACAGTCTTGATATATTTGTGGAAGAATGAGGATTGAAAGATCCCACAAAGGTCCCGAGTGGATCCTTGGAAACAGCCAATTGCATAAACATTTAGCACAGCTGTCACCTTGATGGTGATTGGGATAAGATGGCCATCCAACCCTTCAGTTCCCAAGTCCAGCTCTAGTAGATGGCACAGCTCACTGACAGTTCCCTGGGATACTGTCAGTCTGGGGTGACACTTTGCCTCAATAATCTAGAGAAACAGTATTGAGAATGATAGACTCTGTGCCTCCTATACTCCCTCTACATCCTGAGGTGACCTTCAGCTGCAACTTCTTCCTGTGGAAGCTGGTTGATAGCTGCTGGTCCTGGACTTGCTGGAACATCTGTTTTTACTCCATTTCTCTGCAACTTAATTACATCGCAGCTACATCAATGAAAAGTCTGCTGTATCTAGATCCATTGGCCACAGTTCCAATGAACATGTGTGGGGAATTTCAGAAACAGAACAGGTCCTCATCAATGTGAACAGTCAGCATTCACATTACGCACCAACGACAGTTTAGCATAGTCCACGATACAGTGGAACATGACAGTCTCCAAAAAGAAGGGTTATGGAATTCCTTTGCATCTCTTGTTTCCAACATGGAGACTGTGATCAACAGGTTGATTGCTAAGTCTCTAATACTTGATCTCACCATCCACTATATAAAATATAGTCCCATTATATAAAATAAAATTTAAAAAAATAGAATTTAGTCTCCTGAAATTACAGCCAGGTTATGTGCCTTCTGGAATGTTCTGCACCTTCTCCATCAAAAGTTCTGTCAGGAGCACCTCCTCTGTCAAATATTCTGCTAGGAACACCTTCTCCTTCGAATGTTCTGTCAGGAATATTAACTAGTTGGTACCTTTGATTTAGATGGTGCTTTCTCTAAGTCTTAGAGCAGACTGTTAGAGCCAGTGATGTTCTCTTGAGAGCTGAGAACTGTTAATTCTAGCAGATGGCAGTTAATTCTCTAGATTTTCCAACTGCCCTTTTTTTTACACCCTTGCAGACATATCAATTTCTTACAATTGGATTGGTCCTGTGTTGTCAAAGCCATCAGATTTAAATTTAATTGGTTTTTGGTATCTAAGTGCCTGATTCAAATGGATTGGCTAAAATCAAAACTTGTCTTGATAACAAAACAAAATTGCTGCTTGGTCTGCTAGCTGTACAGTTTTTTGACACAAATGTTTTAAGTCAGGTGCTCTGTGCACCTGCAAACCCATGAGCTGCTGCCGACAGATGTCCTTTTTGAATATCTAAGCATAGAAAAATCACATCACTTTTTAAAGGGACCACACATTGCTTTCCCCCTTAACATTTTATAAACACCAAATTCTACCTTCCTGCCTTCCCATTCACAGGTATCCTACCCAACTTCACAACACTTTTAAAGTGTTCTGTGATAACTTCTGCTTCATAGAGAAGACAATAATCAATTTACAATGACCAATGACGTGGCCAGGATTTGTATTCGATATAGCTGGTAACCGTATATGTTTCACAAGAACAATTCTCTGGTTATTGAGGCTTTAAACCTGTACTGCATAAGTGTCTGATAAATGCAATTGTCCCTTGTAGGGCCCCGCATCACTCACAAGTAGAGTCGGCAACTTTGCTAGAAAAAATATAACTTACACTCTGTCCACTCCTGGTGTGGTGTCAGCCATTTCATTTTTTATTTACTTTTGGGATTTTGGGATGTGTTTTGGGATGAGAATGGGAGGCAACACAGGTTATGCTTTGCAGAGTGAATCATGGACTCAGCCTGTTAATCTAGCTGACCCCTTCTTCCAACCCACTCCACAAACCTTAAAGTTCTTTTCTCCTTGCACTCTATATCAACCCCATCAGTTCTCAGCTTCCGCACTACTCACCCAATTCTTTTATTTTACTCTGTCTCCCATATTACCTCCCGAGCCTTGGGCCTACAGACTAACGATGCCAAAGATTGTGATGGACTACCCCTCCATTGAAGCCAGGGTGGTAGTGGTCATCGATTAACCCCTCTCCCACCATAAACCATGACCTCCAATGCACTACTGCCTCCCATTTTTGTAAATTGAGTTTCATCCTTCATAAGTATTCTTCACTCTGTATCCCAGCACGTTATGATTCCCCACAATTGACTTCCCCTACATGTTCATCACAGCAGTGATCCCTGATAACATGCCTTGATTGACAACTCCCAGGACTGACTGTGACCTACTTCCTGAATTGTAGTGGTACAGACACCCCTCGACTCTGAGCAGCCCAAAAGGCTGACTAACCATAACCAAGCCCTTGGACTGAGATTGGACAACGCTGTTGATTGACTGTGGTGGGACTTCTGACTAACAATGGTCCCCCTAGACGTAACTGAGGACTGGTCCCTTTAGAGTTGGAGACATAGCTATTTGGTTGAGTGTGTTTGCTGTGCACGCAGCTGGTAAATGCTATGGATGTGAGATTGGCATAGCATGGTACTGTACCACAACATGGCCACCCCTGCTGGCAACCTGATCAGTTTGCTGGTTAATGTCTGTGCTGTAAAGCAAGGCTAGGCAAGGCAGAAGTGCTGTGAACCTGTAAGTTCTGAATGAGGTGGCAATGCCCAAAAAGTCAAGGTAACAAACAGATACAGTGAGTATTCACGTAAGGACAAAGTGTGTGAGTATTAGGGAACCTGAGATGCACTCTGTTCCAAGGGGTGCCTGCCCCTATGCACAAAGCACTGCAATGAAAGGCTCCAAGTGTCATATTGAAGTGGTGAATTGCATTATAAGTGAATCGGAACTGTGCCATGATGATGTGTTGAGACTGGTGCATGTGTAATGTCAACTTCCTTGGATGAAGGGTCACTGCCCATATAATTTACCTTGAGACATTGGGCAACACTAGCCATGATGAAAGCCCAGAGGATCAAACCGCAAGTTGGAACTGCCAGGTACCCGCTGACACTTTCATGTCAAGAATTGTCACGATTTGTTTCCCTCCATTGTCTAGTAAAATAACAAATTGAATGTAAATTCAATGAGATGAGATGATAAAGAGATATTGTGGCATGCAAATAGACCTCTCACTGTCCTCTTGGGAGATTTTTTCATTGCCCATAGTTAAGATGTTTTATTTTATGATAGACCTGGACCTAGATGCAGACTTGTAAAGATTCCACAGTGTATTCAAAACGGTGCTTGATCAGGATGTCCCATTCCCATTCTGACAGATCCTGTTTTCAGGAGGAGGGAATGGTGACAGGACAATGTCTCACAAGCAGGGGAACCAAACTAAGCTGGACCATTTGAACTCAGTGCTATGTTCAAGCAGACTCTATTTTCATTGGAGTGAGAACATTAAGCTCAAATGTGTGACTTATTTCTAAGAGTATACATTAATGTTTACAAAAGACTGATAAGGTCTGTGGAACTGTCAAGCTGGCAAATTAGAGAAAATGGCCAGCACTTTAAACGTTTAAGTAAAAACTAGCCCATTGTGCCTGAGTTGAAAAAATCTGTATTTGCAGTTTCAATATTTGCAGACGCTGGTTGATCTAACATTTAGGGCTGCTGCTGTTCAATTATTACTGCTTGATTGTTTCTAAAAGCTGTCATTAACACATTGGGGGTCTGTAAATTCACAGATTGATTGGCAGCTGTAAGAGTTTATTACAGGATTGGTTGCCTTTAATGTGGGGTTATGAATACAAATGTTTGTTTTTAAAGAGTTCAGACACCTGAGGGGATTTAGTGAAGGACAAAAGACACTTAAAATTTTAAAAATGAATATGGGGTGAGTGGAGACTGTCAGCACAAAGGATGATGTATGGGGAGCATTGGTTAGCATAAGTTGATGTTAAGTTGGCCAAAGGGCTTTGAGAGAACTTGGGTATTAATAGGGTTTGTGAGGTGACATGGAACTAATAGTAGCCATGGGGATGAGTCATGAGCTGGTGTTAGTTGGCATGGATGTGTCATGAGGAATGGGTGGGGATAAGGGAGGTATGAGAGTTGAGGGATAGGGTGCCAAATATCTAACAACACAACTGGGATTAAGCACTGAGAACCAAGGTGGACCTTTTAACCAGCTCCCCTGAGTACTCAGCAGCTCCTGTGGTCAAACTGCATCCTGGCGCAGGGGTCTTAATTCCTGCAGGCACCCAAACCCCTCATCCTGGAATGTTTGAAGTATCTTTTTCCCAAAATGGATGCGGCGAGCCAGAAAATTTCCCAACTTTTCTGAAGTCTTTTTACGTATTGTAATTGTTTAATGTGTGCATGTACACTTTTGT
Source organism: Ginglymostoma cirratum (assembly GCA_024137785.1). Taxonomy (NCBI): domain Eukaryota; kingdom Metazoa; phylum Chordata; class Chondrichthyes; order Orectolobiformes; family Ginglymostomatidae; genus Ginglymostoma; species Ginglymostoma cirratum. Next base: position 10,234,959 of record JAHRHZ010000058.1, on the reverse strand, counting down.
ATCTTCAACTGTACTCTCTTAGCATTCAGAGGTATCAGTAACCAACAGCTATGTACAAGTGTTTAAGTAGGCTGGGAACAAAATAGACAATCTCCTGGTGAACTGAGAACTGGAATAAATGATAAAGTGGAGAGGACTAAAGAGGGATAAAAAACATACCTGATATAATGGTGTCCAGGGATTGTGATTGGGATTGGAACAGATGTGGAGACAGATGGAGAAAGTGGCAGATTATTATAATCAAATGGCTTGGGAAATGTGGGATGTTTGAAATTTGATGTGTGAATAAACACTCAAGACAGAAATTCTGTTTGACTAAACAAAATACAATTAATACTTGTGTTAAATGCACACGTCAAAGAGACTCTTCCAGTCAAGGTTTGAGTGCGTTATCTTTTTTCCCTGCAGATCAATGATAAGTTGAGGAGACAGTATTTAGTAAGAAATAATGTTATGATCCTGGTAGAGACCAGCAACATTAATTAATTTATTGATTCATTAGAATCCAAAACCCAGATATTCACAACAAAATGAAGTAATAAGGTTTACAGTTTAAAACAAAATAATCTTACAACTCAAGAATTAAAGAACATGAAGAACAATAACAAAACTCTCTCTTCAGCAGTTAGTTAACTTAAAGGTTTTAAAAGTTAATTAATACAGTTACTGATATTGTACATTCAACTTGCTAATTCAACTTCGATAACGTTTTACTTACCAAAAGGTTGAGGCCAAAATATTCAATGCTTTGAAGAAGGAGCTAGATATAGTTCTCAGGGCTAAAGGGATTAAAGGGTGTGGCCGAAAGTGAAACAAAGTAATGAGTCGGATGATCAGTCATATTCATATTGAATGACGGAGCAGGTTTGAAGAGCCGAATAGCTTTCTTCTCATCCTATTTTTTATGCCTCAATGGAGTCTTACCAGGCTATATGGATTGCGGCAAAATGACGGTAGAATTGGGCTAGAAGTTCAGCAAGGTCCACCTTGAAGTCAAGATCATCTCACTATATCTTCTTCACTTTTTTCAAGTGATGTAGTGAGAGTCACATCAGGCAGCATTGAGTTCCCAATTGATGCTTATGATTGCTTGTTAAACACCCTGTTAACAGCCCAACTCAGAATGAGTTATGATCTTATGAAACCAACCATATAAACTAGTCATCAAAAAAACTCAGCAGGGACACCAGTGTGGGTCTTGGTGGGTTTGACTTGCCGCTTATTCCAAAACACCTCTATGATGGACACTGGTGACCAAAATCTTGGGCAACTTCATGTGTAATACCACATGCAGCCAACATCCACAGTCCCTGCCAATGAACCTCAATGAACCCTCATGGCACATGTCCAATCCACTTATAGGATGACTCTAAACTTCAATGATTGCAACTTGGGCTGCACCAGCAACTATTATTGTAATACTGTGCCACATCCCATCAGAAACTCCATGATCATGCCTGCACGGCGAAGTACCAATTTCCTCTGTTTGCTGTGTTTGGATCAAATGTCAGGAATCATGCTGGCCAGCTCTAGACTGACAGCATCTTTCCAGCTGCACAGTTGCCAGATCAGTTCCAGGATCTTGGCTGAGAGATGAGTTACTTTGGGAATGGTGTGTGATTAGACGGGCAGAAATCAGGCATGATTCTTATCACGAGGCCTCAGTGGGGCAAGGTTGGTAAGATACAGTGAGAAAACACACTGACCCTCTCAATGAGAATCATTCCAATGATCTTGATGTGATTTCCATTTTGCCAAAATAAGGTTTAGCCCTTAGTTTTAAATGGAAGGACACTAATGTTGAAACTTTGTTCCCTGGTTTTGGACTTCTCCATAAGGGGAAAATTCCTCTCAGCATCTACCTTGTCAAGTCCCCTCAAAATCTAATGTGTTTCAATTATGTCACCTCTCATTCTTCGATGTTACAATAGTTATAGGTAGAACCTGCACATCTTTTCTTCATAAGATAACATCTTCATCTCAGTACAAAGAACAAGAACAAAGAAAATTACAGCACAGGAACAGGCCCTTCGGCCCTCCAAGCCTGCGCCAATCCAGATCCTCTATCTAAACCTGTCGCCTATTTTCCAAGGATCTGTATCCCTCTGCTCCCTGCCCATTCATGTATCTGTCTAGATACATCTTAAATGACGCTATTGTGGCCGCCTCTACCACGTCTGCTGGCAACGCATTCCAGGCATCCACCACCCTCTGTGTAAAGAACTTTCCATGCATATCTCCCTTAGACTTTTCCCTCCTCCCCTTGAAATCGTGACCCCTGGTAATTGAGTCCCCCACTCTGTGAAAAAGCTAAATGAGTGAAATTTTTATGAGCTGTTTGCAATGAATTATATCATTTCTTCAGTAAGGAAATCAAAATTTTACACAGTACGCCAGATACAAATTCACTAAGGCCCCATACTGGAGTAGCAACCTCCCTCCACTGTTACACTCAACACCCCTTGCAATAAATGACAACATTCTATTTCCCCTCTTAATCACTAGCTATACCTGCATATTGAGATTTTTGTTGTTCATGTATCAGGGTCTCCAGATCTCTCTGTATGTCGAATTCTGTAGTCTCTTTTCATTTAAATAAAATGCTGTGTTTCTATCCTTCCTGCCAATGTGGACAAATTTACATTTTCCCACATCGTACTGTCAATTTTTGCCCACACACATAACCAATTTAAATCCGTGCGACTTGAAGTGGAATCTTGTAAGCTTCCTGGAGCTTGGCCCCATAATTTTTAAAGGATGTCAGGTTTCCCCTTGACTCTACTCCTGAGCAGTGCAGTCCAAGTTCTCACCACCCTCTGAGTGAAAAAGAGTTTTCCTCAACTCCCCTGTCAACCTCCTGCCCTTGTTATTGATCCTTCAACTAAGGGGAACAGTTATTCCCTATCCACTCAGTCCATGCCTTTTATAGACCTCAAATGGGTCCCCCATCTTCCTTCCCCACGCAACAGAAAACAACCTGAGCCCATCCAGCCCCTTTTCATCATTAAAATGCTCCAACCCAGGCAACATTCTGAATCCCCTCTGCACCACTCCAATACAATCACATCCTTTCCTTTAGTGTGGCAATCAGAACTGTGCATTGTACTCTGGCTGTGGCCTAACCAAAATTGTGTACAGCTCCAACATAACCTCCCTGCTCTTATTAATTATTTCTGCAATTGATAAAGGCAAGCGTCCCTTACATTTTCTTAGCCACCGTATTAAACGGTCCTGCCACCTTCAGGTATCTGTGAATAAGCACCCCAAATCCTCTGTTCTGTTGGGTTTCCCAGTGGCTTGCCGTTCATCTTGACTTGTGTCTTCTCTCAAACTACATCACCTCACACTTTTCAGAGTTAAATTCCATCTGCCACTGATCTGCCCATCTGATCAACCCTTCTATATTTTTCTGTAACCTAAGGCCTTCTTCCTAACGAGTAACCACCTGGCCAATCTTTGTGATACAAACTTACTGATCATCCCCACAACCCTTTCCCACCAACACACACACACACACACACACACACACACACACACACACACACACAATCACATTCTAATCCATATCATTTATATGTCTCTCAAACAATGAGGCACCCAGCACTGACTCCCTGGTATGCCATTGGGCACTGGACTTGAGTCACATAAATGGCCTCTACTACCACCGTCTCTCTTAGAAGCATAGGTAATAGGAGCTGGAGTGGCCTTTTGAGCCTGCTCTGCATTCAATATGACTATGTCTGTTCATCCTACTCAGTACCCTGTTCCCACTTTCTCCCCATACTCTTTGATCCTTTTAGCCTCACAAACTATTTCAAACTCTTTCTTGAAAACATTTAATATTTTGGCATCAACTGCATTCTGTGGCAGAGAATTCTACGGGCTCACAACTCTCTGGGTGAAGAAATTCCTCATCCCATTCCAAAAGGCCCATCTATACCCCTAGACGTTGACCTCTGATTTTGGACTCCCTGGCCATCAGGAACAACCTCCCTGTGTTCACCCTGCCCAGTCCAGTTAGAATTTTGGCTAGTGAGGCCAATTTTGGGCATATATTACCAAGTCACCCTGGATCCCATTTGACTTTACAATCATAGAATCCATACAGTGCAGATAGAGGCCATATGGCCCATTCAGTCTGCACCAATCCTCCAAAGTCCATCCTTCTCAGACCCATCCCATCTCATAACACCTGTAGTTACCATAGCTAATCCAACTAGCCTGCACATCCTTGGGTACTATGGGGCAAATTAGCATGGCGAATCCACCTAACCTGCATATCTTTGGACTGTGGGAGGAAACCAGAGCACCCGGAGGAAACCCGTACAGACACAGGGAGAATGTGCCAACTCCACACAGACAGTCATCCAAAAGCTGGAATCAAACCAAGGTCCCTGGCACTGTGAGGAAACAGTGCTAACCACAGTGCCACTCAACAACTTTCTTCTATTCTCTTTATTAGCCTGCCATGTTGGACATTGTCAAAGACTTTGTTGAAATCCATATAAACCACATCAAATCATCTACATATCTGATCACCTTCTTGAAAAATTCAATTGGGTTTGTTGGGCATGACCACCCTCTAACAAAGCCATACTAACTCTGATTAAACTTTGCCTCTGCAAGTGGAGATTAATTCACTCCTTCTCTCCAATAGTTTCTCAACCACAGATGTGAGACTCACTGGTCTATAATTCTCTGGTTAATCGGTGCCATGTTTCTTCATATTAGCCATCCTGCTATCCTCTGGCATCTCACATGTCGCCAAAGAGGATTTGAAAATTTGGGTCAGAGCCCCTGAAAATTCCGCCCTGGCCTCCCACAGCAGCCTGGGATACAATTCATAGTGACCAGGGGATTTGTCAACTTTTAAGCCTACCAATGCCTCAAACACCTCCTAAGTTCCCACGATTCTTACATCCTCACTCACTATCAGATGCTACAGTTTCTATTCAGCAAATGTTGGGATGACTCCTGAGCTATCTGAGAAGACCTGGCCCATGATACCTGTGTGGAACACACAAAGTTCAGCAATGCACACATATAACACAGTCCAATGAGGGTATCAGACCACTAAAGACCATGTTCAGTAGCTCAGTCACAGTGCTGCACTGTGCTTTAGGAAGAGACTCTGGGTTCATTGGGACCTACACAACCACACCCATCAAAGGTATGAGGAATTTGCAGGTGGGGAGAGGAAGGGACTGAATGCTTCTTACAAAAGGAAGAAGAAGAAACGGCTGAACTGATACGGATGTTTTGGCTGTGGATGGCAGGGTGATGGCATGACACACTAGACAGGCCTGTGGTAAACTAATTGCGGCCATATTCCAGCCAGAATGAGGTTCCTGCAAGATCTCTTGGACTGCTCCTCGATAAAGATATCAGTGGAAGATACTTTCCAATCCAATCTACATTCCCATGATCTCTGGCATCTGGAAATATGGCTGAAAATGTTGAAAGAAAAATGCTGATATCCAGATACATGCAATCTGGGAAGGTACATGTGTGATTTGAAATGAAAACATTTGTAAAGCCACACACTGAACGGTGTTTCCATCGACACACAACATCTACAGTTGATTGGTCAGGAGGTATATCTGAGGTACTGAATACAGATTCTTTTCCCATGGTTTTATCCATTGAAAAGATATAATTGTGCTAGAAGCAATTCAGAGAAGGTTCACTTAACCCTGTGTGGAAAGTTTGGACAGGTTAGGCCTGCACTACCAAAGTTTATAAGATTAAGAGGTGATCTTGTTGAAACATATAAGATCCTGACAGGGTGACTACTCAAAGGCCACGGAGGAGACTAGTACTAGGGTCACATTTAAGAATTAATCTGTCTCCGTTTTAAGATGAAATGAGGAGAAGAGTTTTCTCTGAAGGGATTGTCCATTTGCGGATTTCTCTTCCACATAACATAGAGAAGGCTGAGTCATCGAATTAATTTAAGACAGGATAGATCTAGATAGATATTCAATATCCAGAGACTGCGCAAGTGAAATAAAAATCATAAAGAAGGGAGGCCAGAAATACAGGCAAGGCAACAGGGCATAAAAATTGGCCAAAAAGCAAAAGATGCTGGGAATGCCTGATCCAAGATAGATACACAAGAGACAATTCTAGCTGTGGACAAGTCATTGTAAGATTTAAGCCCACGCAATTGAAAACCAGAGAGACACCAGAACACATCAGGAAGTGTGAAAAGGCAATTCAACTCTTCCTGACAAAGAAACAACATCAGAGATAGCAAGAAATGCCGATGCTGGAGTCTGAGATAACACAGTGTGGAGCTAAAGGAACACAACAGGCCAGGCAGCATCAGAGGAGCAGGAAAGTTGACGTTTCCGATCAGGGCCCCTTCTTCAGAAATGGGGAGGGGCAAGGGAGCTGGGAAATAAGTAGAGAGAGGAGGGGTGGGGCTGGTGAAGGTAGGTGGGATGGTGATAGGTGAGTGCAGGTAGGGAGTGGTGGGGATTGGTTAGTGGGATGGGATGGGCGAAAAAATGGGAGAGAAGATTGACAGGTTGTGTCAGGTCAAGGAAGCAGGGATGAGAGGGAGGGTTGGATATGGGATGAGGCCGGGGGTAGGGAGATTTTAAAACTGGTGAATTCCATGTTTAGGCCATTAGGCTATAGGCTCCAGAGGTGGAATATGAGGTGTTGCTCCTCCAGGTTGTGGGTGGTGTCATTTTGACACTGGAGGAGGCCCAAAATGTGCAGGTGAACCTATGTCTGATGTGATAGTTTGTTTATCGCCTTGAATGGAGGTGAAGGGGGAGGTGTAAGGGCAAGTGTAGCACTTCCTGTGGTTGTAGGGAAAGGTGCCGGAGCTTGGTGGGGTTAGTGGGGAGCGTGAGCGGACAAGGGAATTGCGGAGAGAGTGATCCCCACGAAAGGCAGACAGGGGTGGGGAGGGAAATATCTCTTTGGTTGTGGGGTCGGATTGTAGGTGGCAGAAGTGGTGGAGAATGATACGCTGGATGTGGAGGTTGGTGGGGTGATAAGTGAGGATCAGAGGGATTCTGTCTTTATTTTTGTTGGGGGGAGGGGGTTTGAGGGCAGAAGTGTGGGAAATGTAAGAGATGCAGTTGAGGGCATTTTTGATCACCAAAGGGAGGACGTTACGGCCTCCAGTGATTGAAAATGCCCTCAACTGCATCTCTTGCATTTCCCGCACTTCTACCCTGACATCCCCTCCCCCAACAAAAATAAAGACAGAATCTCCCTTGTTCTCACATATCACCCCACCAAACTCCACATCATTCTCCGCCACTTCCGCCACCTACAATCCAACCCCACAACCAAAGATATATTTCCTTCCCCACCCCTATCTGTCTTTCATAGGGACTGCTCTCTCCACGACTCCCTCATCTGCTCCACACTCCCCATTAACCCCTCCACACCTCGCACATTTTCCTGCAACCTCAGGAAGTGCCATGACTGTCCCTACACCTCCCCCCTAACCTCCATTCAAGGCATAGAACAAAGCTTCGACATCAGGCATGGGTTCACTTGAACATCCTTCAACTTGGTCTGCTGTATCCACTGCTCCTGATGTGGCCTCCTCTACATCGATGAGACCAAGCGTAGATTCAGAGACTGTTTTGTGGAGCATCTTTTTTTTATTCATTCACAGGATGAGGGCGTTGCTGGCTATGCAGTATTTATTGTTCATCCCTAATTGCCCAGAGGGCAGTTAAGAGTCAACCACATTGCTGTGGGTCTGGAGTCACGAGTAAACCAGACCAGGTAAGGATGGCAGTTTCCTTCCTAAAGAACATTAGTGAACCAGATGGGTTTGTCCTGACAATCAACAATGTATTCACAGTCATCATTAGATTCCTAATTCCAGATATTCATTGAATTCAAATTCCATCATCTGCTGTGGTGGGATTCAAACCCAGGTCCCCAGAATGTTATCTGGGTCTCTGGATTAATAGTCCAGTGATAATGCCACTAGGCCATCGCCTCACCCTCGCTCTCTATGTGACAAATGACAACACCTTCCGGTGACCAACCATTTTAATTCCCCCTCCCACTTCCTGGGTGACATGTCCATCCTGAGCCTCCTCCAGTTTCACAATGACACCACCAATAAACTGGAGGGAGAAGCAACACCTCATATTCTGCCTCAGGAGCCTACAGCCTGATGGCCTAAACATGGAATTCACCAGTTTTAAAATCTCCCTAACTCCAGCCTCATCCCAGGTCCAACCCTCCCTCTCATTCCTGCCTCCTTGACATGACACAACCTGACCATCTTCTCTCCTACCTATTCGCTCCTCCCACCTCACTGACCAATCCCCACCAATTTCTACCCGCACTAACCTATCACCATCCCACCTACCTTCCCCAAACAAACACCATTAGATGCATGGGACATATGTGACTCAGTGAGACAAAAGACTAGCTGTATATTCTGGGATGAAACCGGACTTGCAAGCCCAAGAGCAGACACATCAAAGGGGTCACTGTTAAGCAATTAGCAGCATTTCAAGCTGATAAAACTAATTAATTTGATACATCTGATTGGTTAAGTCCTTGGAAAGTTCTGAAAAGTAGCCAGGAGGCTGTAAGAACCCAGCCTAGCAGGACTCAGGAGACCCTACTCCCCAGCCTACCTAGAGGAATGTTGGGATAAAGCAGTGACCAGAGCATCTCACCCTCTGACCAGAGAGAGAATCAATCTGTGAGGAGAGGAATGGACTGTACATGTTCGACAAACTAGCAAATGTTATGAGTATCTGGGAAGTATTTTACGTTTCTTAAGAGTTGGATATTTATAAATAAAACTATTAACATTGTAAAGTTTAATTCTTACCTTTGTTGTCTTTAAATAAACTTGAGACCTGGTTCACTGACTGCAGACTCATGCTGTGTAGTCCTTTTCTGATGCACCCTTAGTTGCCTGGATAAATTAGTGTTGTGTACACTGGTCAAGGTGTCCACAGGGTCCTAGAGGCACCCTGTTCCAGACAACAATAGACAAATGAGTCAAGTCTATGGGAGGCAGACAGGAAATTGAGGTTGAGACTGTTGGCCAGGGTCTACTTAGACAAAAGACAGTAGCTGCAAACTGAAGTTAACTAAGCCCTAGCCGCTGGCTTGCGCCGGTTTGAGCTGGGTCAGCTCCGAGGATGACATAAGGGGGAAATCCTTACCTGGGGGAAGACTAATGATGTAATCCTAATGGTGTCCTTGGAGTGGGCCTACAGTGGAAAGACACCGGCTCACCAGATGAGCTAAGAACCAACAAGGACAAGACCGCAGTTCAGGAAGATAAGGAAAAAGGAATAAAAATGAAGGATTTCAGTGTACCATCAGCGAAAACTCTGGAGATCAACCTTCACAAAGTTGTGGACCCCATGCTTGGAAGCGTGTAGATAACCCCAGAAATTGCCTGGCCAACATGAGCTTCTATTCTTGGGTATTAGCCTTTATTTTTTTCTTGACTGGTCAGGAATGACATTGGAAAACTATTAACGTGCACTTGGATATTAGCCTTGCATGAATTGCATGCCTGCTGTTAATCTTTTCTTAACCAAATGGTGTGAATTGTATGTTTGTCATAATTAAACTAATAAATTAGTGGTTAGTTGATACAGATTCTTTTTCTCTTTGTGCCATTGGCACAAGGGCAGTAACCGGGCAACAAGGCCACTACAGAGTAGCAAGATCCTTTTGAATTGTCAAGGGGCTGAATGGCCTACTCCAGCTCCAGTGTTTCTATGTTCTTATGTAGAGCCTTTAAATGTACCCATCATTTGGTTTAACTCCCAACACAATAACGCTCAATATACATGAATAAAGTGCTCCAACAGAAATACTTACATGAGTTATATCCATATTTATAGCATTTCCTTTCTCTGTTGGTACACAGTGGCACCTTTCTGACTCCCAGGAGGAGAAGGGGCACGTGGAAGGAGGCCAAAGTTCTTAACCTCCCTCTCACCTAGCCACCATTGTGTGGAACACATGACCAGAGTAATAGTTCAAAACCATGTCTGCTAGTCACTAAGTTTTCTGTTAAACTTGACTCTCAATGGTAGTTGCCAACAGGACAAGGGAAGAGGTCAAGTATGTTGTTGGGAAGATGCTAGAATGTATGATTAGGGAAGAATTAACAGAGCTTTTAGGGAAAACAAAGCTTAACACAATCACACAGATTAGTTTCATGAAAGGAAAATCACGCTGAACAAATTTGTTAGAGTTCTTTGAGGATAGGACAAACCGAGTAAATAAAGGGAAACTGGTAAGTGTAATGTATTTTGGTTTTCAGAAGGCATTCAATAAGCTACCACTTAAAAAGTTATTGCCCAACATGTACTACACAATATTGGGGTAATGTATTCACGTAAATTGAGGATTGGCTAACACATAGAAGCAGTTAGGATTAATGGGTCTTTCTCTTGTTGTAAAGCCATAACCAGCCACAAGGATCAGACCTAAGGCTTCAATTATTTACAATAAATATTAGTGACTTCAAGGAGGTGGCAAAGTTTCCTGTCTCCAAAATTTGCTGATAGCATTTAAAAATTGGGATGTCATGTTGTGATGAGGGAATGAAGAATCTCCAAGGGGATATAGATAGGTTGATTGAGTGGACAAAAACTTCATAGGTGGCGTTTCATGTAGGTCATTTACTTTGGTAGGAAGAGTCAAAAGATAAGAAGCTCCAAAAAAGAGCAGCACCGAGGGATCTGGGTGTTTTTGTGGAAAAGGAATGTTTAAGGGGGTAGTATTGGTGGATTGCAGTGATCAAGGAGTTTGTAGCTTCAAAGGAGTTTACAGAGTTGGTGAGCAGTGAGACCTTGGAGGAATTTGACAAAAAATGAGTACTTCACCCACAGATTTTTCTTACGTCGGATACTACAACCTCTGACTGTTTGTCAAAGCATTCAGAACAATCTGTGCCTGTAACTGCATAGTCCTTAGAAAATAAGAGTCTAAAAGGGTTCAAGGAGGAAAAAAAAGATCAAGTACAGGCTTCACAAATCATTCAAAGTAGCAATGCACTGTTGTAAACTAGGAGACAGCAAATATGCAAAAGTTTCCAAAGTAATATAAATGAAACATGGAAAAGCTGAAGTGTATATCACATATTGAAGGCAAGGTGTAAAGTATTGGCTAATTAAAGAACAGCTATTCACTTTTCATTTTAAATTAGAATTAATAATTTAAAAATGTCAATTCTGATTCAGAAATTATTTTCCAACTTTGTCAATGCACACTCCTTGAAGCATCAATCATGTGATCTATTCATGTATACATAGGCTTATATTTGCGTACATTACAATCCATTTCACAATCCATTTTCCATTGGTCCAGATAAATATGAATGCTATTCATCTCTAAAATACTGATCAACGTATGCATGCATACTTAGCAAGACCACATGATCATTGCTTGCAGCCATAAGTGCACGACTGGGTGAATTAATCATGCTGAAATAAAGCTGGTTCAAAAACCTACTGTCTAGCATGTATTAATGGGCAAGTGAATCAGTTGTGGGATAATGCCAAAAGCATGCCTAAATCACTTTCTCACTTAATGTTTATGTACACAGATTCATCATTATGAAGTTTAGTTTTCTAAATTGTTGCACAAAGTTGCCAGTGTAAAAAGGGTGGATTAAAGTTAGAACAAATAAAGACTACTTTTAGTAAAGGATAATTTATATTTGGTTTTATAATGCATTTAGCCATAAAGCTTTAATATTGACATGACCTTAAAATAACTCCACACAGTATCCCGTTACCAAGTCACCCTTTATTTACACATGGAGAGTCCTTGGCACTGATCCAGCTCCCTCAGAGCCAGCTCTCAGTGAACAGGATGCCTGACTCTCCTGCTCTTAGCTGTCAACCACATTAACAGCCCCAATCAGGGAACTCACATGCTATGAGGTCCACCTGGCTGACCTTGTTACAATTAATTCCTGACCTAATTTCCTAATATAGTCCACTGTTACTCATAAGTATATCTTGTTTTTGTAAGAATTCATCACTATTTCATTGATCATTGAAAAGTTTAATTGAAAACTTAACAGTATTTAACTGCTGCTGACTTGTTCTTGCCTAAAAATGCAGCTCTTGGCAATTGAAAACTAGATGTGAGGAAGGGGTTGGTGATAGGAACCTGTTCCATCCCAATTATATCCATGCAATGTCTGAATAGGCCTGTTAGTAGTTGAAGAGCATCCCTGCCTGTTTCAGGCTAGGGTAACCATATAACCAAGTCAGGGTTCTTATGTGATTTCTGCATGCACAAAGGCAGAGAGAACAAGTCCAGGGAACTACAGACCTGTTAGCTTAAGATCAATAAGGGAAAATAATGAAATCTTTCCTGGAACATGTAATAGAAAAAAAATCTAGAAACTGAAAATACATCACAATAGTCTGTACAGATTTCAAAAGGAAGCTAATGCTTGCCAGCATTATTGAATTCTTCAAAAAAAAGTATGGGAGGCTAGGCAAAGGTAATACAATAGACAAAATATACTTGGATTTTCAAAAGACCTTTGAAAATATACTACATAGCAGACTCATGACTACAAACAGAATATATGGAGTCAGGGAACAAGCCCAATGGATAGATTGTGGCTATAAAATAGAAAATAGGAGTTACAGGTACTTACTCAGACTTGCAAAATGTGGGAAATAGCATTCTATTAGAATTGGTGCCAGGACTACTGAGGTTCACCAGTTAAATCAATAATTGGACTCAGAAATAAGAAGCACAGTATCAAAACTTGCAGCATTTGCTAAATACGATCTGCAATTGGTTCAGAGGACGACTGCAAGAAAATATAGGAAGACATGCAGTTTGGGTGTGTAATTAACAAATCAACTTCAAACTAATTAAGTGTGAGGTATATATTTTGGTAGGACAAATAAGAAGGACTTCATATATTCCTTGGTAAATAAGTGTAAGTGGAGGAAAGGAGTAGTGGAATCAAGGGTACAGATAGATAAATCACTAAAAATTCGAGTTAATAACACCAATAAAAAGTGAACAAAGTCCGGGATTAATTTCTAAAGGGATATATTTGAAAAGGAGATAAATTGTATTAAATTTGTATAGAATTCTGGTTAAACTACATGTAGAACACTGTGAACAATTCTGCCTTATTGTAAAAAGCTATTGAAGCACTGGAGACAGTGCAGAAAAGATTTACTGGCATAACTCTTTTTCAGAGCATATTGGATTCGAAACATTAACTCTCTCTCTCTTTCTCTCTCTCTCTCTCCACAGATGTTGCCAGAACTGCTCCAATTCTCCAGCATTCACTGTGTTTGTTTCAGATTTCCAGCATCCACAGTACTTTGCTTCTATTTGAATAGATCAGATGTTTCTACTTGGGAGGGAGTTCAGTACTTAAGGGGGACCTCAAGTAGAAGATAGTCATTAACTTTACCCAGAGAATAACTAGATTGTGAAATTCCATCAAGAAATAGTTGAGCTAACTAATGTGGATGGATTAAAGAGGAAATTAAGTGAAGGCATGAGAGAGAAATTGCAGGATGCGGTGATGGGAAAAGATGAAGAAGGGTGAGAAATGATTTGTATGGGTCATAAATACTGGCATGAAACTGAAGTACTAGATGGTTTCTTTCTGTGCCGTAAATACAGTGGTTATAGTTCTCAATTAAAAATTGCTGGCTTTTGCTAAACAGTGAGCAGCCTAACAAACTGTTTTTAAAGGGATAATTGGTGGCTTCTCATGTAAAAGCAACAATATGCTTTATGGAAAACATTTTGAGGGTCTGATGAAATCCACTTAAATGTGATATATATGCTGAAACACAAAGGGCTGTAACAAGATGTTTAAATGTCAAATTGATTAGGCATCACCAGAGGAGAGCCAGACCAAGCTAGCGTTACCCAACTACTAAGCTTTTTCAAAGCTACCGATTGCCTCCATGAGCATTGTTCGGCTTCCGGTCTTCATCTGTTAAAAGCATCCAAAATCTGGTTGAGATAACAAGCATGGGGCTGGATGAACACAGCAGGTCAAGCAGCATCATAGGAGCAGGAAAACTTGACGGTTCGGGCCTAAACCCTTCATCAGAAATGGTGGAGGAGAAGAGGGTTCTGAAATAAATAGGGAGAGAGGGGGAGGCGGATAGAGGATGGATAGAGGAGAGGATAGGTGGAGAGGAGGCAGACAAGTCGAAGAGGCGGGGATAGAGCCAGTAAAGGTGAGTGTAGGTAGGGGGGGTAGGGAGGAGATAGGTCAAAATCTGGTTGAACTGGTTACACAATTAACACAGATAGATAGTATACCTGTCTTTGGGAATGAATTAATGAATTAGGGAATGGAGGTTTTTCACAAACTATCAATACAAAGGATTACATTTGCGACATGACAGTCACCTGCTAAATAAAAACGGAAAGGACTGCAGATACTGTAAATCAGGAACACAAACAGAAGTTGCTGGAAAAGCTCAGCAGGTCTGGCAGCATCTGTGAATTAAAAATCAGGGTTATCGTTTCCTCAGGTCTGATGGTAGCTGGGAAAACGTCAATTTATATGCTGAAAACAGGGAGGGGGATGGGGTAGGGAGGAAACGATAGGATAAAGGATAGAGACCGAAGAGAAAGAAGAGCAGTTGGATAGACAAAAGAGTTGATAATGATCTGGCTAGGAGGGTAAATAGTTGTTTATGGGGACTGTTAGTGACTAACAATAGGTAGAGTGTATCAGAGATAAAAGGTACTGCAGATGTTGGAGAATCCGAGATAACAAGCACGGGGCTGGATGAACACAGCAGGTCAAGCAGCATCATAGGAGCAGGAAAACTTGATGTTTCGGGCCTAGACCCTTCATCAGAAATGGGGGAGGGGAAGAGGGTTCTGAAATAAATAGGGAGAGAGCGGGAGGCGGATAGAGGATGGATAGAGGAGAGGATAGGTGGAGAGGAGGCAGACAGGTCGAAGAGGCGGGGATGGAGCCAGTAAAGGTGAGTGTAGGTAGGGGGGTAGGGAGGAGATAGGTCAGTCCAGGGAGGACGGACAGGTCAAGGGGGCGGAATGAGGTTAGTAGATAGGAGATGGGGGTGTGGCTTGAGGTGGGAGGAGGGGATAGGTGAGAGGAAAAACAGGTTCGGGAGGTGGAGATGAGCTGGGCTGGTTTTGGGATGCGGTTGGGGGAGGGGAGATTTTGAAGCTTGTGAAATCCACATTGATGCCATTGGGCTGCAGGGTTCCCAGGCTGAATATGATTTGCTGTTCCTGCAGCCTTCGGGTGGCATCACTGTGGCATTGCAGGAGGCCCAGGATGGACATGTCATCTGAGGAATGGGAGGGGGAGTTGAAATGGTTCGCGACTGGGAGGTGCAGTTGTTTGTTGCGAACTGAGCGCAGGTGTTCTGCAAAGCGAAACCAAGCGGAGGCCAGCTTCGACAAGGGAGCCTCCAAAATGTCCACCTTCTTCCTCAACTGAGGATTCCCCAGTTCTGTTGTTGATAAGGCCCTCAACTGGGTCCGACTGATCTCCTGCACTTCCGCCCTCACACCCTCCCGCAACAGCAATAGGGTTCCCCTTGTCCTTACCTACCATCGCATCAGCATCCATGTCCAGAAGAACATCAGGTGCCATTTCTGCCACCTTCAGCGAGATGCCACCACCAGACACATATTCCCCTCCCCTCTCCTGTCCACCTTCTGCAGGGATTGTTCCCTCGGGAACACCCTGGTCCACACTTCCTTCACCCCAACAACCCCCACAGCCCTAAGTCACCTTCCCCTGTAACTGGCGAAGGTGCAATACCTGCCCATTTATCTCCTCCCTCCCCAGTGTCCAAGGGCCCAAACATACCTTTTAGCAACATTTCACCTTCACTTCCCAGAATCTAGTCTACTGCATTCGCTGCTCACAATGTAATCTCCTCTGCATTGGGGGAACGAAGCTTAGACTGGGCGACCACTTCACAGAATATCTACATTCTGCTTGCAAAAAAGACTCTGAGCTTCTAGTTGCCTACCACTTTAACACACCACCCTGTTCCCTGGCCAACATCTCTGTCTCTGGCTTGCTGCAGTGTTCCAGCAAAGCTTAATGCAAGTTGCAGCGGGCAGAGTAAATGTTTTTATTTTCTGTCTGAGCTTGAGGGCTTTATCTGTGATAAGTGTGATATCTGTGATATCTGTGATCAGTGAGACTCTTCATTCAGCAATTTCCTTTATTCATTCGTGGACCATGAGTGATGATGGCTGGACCAGCATCTATTGCCCATCCCAGTAGCTCTTATAAAGGTCATGAGCTGCCTTCTTGGAACACTACAGTTTGTTTGCTGTAGGTAAACACACAATGCCATTAGAGAGGACGTTCCTGGCTTTTGACCCAGTGATTGCATTAATCAGGCTTGTTTACACTACTGCTTGAGGTCATCTGTCGTCACAGTACCCGGCATGTGAAATGCATGCAGTGTCCAACTGTGTGGGATACAAATCCTGGTCATGAGCAATCTTGACCATGTCATTGGTCATTGGAGATTGAAAATGGTCAGCTTTGTGAAGCAGAGAAAATCACAGGTAACCTCAGAAGTGGCGTCTGGGCCCTACTATTGACAAAGACAATCCACGAACCCATAGACTGTCATGGCACAGAACTGATTTGCTCCCATCAGATGTGTAAGTATTGCCAATAATGCCCTTATGTGTGATGCTGCCTTTCTCAGGTGATGTTGGGGCACAATGTATCATTAATCATAGATCATTTACAATCTCCTATATTGGTAACACAGCTTGTCCTGCATTCATCAGAGTCAGATCCTGATGTCAAAGATCCATGTAGAGGCATTCTGCGGTCCCTCTTCTTGGGGACCTCACGTTTATAAATGAATAGGCAACTGTCACGGGCTGGATATGTTATGCGGATGCTTAGCGGAAGCTAAGGGCGACCCTCTACAACAATGCCTGATGAGTCCGTTAAGCAACTCGCTGACAGATGCAGAGCATCGATTATAATACAACCCATTCTCCACCCAGACCCATGGTGTAGCAGGTGATTAGCCGACTAAGATGAAGTAATGATACTTGGATCAGTCAGGGGTATCAGGAGTCTTGCGGTACAGACCAGACAGATTGTGCCACGTAATCCTAGCATGCTGTGCTTTGCACAGCTGGAGAAAGCAAGGAAAGAATGTGATGGATTCTGAAAAGCCATGGGGGTGGCAGCGTTCTTCAAGAATGAAGATGAAGACATTGTACTGGAGGAACATCACGTTCTCCATGAATACTGCTGCAGTGTCAAGCACTACAAGCCAGATAGGACTGAGCTGACATCCACTTCCAGTAGATAAAGCTGGCTGCAGTGATCAGTCATTGACTGTGGTTTTGTTGGAGATGTGATCAACAGGCAAGTAGTCTCTGTTTGTTCTTGGAGGCAAATGCAGCTTCTTTTATACTTTTTCTTTGCCTCAGCTGTTACTGAATAAAAGGGAATGTTTTCAACTGCTTGAAGGCTTTCCATCATGTGATGGTCACACATTGAACAATGACAAGATGTTAACCTGCATTGTACACTGGGGAGAGAGTAGCATTGCCTAATATTTAGGGCTCTAAGATGGGATGAGGTTAAGGACAGGTAAACAATGGACATTGTTTCTTGAATAGCAAAAGTTTTGTCAAGTGCAATGGCATGCCAGCCTTTTCATTCTCTTTCCACCACATGCAAGGTCCTGATTGACAGTGCTTGAATGGATGCATGATTGAGCTTTAAAAATGGCACTGGCACCAGTAAACCTGGGAGGTCCTGGTCATGGCGAATATTTCTAACTGTGATGAAAGGGAGGATACAACGAGTAGGGCACCATACAGGCATGTTACATAAGTAATGAGGTCAGTTTGGGAAAGAAGAGTGAGAAAACTTGCCAGCTCTCACGGAAAGAAGTCCTCCATGAAACTCAACAAAACTGACACTTCTCCAAATTCTGGTAAAGTTCAGGACATTAATGTTGATTATTGTCTGCACAGATGCTGCCTGAACTGGTGAGTGTTTCTAGCACTTACTGTGTTATTTTAGGAAAAAGAACTTGCTGTTCAGTTGCTCAGCTTGCATCCTGTCCAGCTAATGAACTTTGGGACCTGTTTTGGTAAGAAGAAAGTGTTATGAACAGTCAGTGTCAGTGCAGCCTGGCTAAGTCCTGAAGAAGTGTTGCTTGGCTCATGTTCAGCAATCTTTGTACCATTGAAGTCATTCATGTTTTACTGATTTATTTAATAGTGAGGGACATCCTTTGTGATCTTTATTTCAGTACAGGTTTCAATGTGAAGAGAAAATCACAACCATGGCTGAAAGCAATATTTTTTAATGTACTTCTGCTTGGCTGGGCAATTCATAAATGGGACTATTGGAGTACTCCGTAAACATGTGGTCTCGCAGGCAACTTTTAAAAGTGAATCCCCGGCAACAACAATATGCATTTATTTAGTATTTTTAAAGCAGGAAAAGATCACGAGTGAATCTGAAATAAGAGAATGCTTTAACCTGGACTGTTTTAAAGTTACTGCACATGTTGGTTTTTTGGAAATTAAAGTGATGTAAATTGGCAAACCTAGGGTTAATTAGAGGCTAATTATTGAGCAAAATATTTGTGGATGGCAATGTGCTGCACATTTTTTCTGAATGTCGTTTTTGAGACAGACTAAATAATCAAAGTAAAAATGGATAGCAGGAGCTAATATCTTTCTTCCATTTTTGTATACTTTGAAGTATAATCAGCACAAAATCATTGCAGAATTTTATGCATATATTGAGACTGTAGCAGAAGCACAGGTACTGATCAGAAATGTACCTTGAAGAAGTAGCAGATTTGGTGTAATCCAAATAGAGAAAGCAAATAAAAATTAACACTGGCATACATACCAGTCTAAATCATTCTAAAGCAGTATAGTCCCATTACTTAAGAAAAGAAACCATTAAAAAGTAGATGTATCATCCATCATAGTAGTAGGCTTTGAGAATGTAACTTCACAAAACACCTCGTTGGGAAAAGCTTAATAACATGTTCTGTTTAGATTTTAATTGTTGCCAAGTAAAACGGTGGCTGGGCATAATTGCCCTGAAGTTGATTTTGTAAAAGTAACCAATCACAACACACATGCAATAATACGCCTTTCACGCTTTTTAATCAGCTAATTTACCACTTAGAGATATAAATAATGGAAGTTCTGTTCATCCAGCTGCAGAGTGTACATAAACCTTATCATTATGGTTCAGCAGCAAATTTGAAAAGCCCAGTTTACCAAGTGAGACATTGAGTTGCAATAGAGATGAAATAATCATTTTAGTGCCATGGAACAGGCAACTGCCTCATAATGGGACTGATTTTTGTCTTGAGTTTCAGACTTAGTGGGTGTGCCAGGAGTAGTTGGATTGTTGGATCCACATAAATTCATGTGTTGTGGGCAAGCTGCAAGTATGGAAATGCCTCTGATTTGCAGCTCACCGTTAGTGTGCAGTAAAGAATATGTGACTGAATCTCCTAGCAGTACATTTGTGATGATGTGAAAAATAAAGGAGGCAAAAATTGATGCCATTGGAGCCATATTTTGGGTTCACAAGAAGGGCAAACAGCACATTATGGAAAAGGATAACCAGCACTAAATTGAACAGGGGGATATTCATACATCCCTGATAACTGCCTCATTCATATTGCCATGTGACCATTTGCATCTATGAACGAGAGACTTATTTAATGTCCCACTCTGAAACCCCACAGCATTTACCAGAATTACAGTAATGAGGCCTTGACCTTCTAGTATGTGTAATGAACATGTTGCCAATCTTATGACCAAAGGGGGACCAAAACCAATTTTTTAGCCAAAAAAAAACGTAATGATGAACCCACAGTCATGTCAATTAACAATCATTGGAGAATTGAGGACCTCTCCTCGAAATTTCGTTGTAGCTTCGATGCAGATCAATTGAAGAGATTTAGGTATTGTCTCAATTTGCCTGGATGGAAATGATATCGTACGTCATTTGTAACAGCATGGTTGCTTGGATTTGGTTGCAATGGAGCAAAATATTTAGAGATTTTGCCAGGTGTCCAAGGTCAAAGATCCCATCATTACCTGATACTGAAGAAATCTACTGATTTGAATAGGATTACCAGTCCCCCTTTGTTTTTATATTCTTAAACTGTGTTGGAAGCTTTACATAAAAGGTTATCATTATGCACCTCCGGAAAAACTTTGGTATGCTTCACTTCCACACCAATGGTTTCTTTCCTTAAAACCTGATATCTTGTTCCTCTTGATTTTCCTTCTATGGTGTTTTTTCCCCTATCATTTTCACTTTTGCTGACACATGTGCATACCTGTTTGTCCTCCACTGTATAACAAATATGCAATCACTTCTACTCTGTTTTCAGGAAAATGTTTCACAAATATGGAGGATGCACAGGAGAGGAAGCCCATCCTGGTCTCCGTTCTATCATGTCATTTTCAGATGTGAGTCAAAGGGAAGTGCAAGCACAGAGCTGCAAAGGAAAAAGCAGATAGGAAAGGAGAAGGCTGTTCCAGTTCACTGTTTGTGCCTACATTTTCATGCCTTTTCTTCCTCAGTCTATTTATACGTTACTCAGTGGAACCAAAGCAGATAATGAAGAACAATTTCTTGTCAATCACTCCACAATAAAGCAAAATGTCACCAAGTTATCTTCAAAGTAGCAATATAACCCTTGCTCCTCTTTTAAGAACCGGGGAAAGTAAGCACTCCTGAGCAGGCACCATCATTTACTTTAACCCTGAAGGACAGCTGAAATCTGGAGATATCTTCCCCAACAGGCTATACACGGTGAGTCAATTTTAATTTTCAAGTCTGAGATTGATGGTTTTTCTTTGTTAGGTGAGTG
The DNA here is from genome assembly GCA_024137785.1 of Ginglymostoma cirratum. Taxonomy (NCBI): domain Eukaryota; kingdom Metazoa; phylum Chordata; class Chondrichthyes; order Orectolobiformes; family Ginglymostomatidae; genus Ginglymostoma; species Ginglymostoma cirratum. Next base: position 10,214,089 of record JAHRHZ010000058.1, on the reverse strand, counting down.
TATCAGGGGATGTGTTGCAAAGCTGAGTAAACAGATTTGAGGTGCAGATCAGAAATGATCTAACTGAACACCAGAACATGTTTGAGGTGCTGAATGGTCTTCTCCAGATCTATGTTTCTAAACCTGTCGATATAGAATACTGGCTTAAAAGTTGAAAGAAATGGTAAATTTGATTTTTATTTCTCTCTAGCACAACGATTTGAAATTTTAAAAATATTTTTGTTCTGCAGTGTCTGAAACTATATTCCTTGCTGCTTGCACAAGTCAGTTTATGCCCTTCGTACTCTATAAAATGTTTAAATTTCTAACCATTGGAAGTGAAGTCTTAGTGGAGGCAATATCCACACAAGCCAAAATGTACGCTGGACAGGACAGATAGAAGACAGATATCTCCCGATCCCCTGTTGAACAAGGCGATTGTTAGGGATTCAGCCAGGCTGGAACCAAGCAACACAAACATTGCTCTGCTCAACTGAAAGCTAAACAGCAGGCACCAACCTCTGAATGGTACAGCTGCAGCCTAAATACATCCTTATTATGATTTGGACTCCTGCCCTGAATAATATTACATGTTTGAGATTGATATAGGTTGCTATTACATGGGTGTGATATCAATAGTTGTAGTGAGTGGATCACAGGTCACTATACTATATTTATGTTTTTAACAGTGAATGTATTCATCAGACTTTTGCTCCAGCTAATTTAAATGTTACATGTTAACAGGTAAATGCAGTAGTGACTACAGATTCAAAATTTCCTTTTGAAATCTCTGCTTCACTCAATAAAGTGACGACCAGTCCAAAGCAAGGAAATCATACCAATGTACATCTTTAAATTGAGATTGGCATCAAATGTTAACTAATCTGGTCTTATTCTTTTGACTTCTGAATCAGCCTGAAATCCAAAGTTACATTTCTCAGAGTCACAGTACAGTAATAATTGGGCTAAATTATATCAGAAATCAGCTAAATGTCAATTTTGGCGAGCTTCATGGAGGGTTTCTCTCCACGATCCTCAATGAGATTTCTCATGCTATTCTCCAAAATTGCCTTATAAACTATGCACCAGCCTTAATGGCACCCCACTCGTCCCATCTTCCTTTTTGCCAGAGGTGGTGATAGTCACCACTGTTGGGACAACCCAGAATTGCTGGCAGCATGTTTAAAATGCAGTTAAGCAACAGGCCAATCAAAGTTGATCCTGAGCTGGCCTGCACAGTTCGTTCATGTGAAGAATTACCTCAGAGATTATAACACCAAGAGACTATGGCGTACAGCAGCAGAATTAAGCCATGTGCCTCATGAGTGTGCTCTGCCGTTTGATCATGGCCGATATGTCGCTCAACTCCATTATCCTGCCTTCTCCCCGTAACTTTTGATCCACTTACTAATCAAGAGCCTATCTTAAATATTCACAATGACTTGGCCTCCATAGCCATTCTTCTAGCCTGTCCAAGTCCTTCTGCAGCCTCCCTGCTTCCTCAACACTAACTGTCCCTCCATCTATCTTTGGGTCGTCTGCAAACTTAGCAAGAATTCCCTCAGTCCCTTCATCCAGATTGCTAATGCATAATGTGAATAGTTGTGGTCCCAACACTGGCACCTGCAGAACTCTACTAGTCACCAATTGACATCCTTAAAAAGACCCTTTATCCCCCATTCTCTGCCTTCTGCCGGTCAGCCAATCCTCTATCCATCCCAGTATCTTATCCTGAACACCATAGGCTCTTATCTGATTCAGCAACCTCCTGTGTAGCACCTTGTCAAAGGCCTTCTCAAAATCCAAATACATCATGTCCAGTGGCTCTCCTTTGTCTAACTTGCTTGTTACCTGCTCAAAGATTTCTAACAGATTTGTCAGGAATGATCTCCCTTGATGAAGTCATGCTAACTCAGCCCTATTTTACCATGCACTTCCAAGTAATCTGCAATGTCACCCTTAATAATGGACATTAAAATTTTACTAATGATCAAAGTCATGCTAACCAGCCTATAATTTCCTGTCTTCTGCTTCTTACCCTTCTTAAACAGGGGTGTTAAATTAGCCACAAGAACAAAGTTGCTGGAAAAGCTCAGCAGGTCTGGCAGCATCTGTGAAGGAAAAAACAGTGTTAACATTTCGGGTCCAGTGACCCTTCCTCAGAGCTGTTTTTTGTCTTTGCTAAGAATGGAGTGTTCAGCACCGGACAGCGGAAGGTTAGGAGAGATGGTGAATATCTGAAGGTTAAATTAGCCATTTTCCAGTCCTCTATGACCCTTCCCTCCAGTGATTCCTGAAAAATCACCATCAAACCCTCTATGATCTCCTCAGTTATCTCCTTCAAAACTCTGGGGTGTAGTCCATCCGGTTCAGATGATATATCAATCTTCGGACCTTTCAGCTTCCACAACACCTTCTCCTTAGCGATGGACACTACACTCACCTCTGTCCCCTGACTCTCTTAAAGTCCTGGTATTCTGCTGGTGTCTTCAATTGTGAATATTGATGCAAAGTACTGATTCAGTTCCTCTGCCCTTTCTTTGTTCCCCATTACTATTTTGCCAGTGCGGTCCAATTTTCACTCTCTCTTACCCTTTATGTATCTAAAAAATCTCTTGCAACCTTCTTTTATATTAGTCACTAGCTTATCCTCATATTTCATCTTCTCCCCCCTTATTGCTTTGTTCTCCTCTGCTGTTTTTTTAAAGGCTTCCCAATCCTCTGGTTTCCCAGTAATCTTTACCACAATGTTCCTTTACCTTAGGCTCTCTAATCAATTCTGCCTCATTACACATCACCAAATTGAGCATTGCCTGTTCCATAATGGGGAACTTGCTCCAAAAAAAATCTTGCAGACGTTCCACGAATTCCTTTCCTTGGGTTCGGTTACCAACCTGTTCCCAGTCCACTTGCATATTGAAGTTCCCCATAATTATTGTATTAGCCCCTTTCAAACATGCCTTTTCTAGCTCCTGATTTATTTTCTTCCCCATATCCTCACTACTGGTAGGAGGCCTGTACATAACTCCCATCAGAATATTTTTTGCTTTGCGGTTTCTCAACTCTACTCACAGAGATTCCGACTCTACATCATTCTTGCGATCAATTTAATTTTACTTCCTGCTAACAAGGCAACTCCACCCCCTCTACTCATCTGCCTGTCCTTTCGATAGGACGTGTATCCTTGGATATTTACTTCTCAGCCTTGATCCCTTGCAGCCATCTCTCTGTGAAACCCACCAACTTCAATTTGTGCTGCCAGCCAATTTACCTTGTATTGTATGTGCATTTAAGTACAACACACTCAGGCCTGCCCCCATCTCATAAGTTGACACGCTGATTTGCCAGTAGGGGCCTGGAAAGCCTGGTGGACAAGGTGGTACAGAGAAAAACCCTTCTCTTCTCTCAGGACTGGCAGAGACGACTACATCACCAGACCTTGTCAGCCTTGTCACAAGTTGCCACCTGGGTCAGTGCAGCATTGACGGTCCCCGAATGCCCAGTAATGCCTTGAGAGAGTCGATGACTTTCTCCCATGATAAGAGACACAATCATATCTCTGCTACCTCACTCTGTCTCTGCTTCTGCACTGCCCTCTCCCCAAGGCTCATCCTTTACCACTCACATTATTGCAAGCAGCATCTTCCCTCTTTGTCTCTCACCATCCCAGACTACTAACCCTGTCTGCCCTTTGGACAGCTCACGAGCTTTCTCACACCTGTGCTAAATGCTGTGCCAGCTGCCCTTCATCTCACTCAAGCCCCACCTTTGTCTTAATCCAGGAGCAAATTGCCATCAAAAGTGGCACAGAGAGTCAACAACAGATATTGAGGATTGTGATCTTTTATGCGGTGTTGCCAAAACCTGCATGCTACAGCTCGCAAGTAACAATCATTGTTCTTTGCTGCGCTCCATCATCACCACTGTGAATATATGTTTTAAATGCTTGAACTTCTACCCTTATTTTACGATGTATTATCTCTTATATTTCCTGCAGACACCATTGGAATCTGCACAATCTCTGCTGTCAAGAAGGTTCCCCTTCAAGATGTCTCCTCCTCCACCTCTGAGGAAGAAGCCATAGATCTCTGAGACAATGTACTGGCAAGGCTACCTCCTGCATCCTGCACAGCTCAGATACTCAGTCGGTATCATAGCCATGCTGGTGAGCACATCCCTGCAGCTGGCCAAGGAAGAACCACTCCACTCCACTGATACGGAGGAGCAGGCACTGACTCAGGATCCTGTGGTGTTGACAATGAACAGCATCATATAAATGCTCTTGTAGACACAGGAGAGGCTGACAAGTTTGCTGGACACTTTGAGGGGTCTCACATTATACAAATGAGGAGACCGCTCCCTCACAAATGATACATTTACTCTGCCCACACCGGGTGTAGTGGCAGCCTTTTTCATCTCCATTGCATGTTTGCAATTTGGATGACAATGGAGGAAAACGGTGGTCTCACTTTACAAGAGTGCGCCTCAGTTTTCGGTGAATCCCCAGATGTAGAAGATAGAGAAGCTGAGACAATCCATATCAGTTTAAAACAATCAACGTCAAACAACACACAGTATTCTTTTAAAAAATGTCAATCTGCTCCATCTCTCAATGTTAACAGATCCTGCAGAAAAAAATTCCAGGTTCTGATCGGGATCAGTGGTGTGCCAAAAAAACACATCAATTCTTCCTTGCTCTACACTCCATCTGTGCACCAAGTTTCATTGAAATCCCTTCATTGGCTTTTCAGATATATATTGTCAACAGATTAACAAACAAGAGTGAAAAATCTCATCTCTGTTCCCATCAGTGGCAGAAGTAATAGAAATAGAAAATGCTGGAAATATTCAGCAGCTTAGACAGCATTTTTAAAGTTCATGTACGGATGTGGATGTTGGTGATTAGGCTACCATTTATTTCCCATCAGTAATTGCCCTTAAATAGGTGGTGGGTGAGCTGCCTTCATGAACTGTTGCAGTCTCTGGGGTGCAGGGACAGAGCTGATTGGGATGGTCCTGGATTTTGTCCAAGTGAAAATTAAGGAATAACAATAAAGTTCCAAGACAGAATGATGAGTGACTTGGAAAGGAACTTGCAGATGGTGGTGTTACCATGCATCTACTTCTCATAGAATAGAATCCTTATAGTGTGGAAGCAGGCCATTTGGCCCAAATCCACACTGACCCGCTGAAGAGCATCCCACCCAGCCTCAAACCCCTACCCTATTCGTGTAACCCTGCATTTCCCATGGCCAATCCACCTGGCCTGCACATCCCTGGACACTGTGGGAAATTCAGCATGGCTGATCCACCTAGTCTGCACATCTTTGGACTGTGGGAGGAAACCACAACAAACCCATGCAGACATGGGGAGAATGTGCAAACTCCACACAGACTGTCAAGGCTGGAATCAAAGCATGGTCCCTGGAGCTGTGAAGCAACAGTGTTAACCACTGAGCCACCATGCTACCCAGGAAGTAGACTGTGGATTTAGAAGATGCTCTAGCAGGAACCTTGATAAGATACTGCAGTGCATCTTGTAGATAGTACACAGCCGGTACACTGAATCATTGGTGAAGTGAGTGAACCTTGCATGGGTTAAACAGGATGTCAGTCAACTCAGATGCTTTGGATGGTGTAAAGGTTCACAAGTTTGTTCTCAGGGTAAAGGGAAGTATTCCATCATTCTCCTGACTTGTGCCCTGTAGATGGCAGGCAGGCTTTGAGGAATCAGAAGATGAGTTGCTCACTGCAAGATTCCACAGTAGCAACAATATTGATATGACTCGTCTAATTCATTTTCTGGTCAATGGTTAGTCCCAGGATGTTGATGTTTGGGGGTGGTGGTTGTTGGTGGTGGTTTCACTGAAAGTAATTCTATTGAACATCATGAGATAATGATTAGATATCCTCTTGAAGGAATTGGACATTGCCTAGCATTTGGATGGCACAAATGTTATTTGCCACTTGTCAGCTCAAACCCAGATATTATTGCATTTGGATATGGAATAAGTCAGTATCTGAAGAGTCATGAATGGTGCTAAACATTGTACAATTATCAGTGAATCCCTATTATGATGGTGGGCAGGTCAGTCACGTAATAGCTGAAGATGGTTGGGCCAAGGACACTACCTTGAAGAATTCCTGCAGAGATGTCCTGAAGCTGTGATGACTGATCTCCAAATAGCACAAACATCTTACTTTGTGTCAGGCATGACTCCAACAAGTGGAGAATTTTCTTCCAGTTTTCATTGACTCCAGGTCTGTTGGAGCAAATTCTGCCTTGGCCTATCCACTGGCACTCTTTTCCTAAATCAGTTCTTAAACTTTTATGTCTTGTGACCTCTTGCCACTACATGAACTCCTTTTAAAGCCACCTGTTTGAACAAGTCCCTAGTTCCAAAACTCTTTAAGTGGCACAGTACCAAATTTTGTCTGATAACACACCTGTGAAGCATCTTTGGGCGTTTTACTACCCTATATGTACTATACAAATGCAAGTTATTATTGGATATGGACTTCGTCCACCAACAGTGTGTATTTTGCAGGTGGACAGTGTGTTTCTACAGGATAATTTGCAACAGCCTACCATGCCTTCTTCCAGGGCGTCTCTGAAATCCATTATCTCCAACGGCTCGAAGGTTAGGAGCAGGAGACCCAGAATATCGATATCTCCACGTCCGATAAAATCCTCATTTAGGCATACATTAGGGGTTTCTTTATTGTCCTCGAATGAAAATTCACCACCTTCCTCACGGTAGTTAGGGTTGGACAATGAACGTCCGTCTGATTCCGGAGAATTAATTTTAATAAAACACAGCGAAGCTTTAATTCTTTTTCAAATTCTTAATATTAAATAAAATCTGCTGGCAAACATTTCCGCCCCCGGGAAGGTATTTCCCACGCCAGTCAGACGGTGGGGGAATCCTTTTAGTGTGCTGTATGTTGCTTCGTGTGCTCTATGCTATTGGACACTCACCGTTGAACAAGGACATCCCTCATCCACTATAAATCACACGACTCCACATGAAAGGATATTCCCTCGATCTGGGGATTGCGCGTGCACGAAGTCAGCCAGTAAACAACCCGAGGGAGGGATTTTCCCTCAACTCGGGAGACAAATCCCATAGTTTCAGGCAGGGGCGGTGGCGGCGCCTGCAATGGACACAGGTGCGGGGAGATTCTCATTCTGTTTCAGGAGACACGAGCTCCGGGCAGCGTTCTATTGCTGACTGTCCCCGTGGGATGCACGAGCTCCGGGCAGCGTTCTATCCCTGACTGCCTCCGGGGGAGACACGAGCTCCGGGCAACGTTCTATCCCTGACTATCCCCGTGGGATGCACGACCTCCGGGCTGCGTTCTATCCCTGACTATCCCCGGGGGGAGACACGAGCTCCGGGCAACATTCTATCCCTGACTGTCCCCGTGGGATGCACGAGCTCCGGGTAGCTGTCCATTCCTGACTGTCCCCGTGGGGAGACACGAGCTTCGGGCAACGTTCTATCTCACAGTGCCCGGGGTTGCTGGTTGCTGCCGCGCGCTCAGCACTTTCCCTCTTAACGTGACGGGCAGGAGCGAGCAGCGTCTCGCAGAGTTGTGCGTGTAAGCCTTCCACCGACAACTAAAGTGAATCCTTTGTGTTTGTGTGTGTTTGTGTGTGTGTACTTTTTTTAACAAGGTGATCCCTTGAGATAACAGATTGTGGGAAATTTGTGCGTGTATATACATATTATATATATATTCGTCTGACATAGGTACACTGCATAGCTGGAAAGAATGGTGGACCTGGAAAACGAAGTGCCTCCTCTTCCTCCAAGGTACAGATTTCGTGATTTGCTCCTTGGAGATCAAGGTTGGCAGGCAGATGACAGGTAGGTCCAGTTGGTGATTTTCTTTTAACAGGTGGTTGAGTGCTAGCTGTCTCGGATGCATAGAAAGATACGCAATTTTTACATAATTACAACTTGTTACGCGTATTGGAAAGTTTGATTCTTTGCTCTGCTTTGCTGAAATATTGTAAAACAATGCCCGTGTGTAGACGATGTCCAATTAAACAGGCCTAAATGGAAATGTTTAGATTCATAATATGGTTGAGAACAGAATTATAATCGAGCGATGTTTGTCATTTCTTTCTTGCCCTGTGTTGAAATTAATCTGTAGATGTAGTTGCTTTCTATGTGCTCTTGTAAAGATAACTGTACGGTATCGGATCTCTTACGTATTCACTAGTACAATAACATTGGGAAAAACAGCCTTTTGAAATTTAAATCTCAAAGTCTGTTCGGCTCCCTCCCAAAAGAGTAGATAAAAAGGATCTGATTAAAGTATTTCTGCACCTTCAGTAGACTTGCATTCTGTCTTCTGTCTTTAAAGTCATTCGTTAACACGCAAAGTCTACTGCCATGATTTATTGACTATTTAAGATGTACAGAAGATGTTGCCTAAAAGCGATTACTGGGATATCATTTTGGAAACAGAACATCATTTGCAGCTAGCTTTAACTGTCTTCAATCGCAATAGAGAAGACTTGTGTTCATGTCAGGCAACCATTTACAATTAATTTTGCTGCAGGTTTTAATCTTTTGGTATCAAATTATCAATTTAATTGTAAAATCTCTGACATCACACGTGTGTTATTCAATGCTAAGTCCTAGCTTTATTGCTGCTGAAGTAAATATTCAGACGCAACTTCTTGAGGTTATTTATTTTTGCAGCAGTGGGATTCTGGAATTGTCCGTGCCATTTAAAAAAAACGAAAATCAAACCTGCTAATGTGTGCAGGTGATAAATGGAGATAGCCTTTGGAGCATACTCTAAGGCAATCGATGGAGACTTACTTGAACTCCAGATTGAGTGGATATGTCTGGTAAAAAGTTATTATTTGTAGTCTCTAAGATGAAAAACAAGGTCTTTTGTATGCTTTTAATTAATTGCTGTTATTTTTATTACACACGTTATGTAAGAAATTTAATGTTAACCAAAAATTGCCTGTAAAGCAGCATGGCTGTCCAAAGAGTTGATGAGACAGTAGCACTCAGTTGTTTGTAAATAGCAGCATTAAAGTGGATTTCTTTGTGTTTAACGGTCATTATCGGTTTTTTGAGCATTCTATTAAATAAAACACATTTTTGATTACTTTAATTTCTTTGGTTCAAGTAAGGGTCTGCCAATTATTTGAGTTGATGACCAAGTTCCATCCCTTCCAATAAGATGGTGGTGGAGTAGGGCTTCTTAGCCCATGAGTCATCCACTCCATCCACTTTACTTTTCGTTTCTTTTCTTTTTTTTCTCTTTTTCATTTTAAATTGCCCCTTGGTGAAGAGCTCAGTTGTGGTGATAAGTAGGCCCAGCAATGCACACTCATGACAGTGGCATCAGAGTTTGGGTTCCTGGCAGCGTCTGTGCCTGGCGCAGATTCACGGCGGTGGAGATGAATTTGGGCCTGGTATGAGACCCGGCAGCATCAGCGGTGGCTGCATCAGTGAAGTGGACTCATGGCGGCGGTGGAGTTGTGTTTGGGCCAGCGTGGTACCTGGTGGCATCGATGGCATTTGCATTGGCGAGGTCCATCTAGGGCTCATAGTGGCAAGGGCATTGGTAGAGGTGAGATGGTGCCAAAGATTTTCATTTCAGTGGCGACACAGTGAAGGGGACTCAAGCCTGGCACCATTCCCATGGCCCATGACAGGGTACTTAGCAGGAAGGACTGTAAAGCTGAACACTTTTTGTTTATGTCTAACAATTTTCTGCCTTTATATTCTACGTTTTGGTTTCTTTTTCTATGTTTTAAGATGGCACTGAAGAGTGGCGACACTATACAGCACTTTTCACTGTGGATTTTGCAAAAAAAAAGTGACAATAAATAAATCAAATCATTTGTTGATGGCAAAAAATGGGTCACCCACTAACTGTCATGTGGCTTCTGTTGAGGATGGATGTCTTTGACTGTTATGAATTATACAGTCCGGCAGTAAGATCAAGAGTGGAAACCACATAACGGACTGTTTTTTGATTTGTAGTACTGGAGATGAGGGGTTTGGGACCAAGTAAGTTTCAGAGTAAACAAGATTGCATGGACTAATTGGATCAGGTCATGCAGATGTAACTCTGTCCCCACTTTTAAATCAGGCATTCTGTCTCATAGATTTCTATTGTAAGTTGTCATGCCTCTACAGTAACATGATTACAGAGACTGGTACGAATATTATGCTATAATTACTTCCTTTTACCATTGGTACTGATGCAACTCAATCACTGATGGATATGTTTATAGAGGACGTTTGTATTACAAATGTGGTTACAGATATTCATATAAAAATGTTGATGGGATATTCAAGTAGATAAAAATTAATAGATTTTTGGATTTTTTAAATTCCTAAAATGATGTAATTCAATTAAAATAACCTTCCCACTGTGTAAGTAGATTGTTTCTTCAATAAGTAAAATTGGATCATCAGTGGCTTTTTTGCATGCTTTGTAAGAATTGTATGGCTTAGTTTCAATGTTTTCCCATTTTGAATTGGTTGATGCTTCAAAATGTTCATGACTAAAATAATTTCTAGTTGCACTGATGGAACAGTTGAGGGATCTGATCCCAGTTGCACACAAACTGTCACAGTTGTAAATGTGTAAAGTTGAAGTGCTATTGTTGTAGCAGGTTGAATTCAGTTTAGATGTTAGCCTAGATAACAAGCATGGGGCTGGATCTCGGATTCTCCAGCATCTGCAGTAGCTTTTATCTCTAGATGTTAGCCTTATGGTTTTAAGTTATCTGATTTGCTATTTATCCTGGTATTGAATTTATAAAGGGAATTATGAAGTTGCATTATATTTTTGTAACAATGGGACCTGACTGGGACCAAATGGGCTACACCCCAGAGTTCTGAAGGAGATTGCAGAGGCATGGGCAGCGATCTTTTGGGTATCATTGGAGTCAGGAAGCATCCCAGAGGACTGGGAAATGGCTTATATAACACCTCCATTTAAGAAGGGAGGGAAGCAGAAGGCAGAAAACTATAAGCTGGTTAACCTGACCTCAGACGTTAGCAAGATGTTAGAGTACATTTTTAAGGATGAAATTGCAGCATACTTGAAAGTGTAATGGTAAAATAGGGCTGAATCAGCATGGTTTCTTCAAGGGGAGGTCATGCCTGACAAATCTTTTAGAATTCTTGGGGGAGATAACGAGCAGGCTAGACAAAGGAGAGCCAAAGGACATGATTTATTTAGATTTTCAAAAGGCTTTTGACAAGGTGCCTAAATGGGAGACTGCTGAATAAGTGCATATGGTGTTTGGGGCAAGCTGTTGGCACAGATAGAGGATTGGCTGACTTGCAGAAGGCAGAGAGTAGGGACAAAGGGGTCTTTTACAGGATGGCAATCGAAGACTAGTGCAGTTTTCAGGGATCTGTGTTGGAACCACAACTAGACATGTTGTATGTTAATGATCTGGATGAAAGAACTAAGGGCATTGTTGCTAAATTTGCAGCTGAACCAAAGATTGGGGGGGTGGGGGGCAGGTAGTGATGAGGAAGCGGAGAGATTGCAGAGGATTTGGACAAGCGAGGAGGGTGACCAAAGAAGTGGCAGATGGAATAGAATGTAGGGAAGTGTGAGGAAATGCACTTTGGTAGGAACAATAGAGATGTAGATTATTTTCTAAATGGAGAAAGGCCTTGGACATCTGAAGCGTACTTGGGAGTCCTAGTTCAGAATTCTGTTAAGGTTAAGATGCAGGTTCAGCTGGCAGTTAGGAAGGCAAATGCAGGGATGCGCTGCCAAGGGTGTATAAGCTCTGGTCAGACTGTATTTGGAATGTTGTGAGCCACGTATCTAAGGAAGGATGTGCTGGCATTGGAGGGAGTCCAGAGGAGGTTTACAGGAATGATCCTGGGTCGAAGGGATTGGTATACAAGGAGCGGTTGAGGACTGTGTGTCTGTTCTCAATGGAGTTTGGAAGGATGAGGGATGATCTCATTGAAGCTTGCGGAATACTGGGAGTCCTAGATATGTCCTAGATAGTCCTAGAAGATATTTCCAATAGTAGAAGAGACTAGGACCTGAGGGCACAGCCTCAGAATGAGGGGACAACCCTTTAGAACAGAGATGAGGAGGAATTTCTTCAGCCAGAGGGTGGTAAATCTGTGGAGCTCTTTGCCGCAGAGGGAGGTCGAAGCCAAATAATTGAGTGTCTTTAAGACGGAGATGGATTCTTGATGAGTAAGGGAATCAAAGGCCACAGGGAGAATGCAGGAAAATAGGGTTGAAAGAGAAGGTATGTAAATTGCTCGTCTGAACAATCCCAAATGTTACTTTTGCTCTGTGAACTCTGCACTGGTTTACCATTCAAGATCAATGTTCTAAGCGTCTTGATGTTTCTTTGCACTTCGATTCTTAAAAGACAAGAGTGACAAATTACATAATGTTGTAATTTTCTTGGGTCATTCATTCTGATAGTATCTTTTGGGAAATATCTTTTTTTCTGCTGTATTTTAAGATTTAGCTCAGCACTTTTGTTGATGACAGCTTCTTCCTTTTTAGCAACCGTAGTACTCAGCATTGCCGTTCTCATGGGCTTTCCAAAGGACCTGATGCTTTTGCAGGAGGAAGTGTAGTGCAAACAAAGTGAATAAAGACATACACTTGCACTTCAGGCATCTGGCATTGACTTTGTCTTGATCTGGGACCCAAGTTTTTGGATCACGATGGACCTATCTGGGCATGTCTCAGGTCACTTGTCTTTTCTGTGTATGTCACATGGGTGATTGTCAGGGTATTAATATTGTCTCCATTAGAATTACGTTGATGTAGCAATTACCATGCAGATAATCCTACCCACTGCTGTGAAAGTAGATGCGTCTTTGTACACACGCACATACCTGGACCTTCTGCCCCGCCGTGGTCAGAATGCTATCACTGTGCTGCGACACATTTTTAAATGATCACGTTTTCGCTGCCATTCCTAGTTAGAATATTTGCAGCAGTGTCAGTCCACAGCTTTAAGCAAGTCACAAGAGTCCTGGTTTGTGTGTCAAATCATTTTCCTTGCTTTTTCCACAGAAAGAAGCAAAAATTGTAGGATGATGCAGCACCCTTGTCAGGCAACAGCCTTTCTTTCAAATTTTACCTGTCTTCCCATTCAGAGATGTTATTTCCCATCTCTGGAGTAGCTGGGAGTCGAATGCAGGTCTACTTGTTTCACAGATGGGGAAACACTACGTCTGTGCCACAGGAGGGCCCATTATTGGCAGCTTTTCAAGTGCAGGGCTGAATATATACCTGGGTAACTAGTGACACGTGACATGAAAAGGTTTTCAATCCATTTATGAACAGAAAGTGTCTAACTCCATTTATAGGGTAAAGTCAATATACTAACACTTTATTAGTAGCTATGATTCTTGTGCTTGGTGATAGATCACTAAACCAGCACAATTCGAAAGGTGTGATAGAATAAATAGCTGTCTAGTTGGTGACTTAAATTTGAGTCCTGCTATGATCAGACTCCAGGCAGAGTTCCCCAGTTCATAATAGTTTCTGGCTATCACAAACTATTACGCTCCTGGGTGAGGAAGAATGAACTGCTCTATTTCCTTGTTCACTCACACCCTCTGTGGTTGCAACAAGATTAATTTGAAAAGTATCCTTTTCCTTGTGTGCCTCTTTCTCCTAGACCCAAAGAACATTTTTTTTTGAAAAGGAGTCCATCTTTCTTGAATTAACAAAAGGAGTGGGTTTGTTCGTTAGTAAATGTGAGAAGAATTTGGAACACATACACACAGATTAAAAATAAGAGCTGCGTTGAAAAGAGTAAAAGTTAAAATGTATGGATCAGTATTTGATTTGTTTGTGGACAGTGAGTATTTGAATACGATGGACATTGCAATGGGGATTATTGCTGTCGATGCATAGACTCCTGAGCATCTGTGACAAATTCGAACTGCCCTTGGGACCCAACAATTCTCCATGGAAGTCACCACATAGTGGCCCCCAAACAGAGGTGAAATGGAACTCCGATTAAGTGACTGGCCTGTCCTAACTTCTATTAGACAGAAAAAAATAGCATATTGCTGTCTGGATACGGAGGCTGTGAAGAGTCTTAGCGTCCATTGTTCTTTTGGGTGAGAAAGTGGTTGCCCACAAATGAAGTGGAATTTTAAGACACACCCCACTCCCACTCTGCCCCAAAACACCCAATGGGAAGAGGCTCTGCCATCTTGTAAAATTCTGCCATCAAAATATTTGTTTCAAGCCTTGAAACGTAGAACCCGATTTCCTTAAACTTTTAGTATTAATACAATTCTGTATTCTTTTATTTTCTACGCAGTTGTCCATGTTACTGCTGTCTGGCCATTATTATAATGACTGGAGAAGAACAATACATTTTGCTGACACCGCAGAAAACATTCCCAACTGCTCACCAATATGCGATTGGGAATGACTTTCTGATAGTGTAATTATCAAGGCTGTTAGTTAGGCATTTTGTTCACACTGTATTAGTGCTATCATTTATTGTTTGCCTTTGTTTCATCCAGAGAAGTATCCCTGGAGCCAAGCCATTGCTCACTTGTAATCTTTTTCTCTAAATATGATGATAAGAATTTGGTAGAAAATGTTCTTATTTTCTCCATCTTTGGTTGTGGCAAGTGATTGTTGTGCTTAATACCAGCTACAGGCTGGTGTTAATGTGAATGAAACTATATAAAAACAAACAAGTAATTCAATGGCTCATCGCATAAAACAGGATGACCTCAAGGTACACTGTAGATATTATGGATGGCAGTGGAAGAGATAATAGCAGGAACAGAGGCTGTATACAGAAATGGTGCATCAGTGTCATAAGCAATGCTGTTTGATTTTTGTTTCGATAACATAACTATTGTCAGGTTATATGTTACACTGTATATAGAGGATTAGTCAAATATTAATGCTTATTTTCTACCAAGAGAAAAAGAAAAGTCAGTGAAATATGGACAATATGGCCCATTGATGTTTACCCCTCCAGCACGTCCATCACAAGCAATGCTGCTGTTTTCACCTGCACTATGTTATCTGCTGAACCCACGTCCCAGTCTTTTCAAGATGTATTTGTTATTCTTTTCAAACACAGTACAGGCGGAATGGAAATGCACACTCCAGGGAGCTGTGAGTTACTGAGCAACTCAAAGGACTATCCCATGAATGATAGGAGCATGCATTAGGAGAAGTAAATGGTAGAGAGATTGGTGGATCAATTTTACTTCAACCATAAATACAGGGGTTGCTCACAAACAGTTCCATCACCGATCAATCATCATTTCGCAAAGGCATTTGAGAGTGTGTCCAATTTATTAATTTATTTCTCATGATTCAAACTTGGAGTATACAAAAACAAAATGCTGATGATGCTTGAAATATGACATAAAAATAAATGTTGGAAAAACTCAGCAAATCAGAAAGTTAATGTTTCAGATCAATGACCATTCATCTGAAGCTAGTGATCAGGATTTGGAGAAGCACAAGAGGAGGTTGTTATGGAAGTAGCAGTTTGGGAACGGATGGTCTGTACCATGGGTGGGCTTCTCTGTGGACCATGAGGTGCCCATTAAAGGTGCCCTTTTCTCAGAACCTACTGGAAATCTGCCAGAATTTCATCTGGCCATCTGCCTGTGTGATAGGCACTCCTGATACATGCAAAATGACCACAGTTGGAAATGGTCCTCAAGTGGCTCGATTAGCTGGTCAGCAGGCAGCCACACCAGTAGGTTTTTTCCATTCTCTCGCGTGGTGTGGGCATCACTGGCTGGCTGGCATTTATTGCTTATCCTTATTTGCTCTTGAGAAGGTGGTGGTGAGCTGCCTTCTTGAGTCGCTGCAGTGTTGACCTACAATGCCCTTAGGGAGGGAATTCCAGGATTTTGAACCAGCGACTGTGAAGGAATGGCAACATATTTCTAAGTGAGGATGGTGTGTGGATTGGAGAAGAACTTGCAGATGGTGGAGTTCCCATGTGTCTGTTGCCCTTGTCCTTCGAGATGGAAGTGGTCATGCGTTTGGAAGTTACTGTCTAAGGATCTGTGACTTGTTGCCATACATCTTATAGGCAGTAAACACTACTGCAACTGAGCCTCAGTGGTGTAGGGATTATAAACCTGTGGGTGTGGTGCCAATCAAGCAGGATGGCGTCAAGTTTCTTGAATCTTATTGGCAAAAGGCGAAGATTCCATCATTCTCCTGACTTGTGCCTTATTGATGGTGGACAGGTTTTGGGGAATCAGGAGGTGATTTACTTGCCACAGAACTTCTAGCCTGTCACCTGCTCTTGTAGTCACTGTGAACTCACCATATAAGCAGTTGAGTTTCTGATCAGTGATAACCTCCGGGATATTGATAATGGAGGATTTAGTGATGTTAACAGCATTGAATGTTGAGGAGGGGTGGTGAGATTGTCACTGCCTGGCATTTACTTTGTTACTTTGCTATTTGTCAGCCATCCCTGGATGTTGTCAAGATTTTGTTGCATTTGGACCAGACTACTTTGGTACCCGAGGATTCAGGAATGG
The DNA here is from genome assembly GCA_024137785.1 of Ginglymostoma cirratum. NCBI lineage: Eukaryota > Metazoa > Chordata > Chondrichthyes > Orectolobiformes > Ginglymostomatidae > Ginglymostoma > Ginglymostoma cirratum. The sequence goes on along the minus strand of JAHRHZ010000058.1, from coordinate 10,197,572 downwards.
TGCAGAACATTGTGCAATCATTGACGACCGTTCCCACTTATCACGTTATGATGGAGGGAAGATCATTGATGAAGCAGCTGAAGATCATCCTGAGGACCTCCTGCATAGATGTCCTGAAGCTGAGGTGACTGACCTGCAACAACTGCAAACATTGAGATGGACAACATTGTAGGGCCAAGGCCTCACTGTTATCAGATGCAGAATTGCTTGATTCTTGCAAGATGCTGTCATCACTCTTCACCTTTCACTGGATGCTTGGAAGGACCGTATTGTTCCATTCCAATTGAACCTTAGTAACTCTTGATAATACCTCCACTACATTGTCTTGTGCCTGGGGCAAAAAAAGAAGCAAAAGTCATTGGAGTTATTTAAGTATTTTTAACAAAGGTGTTTGACATTAGATTAAGATCATTTGGAAATTGAGAATTTAATAATGCTTTTAGAAACTAGTTAACATTACAACTGTTCCATCGTCTTCATTTTATTGTCACTTTTGCTTTCTGAGTTATGTTTAAACTAATATTAATTTAAAGAACAATACTTGGTAGTGGAGGCAGATGGTGGTGGGAGTGGCGTCGGGTGTTAGGAATTTTCTTTTTAGCTTTTCCTGATTTTGTTCCTACTACTCGTTAGTTTGTAGGAATTCTAACATCTTACGTGACTTTTGCTGTTGTATCAGGATACCTTCTTTTTAATTTTTCAAAAAGAACATGTCTGTTGAATTCAGTTTCCATATATTTTCTTAGCTTCATTCATTTTGAACCTACTCACTAAAGCGGTCAATCTTCGTGCCAGTCTTAGAAAAATCACCAAACCGGGCATTTTGCAGACAATTACCCTGATGGTGCTACATTGGACAGTGAAGCTTTATTAAATCTTGATGACCTCAGAGCGACTGAAATGACAGTTAGTTAGTTTTGTGAAGTTCCCAGGAGCAACTGCTAGTGTTAATGTAGAGTTGCAAGCGAAGCTATTCCATGTAATTGATTTTAGGAGGAAAGGAGGGCTTTATGCACTAATGCAATCAGTCATTTTCTAAATATCTGATAATCCCATACTTTACAATAGATTTGAGTATTTTCCCTGCTACCTGCTGACAGATCTATATTCTTTGTTATTTTTCTCTGTTCCTTCTCACCCTCTCTTTTTAAACGGTGTGGTTACATGCGTAGACTTCTAATTTGCAGACATAACTGTAGAATTAATGGAATTTTGGAAGATGATCTCCATATTACCTGCTATTTTGTAGCCATCTCTTTCAGTACTCTGGGTGAAGGTCCTTGGGACCTGGAGGTTCGTCAACATTCAACATCATTAATTTATTTTACATCAAGATTATTTATTGACTCATTCTCATTACATAACACTAGAGCTAAAATAACCTATTGGTTCTTCAGCATTTGTCCTAGAAGACCATTCAGACGCGCCCATGACTTTTTTTAATCCACAGCATTGGTGTGTCTTAGATTTAGCCTGTTTGTGTGTAGATTTGCATCACCCATGTTAATTGCAATCAGACTCTATGTACAGCTTTAATTTCTTTAGTTATACCATGCCTTGCATTACTATAACTGTTGGGTGGTCTATAAACCACTCTGAACAGCAGTTGCTGCTCTTTGCTGTTTCATCCAAACAGATTTTTAAAAATTCATTTTTGTGGGATGTGGGAATTGCAGGCTGGGCCAACATTTATTGCCCGTCCCTAGTTGCCCTTGAGAAGATGGAGGTGAGCTGCCTTTTTGAACCACTGCAGTCCACATGCTGTGGGTTGACCCACAATGCCGTATCTTATATTCCATATCTTATTCTTCTGATTGGAGATTTTCTCTTACTAATGCACTGATTCCTTTCCTTATCCGCACTATCTCACCTCCTTTTTCCTTTTTGCCTATGCTCCCTTGATGTTGTCCGTCCTTTAGTATTCAGTTCCCAGTGCTGGTCACTCAGCAGCCACATCTCTGTAATGACAAGCAAATCATACTGTTAATTTCTATTAGCATTAATCTTGTTGCGAATACTGCATGCATTCATATAAAATGCTTTTAATTCTGCCCTTTTAGCACTACCCTGTAATTTGACCTAAGTTGATTCCACTGTAATAACAGCTTTTCCATCTCTTTAACCATTTTTAATTACATTTCATCTGAGTTGCCTTTTAGGCATTGAGGGTAGTTAATGAGACAAGTCTGGAACGATGGCATGAGAAAATCTGGCAGGTCTCACTGAGGGAAAACCCTCCATGTAATTGACACGACAAAATACAGTGTTTCTATGCGCTGAATCTATGTCCTTAACGTGTAAAATTAAATTTGCTAAATCAAAAGGATGCTTGGTTTTTTCCCCATTGGTCTGGTTTGGCTGGGTGTCACCAACCTTTGCTAGAAGTTGATTTCATCCTTTTTAGAAGTTTTTTTTCTATTGTCTTATATTAAGGAAAGTTATATTGTGACCAAAGCATTTTAAACAGGGAACCCTTAACCTGCAACAGGACTGCATTAAATGCTGTCTCATGAAACTCCTCTCTCTGAAAAGGTGGACTGAATCTTTAGTTGTAAACTAACTGAAAATTTATACAAAAGTATACAATATAAATTCTTAAGCACTGGACACCTATTTTCTCGTCTGATAATTGGGAAGGCCAGTTGAGTATTGAGAGGGAGTTTAGCTTGGCTAATGAACTAATACTCATTCATGACCTGGCTCAGTTAATGCAAATGGTGAGTAACATGGCAGCCTGTCTCTAGCAGGAGTTAGTTTGGTACTTAAGTTATTAAATCGGGTGGTTGCAAAATAGCTTTTTTTAAAACATTGTTTTCTGTTTGTGTGGTGACAGGAGGAATAAGAAAGGAGTGTGGAGTGGCCTGTTGCAAACTGTGTTTGACCCTATGTTATTGTGGGTCTAAGAACATTGGTTCAGCTGCTCGTTGCATGTTAGTCAGAGAGGCTGGTGCAGGTCACAAACTGAGCATTTGAATGAAGGTTGCTGGTCCATGCATGTGCAGGTAATTCCATAGATAAGCTGTCAATTTTCCACCCACTCAGACTGTCACTCTGACTGCACTTCCAATCATTCAAGCAAGTTTGCAAGAAATTCAGCCTTTGAATTTTTATGGTGAGTGTACCTGTTGTGTGTTATGTCTCTTTCAAATTACTGATTGAAATGGCCTATGATTTCCTAAAACTGAATGATTTCTGAAGTGCATTAAATCAATCTCAAATTGTCTAAGATCAATAGTGAGTATTTAAAAAAAGCGTTCTAAATGGACACTGCACACCTTCCAATATAAGTAGAAGGTTTATAGCACAAGATTGTTTGGGAACAGTGTGAACACTGTTTGCTGCCTTTGCTTCTGGATACACTCTGTATGTATACGTTTGGCTGACAACCAGATAATGGTATGTCTGCTTTTTAGTAACTGCAATTCTGATGCTGTATCCTGTCTGCGATTGAACCAGTGGTGATTTAAAGTGCTACATAAGTGTAAGAAAGTGATTAGTGGAAAGAAAGACGGCATATGTAGCTAAGTGCTGTCAAAAGCATTACATTTCTCACAATGCCACTGAGCGGGCAGTGACTGCACGGATGATATTATTTAGTATCTTGGGAAATGTGCTACTTCTTCGTGACATTTTGGTTTTACTTTGGGCGTGCAGTGTGGAATTCTGATCAGCTTTCCAGGGGGTGCTTTCAGTGTTCTGCAAGTATATGCTGGTGCTGCAGTGTCTACTAATCATGGGAGCTCTATCACTCCGGAGAGGAGCAGTGGTCCTAGCTTTTCACAATCAAATAGTATCTCCTGGCCAGCAGAAAATCAAAATAGTGTGCAGCGATTTATATTATGCCCATCGAACCTTGCCAGTAATATTCATGCTGATTCCAATTTTCCAATACTCTCTGGCTATAGATGTTGGATTGATTTTTTTTTTGTTTAAGAAAAGAGAAAGGGATAAGCATAGATTGGTCAGGCTTACCTTGGTAAGATAAATTACTGAAAGTAATTCTGAAGGACAGTAGTTATTACTATATAGTCTGATTAATCAAAGGAAGGCAGCGTGGATTTATTCACAGAAGTTCACAACTGATTAGCATGTGGTAGGGCATGTCATTTAAGGCGTTCACAGATGATACAAAAATGAACTGATCATGAGGAAGTGATCAGGCCAGGCAAGTAGAAAAGGAGCAACTGAAGTTCAGTCTGGAGAAGTACAAGGAAATGCATTTGGGGAAGGCACGCAAGGCAAGGGTAGATACAGTAAATGGTTATATTCTGAGAAGTGTAGAGAAATTGACCCACGAGTTGTGGCCAAGTGACTACAGGCCCAAATTGGACATTCTACATTACCTTCTGCCAAAGAAATTGAGCCTGACAGAAAATTAGCCAAACTAATTAGCCAAGAAAATTAGCCAACACCTATTGGCTTCAGAAAACAGTGGAAACCAAGGTCAAAGAGGTCACAAAGGTTCAGGGGGAACCATGTACAACTAGTCTGAGGGTTGTGTGTTGGAGGGGTATCAGTCAGACTTTCTGGCATTTGGCCTTTGACCTCCCCAGCGTGGCAACACTGAAGGATGTTAGCGCAACTCCACTGGATGTTTTGAACCTAGCTCGTGACCCCATTGGCCAAAAGCCACATGACATTCGAGAAGGTCTGGGGTGAGGGGGATGAAAGCCATCCCCACTCTGCAGAGACTTGCAGCAAGACTGGTGGTGGAAGATTGTGTGGCAACCCAAGAAGACCTGTGAAGTGATTATAATAAGGTCAGCCAGTTTGACCTCTTGGAATATGAGTTCCCTGATTGGGACTGTTATCCTGGAGCCCTGGCTGCCAGATATAAACAGGTGGTTCTGTTCACTCTGAGAGCTGGCTCTGAGGAATTGGAACAGTGTCAAGTACTATGCACATGCAAATAAAGGGTGACTTGGTGGCGGGATACTGGCCTCTGTGAAAATATTTCAACTTAGATGATTTGTCTTGACCAGCGAGACTCAGCTTTGTGGCAGTTCTATGTCAGAAAGGAAGGGGATTCCAACAGCCCAGCTCAAAAACTTGGATCATTGTGGGTAGTATCCGTTCTCAGGCAGAGCGAGATAATTTGTTCATAAAAATTGAGCTGAACCTCAAACCGAATTTTGTGTGCCTTTGTTCACCTCACCGACAAAAGTGCTTGGACAAAATCTTTTAACACATAAACTGGTTGAAGGGTCTAAAGCCTGGACCACAGAGTACATGTTCACAGACCTCTCTGAAGGATGGAAAAATGGTTAGAAAGGCATTCGAGATCCTTTTGATTAGTGAAGGTTTTAAAAAAAAGAACAAAGGAGTCGTGCAAAATACTAGTCAACCAGCAGCTAGAGTTCAGTGTGTGTTTCTTGTCACTGCAATGAAGGAAGAATGTGACTACACTAGAAAAGGTAAGGCATTTACAAGGATGTTGCCAGGAATGAGGAATTTTAGCTATTCAGGGGAAATTGAATAGACTGTGGTTATTTTCCTTGGAATAGAGGAGGCTAGGTCAAGATTTAATTGATTGATAAAATTAAACTGCTGTGATTTGAAATTTATTTTAATTTAAAATCATTTGGGTTCTAGATGGTGTATAGGACAGACACTTTTCCTTTCGCAGAAGTGTCAGTTCCCAAGTAGTACAGTGTTAAAGTATTTGGGAGAAGGATTAAAAGGGAGTTAAGGAAAAAGTGGAATTGGAATTAAATTTTATTATCATGTGTACTGAAATACAGGAATACAGGGGTTCAATGAAAAGTGTACAAAGTTGCCACTCTTAAAATACAAAATACCAGAATGATAAAAAATAAGAAACAGAGCCAAAGTAAAAATAAAAACTTCCAGGGTAAAGTTTCCTTGACCTTCCTGTGAGTTTTAAAATTCTTTGGATACGTACCTGAAGCACCTTAACCTACAAGGCTATCATCAATAGCTCAAAACAGTTTGCTCTTTTTCAGTTGACACAGATATAATGTACCGAATGAGCACTTCCTTTGCAGGAAATATCAATGATTCACTCTAGTCAGTTAGTGAGACATCGTTTATTAATAGTTCCAATTTTTCCATGCTGACTCACAGGTATATCAATTACACACAGGGTGATCACCATTTATTTATTCCTCCCTTTCTTTTGTAGTTACCTTTTTAACTATTCCTCTGGCAAATATCACAAGCCATGGAATGGGTTGGAACAAAAGTACATAGACAAGCAAGAAAACAAGTCAGTAAAATTTGAAATGAGAAAAAGCCTTCATAACTAACTATGGAATACAGTTTGAAAACCTTAAAACGTGCAACAAAATAAAGTCCGGTTTTCAGGCACAAAAATTGGAAAAAGTTGCCGCTGTACCAAATCTTTAAGTCTGATTTTAAATTATTTTTCCGAGTTCTTTCCTGTGAAATGGGAAGCCTTCTTATAGGAATATGCCCAAAACAGAGCTTATATTTTCTTAGCTTTCAATAAGCTGCAGATTTCTAACTAAATGCTCACAGTTTGGAAGTTGCATAAATAATCTTTCAGAGTGAGGTAGCTGTGTGTTTTCCCTAAACTGTCCTATGTTCCTGTCTAGAAGACACATTGTATTTGCTTCTGACCCCAATCATGTCTGTTCTGAACTGTTCTAAACTTTTAAGCTCTGGGTTCCTAAACTGAAATCAATCCTTGATTATCCAGACTACAAGCAAGCTAACGACTTTCAATACTTACCTAAAGTGCTGTAAACCATCGTGGTAAAATCAATTGTCATTAACACTTCAGCATGTCCCTTTCTTTCTCTCTGAAGTTCTGGAAGGGCTGTCTGATCGCTTTACTTTTTTAAAAAAAATCCTTCACCAAGTAAATCACAAAGTAATTGGATGGTGAAGTAATATTGGTGATAGGAGCCTATGTGATCACGAGTAATAGGCTTCTGCTCTGAAAAATTGAAAAGCACACTCTTGGCAATGTTCTGCACTGATTAGAAAATTCATGAACCCATTAGTCTGAACTGTGTCACTAACTGTGGCAGTGTGCTGTGTATTTGCTGAAATGACATTTTGGTATGTGGCCGTGTCAGGATGGCTCTATTAATGTAATCCAAGTGGCCATATAGGATTCTTTCACCAATGCCACTCCAGGTGGTCAGCATAGACTTGGTGGGCAGAAGGACTTGTTCCTGTGCTGCACTATTCCATGTTCCACCTGCAATTTTGAAAACAGTGGAATTCCAATCCATAAACTTGCCATCATCAGCAGCATCATGCAGGTAGAGTTTGCAAAAAAGTGGCTTCAGTCACCTGTGGCAGCAAAGAACAACCTGGACATTTGTTGTACCTCTTTTAATGCAGGGCAAATCCTGAGTCAACTCAGTGAAATATTGCCAATCAAGATTTCACAATGTCTCACAAGGTGAAGTTGGACCAGGTGTTCAAAAGTTTGGTTTAAGAAAAAAAGGCTTGTAAATGAGGAAAATGATACAGAAGTTTGAATAATTATAGAACTTGGGGCTTTGGCAATCGTGGAACAATTTAAAACCCTGTCTGACTTGGGATAAAATCCAGTCCAAATGTTTAAGTTCACACGTACATTGACGACACCTAGCTGCAAATTCTTCAGCCAATTTAGTAATACTCCATTCCATATCATGGACAGTGTTAATTATGGTAGACTGTAATACCATAGTACTGTATTTAACAAGCCACTTACCAAAAAATACTGTGAAAATTGAACTGAGGAGTGTGAGAAAGTAAATAATTTACAAGTTCCAAAATCGTTGCGATGCCAAACCTGACTGCCAAATCTGTCACAATTTGGGGAAGGAACATGAACCTTTTTTATTTAAGTAGACAGAGTATGAGATTCAGGTACCTATCCAGAGAATAAAACCACAAGATTCCATGGTTTTGAACAAACAATAAGCTTTCCAAAGTTAGAATTAAAACACAACTTACTTTGAAGCTTGTGGTCTGACATGCAACTGGATTAACCTGATGTAAATATGGGTAACTGATGCATTGTGGTTGAGTGCCCCACAGAGCAAATCAGATAACAAAATGTGGTCAAGACAGTTGCCTCATATTTGTCAGAAATCTCCAAGACCTGATTGACACTGTGGGTCACTAAATCTCATTGGAAGTTTTATAAGAGTTTCTGATTCCTCACTGCTGAAGATCTAGCTTCAGACCGCTCTCAAAAACTGCCCTTCAAGATCTGCCTTAATGATGGCTTAAGTGCAGTAGTTCACCTTTCCAGTCTGGACTGCAATCCCCTGGATTCTGGAAACGGCACTCCAGCACCGACTTGCAGGCACAATTTCAGCTTGTCCACAGGCAGCTACCATTGAAACTGGTACTGCCCTATGTTTCTTTGAACTGTCATCTTGTTTAGCTGCATAAAAGAAATCATCTTTGCCCTAAACTGGATTATAATATTAATGGGCTTCTACTGGTCTCAAGCCTCAACAGTTCTTGACAGTTTTTCTGAATCCTAATGCCAACACTTAGCAGCACCTGCTAGTTCCCAGAGTTCTCCCGAGTATTAACAACTCGGAGCATGCTGCAGTAGCACCTTTTTTTTTTTGGGATGGTGCCTCTACAAAGTAGCTAACTGAATACTAACCTGTAGGTAATGTTGTCACCTTACTGCTTCTGTCTAAATGACTGGACTGTCTGTCTAGTAAACCTTGAACTATTCTGAGTCGCCTATTGAAAACTTCATAACCAGTCCTGCTCTTGTTCCAGAATTGAATGTAACTAACATTTTGGATCAGTCAAAGGCATCAGCCTTCTGGAATTGCCTGTTCCCTGGATGTTGGATTGTATGGTCCAAAATGGTTATAAGAAGAGCATTTCTTCACAGTGTGTAATGTTCGGAAAGGCAGTTACTGCTTAGCCATTTAGATCCCAGTAGTTAGTATCATGGAAGTGCTGCACTTGCATTGAAAATAAATAATGCAGTGGATTTCTAAGGGTGGTAAATGCTTCTCCTACAGCACCTTTCTTTTCACATCATGAAAGCATTTTCGTCAGAAAGGAATAGCTTTCTGCAGACATCCTAGCGTGCAGAAATCGATGTAGAAGTAAGATTAAGACGCAAAAATTGTTCTCGTTTCATTGTTTGTTGTCCATTTAGTAAATGAATTGTACTTTGCAGGTCTTCATTAAGAAAGAACAACTCCAGAAACACAGCAGCATTGTTGCTCACTTAATGATTAACAATGTGATAAATACTGTGCAAAAAATGTAAACTGCAATCTGCACCTGCAGAGATGTGTTAGCTAAAAGACAGTAATTGTTATTACAGCTGGAGTTATGATTTTAAAAAATGTAAGTACACTTTCTGTATTCTAAGATCTCTTGTTTTTAGCTTGCATCATGTAAAAATAAATTTACTAAATGTGATATATCGTAGCCTATGCAGTGAATGTCTTGCCAGGTCATTTCTGAGAGCAGCCAACTGTTACTGGGGCATTTGGAGTCAGAGGTGGTAAGGCTGGCAGATTTCCTTCCTGTAGCTTTTATGACAATCGATAAGAGATTATTGGTCTCCATTTGCTGTGTCTAACTTTCAATTCTAGATTCTAGTGTTCAAATTTAAATTCCACCAGGTTCTACAGTGGAATTTGTCTCATTTAGTATTAACCTGGGGTTCTGGATTGACACATTCTCATCACCATGATGTCACCATCTATACTGATGCTGGATGTCTCTGATATTTGGCGAGGGTAACTTTAATTGAAGAGTGGAGCAGGCACCAAAGATCTTGTATAAGAACCAAAACAGAGCTTTGAGAGTTTTACTTTAATTCCGAGTACAGCCCCGTGAGAAATCATACTAGAACAGCAATTCCTAATAGCCTTTTTAGCAGCAAAAGAAGTTTTGAAATGAACAAAAAACCAAAGGCATCAGGAAAAGACAAGTGAATAAAATTATGGTCATAGCTTTGAGAGGCAGTGGTCTGCTTTCCACCCACAATTCACAAGTTTATGTTGCACTTTTTTAAAAAAATGCAGCCTGTATCAGTAGTAAATTGTTCCATTCCTAAAGCTTACAGGAGATTCTTATTGCAAGTGCACCTGGAGATGGAAGATGAAGGAACAGCAAGTCCCAACAAGCCAAAGTAATCTTCTCAGTGTTCCCTGAGGGCATGGACTATTGAACTGCCTTCCCTGTCTTTCCCTCTGTCTGTATACCCATGTTGTTTTGTGTCTGTCTGACTGTACCTGAGTGCAGGGATTTTTCATACGTAAGGTTAGAGTTTTGATCCTAGCCTTGGATGTTGATGATTCATGATGCTTTACCTGCAGCCAGAATCTATCAATTTGTAACAAACGGTAGTTCATGTTTAGGTACAGAAACATGATCTGTGCTTTCTGTCATCCTGGGTCCAAAAGACACCCAAATTAGGGAATTTTGCACACTTTTATAGAACCTTTAGTTTTTTTTGACAACTCTGGGAATAGTGGTCCTTGATTTCCAGCCTGCTACCCTGTTGAGATGTAACAGTTTTAACTGACATCTAGGTTTACCATCCTCATCCTCTGAGGAGCCTGCTGCCACATTTTCTTCTTCAGGTCATATCATTGCATTTGAGAAATACAGCTTTGTTTGGGCAACCGAGTGGCAGGGAACTGTAGGGTAGCTGCATGAAGGCGATCTCTAAGTGGCTTCCTGGCAGGGAAAGTGCTGGGTACCCTTGACTTCCAGATGGGTGCGTTGCTGACTGTGCGATTACCCCTCCAATTACCAGGGCTTGCCCAGTCCTGACACAACAAAACAATTTCTTGCCGCCTCTTTTGAGGTGGCCTCCTCAAGTAGACCATTTCTTCCCTTGCCATCTTGACAGCAGCTCCCTCCCCTGATGGCGCTGTTGAGGCTACAGAGCGGCTAACTCTCAAAACCAGGGAGGAAACCTGGCAGCTGTAGTTAGCCTGCTTATTTGTTTACTGCTAAGTAGATTACCCCTGTTGTCCCCATGCATTGGTTCCTGACATCAGGCCTTAACGTATGGTGACCAAACCCTGTTAATCTGTTATGAAAAGGCCAGATACTCCTCATTCAACAAAGTATATTCTTTAAAGTCTTTTTTCCAGTGAATTAACAACCATAAGAAGTGAAAATTCTTGTCATATATACATTTCCTATTATTGAAGTCTAGTGGGTGTTATTTAACGAGTTGGGGGAGGGGAAGTGGTGGAATCCTTAACAGCTCATCCTCTGAGGAACACTGAAACACTCATGGCAATTTCTAGATTCTTGCACGCATTGTGATGCAATCCATAATAGCAAAACATGTACTTTTTGAGACAGATCCTAATTGGAAAGGAAACCTGAGAAAGGAAATTGACAGGCTGAGTAACTAAGGAAACCAAGACTTGTACTGAGATTGGAAAACAAATCTTGTGGAAAGGCTCACATTGATTGAAAACGTGTGCAGCCAGAGCTCAAACTGGTGAAGTGCAGAATGGCTGAAGAGGATGGACAGCTCAATCCAGAAGCTAAGAATTGGCAAATTACTGTTTCTGCAGCTGTTTCTGTTAATCGAAGATAACATTGGTGGCTCTGTCATCCAGACTATTGGAAATAGCTTTGAGGAAGCTCTGTTGGTGTGTGTCATTTTTGGTGAAGAATCAGCTCGTGAAAGTTGGTGTGGTTGTACTCTACATTTGACTGTGTATCTGGCAACATCCTGATAAACAAGAGCTTCTTAACATCTAGCTTGCCTTGTATGCCCTTTGTGTTGTTTATTCTCACCTCTTAAAACTTGTAACAAATAATATCTCTAAAGCAAACAAATACAATATACATGCTCCAAAGGTGTAATGACATCTTTGAACAAGTTGATTAGATACAACATACAATGAATAGTATTCATTTATTTTGCATAATAATGAATTTAAAAATAGACCTGGAATTATTTAGTAATTGGAAGTCTTTGGGGCTCTGATGTTATGCTATCCATAGTATTAAATAGCACTGTTATTTCAAAATAATGCATCCTCTGACCGTCAGTGAGCATAAGGTGTCTGTTCATATGTTTACACAATTAGACTCATGTTCATTCGAAATGTTCTGTTTACAGCAGTAATTATGCTTGGGGTTACAGATCATATTTGTTACATGTTTGAAATAAATATTTTATGATCCTTCAACCTCTGCTCCTTTGCAACTTCCCCATTGTAACAGATTCTCAACATCCCTCTTCTTTAGTCCTTGCATGTGTTTTGCTTTTCAATTCTGAGAGGCTCTTTTTCATTCTTAACAACTTCAATTATCTGATTCTGTCCTCTCTCTGTTCGGGTTTTCAGAATGTGAATGACAATTCCTATAATCAAATGAAACGAACATTTGACTTTAACATCGATGTTGTAAATCCAAAACAACCAACACAAACAAAATATTGTTTAAATTTCTTACAAAAAATGTATATTTTGGATATTTAATATACCAAAATTCAGATGCAGTCCATGCAATTGATTTTTATACTTGTGGTAGATGAGAGGTACCAACGTGACTGTTTTTCCATCACACACAGATCTGGACTTTCCTCTTGGCAGCAAACAATTTGTACCAATCATTCAATTAAATTTGCACTGAACCCTTGGATGTTTTTTTGGGCTTATGAATGGCAAGTTCTTGTCAATCCATCGTCCCAAAAACGTAACATCCCTCATGCATGTGTGAATGGGACAAACTAGAAATCATTTTATTCCAACTGAAGAATTGTTACTGAGCAGCAGAGACTCTCAACCTGGAAGTGTAAAGTGGACTTTTGAATTCAACATTGAATCATTGAATCATCATTGAATTGGATTGTATAGAAGATAAGTCCGGAAACAAGCCATTTGGTCCAATCTATCCACACTAATATGGATGATGCACTTGCGCCTTCTTTAAACCTTCTTCAAAATCTACCATCGTAACCACCTATTCCCATCTCCCTTGTGCTTGACTAGCCCTTCATAAGATGTGTCTATAGTTTTTTGTTCAACCACTCCATGTGGTGGCATGTTCCATATTTATAGAGTTGTAAAGGTGTTTTCTGAATTGCCTGTTGGATTTATTGGTGAGTAGCTAATTAATAGCTGCTAGTTATCTTCTTTCTCTGAGCAGGAAGCATTCTCTTCATATCCACTCTAACAAAATCATAAAGTCCTCTAAATCATTCCTTAGTCTAGTTTCCAAAAGAAAAGTGACGCAACATTTCAAACCTTGTTTGATATGTATATCTATGCATTTCTGGTTTTATCCTAATCCCTCTGCCTCAGTATGTTAATTTTAAATAATTTGACTGCAAGAGCTACACTGTATTCTAAGTTTGATCTAATCAATGTTCGATATGTTTGGCTTAACGTCGTTCCTTTTCCTTTTCAAAATTAAACTTGATATATGGCTTGCTTTTGCCTTTTTCTGGTCTGTATATCTTGTGCACAACTTTCATGGCAAAATGTAATTTGTGCTTTAAGTTCTCTTTGTTCTAATGCACTGACTGGATTTGCAAGTTTCAAATGATGTGATCTTCCAAGACTTCCTGCCAAACTTTATTATATTATTATCTGCATTGAGCTTAATTTGCCAATTACTTGTTCTTTCTGCAAGTTCATTAATATCCTGTAATTTTGTTGTGCATTTCAATATTGGCTATCTCCCCAGTTTGTCACTTGCAAATTTAGAAGTTAAGTTTTTGACTCCAAAGTCCAAATTAATAAGTAAACTGTGAACTGCAATGTCCCAGCTCTCTTCCTTGTGGAGCACCACTTTCTAACTTCTCTACCCTTTATTCTAACTCTCTTCTGTCTTTGAAACCAAGAACAGTCCATTAACCCATGTGTCCTGACTTTACATTCTCTGCCCTTTTCTTAATGGGACATTTCGTTGAAGGAATTTTGCAAATCCAGGTAATATCCTCTGCATTCCCATTACTCTGATTTCTCCTCAAAACAAAAGGTCGACTGAGAAAGATTTTGCTTTTTGAAATCTGTACTGGCTAGTCATTATTTCTTGTTTCTCGATGTTCTTACTTTCTCCCGTCTGGTAAGGATTCATTGTTTTGTTTTCTGCTATTGTTGTTGATCTGACTGATCTATATCAAATGTCAAATAAATGAATTGCATTAGTGTCCATCAGCCCTCTGGCACTGCTCCTTTCTCTAATTATTAAATGTGAATAGTAATACCTACACTATCTCCTGGCTCGATTCTTTGTAAAGTATGTGGAAGCTGTCAATTTGAATGAGGGGCTTTATCTCCATTTTGTTGATTTTCACTTATTGGTTCACTTAATTTATTCAATGTGTCCTTTTTTTTAAATGCAGTTCCTTCAAAATGATTAGTCATCTCATCATTCAATTTTAGGCCTATCTGTTCTATCCCCCCTAGTAAGTATCAAAGCAGCGTAACATCAATGTATCGTTTAATGCTTTCACCATCCCCCTATAGTTAGCTGTGATTTTATCCTGTCCATCCCTTAATGCTCATGTTCACAGTTTTCCCTTTATCTTCTGAATATGCCCGTGACAGATTTTCCTATTTTATGTTCCTTGATAGTTTAGGTTCACAGTTTCCCTTGCCTTCCTTTATAGCTTTTTGATTTTCCTCTTAAAATCTTTTTGTTCCTTCATACCATGCACCCTAGTGCTGTCTTTGTACTAATGCACTTTGGTCCTAAACCTCAACTGTTTCCTCCTGTCTTAATTCATTCCAGGGACTCCCACTAGTATTCACATTGTTCTCTTAGGCAAACATATTTTTCCCTGAATTTGAACGCCATTTTGAATATCTCTTCTTATTGTTTTACATTGCTTTTAGCCAATATTGTGGTCTGTTTTTATTTTCCCAATTTCTATCCTCAGCACCTCAAATCACCTTTTCCCAATGTGTAAACCTGATTTCCTCATGCTTATGCCCTTCTCTATCTTCAAGCATATTCTATTTAGTCACTGTAGTCCAGATGGGCTTTAATGTGCTCAAGCTTCACTGTAATGTATCCTTTATGTGTGTGGAGATGGATTCAATTCAGTCTTATTGATAGCTACGACCATTTTCTGCTGCCATTATGTTATCCCTACTAGGTGCAGCTACTAAACCTCCCTTCTTTTTCCTCAATTGTCCCCTTCAATGTTTAATTCAGAGTCTTAACTCTTCTGTCAGTTTATCTCGGTAATTCCTATTGTATCTGGTTCCTTCCGACTCTCAATTCTGCCCAGCTGTCTTATGCTTTAATTACAGACACTGTGTGCACGGCTGTCCAGATGTTTTAACTCACTTCTGATTGGATATTCTCTTCTGTACTTTTTAGCTTTCTTTCAATGCCTTTTCTACAACCTTACTTCCTTTACCATCCATGTCCTTCCTTGCGTCATTCTTTTTTCTATGTTCGCCTTCCTTGTTCTGTTTACACGCATGCTGTGTACATTTCTTGTGGATCCCTCCCTTGCTGAGATAAAACCTTTTCCACCTCCCTGTTTACAACTTCCTCCCTGATCTGGATTCCATCCCTGTTCAGGTGAAGCGTTTCACAGAAGCTTAGATTGTTGCAGTGTATCTCTCGTACGAACGTTATAATCCAGTGCCATGACTAGTGTTTTGTGCTGTGATTTGGTGCTTTATCCCTGTGGCCCAGCACAGTGGGCTGAATTTTCTCTTTGTGTTTTAGCCAAGTCTTATTGTCAGGGAATTTCATGGAGGGTTTCGCACAATGGCCCATGTCGATCTTTCTCAAGCAATCTTCTGCAATTCACCTCATGCCTTTTTGTGCTAAATTTGAAGCTTCCCTGTGCTCCCTACTTTTTATTCACTCAGTTTGGCCCCGTCACCACTTCTACTCCTGCACCAACACTGTCAGCACTTCCATTCACAGGTAGCAGACCAGCAATGGGGCTGACGTTAGACTCCCACTCTCTGCGCCCCCCCAATATGAAGAGAAGATGGTGTAGCAGGACTGAGATTGGTCACCTGGAGATAAGATTAGACTTGGGAGCACAATCTGGTTGTGTCACGAGGGACCTTGGCCTCAGTCTGGAGGCTCCTTCTTCTCAAGAAGCCATTAGACTCCCGGCCTGAAAAAGAAACCATACAAAAATCCCCAGAAGTCTCCTCTCAGGACAGTCCAGAGGTGCGTGACCCCAGGTGCTTCATCCAGCCTGCAATCCCCAAACCTATAGGAACTGAACATGTTTGGGTCCTTCAGATACAAATACCACCCCCTCCGCTCCACCCGAGGGTTGTGGGCCCAAATCCTCCAGGCTAATAGGGTCCACACCAGAGCAGGTCACCCCCCCCAACCCCCGCTGCAGACTGCTGACCTGCACCTAGACATAGGGGAAAGCAACAGACAACAATCCTCTGAAGGCATACAGATAACATGGGTGATGCATAATTGTAACTATGCTTTGACACCTATAAATATATAGCGCTATCAGTTGTCACATGTCTGATTGACAATCGTGTGCAGATGGTTGATGCCTAATGCTCAAATGCCATCCAAACTTGGCCTCAATACAAACCTATCCACTCTACCCTCCCAGAGCAAAAATAAAAGGTGTAGCAGTGATTTTCTTCCCTGTTTGTGCAGTTGATGTTTGGTTGAAGAAGGCATGCTATCCAGGTCACCCTCCTGAGAGACAGATTTTATTGCTTTGATTCATTCACACAATGTGGGCATTGATGGCTGGGCCAGCATTTATTACCCATCCCGGAGGGAAGTCTAGAGTCAATCACATTGCTGTGGGTTTGTTGTCACGTTCAGACCAGACCAGGTAAAGATGGCAATTTCCTTCCCAGAAAGACATTGATGAACCGCATGGGGTTTTTCCTGACAATCGACACTGGTTTCATAGTCATCACTAGACTTGTAATTACGGATTTCTTTTTACTTAATTCAAATTCTGCCCACTGTCGTTTTGGCATTCAAACTCAGGTCTCCAGAACATTACGTGGGTCTACAGTTTAATATTCTAGCAATAATTGCACCAGGCCGTCGCTTCCCCAGTTCTTATCCCCTGTAGATAGATGTATCAATCTCATGTCAGTCTTTCTATGGACTTCAATGATGACACTCTGGGTGAAAAACCATTTTTGGGCAGTGTTGTGGAGGATCACAGAATCTTAGAGAGCAGATTTCAGATTTCCATCTTTAGCAACAGTGCCTGAAGTTGCTGTGTGATTTTGGTTGTAAAAGTGAGCCTTGTGAGCCTCACCATTACTTTTTACAATAAAACCTGACTATTTTTCCTGCCAAGTAGTCTCATGCTGATAAAAATAATTCAAGATGAGGGAGGGCTTTGGTTCTGTCATAACTCATTCATAATCAAAGACCCTGAGACTCCTTTACTGCTGCAGAGACAGTTGGTTAAAAATAAAATGTGGATGTCTTTCACAGTGAATATATAATTGTCTGTCCAATACAGAGCAAAGGATGGTGGGCTACAGGGGTTGTGATCAGCCCAGGAGAATACTCCTGATCGAGTCTCACTGGAGTCTGTTTTGGAATCTGTTTTGTTTTCTGTTTTTGCAGACGATCTGAAGCTGCGAGTCACCAGCTCAGTGAATATATTTGCAGATGACATAAAGCTAACAAAGGTGGTAGACCCTGAAGGCTGAACAAGATAAGCTGGCATAGACTTCAGTTCACTCTGGAATTAGACAGACAGATGGCAAATGAAACGTAGACAAATGTGAAGTGCTTCACAGGAGAGGCAAAAAAAAATCAAAGAAGTGACTTTTGCTTAAGTGGGGCAAAGAAATGTGTAGAGAAGTGGCAGGAGATCCAGGGTTCTGGTTAATAATAACTTGAAACTATTGCATTGATTAGAACTAATCAACTGTTGGGACTGGCCATATTGAGCCAATTTATTCATGTTGCATTTTGCAGTAAGCCTAGGGAACCAGATGGTATTGCCAGTGTTTTGGCAGGTTGCTTGCTGCATTAGTTTTTTGTGAGGCACCCAATCAGTAGACTCTTTTCATGTTTGCCGTCCAAGTAGGGACAGTGGGTGGTCTGCAGGCAGGAGAATCAATCCGGAGCCAGCATGTGAGGGAGCTTGCTGGCCTGCACTTTGACCTGGCGTATGAAAGGGAGATAAGGAGGAGAGAGCAGGAATGATTTTTCTTAATCCAAGGCGCACTCTGTGCTATGGCAGAGGACTTCCAGAGTGACTCCTGCTAAGGCAGACCACTGCCTACCCTTGACTTCCCGTTGTCTTCTGATTATTCGCAAATCCCATTAATGTTAGAGCTGATGAGCTCTCTCACTTTGTGCTTGGCTCCTGTGTGTGGGTAAGGGGAGGCAGTGCCATAGTTTAGTAACCCAGAATCCCAGATTAATGTGGGTTTGAATGCCACATGGCAGATAGAGAAATTTGTATTCCATCAAAATCTGGAATAGAAAGCTAACTTAATGGTGACCTTGTCAATTGTTGTAAAATTCCATCAGGTTCACTATTGCTCTTTAGGGAATGAAATGTGCTGCTCTTGTTAGGTCTGGTCCATATGTGATTCTAGACCCACAGCAAAATGGTTGACTCAACTGAGGAGATGCAATAAATTGTGGCCTGGCCAGTAATGCCAGCATCCCATAAATGAATTAAAACAACAATCTGTGCACAATACAGGGCTCCTGGTTATCTCTGGAAAAACAATGGATAGGCTGGAAAATGTAACAGTTATAGCTGTCCTGATTGACATCCCCCTGCAGCTGGTTGGATAGCTGCGATAGGGTTAGGTAAAAGGGTATTGGTAAAAGGGCACAATGGTAGTTACCCCGTGTGTTTTTTGTGCCATTTTTGTGACCCCGCTCACCAGATTCAAGATACTTACTGCTATTCAGGTCATACTGAGATAATCCTGTCACTTTGTAAAATTTTGGTGCAACTGCAATTAAAATCCTGTATGTTAAATACAATTCTGGTGCACAGAGGATATTGTAATTCTTGAATATAAAAGAGACCCAGCGGAATGGTTAAGAGGAAGGAAGGGTTGGAATGCAAGGAGAAAATATGTAAATTGGGTATATTGTTAATGGAAATGAGAAGGCTGAGCAGTGAAATGATAACCTAATTCCCCATGAATCTAGACAACAGTAATGTAGATGATGACAAGTTATCCTTTCAGAATACGATCAGAGGTCATGGCCTGCACCTTGGGGACTTAATCCATGGAAACACTGCAGTGGGTTTTGATGCCCAGTTATATCGGGAGCAGGAGTCCCGATAGCGGGTTCAAAACTTGTGTACGAAAAGGTAAAAACGCCATCATCCGAGACGGCCATAAAAGGCTTCTCTCTTATCAAAGAGAGAGAACCGGTGGTGAGTTTAACCTGAGTGTCACATGTGTCAACTAGGGGGTGAGAAGGACGTACCCTCATGGTAACCTCAGCTGGTGCAGGAATTAAACCCATGCTGATGCAATGCCACTATGTTGGAAACCAGAGTCCTGCCAACTGAGCTTACTCAAGGATATATACAGTGCATCTCTTGGAGGCTTTTTAATGCAGCTACTTTGTTAATATCAGGCTTGCATTTAACATTCGTGGTCATGATGATGACCTGCCAAGTGCGATCTCAACTTGAGTATTTCAGCAGCCAGTCCAAATGAGCAAAATGGAACAAAAATGTAATTGCTAGAAAAAGCTCATCAGGCTTTTCCACTCCTTTTGACTGTCCAACTGTTTTTCTGCCACTTTAGGGTCTAACTCCCACCTATCTTTTATTCTTGCCCCCCCCGCCAGCCCACCTCCTCCCACCCTACCTTCTGCATAAAGACCAATCTTTTCCAAGCTATTATCCATTCTGAAGAAGAGTGCAAATGTTAACTCTGTTTTCTAAATATAAATGTTGCCAGACCTGCTGCATTTTTCCAACAATTTGAGTTTTTGTTTCAGATTTCCAACGTCCGCAGTTCTTTCGGTTTTGTGCAAGTTGGAACAGTTGGAATTGTCATCTAGGGAGGAAAGAAGCGTAAGGGTGGAGTTGAGAGGGATACTTCATCTCGGGGTCCTGCGGGGCATTGAGGATTTGGATTGAGATGCTATTCACTGCCAAAGAGTGGAAGAAGCTAAATGGGGAAAATGAAGACAATGTGGTTACCGGATGCACAAGGTGAAGTCAGTAGGTGCCATGCTCCTGAGTCCAGTGTTGGAAGCCCTTCAGTAATCTAAGCACGCAGGAAAGGTGGGAGCAATAGCACGTTGTCCTATATACTAATGACCAAGTCACTTCAATCTCTTCACTCTGCCTCTTGCGCTTTACACCAACACTAAAGCAAAGTAACGTGGATTCTGGAAAAATGAAATAAAAATCAAAAATACGAGCGTTCGTGGAGAGAGAAACTTAATTAGCGTTTCAGTCAATGATCTTTTTGTCAGAATGTTCCACACCAACTTGCAGGTGCATATCCCTTTCTTACTGTCAGTATAACCCCTTCTCTCTGTCATCATTGTACTCCTCGGTTTTATGCAATGCCTCTCTCATAGGCACTCTCAACAAATGGTCTCCATTGGTGGTGGTTAATACATGCCACTGCTCTCACTCATGGAGCTCCTCTTTCCCTCCTTGCAGGAGCAACAAGTGTAAAAATATTGAGAAAGCCAGGGAACAAGAAGTATCCCTCCAGCAGTCTTGCACCTAATGGTAGATGGGAGTCTGACAGCCTGATTATACAATGAAAGCCACATTGCATACATCACACAATTACAGTGACTTGATGATCATATTTCATTTGCTGTTGACATATGCCTGATGAAAACTTTAAAAGTTCTTAACCGGACTGTATTCATTCACATTTTTAATCTCCCACAATATCTTCACGCTTCACCAAGCTATGAGCTGATGTTATGCCTCTTTAGGAATTGAGCAGCTCTTAAAAAGGAGCACAGATCCAATCACCTTCTTAAGCAACAGCAGCAGTCAGCAGCTCAGAGCTGGGCAAGTCTTAGCAGCGGTCAGTTAAAACTCAGAAGCTTAAATCTGCTACATGCAGGGAAGAAGTGTTTAAAAAGCTCCAGTCTCACTGAAGCTTGTAGCGGGGTTTTGGTTAGCCCAGTTGGCTGTAACACAGTGTAATAACAACATTGTGGGTTCAATTACCACAACCACTGAGGTTACCATGAAGGACTCTATTCCTCAGTTTCACTATCACTTGAAGTGTGGTGACCCTCCAGTTAAACCACCACCAGTCACCTCCCTATCATGCAACCCCTATGGTTTCTAACTTTACAAGGAAAAAGCAGAGTTGCAATCTGGGGAAATCCATCAATATTGGACTTCAGTAGTAAGTTAGGATGTAACTACTGAATTTTACAGGAAACTTCTGGGCTCGAAAGCTTAAAAAGTTATTTGTTATCTTTATTAAACAGAGCAATTATTTTCTTGTGCAAATCATTATTATGAGTTGCAGAAAATTTCTTCCATCAAACATACTTTCAAAACTTCAAGATATCAACATAGTTTGAGAGTTTAGAATGTAAAAACTAAAGGGAGAAGATTTTACAAAAATCAGTTGCTCTGAAGTGTAAACGTATAAAAATACCACAATGCCATTGTTTTTCTGTTAAGAAGGACGTGAGTATGTTGGGGAAGCAGTTGAAATGGCATAAATTGTTCATAATTTTTGAAAACCTCAGGAACACCACCAATTAGGGTCAAACTTATGCCAATCACTAATCCTAATTCTTGATCATCAAGTCTGAAATTGGTGAAATGACAACATAAGGAGTTTCTGCAATCTTCAAGTTATTGAAGTTAATTTCCAAAGCTTTCTTGAGAATATTGTTACAGTATGAAGATTTTAAGAAAGCTTAAAGAATTTAAAATTCAAAGACTTCTCCAAAGAGAAAACCGAAGATTTAAATTTCTATTAAAGCAACCACTCACTGCAATATAACAGCTAATAAGATCCATCTTTATCAATAAGATGTAATTATAATTTCAGATAAAAAATTCTTAGTGGAATTTTTCTGAAAAGCTTTATAGCAATTGAATGGAAACTGCACATCAAACTTGTGGCATAGCAGCTGGATATCCAGTAGAAGTTAAATAATTTTTATAAACTTCCAGAATTTAAAATGAACAATTTAAGTAAAAAGAAATGGAGAAGGTTATTACCCCTCCAGACAGATTGAAAACGTACAGATACACCAGATGGAGAATTAAATTGATCAGGGTGAAAGATGCAATTCATGAGCACCAAAATTGTTTCAAGTCTATGTAACAAATCGCAAATTGAACAAGTACAAATGCTTATTTATTCCCTCCCACAGTCCAACGATGTGCAGGTTAGGTAGATTGGCCGTGGTAAATTCCACAAAGCATCCAGGGATGTATAGATTAGGTGTGTTAGCCATGGGAAATGCAGAGTTACAGGGATAGGATAGAGAGGTGGGTCTGGAAAGGATGTTGTTCGGAAGAATGGTGTGGACTTGTTGAGCCAAACGGCCTGTTTCCATACTGTGGAGCTACTATCTATTAAATAAAAAAGAGGTTGGTATAAAAAAAGCTAGCTTAATGGCAGCCACACAACCACTGTTATAAAAGCCCTTTTGACTCATTAATGTCAAAGGCACCTGCCACTCATTCCCCTACCTGCATTTTGATAAATCAGATCATAAGGCTGTGCTCTTTCTCCCAGCTTACAAGCAGAAACTGAATCGTGAGTTTTGGGTTCAGAAAGTTGTACAGTGTTGGTTTGAGATAACAGTTGAGCTCCTATGTGACCACTTGGGAATTGTTTGACTGGTCCAACTTCAAGAACTCAGACACCAACCTGCCACAAACATCACAGACTGCATCAGTAAGTATGTAGAGGACTGCATGCCAAAAAAGTTATTCGGAATGTTCCCCAACTGGAAACCATGGATGAACCAGGAGATCCGCTCCCTACTGAAGCCCAGGTCTGAGGTGTTCAAGTCGGGTGACTTGTCTATACAGGAAATCTAACTACAATCTTCACAAAGCCATTAGGGATGCCAAGAGACAAAACCAGACCAAAATACCAGACTAACCACACAAATACATGTTGACTAAGGCAAGGATTAATGACATAATGAGCTACAAAGTGAAGTCGAGTAGAATCGCTGGCAACAATGCATCCCTCCCTGATGAGCTCAATGCTTGTTTTGAAGAGAAGGGCAGAGAAATGATGTCATCTGCCTCGACAGGCTTGTGTGCACCTGTACCCACAGTTGCCACCACCAACGTCAAATCGGCCTTCTGGTGAGTGAACCGACGGAAAGCGACTGGCCTGGACGGAGTCCCCAGCTGTGCACTCAGATCCTGTACGGACCAGCTGGCGGGTGTATTCACAGACATTTTTAACTCCCCTTACTCCAGTGTGAGTTTCCCACCTGCCTGAAGAATGCCACTATCATCCCAGTGCCAAAGGAAAATCAGAAAATGTTCTTTATTGATTCCACCCAGAGGCTCTGACATCCATCAATATGAAGTACTTCGTGTGGTTAGTAAAGGCACACATCAACTCCAGCCTCCTGGATTGCCTTGATCCCCTGCAATTTGCCTCCTATCACAACAGGACCGTGGCAGATACCACCTCCCTGGCTCTACACTCATCCCGGAAATAATAAGGACACCTGCATCAGACTCAATTAGCTTTAGCTCCACCTTCAACACCATAGTTCTAACCAAACTCATCTCCAGACTCCAAGACCGAGTGCTCTGCTCCCCGCGCTGCAATTGAAACCTCAACTTCTGACCTGCAGACCTCAATCAGTAAGGATAGGCGACACCACATCCTCCACGATAATCCTCAACACCGGTGCCTGGTAAGACTGCATACTCAGCCCCTTACTATACTCCTTATATAGTCCCCATTTCATCTATAATTCCATTTATAAACTTGATGGTGATATCACCATAGAGGTGACACAAACAACAACGAGACAGTGTACAGGAAAGAGAGAGACTGCTTAGTCGGATGGTGTAAAGACAACCATCTCTCCCTCATTGTCAGCAAAGCAAAGGAGCTGGTCATTAACTTTAGGAAGCAGAGTGGAGGACACGCCCCTGTCTGTGTCAATGGTGCTGAGGTGGAGGTGGTCGAGAGCTTCACGTTCCTTGGAGTAAATATCCTGGTCCATCTACGTTGATGCTACGGTTAAGAAAGCACAGCAACACCTCTACTTCCTCAGGAAGCCAAGGAAATTCGGCATGTCCACAATGACTCTTACCAATTTTTATAGATGCAGCATAGAAAGCCTCCTATCCAGATGCATCACTGCTTGGTATGGCAACTGCTGTGCCTGAGACCGCAAGAAGTTACGGAGAGTCTTCAACACAGCCCAGTCCATCACAAAAACCAGCCTCCCTTCCATTGACTCTGTCTATATTTCTCGCTGCCCCGGGAAAGCAGCCTCCATAATCAAGGATTCCTCCCACCTTGGTTATACTCTCTCTCACAGTCTTCCACCGGGCAGTTTGAAAGTGCGTACCAACAGATTCAAGTATAGCTTCTTACCCACTATTATCAGACTTGTGAAGGGACCTCTCCTGTATTAGAGTTGATTTTTCTATGCATCTTCTCTGTAGTTGTAACACTATATTTTGCATTCTGTCATATTACCCTGATGAATGTCATTTTAGGGAAGGAAACTGCCATCCTTACCTGGTCTGGCCTCCATGTAACTCTAGACCTACAGCAGTGTAGTTGACTCTTACATGCCCTGTGGGCGATTAGGGATGGGCAATAAATGCTGGCCTAGCCAGTGACACCCTAATCCCATGACACCCTAATCCCATGAGTGAATAAAAAAATTGTACTTGTGTAAGGTATGATTTGTCTGATTAGCTCGCAAAGCAATACTTTTCACTGTATCTTGGTACATATGACAATAATAAACCAAATTGAAATGAGCGACAGAGGGAGGAAGAGCAATTAAACATGATGCACAAGCAGTAGAAAGTGTGAAGGGCAGGAAGCATTAGTCATTTGGAAGGTTGAGGCCTTCAGTGGACATAATGTGTGCAATAGTGACATGAATCTTGGTGAGATGTATCAGTCGTTCCCCTGTGAGTGTGAGGTAGCAGAGAGAAGGTGGTGGAGTGTGGAAGGTCGTTGATCTTCTCCCTACATTGTATACTCCTTGCCTCAGATGATGTACTGACTTGGACTAACACCTTAATCCTGATTGGCTGAATCTGGTGGACCTGGCTTCCTTCGCCAGTCAGCAGAAAAAGGGATAGTCCTCCTCTGTCATCCCACCCAGCAGCACCTTAAGCTCCCTGCCCAGAAAGCAGGGAACTAATTTGGATTTCTGGGCCATTTCCTCACTGGTCATGTTGAAAAACCATTGTGTAGTGCTCTCCGTAGCCCACAGAATCTGAACTGCTATGCTGCTGGGGTTTAAATGTGGCATCAGTGGCATGAACGTTACAAAGTTCTATTAGTGTTGAGTGTTCCTGCCTTTCTTGCTGCATGATTCTATGGAGATAGGTGCCAGATGCATGCTTAATGATCTGGAGAGCGGATGATTGCATGAGAAATGTCAACTTGGGTTCTGGTGGACTGCTATGATTCTCACTCAAAAAAAAACCCGATGTGTCTGGTTTAGAGTGAGTGTGAGAAGGGCTGTCGGCCTCTGCAACTGCATTGGCAGGATGACTTCCCAGGGATATCAGGATCAAGTTTGGGTCCTTTTCACCTTCATCCATGGGTATTTCAGCCTGTTTGCGGAACTTGAGTTAACTATTTTTTCCCTCCAATATTTAGTATGTATGGACTGTCATTTACTGTCATTGATCCACTTTTTGTCCAGCTCATTCCATGATTTCTCTTTCACTTCTAATTTCGTATTATTTTACCAAGTTACACTTAATTTAAGCCCAAATCAATAATTAAAACTAGAAAGCACAATCTTGTGGGGCAACACCTCTTGGTAACATTGTTACAATTTCCAGACTTAGCCTTTTTAACCCGTACTTTTCATTTAATAAATCATGCTGCAAATTTGGTGTCCATGCACAGCATGTATGCTAAATTCCCCAGAATTTTATCTTAATAACTAACCTTTGTGTAAAAGTTTGCAAGTATAAGTACAAATATATAGTTTGGGTGGGCAAGGTCCACTTGGGTTGTTACTTCTTGAAAGAAGCCAAGGTGGCTGGTCGGATGAGAATTTACCTTCAGCGTTCTTGTTCACTTTTTTATATTGTATTGTGTGAATAATCAAGTCACCCCACTTTTAATTGATTTCATTGTTTTGAGTAGGAATTTAAAAGATTAATATGTCCGTTGTGATACATCATGTGTGCTCCTTATGGATTCATGAAGGTGGTGGCACTTTATCAAAGTAGAAGCTGGATAAGGAGGTAGTGTGTCTCTGGTAATCCTATATGAAAGCAATTCCCTTGTGGCCATTCATCCAAGGCTGCTGTTGATCTAATTTGATATGTTCCAGTCTTGCACAGAGAGGTTTCAACTTGTTTTATACCTCACTGTTTTGAACTTAAATTCTCACTTTTAGATTAAGTCGTTTTGTATTTTTTTAAACTGTTTAAATATGTCACTTGATCTTGCTGCTGTTCAGTGTTTTTAGGGAACTAAGCTAAGTTCATGTAAAAAAAAAATGGCATCTTCAAGTTTCCCTTCAAATCACAATCCATCCTGACCTGGAAGAATGTCAGTCTTCCTTCATGGTCACTTGACGTCCTGGAATTCTTTTCCTAATAGCACTGTGGATAGTGAGAACTGCCGATGCTGGAGTCTGACATAACACAGTGTGGAGCTGGAGGAACACAGCAGGCCAGGCAGCACCAGAGGAGCAGGAAAGTTGACGTTTCGGGCCAGGACCCTTCTTCAGCAGTATGGATGTTCCACACGGATTACGGTGATTGAAAAACACTAACTTCTCAAGAGCAAATCAGGACTGGCAAAAAATGCTGGCACAGCCAGTGATGACAACAACTCATGAGCGAAATGGGGCAGGAGGGGCTGGAAATCAAGTTTCAAGCTCAATTCCAGCACCTTCGTATTTTTACTCTGAAAAATTGTCCTAATTAGCACTCCAGACTGGCAAATTAATTAGGGATGAGCAATCTCATTTGATGAGATTGAGTGAAGTCCTACACCATCAGCATAAGCAATTCTGTATTAAAACAGAAAGTGCTGAAGAGACTCAACGTATGTAGAGAGCGAAACTGAGTTAATGTTTTGAGTTCGATATGACTATTCAGAACTGAAGTGATCTGGAAAATACTGGTTTTTATGCTGTCGACAGAGGGAGAGGAGGAGCAGTGGGCGCAACAGCTGGTGTGGACTCATTTTCTCCTTATGAATTATTTACACCCATTTTACACTTCTATTATTCCTTCACTGCCATGATGTGGAAGTGCTGGTGTTGGACTGGGGAGGACAAAGTCAGAAGTCACACGACACCAGGTTATAGTCTAATAAGTTACTTGAAATCACAAACATTTGGAATGCTGCTCCTTCATCAGGTGAAGTCAGTGATTTCAAATAAACCTGTTGGTGTATAATCTGCTGTCGTGTGACTTCTGACTTTGTCCTTTACCACCACCGATGCTTCATTTTGTCTTTTTCTCCAGGTACCCTCAGTAGCTGTTCCTCTCACTCCTCCCCTTCCTCCGTCAACAACATACAAACCACCATTTTCCATCCCTTTTCGCTTCTGAAGAGTCATATCGAACACGAAAAGTTAGCTATTTCTCCCTCCACATCTGCTGAGTTTCTCCAACATTTTTCTGTTTTTATTTCAGACTTTTGGAATCTGCAGTGTTTTGCTTGTATTTGCTGTTTTGCAATTTTTTTATATGAAGGAGCCATGAAGACTAATGCAAAGAATAATTTGTATGCAAGTTATAGCTTCAGTAGTGATAACCATAAAGAGTGACAAAATGAGAAGAATTTTTTTCAAAGATATTTGTAATTAATTTCAAAACCTTCATTCTAGGAGCAGTTTTTT
This sequence comes from Ginglymostoma cirratum, assembly GCA_024137785.1. Classification (NCBI taxonomy): domain Eukaryota; kingdom Metazoa; phylum Chordata; class Chondrichthyes; order Orectolobiformes; family Ginglymostomatidae; genus Ginglymostoma; species Ginglymostoma cirratum. The sequence continues at coordinate 10,169,663 of JAHRHZ010000058.1, read as the reverse complement.
TTGTGCCTGGTAGACATTGGAACCCATGACAACCTATAGTAAGCAATACGTTCTGATATTATTTAGCCTTTATATAGCAGCTTGCAATTGCCTGGAGGCTTTGCATCTTTGGAACGACAGATCTACAGAGTTGGTGTCTGCTTTCCAGCGTCTAATTGCCAGGAAATTGTGGCTTATGAATTATGCCTTAATGCTCGCTGCAACGTAATTGCAGTACTGAGAACGTTTGCATTGTTCTGCCTGTGTATAACCTTTCAGAAAGTGTGAAGTGTTGCATATGCTTCCCCTAGTTCAATTAAATAGCATCATGTATTTCCTGCCGTTATGGTAGTTTGCTTAGTCCTGCCACTTTAGGGCAAGAAGTAAATGTGCAAATAGCCCATGTGAATAAATTTTTAACGGGCCTTGTAAAAATCTGCTTTGACATCTCACCATCACAAGTAAATTTTTTTCTTCATTCATTCATGGGATGAGGGGCGTTGCTGGCTAGGTAACATTTATTGCCCATTCCAAATTGCCCAGAGGGCAGTTCAGAGTCAACCACATTGCTGTGGGCCTGGAGTCACATGTAGGCCAGACCAGGTAAGGATAGCAGTTTCCTTCCCTAAAGGACATTAGTGAACCAGATGGGTTGATTCATGGTCATTGTTAAATTCTTAATTCTGTATATTTATTGAATTCAAATGCCACCATCTGCTGTGGCGGGATTCAAACCCAGGTCCCCAGAATGTTATTTGGGTCTCCGGATCAACAGCCCAGCGATAATATCACAAGGCCATCGCCTCCCCAATTATGATTATGCAAGTTCAAACTGACTACATCATTTTATTTGATCTGTGGATGTATTTGAAGTCTCAAGTTCTGAATATTTGATTTAAGTATTTAGAATCTCATGTCTTCTTATGTGTTCAGTTCAAAGCTAATACTCATTAAACTCTGTCACTGCATGTTAAAGACATGTTGTTGACCACGTGACATTTGTGAAAATGAGGCTTTGTTTAATCTGAGACGTGTAAGGTTGGCTGCTGTCACTTGCACTGTCATTTTAAATAAGGGGTAAAGTACAGCTTGTTTGGCGAGATGGCTAATGTGTAATGCAGTGTGATATGAATAACGTAGCTTCAATTCCTGCACCGGCTGAGGATTCTCCTTCTCAACCTTTCCCCCTTACCTGAGGCATGGTGACCTTACGGTTAACTCACCACCAGTCATCCCTCTTTAATGAGGGAGCAACCCAGAGAGCATCCTCTGGGACTATGGCCACTTTACCGTTGCCTTTTTCGCTCCAAGATTGCAGTTTTTTTCGTGAAAATGCACAACTTTGACTCCCTGGCAGTGCTGTTTGGCTCAAATAGCTGGACATTCGGTGTGAATTATTTTGATACTGATAGTACAGGATTGGGTTCCCATTCTGTCTAAGATGGATTCAGGATTTGGTTCCTTGCCCCCTCTAACGTGGATATTGTGGTGCTGTGGGTCAGATCGCCTTTTGTCAAAAAAGGGCAAGAATTAAATCATTGTTGTAGAAGGGACAAGTCATCAATTGTGGCACATCTGGATTCTTCAGTTGCTATTTGTCTGCACATTGCAGTTTGTTCGAATGAAGTTACAAAGAGAAATTTATTTGCAAGACTCATAACCAAAGCTTGGCATATGAGGGTAATGTTGCTGGTTGCAATGTTGAAGAAAATTCAGGGCCAATGTCCGTGAAGTCCATTGAGAGTTTTGCCTTGTTCTTCTCAGCTGACACTTCCTGCAGAATAAATATCTGTTTTGCCTGTCCTTTTGTGGAGTTACTAGAAAGTCATAGCATTATACAGCATGGAAACAGACCCTTTGGTCCAACTAGAGTACGCTGACCATGTCCCCAAACTAAATTAGTCCCACTTGTCTGCATTTGACCCATTTCCCTCCAAACCTTTCCCATTCATGTACTTACCCATATGTCCTTTAAATGTTGTGTCTGCACCTGATTCCACCACTCCTTCTGGTAGTTCATTCCACACACGAACCGCTATTTGTAAAATAAAATATTGCCTCTCATGTCCTTTTTAAAAATTTTCTCCTCTCGCCTTAAATATGCCCCCTAGTTTTGAACTCCCGCACCCTAGGGAGAAAACTCTGGCTATTCACCTTCTCCATGTCCCTCATGATTTTATAAACCTCTATAAGGTCATCCCTCAACTCCACACCAGATTTTAAAAGTATAATGTTGGACGTCAAATAACAAAATGCGAGCATGTCAGACTCGGGCACATTTTACAAATATTATGTTTTAACCCCTGGGTTTGATTGTTTTATTTTGTTTCTTTTTGCTTGGTAATAACGCTGAGATTTTACTTTTTCATTGTGCTTGAAAGTTGTTGTAGTTTACTCTGGTAGGGAACTCGTGTCATGACCCAAAAGGACGTTATTAAATGCAATGAAGTCAAAAACCATATTTTGTTTTGAGTTTCTATGCCCTGCTGCATTCTTTTAATATTGTCCAGTGGTAATTGGTAATGGTTGTTGCAATGTGGCTTCTAGTATCAGTGATTGTGATGAGGATTCCTTTTGGCAAACTTAATACATGGTGTGATATCATATTGTTAATAAGGACCATGTAAGCAATTAAACTCTATTCATAAATTGCTCATTAGTGTTTAGTGACGTGAAATTTTGGAAGATGATTGCTTTGAAAGGTGAAAAAAAATCCACTATCACTCACTTTAAAAGTGTGCACTGCCTCCTGTCTTTAAAAAGATGGCAGGCAGAGAAAGACTTTGATAATTTCTAACACCTCCGCACATCAGTTGGACAGTGGCACAGCAAGCTGTCAGTTGCTTTCAGTGCAGCACCATATGTATATTCAAAAATTCACTTTAAGTCATTTGATCTGTCGCTGTATGAGATGGGGAAATAAGTTCTCCCTGGTAATTTCAAAACGAACCTCGTGAATATTTAAAAAGAGAGCATTTTGTGGGCAGTTGTTAGTGATTTAAAATAGATATAAGGCTTTTTTTTTTGCATTTTGCTGTTGTAAAAAATTCTGCAGAAAACAGTTTGTAGCGCACATTTTCTGGAAAGTCATTCAAAATGCCATCCAATTAAGTGCTATTTTTAATGTTTGACCATGTCCTCTGTCAAGCTAAACTCATTTGAAACTGTTCAATCTGATCAACTAGGAATAAACATTAATTAGGTTGTTGTCTAGTTCAAGTAAATTAGGTAAAGTGCTTTGTTATCCCCTGGTCAATGTAAAATTTATTCTTCTTCTGCACCACCAGTTATTGTAAGATGGTTGGATGGAGTGAAATTTACATTTTGAATGGCTGTTTAGTTTCAATGCAGTGTAGAATCACTCAGTTTCCTTCATGTCTCAGATAAGGTTCATTTGTTTGCGTTCTTAACCTTTTTGCCATTTGATGGGAGAGAAAATTATGTAGCTTTCCAGTTATTAGTGACAGTTATTTTGTATTGAGGACAGAGGTCAAAAGAATTAAGGCAGTTGTTAAAAGTTCTTAACAATAACTTTGTGTCTGAACTCAAGTGATCCTTATTTCCCAATGATTCATTGGGTAATTACTGTGGTAGGGTTCATCAGGGAGCTCGTGCCCTCAGTTACTTTTTAACTGAAATGCTGTTACAAAATCGTAATGAAATCCACAACATTTGTCTCTTTCTTTATCATTGCCCATCTTGTGTAAGGTGTGTAGCTGATGGTGTCATTAAAACATGAATTCCTGGTGACCTGCCTTTGATAGCTGATTCTGTTCTTGCACCTGGAATTCTGTATCCAGCTCCTCTATAACTGCGGAAAATCTGAAGAACAGTCATACTGGACTCGAAATGTTAGCTCTGTTTCTCTATCCACGGAGGCTGCCAGACCTGTTGAACACTTGTTTAAATGCTGTGTTTATGTCTTCTGAAGATCTTGCTTTTGTGTTGTCTCCTACCGAAACTGCCAGTCCCATTTTAGGAATTTCCTACAATAAATTCTGGGCAAGTGTGATTGATTCAAAATGTGTTTTTAAAGACAAATGACTTCACACCTTGAGGAAAAGTACTGAGGGAGTAGATGTTAAAATGCAAATTTGCTATTTTTTCATGTTCTCCCTTAAACTGTAAATAATAAGTAATTCTTTAGCTTGTCTCAATCCACCATACTTACACAAATACACAATAACAATCACCTTGCCCTTGTTGCTAAAGTTTCTTAACTATCTGATATCAAGAGAAGACAATATTAAATAAAGAGAAACAGACAAAAGGAGGCATTCACATTACTAAAACCGAAAGCTGTGACAGGAGGGCCAGGAGATTGTCTAAGGATTATCCTGTTTTGAGTCCAGTACTGCAGCCCAGTAATATGAAAAGAAATGGTATGTTGATTATTTTGCAATTGAAGAACAACAACTCACAATTTATATAATACCTTTGACATAACAAAACACCTCTAGGCCCGAAACGTCAGCCTTCCTGCTGCTTGGCCTGCTGTGTTCATCCAGCTCTACACCTAGTTATTTCAGGAAAGCTGTTGACTAGATTTGATATGGGTCACTAAGGAGATATTAGGATAGATGACCAAAAATTGGAGAAAGAGGGAGGCATAAAGTGATGTCTTAAAGAAGAAAATACGGGTGGAACTTGAGAGAAATGTAGTGAGAGAAGTCTGGGGCTTTGGGACCTAGAAGTTCAAAGGAGCAGTGCTCAACAGTGAAGTGATTAAATTCATCGCCATTGGAGGGGGACAGTATTGAAGGGAGCACTGAGATCTTAAGACGTTTGTAGATGAGGAGGAGGTTACATAGACAGAAAAAGGCAAGGCTGGGAAACATTGGAAAAAAATAGTTGTTTTATTTTTAAGGGGTTGTCCGACTGTGAGCCAGTTTAAGTCCATGAGTATAGTGTCAATAGCTGAATGGAGTTTAGTACAAGTTAAGATTCAGGTGGCATTAGTTTATGTAGATGTAAGGAAGATGGGAGATTGTACAGTTGAGCAAAGATGATTGAGTCCGGAGGTAGCAAAGGCATGGGTCAGACTTTCTGAGCTGAGGTCGGGCTGCTTTGGCAGAGATAGCAGTCTCAGTGATTGAGGAATTGGTTGATATTTCACTGTTGTGCCATGTATAAAACTGGTCTAGTTTCTGACAGTGATGAAGGCGAGGGAGGAAGTCAATGGCTTTAGCCATGGAGTTTTTGGCAGTGGGTGAAGAAAAGAGCTTTGGATTGCACAATATTTAGTCAGAGAATATTTCTGTTTATTTAGCACTGGATTTCTGAAAAACTGTCTGATAAATTAGAGGCAGTTTGGTGTGGTAGGGTTCAAATGGTTATAGTGAAATCAGCCTGGATGTAGTAAGCCCACGCCTGTGTGGAACCTGACATTGTTTTTATAAATATTTTCCAATCGACCTGTCCAGAGATGTTTTAACACACCACTGCAGCAGGTGGGACTTGAACCTGGGCCTCCTGGCTTACAAGTAGGGATACTACCACGCATCATAAGAGCCGTAATATTCTGTTTTTGGATCAGGTAATCAACTGATAGTATGTATGAAGTATTAGTCCGTATGTGTTTATTCACCGTCAGTATTCTGGACAGTGTCTTTGCCTTCGAAACAAGGTGCGTGACTTTTAAGTAATTTGTTGAAGCTCTATCTATGTTAGCTATATCTGCGATAAGCTTGAAAATGTTGAGCTTTCTCCTGAGCTGCCCCTTTTCCAGTGTAAGGACTTCCTACTTGATGTTAGGTTCAGTTGGTAATGGTGGTCATGCAAATACATTGTTATCCTTCCTGCCTCCAAACCTACACGCTCCCTGCTGTGTAACCACTTGACCACTTAATGAGTGTGGGTTCCTCATCCTCAGTTATGAATACCAATTCAATTACCACCTCAGCTCTTGATATTGGTCATCTCAGCTGGTGAAAAGATTATCTCCTAGAACCCAGTTATAACATTAATAAATTTGTTTTCTGTTGCTTTACCTTGATGTGATAGGTCAAATGTTTCTGCTAAATGCTCTTTTGACATAGTTTCCAGAAGTAATAAAATTTTACTCCGGTCTTTGTGCCAATACCTATTGCTGTGATTTTAATGAGACTTTATGCTAGACGAGGTCATTATTTTAATATAGTGAACGCTTTAGTGACAAATATTTCAATGTATGAAAAATAGCATTCACATAAAGAGTTTTATCTGCTTTGGGGAATGTCTTTTTGGTACCATAGAATTAGGAGGGACACCATCATTACAGGGAGTTAGTTGCTCAATTAATTTCACTCCAGAATTCACCAGCATGATCCGTATTGGGCAAGCCAGCAGGGTGGAAAAAATTGTTAATTGCAATGTCTGAACATTGCACATTTTGACTTGAGAGACATGAAATTCTTCATGTTCGGTTCTAGGACATCACATTTTACTGTGGCGATGGGAAGACTGTGGCCAGAGATCGTAGCTTGAAGCACCTTGCAATTTTATATCAATGAAGTTGATAAAATTGTTCTAATTTTCTGGACATTTTCTGGATGCTAATCCTCTGGACCACTAACGTCAAAATAATTGACTAAAGGGACAGATCTTCGATTACTCAGTTTGGTAGCAGAACAGGAGGAGGCTATGAATTCTAACAAATGATAGAGCCATTTTAAAAATGCACAGGTATGCAAGGGAGCATAGTTGAAACAGTTGAAGTAGCGAAACTGGATGACCAGCTATACCGAAATATTAATTCACAGGGTTTGGTTGTATGTTACTTACCTCATTAGTCCTGGCTACTAAATTACAGGTCCAAAAGTCCAGAGAGGTAAGTTTCAATCTCTGTGTCATCTACAAGACACATGACAACAATTCCCCAAAGCCACTCAACCGCATCTTTCAAATCCATGGTAACTACCATCAAGAGGTACAAGGGAAGCAGGCACGTGGAAACACCACCATCTCCAAGTGCCTGTCTAAATGATGCACAGTTATCACTTGGAAATTTATCTGACTCCTTTTTTGCTGTGTCAAGATCCTGGAACTATTGAATAGCATTGCACCGCGTGGACTGTAGTGGTTCCAGAACCTGGTCAGCTGCTGTCTTTGTGAGGGCAGTTAGGAATGGGCAGGAACCGTTACCATTGATGATGTACCTACAAACACAGCTGACTTTATAACTTGCAAGTAAAAAATTCACCATCGCTTCCACCAAGCCATCTGTTAGATCTCATACGTTCAATGAGAGTCCGAGACTGGTGGCAGGTACCAGGTGACCTTCATTGCGATTTACAGCTTTAGTTAAAGCATAGCAAAAAGGCACACAAAAACTTCAGATTGTCTCAACCTATACAGTTTAAATTTAGAGCACACCCCCCCCCCGCCACACCGCCTTGATTACTATTGGTCAGCAGTGTCAAGTAACTCTGTAACTGGTTGTCTGATACAGCATTTTACACAGCCCAAGCTTGCATCAGCAATTTCAGTGTATTTCCAATTAAGCTAGTCCTATCAGTGAACAACCAAGAAATAGACAGGCTTGTGGTCCACCCTTGGACCTTCATCATTTTTGTTTATCTTTCAGACTTTCTTATCTTCCTTCTTGAGGCTTTTCACAATTAATACTGTATTCAAGTAACATTAGCCAGCTGCACCATGTTAACTGCCAATTAATTGGATACTTGCCTATCATTTCAGGAACCTTTTTAAATTCTTCATTACAGGGAATACAAAAGAGTATTGACTTTTGATCAGTCCCAACAAAGTTATGTGGTTTCATCTTATGTTAGAATTCTTTAGGCAACAAATTGTGTCTTAATGTGTTCATTCAGTCCACATTCCAATGTTTGCTAATCTCTGTATTCATTCCTCCCTGTAATAGAGGGGGCTGCTTTTACTGTCTGAAACTGGTTTACATTTCTTCCTGTAATGCTTTTAGTGATTTTCTTTTTATATATATGCGGATCTGTAACTACTTCGGAATCTATGTCTATGATTATCTGAAGAATCTTAACTAAAACCTACTCTTAATATTATAACTGATTGATTAAAAAATTCAGGAGAAACAGCTAATTAGTGTGAAACGTTCTTACCAATGTAAGCAACTGCAGTTGCACATTCTATGTTAATCGAGACCCAAGCGTTCTAACAACTTTGAACCATGTCCTGCTGCATTAGCCACAGGCAGTCTTTGCCCCTTTTGTACTGCTCAGTCATGGGCAGTCATAACATCATCATTTCCTTGGACTTTGTACTGGCCTGCATATTCTCACTGAAACAATTTAAAATGCAATTATTATTGTTCTGCTTCTCATTAACGTTGGCGATTGTGAATTGGTTGAATTAGGGCTGCCATTCAAACTGTCACAGTATGGCGTCGTAGGCTTGGTATAATGACAGTAATCTTATGTTTATGTAAAACATGCCAATATTTTAAAACAAACCCTTGGGTTATTTTTAACATGAACTTCTCACAGGGATGATAAAAAAACAAATTACATAATTAACGTTTGTAAGTTATAATAGTTCTGGTTAATTTCTAGATCTTTGCATTAGATTTTTGCGCCAAAATTTCTTTGCCTTGCTATCTAAATAAAAGCTCAAAGCTACATTAATTATACTTTAACATTAATAATGATGAATATCATTTCTGTGCTAATAATACTTGGACAAGTTGGAAATGCATGAATGCTAGTGATGATACACCTACCGACATACATATTTTTAATACTTGCTTGACCATTTATTCCAATTATCTGGGACTGATTCGAAATGGAATAGAGAGCTCCTATTCAATTATTTATTAATTGGTTTTAGGCTAGATTCGATGAGGTCATATCAAGCAATTTGGACTCATTATCAGAATCTGTTTTTTGCAAGATTCCAACGTCCCATCCAAGAGTATAACATCTATAGGCAGCACCAACTTGAATGAGAGCAAAGGCAAGAACGCAAGGAAGCAATGGAGAAAGACTAAAATAGAATTCATTTGCAGGTTATCAGCTGGAATTATAATGTTTCATCTTGCCTTTTAAAAAGGGAATGAGGAAGAAGCATCAGGAGATCGAGGTCAGAGCTAACACAGAGAGGAACAAGCCATCGACCTTGTCTATGTGAAAGTAAAAATCCACAGTCTAACACAAAGAATTGAATTAACAGGGCTTTAAATCTTAGATAAAAACAGAAATAACTGGAGAAACTCATCAGATCCAGCAGCATATATGGGGAGAAAGCAGAATCAAAGTTTTGGGACCAGTGCCATGGGTACCCACATGGGCCCAAGCTATGCCTGCCTCTTTGTAGGTTACGTGGAACAATCCCTCTTCTGTACCTACACTGGCCCTAAACCCCACCTCTTCCTCCGTTACATTGATGACTGTATCGGCACCGCCTCATGCTCCCACGAGGAGCTCGAACAATTCATCCACTTCACCAACACCTTCCATCCCAACCTTAAGTTCACCTGGACCATCTCTAACACCTCTCTCACCTTCCTGGACCTCTCTGTCTCCATCTCGGGTAACCACCTAGAAACCGATATCCATTTCAAGCCCACCGACTCCCACAGCTACCTAGAATACACCTCCTCCCACCCACCTTCCTGCAAAAATGCCACTCCCTATTCCCAATTCCTTCGCCTTTGCCGCATCTGCTCCCAGGATGTGGCATTCCACTCCCGTACATCTCAGATGTCCTCGTTCTTCAAGGACCGCAACATCCCCCGCCGCAGTGGTCGAGAACGCACTCGACCGTGTCTCCCGCATTTCCCGCAACTCATCCCTCACACCCTGTCCCGCAATAACAACCAAAAAAGAATCCCCCTCGTCCTCATGTACCACCCCACCAACCTCCGGATCCAACGCATCATCCTCCGACAACTTCCGCCATCTGCAATCCGACCCCACCACCAAAGGCAATTTTCCCTCCCCACCCTTGTCTGCTTTCCTGAGGGACTACTCTCTCTGGGACTCCCTTGTCTGCTCCACACTCTCCTCCAGCCCCACATACACCCGGCACTTTTCCCTGCAACCGTAGGAAGTGCTAAACCTGCCCCCACACCCCCTCCCTCACCCCCATCCCAGGCCCCAAGAAGACGTTCCACATCAAGCAGATGTTTACCTGCACATCTGCTAATGTGGTATACTGCATCCGCTGCACCTGTTGTGGCCTCCTCTACATCGGGGAAACCAAGCGGAGGCTTGGGGATCGCTTTGCAGAACACCTGCGCTCGGTTCGCAATAAACAACTGCACCTCCCAGTCGCGAACCATTTCAACTCCCCCTCCCATTCCTCAGATGACATGTCCATCCTGGGCCTCCTGCAGTGCCACAA
>JAHRHZ010000058.1:10142557-10154373 GCA_024137785.1 Ginglymostoma cirratum | reverse complement strand
AGGAGCAGGAAGGCTGACGTTTTGGGCCTAGACCCTTCTTCAGAAAAGAAGAAGGATCTAGGCCTGAAACATCAGCCTTCCTGCTTCTCTGATGCTGCTTGGCCTGCTGTGTTCATCCAGCTCTACACCTTGTTATCCCAGTGTTGGGATTGATTTAGGTCTTAAGGAGATCAATGGCACAGGGCATTGTTGAACTACTAAATGAGTAACTTTGTCTGTTTACCAAGGGAGATATTGCCTTCTAGAGTCACGGTGAAAGAGGAAGGAGTTGAGATACTAAATGGGCTATAAATTCACGAGATATAAAAAGGCTGATTGTTTAAATTTGAAAAATGACCAGGATACATCTGACATTGCTGAGGGAAGTAGGTGAAAATTATGCAAGTACTGGCTATAATTCTTAATCTCTGCAGAAACAGGGCGATCCAAAAGAACTGGAGAATTGCAAATGTACATTTATTCAAGTAATGGTGGGAGGATAAATCCAGTAACTGGAGACAAATTACTTTAACCAGTTAGCGTGAAAGTTCCAAAAAAAATGACAAAATTGATGCTAACGTGGACAAGTAGAGGTTAATGTATTACAAGCAAATTGTCATTAACAAATTTTTTTGGGATATACCGAATGTGTTTGATGAGTTTCTCAAAGGCATTCACGAAACATCACATGATAACGTTGTCAAGAAAGCTGAAACCAGTAGAAGAAAAGTGACAGTGACAGTGAAGTTTCTGAAATCTGCTGAGTGACAGGAAACAAATTGCTGTTGGACAGCAATTTCTTGGACTGGAAGAAGGTAGACATTGGTGTTACAAGGGGCCATGTCTACAACTATGGCTTTTTTTTCCCTTGGTTTTATGTTCATGCTGTAAACTTGGGTATAAAGGGAACAACATTCAAATTCGAAAATGGCGCAAAACTGTTGTGAAGGGGACAAAAATAGAATACTGGAGGACATAGGATGGTTGATGGATTGCGCAGACATGTGGCAGATGAAATTTAATGCAGGGCATTGTGAAGTGGTACATTTTGGAAGGAAGAACCAGGAGAGGGAATGTGGGGAAAATAATAAGAGTGTAATTCTAAAGGGGGTGCAGGGAGACAGAGCTGTGGGTATGTGGCTACAAATCATCGAATGTGGCAGGTCAAGTTGAGGTATGGGTTAAAATAGTTTATGCGATCTTAGTGTAATCAAGGCATAGAGAAAAAAATCAATGAATTTATGGCAGATTTGCATAAAATACTGTTTTCGAGTGCTGTTTTGCACAGATTTTTCAGCGACCTGTTGTTAATTATTTGTCTGCTACAATGCTTTGGGTGTTTATACCTTGGAAATTGTTTTGCAATGTATATACTTCAAATGCCTATTAAATGGCTTGTGCTGCACTCTTGCATGTCTTGCCAATTACAAATATCTGGAACTCAAAATAAACAATACATCAGAGATTTTCAACCTCTACTTAATGTTAAATTCTCTCTCAGAAATTCATACCGTAAGCAATGTTGCCTTTTAGAAAAAAAAGTGACTGGAGATTACTGTAGTAGTGATAATGGCAATGAAGTGAGACTATAATGCACCCCATCCTTCAATGACAAATTTACACAAAACATTCTGGAAAACAACTGTTCAACTCACTATAGTCTTACTGAACCATAGGGCTACTCTCTTATTAGAGAGAGATGACAGGTCGTGGTTTAATCTGAGGGTCACCACACCTCAAGCACAGAGAGAGGTTGAGAAGAAGAATCCTTCATGGTAACCTCAGCTAGTGTAGGGATTGAACCCATGCTTTTGGTATTACACAGCTTTGCAAGCCAACCATCCAGCCAATTGTGCTAAACCAACACTTATGCAAAACTAACTTGGAGTTGTTTGAGGAAGTAACAAGTAACATAGATAAAAGGGAAACCTGTAGTTGTGGCATACTTGGATTTTCAAAAGGCATTTGGTAAGGAGCCACAAGCTTACACCCTCATAGTATAACCCTCATAGTATAAAAGGGAAATATATTATCATTTTTAGAGGATTAATTACTTAACAGGAAGCTGAGGGTACGGACAAGTACATCATTTTTCAGATTGTCAGCTGTAACCAGTGGAATGCCATGGGGCTCAGTGCCTCAACTACTTACAGTGTCTACAAAAGACCTGATATATGAGACCAAATATATGGTCGCTCATTTTGCTGACTATAAAGGTAGGCAGGAAAGAAAATTATGAGGAGGACATGAAGAGTCTACAAAGGGAGTTAGTTAAGACAAGTGAGTAGGCAAAAACATTTGGCAGATGGATTGTAATGTGGAAAAAGGTCAGCTCATCTATGTTGGCAGGAAGAATAAAAATAGACAGAATGTTATTTAAATGGAGACAAACTGCAAATCTCTGCAGTACATAAGGATCAGGATGCCCTGATACATAACACATGATTGCTACTGGAGGAACACAAGAACAGGAGTGGGCCATTCAGCCTCTCAAGCCTGTTCTATCATTCAATGAGATCATTGCTGATCTCTGGCCTAACTCTATAAACGTGCCTTTGGCCCATATCCCTTAATATCTTATCAAGAAGGTGAATGCACATGGGATACAAGGTCATTTGATGAAGTGGATTCAAAAATTGCTCAGTTGTAGGAGACAGAGGATGATGACAGAAGGCTGCTTTCATGACTGGAAGCCAGTGTCCAATGGCATACCACAGGGATCTCTCCTCGGTCCCCTATATTTCAACATTAATATAAATGACGAAGAAGACTGTGCGTAAGTTGGGGGTGGTGTTGGATTAGTAAGTTTGTGGATAACACAAAGATGGTCAGGTGGTTAATAGCGAGGTTTAGTGTCTTGCTGTGCAAGAAGATATAAATGGGATGCTCAACTGGGCAGATACATGGCAGATAGAATTTAACCCTGAAAAGTGTGCGGTGGAAGGAGTAATTTGATAAGCAAGTATTGAATGAATGGCATGACACCAGGAAGCTGTTTGGAACAAAGAGACCTTGGAGTGTTTGTCCATAGGTCTCTGAAGGTGGAAGGGCATGAAAAAGGCATATGGGACTCTTGTCTTTATCAGTCAAGCCATAGGTTACAAAAGCAGCATAGTCATGTTGGCGTTTATAGAAATTTGGTGAGAAGACAGCTAGAGTACTGTGTGCAGTTCTGTTTGTCACATTATAGAAAAGATGTGATTGCACTGGAGGGTATGTGGAGGAGGTTCACCACGATGCTGCCCCTGAGATTGAAAATGTAAATCATGAGGCAAGGTTGGATAGGCTCGGGTTGTTTTCGTTAGAGCAGAGAAGACTGAGGGCAATCTGATTGAGGTGTACAAGATTGAGGGGCATTGACAGGTGGATAAGGAGTGGCTGCCCCCCTTAGTTGAAGGATCGGTCACTGGGTGACACAGGTTCAAGGCGAGGGGTGGAAGGTTTTGGGGATGTGAGGAAACCATGAGGGTGGTGACAGTCTGGAATGCACTGCCTGGGAGGACAGTAGAGGCAAATTACCTTGCATCCTTTAAAATGTAACTAGAGGAGCAGTTGCACAACATTCAAGGCAATGGGCCAAGTGCAGGTAAATGGGATTAGGTTGAAAGTCAGGTGTTTCTCATGTGTCAATGCAGAATCCATGGGCTGAAGGGCCTCTCTGCACTGTATGAGTCTACGATTCTATAATGTTATCAAATATATGACATAAAGATCTCTGTACGGTTATAAAATTACATTCAACTCATGGCTATAAATGTTGCACTTCTGCTGTTTGTTACAAAGCCATCCTTGAGTAATAACAGTTGAATCTCCCAGCATGACTAAACATAGAGAAAAATATTATCAAGATAGTTCCTCCTTGACAATGTATTTGACAGGACATGCTGCTCTGAACAGCCCGAACATAAATACTCGAGTAATATTTGATCTCGTGTCATTGTTAACCTTAAAATTTTAGCCTGAAATCCTCTATTTTTCTCTGAATTTGTGCTAGTTTTAGATGTAGGGGTAGTGAGAACAATCTACTGAGTCTTTTTCACAATTGCTGTTTTCTCGTTGAAAGGTCAGACGTAACTGTCAATAGCTTAGGCTTGCTGTTCCCACTAGTTCAACAGTCCCAAGGACCCAGCATTCACTTCAACCCTTCAAGTATTACTTAAAGCAATAGGGTCATACAGCACGGAAACAGTCCCTTCAGCCCAACTCCTCCACGCCGACCAAGTTTCCTAAACTAACTGGTCCCATTTGCCTGCATTTGGCCCGTGTCCCTCTAGACCTTTCCTATTTGTGTACTTGGCCTAATGTCTTTTAAAACTTGAGTACAATATAACCCCTTTTGCCTAAAAATCTCGTCCCAAAAACATTGCCTTTACACAAATGTATATTGAATTTGATGCTTTTTTTTCTTACCTTTGATTCATATTTGTAACTCGTGGTTGTTAACTTGTAATCCTTACTTATGACATCAAAAGAACAGTCTCACTATCATTTATTGTTTTTAGAAATCCAACTGTCGCTTTGGAAATATTTTTAATTCATGAACCCATTCACCCTCCGGAACATTTGGGTTCATATTATGTACGCTGCACTTATGTACTTTTCCAAACAACAAAATTAAATAAAGACTTTTATAAGTATGAATCGCCTCCACTGAACAGAATTTGACCATCTTCATTGTGCTGTTTCACCTACAGCCCTATTTAAAAATGTTTTTTTTTTAAATTCCGCTGCATCACAGACAATACTTCAATGCCTGTAAATAGTCTTTGGAGACTAAAGATTGCTACAATTTTCTTCTGGTTTATTGCTTGCAAAACCTTTTATCATAAGCATGATTATGTTTGCAAAGCATATATCTGCACTATGGCTAAGGATTTGCAGCACAAATTTGAGATGATTCCCATTTGTGTAGTGGAAATTAAGCAAAGCAATTTAACCAGTGTAACACAGTGGGAGGACAGATGATATCCCCTCAGGATTCAGTCTACACAAATGTAAGTGCTCATTTTGTTTTACTTTAGTCATTTCACTTTGTTGCTTCGATTTTGATCATCATGTCTGTCTTATCTACTCTAAATAAGAAACAACAGTGCATTGGTTAGCTTAAAAGATTGAAAGATTTTTTTTCCCAATGAATGCACTTTATTCTCGTGAAAAGACATCTGAATATTTCTCAGGTGTTCATTTTTATTTCATCAGTGGTTCTGGTGAAGTAGCAGTTAGTGCTGGAATAGTTTACCATATACTTGGCCGAAGCTTGTGGAGGCACTTGAACACTTACTAGATCAGTAGTAGGTCATACCTGTAGAGAGCTGCTGACCAGTCAGATGCTGGAGCTCTTCTGCACTGTTATTATCTCAGTAGAGGCCAGTAACATTTCCAAATTCTTACAAGAATCCAAGAAAGTAGCCACGAGATTCACAGTTTGAATCAAAAGCATTTTGCGATACCAAAGGCAAGAAACATGAATCTGAATATCTGCGCTCCTTCTTTAATAGCAAGTTATGTTGAAGATAAGCGGAGGCTTGGGGACTGTTTTGCAGAACACCTGCGCTCAGTTCGCATCAAACAACTGCACCTCCCAGTCGCGAACCATTTCAACTCCCCCTCCCATTCCTCAGATGACATGTCCATCCTGGGCCTCCCGCAATGCCGCAGTGATGCCACCCGAAGGCTGCAGGAACAGCAAATCATATTCAGCCTGCTAACCCTGCAGCCCAATGGCATCAATGTGGATTTCACAAGCTTCAAAATCTCCCCTCCCCCAACCGCATCCCAAAACCAGCCCAGCTCATCTCCACCTCCCTAACCTGTTTTTCCTCTCACCTATCCCCTCCTCCCACCTCAAGCCACACCCCCATCTCCTATCTACTAACATCATCCCGCCCCCTTGACCTGTCCGTCCTCCCTGGACTGGCCTATCTCCTCCCTACCTACACTCACCTTTACTGGCTCCATCCCCGCCTCTTCGACTTGTCTGCCTCCTCTCCACCTATCCTCTCCTCTATCCATCCTCTATCCGCCTCCCCCTCTCTCCCTATTTATTTCAGAACCGTCTTCCCCTTCCCCATTTCTGATGAAGGGTTTAGGCCCGAAACGTCAAGTTTTCCTGCTCCTATGATGCTGCTTGACCTGCTGTGTTCATCCAGCCCCATGCTTGTTATCTCGGATTCTCCAGCATCTGCAGTACCTTTTATCTCTCATAACTGTTTCTCTTTTGTTTTTACTTTTTAACAAAGAAGAAAAATTTTCAGCATTTTCCAACTTGGTAACTCCCAAGCTCTGTGATGTCTATGACCTGGAGAGCATCAGGCATATGGGAGCACTACCCCCTCTAAGTCACGCAACTGTCTGACATAGAAAATGGTCACAATTGCATCATTTCTTTCGAGAGAAACATAACCCTGAACCATCTACCTAACAGCATTGTGAGAATACCTTCAATTCACTGGCTTCAATGTTCACTTGAATATCAAGAGGATAAGGTGCAGCATCTAAATATTGGGCATCAATCTCAAGTGGCAGAGAGCGCTGCTGAATGAGTGGTGGGGCATGGTGCATAGAGTAGTGTGAGAGGCTGATGGGGTGCTGGGTGAGATGCATAATCTGAAAATGCTTTCACCCGATGTTCAGTACCACATTAGACTTTTTCTGGCAATGTTGAAAGTTTAAATCTAACCTCTCCCAATTCCCACTTCATTCCAGAGATGGGTATTGAGGGCATCCTTGTCCTATCGTGGGACAGTGCTGTCTCTCTTACCGCTCACCTGCACCACCAATGCCTCTTGTACCACTTTAGTCTCTGTTGATCTCTCTGCCTGTCCTGGTGTTCGGTTTATAAGAATTTACATTGCAGTTTTTTTTCTACTTTCTCTTAAGTGATAGCCACCCTTTCAAAATAAGCTAGCAGGGTAGGATGTGATGCAATACAGTTCCTCCACACTGTGTCTACAACTCTAATGCATTGTTCACAGGAGGTGAGCATTGAAAATGCAGGGACATGTACCACAATCATTCACAAATTCACCCACTTCCTTTTGAATTGGTGCAAACAGGCAGCAAATAGTTTTTCCACCCAAAAATGAGCAAGAATCTATTTTAGGCTTGCTGACTACAATGATTGGAGAAAATGGTTTACCTTCGCCTTTCAAGTGCAATTAGGAATGGGTCTTGAGTTCTGCCATTCTTTTCTCATGAAGGAATTTCAAAAACCTTCTTCAGTGATCTCCAGTGGCATCTTGCTTTCTATCTTTGTGGTGATGGCATGTATGCTGAATCGTCTTGAATTTTCTTCATGGTTCTATTGATATTTTAATGTTGGATATGTATTTTCCTGAAGCTAAAATTAAGAACTGCAATTGCACTCATTAGTTTGGTTTCCCATACACTTTCTACTGATCCTTAAGACCCTAAGAAATAGGAACAAGACTAGACCATTTGGCTCCTTGAGCCTGCTGCGCCATTCAATAGAATCATGGCTGATCCAACATTCTTCAAGTGCACTTTTCTGGATTTTCCCTGTAAGTCTCGATCAAAAATCTATCTATTTCAGATTTAAATATACACAAGAACTCTGCCCCTACAGCTTTCTGTGGCAGGGAGTTCCAAGGCACTCAACTCTCTGAGAAGAGAATCCTCCTTATGTCAGTCCTAAATTGGTGCTCCTTTACTCAGACTATGCCATCTGGTCTTAGATTCTCCAAGGAGGGGAAACATCCTCTCAGCAGTTACTATGGCAAGTCCCTTAGAAATATTTCAATGAGATCACCAGGGGGAGGCGGTGGCCTAGTGGTATTATCGCTGGACTGTTAATCCAGAGACCCAGATAATGATCTGGGGACCTGGGTTCAAATCCTGCCAAGGCAGATAGTGGAATTTGAATTCAATAAATATCTGGAATTAAGAATCTAATGATAACTGTGAATCTATTGTCAATTGTTGGAAAAACCAACCTGGTTCACAAATGCCCTTTAGGGAAGGAAACTGCCATCCTCACCTGATCTGGTCTACATGTGACTCCAGACCCACAGCAATGTGGTTGACTCTTAATTGCCCTCTGGAAAATTAGGGATGGGCAATAAATGCTGCCTAGCCAGCACACCCTCATCCCGTGAAAGGATAAAGGAGATCACCTCTCATTCTTCTAAAGTCCATTCAGTAGAGCCCCACCCTATTTAGCCTTTGCTCGTAAGATGATTGGTCCATACCAGGAATCATCCTCAACCTTCTCTGAACTGCCTGCAATGAAATGATATCTTTCCTTGAAATAACAGGACCAAAACTGGTCACAGAACTCCAGATGTGGCCTCACCAACACTTGAACAATTGCTGCAAGACTCTTAGACTCCCACTCCAACTCCCTTGAAATAAGGGCCAACATCCCAATAGCCTTCCCAAGTAGCTGTTGCACCTGTCTGCACATGTACCTGCAAGTCCCTTTTGTGTTGCTGCTTTCTGCAGTTTTTTTTCCTTTTAAATAATACCATTCTTTGTTCTCCCTTCCAAAATGAACAACTTCCATCTTCCAACATTTATACTCCATTGTCAACTTCTTGCCCGCTTACTTAAGCTGTTTGTATCCCTTTTGCAACTTGCCTTTCTTTGTGTCATCTGCGAATGTCCTATTTTATGAATAGTTGTGATCTCAGCACTGCTCCCTGCAGAACATCACTGGTCATGGGTCGTGAATCTGAAAAAGAAGCCCTTGTCCCCATTCACTGGTTCCTGCCCAATAACCAATTCTCTATCCATGCCAATATACTACCTCCAACACTGTGGGCTCTTATCTTATGATTTAACCTTTTGTGAGGTATCTTGTTGAGGTACTTTAAAGAAGTCCGAACAAACACCTCTGGTGGTTCCCCTTTATCCAGTCTGGCTGAGACTTCCTTGAACAACTCTAATAAATTAGTCAGGCACAATTTCCCTTCTATGAAGCCATTCTGACTGTGCTTGATTAGATTATGATTTTCCAAATATCCTGCTATTATTTCCTTTTCATTGATGACAATGCATTTCCAACAATAGATGTTGGGATAATTGGCTTACAGTTATCTGCTTTTTTGCCTCCCTTTTTTGAATAGGGGCATCACTTTGGCAATCTTCCAATCCTCTGGTACTTCTCCAGACCCCAAATTTTTTTTTTTTGAAAATCAGACTAATGCACTCACTATCTCTGTAGCTATATAGGATGGAAGCCATCAAGCCTGGGGGACTTGTCTGCCTTTAGCCCTATGAATTTGTCTAATACCACTTCTCTAGTAAAGGTGATGGTACTTAATTTGTTCCCTGCTCCCCCCCCCACCCGCCCTAACCAACCCCACATTCTTAAGTAATAATGGAATGATTGAAGTTTCTTCCACGTAAAGACTGTACAAACCTGTTCAACTCCTCTGTTCCCCACAACTGCCTCCCCAGGTTCATTTTCTAAGGGACCTATGTTTACTTTGACCTCTCTTACATTACTTGCCAGTTTGCCTTCATAACTTGTTTTCTTGCTACTCACTATCTTAGTCCTCCTTTATTGGAATCTGAATTTATCCCTGTCTTCAAGGCTATAAGTTCGTATGTCTGAGCCATTGGCACAGTGTTCAAATTGTAAATCTCTGTGTTTAAGGCCAAAGGCAAAATACTACGGCTGCTGGAATTCAGAAATAAAGAAAATAGTAAAGAAAGGAAATATTTAGCAGGTCAGATAACATCTACAGGGAAAGAAACTGAACCAGGGGGTCTGTAAGTTGATTGACGTTGAATGAGTTGTAATTGTCTAATGTTAATTTGATGACCTTTCATCAGAATATTTTCAGACCTGTACTCCAGCTAAATTGCTCTTGACTTATAAACAATGAATTTCATTGTTTTCGTAGAGTAAAATTATTCGTTTTTGCAATTGTTCGATGCAACCTTTGAGGATGTCTTTTTCCTTCAGCTTTTCATAAGACCACAGTGAGAATTCTCGCCACAATTGGGTTCCATCGTGACACATCAGGTACAAACTTTGGTTTTTTTGTTTTGAAGGTTATCACCTGGTTCATTTAAATCTCCCTTCTCTGCTTTTTAAATTAAAGCATTAACACTAAAATCATAAAAGTTGTTCAACTATTCAGTGTTTGTACTGTGATGTTCCATATCTAATTTCAGGAACACAGCAGGCCCCCTTGCTAAAATATGTGTGCACTTAGAGATAGCATTATATCATGTGATTGATGCATACATCCTGTCAATATTACGAAAGTACAATTTTTTTTTGTGCTTGCTAAGGAAGACTACTTGAATGTTAAAAGGACAAGATTATAGATATTTCCTCTTGATGTATTTTCATAGGTACGTTTAAAAACAAGCCAATGGCAGACTGTGTGTGAAACAAACTGTTTTACCTTTTTCCAAAAGAAATCTTTCAAAGAATTGATAGAAGAACTGAGGAAGCAGAATTTTAGTGATCCCAGTGAGGCAAAATACATTTTTATAATCAACATATAAATTTGCTTACTGCAAGGTAATCATTTCATATCTGGGTTTCATGTTTAATGCAGTACTGTTTGAGTCATTGTTATTAGTGACTAGTTCTTGATTGCAATCAAAATGATTTGTCATCATCATCTTGCATAATTTTTAATTGAAGAAAAATTCATGACTGCTTTTGGTTTATTCTGATTCAGCGTTACATATTTTTAAGTGAAAATTTACAAACGCTCTATTTATATGTATGTACAGTTTTAGCTCATCTCATCATTTTTGGGAGTAATCATTTCCTGATGATTTTTCCTGATAATTTGTAGAAAGAAGTATCCTTCAATTGACCGTTTGATGTCACAGAGGCTAATCGAATGCGAGTTATGCCTGTTTACTTTGATTAGATCCTGTGGCCTGAAACTAGCATGGTTTTAACTTAACAGCACATTTGTGAAGAGGCTGGAGCTTCTCAATCAATGGTCATATAACAGAACTTGCCATAGAACCTGTTTTACTTCTTTAAAAAAAATACGTCCTACTCACAAAGATCTTACTGTCTCTGTAGTATGACTTTTCCCTTTCCCATCTTTAGTACGAATCTGGTCAAAGGAGCCAGTAAGTTCATGTATATTAATGCTTATAGGCATCCAACCAGAGTGGTGTCACCAACCAGGATAAACAGCCAATCACATTGAGGTATTCTCATTGACAAGAATGCAAGAGGTCTTCCTTGAGCATTTATTCAGCTTTATAGAGGAATAAATGATACAGATATGCTTTAAACCAAATAAACTTTGTGAGAAGGAGATGTTGCAATTTAGAAAGAAGCTACTTGAACTCATTGCCTTGTGTTGACACAGTTACTTTGGTCAAGCAGTGTGGTTGGATGTGGGGCCAGATTTGGTGGATTCATGAGCATTCTGGGTTTGTGTTCAGAGCAGGTTTTCTCAGAGACTATTGATCTGGTTTAAAGTTTTGGCAAAGATCTGTAGCTATCCAACAATGAAGGTCATCAGTTTAACTGGGGCAAGGTAACCATAGTAGCCTAAGCCAAACGTAAACACGCAGGGGAATTCCTAGCGGCATGGTTCTCTGCCCGTAAAGCAATTAACAAACACATAGGTTTGTATATGGAGCCCAATTCTATGTAGATCAAAATCAGAAATTAATCTACTCACCATAACGGTCTGGACAGTATAAATTCCAAGAGGAGTAGAATAACATCGCTTCATCGGAGGCTCCACTGATGATTTCACTAGCATGCTGACAAAAGATCTGAATGAGACAAGCCAGCTCGGCGAGCAAGTCAACAATCTCATTGTTCAGGTAAAACGTTGTGGAGCTGGATGAACACAGCAGGGCAAGCAGCATCATAGGAGCAGGAA
>JAHRHZ010000058.1:10128229-10142157 GCA_024137785.1 Ginglymostoma cirratum | reverse complement strand
CTGGATGAACACAGCAGGGCAAGCAGCATCATAGGAGCAGGAAAGTTGACGTTTTGGGTCGCGACCCTTCTTCAGAAGAAGGGTCTCGACCCGAAGCATCAACTTTCCTGCTCCTCTGATGCTGCTTGGCCTGCTGTGTTCATCCAGCTCCACAACGTTTTATCTCAGATTCTCCAGCATCGGCAGTTCCTACTATCTCTGTGACAATCTCATTGTTGATCTGGTTTTTCAGTCTGGACCAGTTTTCAGCATGCACAACAAATCTCAGGTTCCTGGGCAAGTGGATAGCCTGTGTGTGAACAATACAGGGGTAAGAAACCACCTGACTACAAAAAGACAGCATCTCACTCCTGGGAAGATGGCTGGCTATTCCCACTCATCATTTACCTCTAAGCTGCTGCCTCCAATCAATGATTTAAGAGACTAAACAATTAGAGTGCCAACTACATCATGTCTGGATTAAAGCAATGAAATGACTTGGAAGGAAGAGGTATGGGGATCAGTCTGACTCAGCAGAAACAAAGGACACCCCGCTGTCCTATGGTGCTATTGAACTGCATTCCCTGAATATTTTTTCTCCACCACATCCATAACATCTGTTTAATTTGTTGATTATTACAATCTGTCTGCTTGTATACTGTGATAACTCCTTCAAGGCCCATGGGGGAATGACTAATACATCTCCCTATAGAGCTCCCTTGGTAACAGGCAATATCCTGCCCAACTGGAACTCATCACCCGAGCCTGGGTTCCAGCAGCAAACAGACTTAAAGGGCCGTCCTGGGGCGCAGTGGTATGTCCCTACCCTGGACTCGGAGGTCCAAGTTCAAGTCCTACTTGCTCTGGAGGTGTTATTAATATCTCTGAACAGGTGAAAAGTAGTCTTTTTTTTTTAAAAAACATATGCAGACCCGCTGATGTGTCTTCAGAACTGTCTGTCCGAGATTGGGTCCAGCCTTTATATGCCACGAGTAGTGGCTGTATTTCAGTATTGAACAAGAGGTGATGTTCAGGTTGGCAACATGTAATTAGCTAAGTGCCACAGAAAACAGTGCTAGATTTATTTACAATTATTTACAATAAATAGTAATCACCTAGATAAGGGACGTGATATATACTATCAACAAGTTTGCAGAGGACACAAATAAGTGAGAAATCAAATGGTGAGGATGAGATAAAGGGTTTTCAGAGGGATATAGACAGGCTAAGTAAATGGATGAAAACCTCGGCAGATGGAATATAATGTGAAAAAATGTCTATAATGTGAAAAAAATGTCAGGTTATGCACTTTGACAGGAGAAATAGGGGAGCTGATTATTATTTAAATGGAGAAGGACTGCAGAAAGCTGCAGCACAAAGTGATTTGGGGATCCTCATCCATGAATCACAAAAAGTTCATCAAAATTCAGGTAATGGGAAAGGTAAATGGAAAGTTAGCCTTTATTGCAAAGGGGTGGAGTAGGGTTAACTATACAAGACATACCTAAAATGCTGTGAGCAGTTTTGGTCCCCTTATCTAAGGAAAGATATATTACATTAGAGGCAGTCCAGGGAAGGTTCTGTAAGCTGACCCTCCGTATAGAGGGATTGACTTATGATTGAATAGTTTGGGCCATTCTTGGAGTTTGGAAGAATGAAAGATTACCTTATTGCGACATAAAGATTCTTGGGATGGATGCTGCAAGGTTGTTTCTCCTTGTGGGAGAGTCTAGGACCAGAAGGTATAATTTCAGTATGGAGTCTCCCATTTGAGATAAATGAGGAGGAATTTCTTCTCTTGAGGGGGTGAATCAACGTAATTCCTTACTGCAGAGGGGTAGCGAGGCTGAAGCATTATCTATATCCAAAACTGAGATTTCTTCTTAATCAGTAAGGACTATGAGGAAAAGGCAGGAAAGTGGAGTTGAGGATTATTACATCAGCCACAATATCATGGAATAATGGGCTCAATGGCCTACTTCTGCTGCTATATCTTGTGGTCTTATGACAATGGGAGAAATTTGACATTCCACAAATGAAGTTATTGTTTCACGGTCAATTAGGTTGTTTAGTTATGAACTTGGTTTGTCATTTAAAAATCCAATTACACTGTATTCAACAATATACAATCCTTTCAAGGAAGGATTAAAGCAAGACTAATCATATGAAAGGGAGGAGAGTCTTTGTCAGTTCAGCAATCATCACCTGATTGCAGCCAAGTAAGGAGAGGGAGCCTTGTGACCTCTGTGGGTAAGATCCAGACTCATTGGCAGAACTTGTGCATTTCAACATGTTAACTGTGTGGCCCAGATTTTCTGACCAGTTTTCCAACATTGAACAGCAAATCATATTCAGCCTGGGAAACCTGCAGCCCAATGGTATCAATGTGGATTTCACAAGCTTCAAAATCTCCCCTCCCCCAACTGCACCCAAAACCAGTCCAGCTCTTCCCCGCCTCCCTAACCTGTTCTTCCTCTCACGTATCCCCTCCTCCCACCTCAAGCCCCACCCCCATCTCCTATCTACTAACCACATCCCGCCCCCTTGACCTGTCCGTCCTCCCTGGACTGACCTATCTCCTCCCTACACCCCCACCTACACTCACCTTTACTGGCTCCATCCCTGCCTCTTTGACTTGTCTGCCTCCTCTCCACCTATCCTCTCTTCTATCCATCTTCTATCCGTCTCCCCCTCTCTCCCTATTTATTTCAGAACCCTCTTCCCCTCCCCCATTTCTGATGAAGGGTCTAGGCCCAAAACGTCAAGCTTTCCTGTTCCTCTGATGCTGCTTGGCCTGCTGTGTTCATCCAGCTCCACACCTTGTTATCTCGGATTCTCCAGCATCTGCAGTACCTGTTATCGTGTTATGTACTAACCTTGTCAGGAACTTGGTGTGTAAATGTTAGGTCAGGAGCGTTCCCATGGATTAGCATTGTCACCATGCCCCTGCTGGTGTGTGTGTGTGTGTGTGTGTGTGTGAGATCCATCGCTGCTCTATCTGATGGAGTTAAGATTTTTTTCATGCAATGCTAAGGCAAATTAATTTTTAGGATGTGGGCATTGTTTGGAAAGTCAACACTTATTGCTTATCCCCTCAGTGCCCTTGAGAAGGTGGTGGACACCCTTCTCGGTTCAAGGCCATCTTGTGAAGCCTTCAGGAATGTTGCTGAGTAGGAAGTTGAAGGATTTTGGCTTCACAATGGTAGAAAAATGCTGATTTACATCAATGTCAGAATGATGTGTGACTTGGATGAGAATGTGCATGTTTGCGTACGTTTGTTTATTTTGCCCCATACTTCTAGATTATAGGAATGATAATGCTGAAGAAATTTTCGCAAACTAGGGAAGTATTCTGCAGATAAAACACAAAGCAGCCATGGTATACCAAGTGTCACGGCAATGGATCAGGACTGCCAGACAGCCTATGAGTCACTGAGCAACATCCTGTCAGGGACACATAGAATTTCGCACCTGTAGTATGTCAGGGAAACTTTGAACATAAAGAAGAACATACCAGGAAAAGATATAAAGGAATGACCATCTACTATACCTCAACAGAAGGCCATCTCTTGCAAGCAGTTAATGTTTTTCTCCTTCCAGCAATATGTAAATAAAGAGTTTAAAAAATCAACTGGAACCCTGGTCTGTGTGCATCAGTGGAAAAAATCATGCTTGTGAACTGAGGTGCCCTTATGTTCCAGTCCTGGTCTGAGCGCTAATGTGCTGTGAAGGTCACAGTTGAAGAATCACTCACTGATCACTCCTGCATTGTAGGTAGAAAGACTGTCTCAATTGGAGTGCCAGCCAGTCAGAAGGGAATGGGACAAAAAGAACCCTGTCACTGTGCTGCCAGCCTACAACCATTAATAGCAAATCAGTCAAAAGGATTTCAACTGACTGCAAAGCCAAGAATCCTGAGATTGGCTGTTTGACTATCAACAGTCCATGCTCCATGGACCTCTTGGAAAGACTGATCTGAACAAATCAAAAATCAAAGAACTGTGGATGGCGAAAATCAGAAGCACACAAATTGCTGGAAAAACCCAGCAGGTCTGGCAGCATCTGTGGAGAGAACGGACAGTTAATGTTTCAGGCCCAGTAACCCTTCAATGGAGCCCAGAGTTAGAACCTAGAACCCGAAACATTAACTCTGCTTTCTCTTCACAGCTGCTGCCAGACCTGCTCAGATTTTCCAGCAATTTTTGTATTTGTTGTTGTAGACTGATCAGAATTTTACTGATTCATTTCTTATTCCTAATGTGTGTGTCTACGTGTTTGTGTTTATTATTTATTCTTGTATGGTAACTAATAAAGTTGTGCTAGATGCCTGATGAAGGGTCTAGGCCCGAAACGTCAAGCTTTCCTGCTCCTATGATGCTGCTTGGCCTGCTGTGTTCATCCAGCTTCACACCTTGTTATGCCTGATTAAATAGCCGCATTAAGTAATGGTCAAATAAATTCATTTGATCTGAGGGAAAGGCCTCCAAAAAAGAGGATCATTTTAAAAATTAAACTTGTTATGACCAACCAAGGGGACTGGTGCATTTAAAAGAAAGAAAAAGTGGGGCCAGTTCATCCCTCCTCAGCTGGGAGTTTAACAATTTGGGAAATCCTATCTAGAACTGTAATAATTTGGGAAACACAGCTTCAGGGTTTGGTTGTAACACAGTGGTGAATGTGGTGAGGTTTAGACGAATGGTGAAGCACCAATCAGTTGCACCACTTTTTGTGGATAGAATCAAGCTTCTTCAGTGTTATTTCAGCTGAGTCCAGACAAGTGAAAGAGATTCCATCACATTCATAATTTGTGCTTTGTCAGTGGTAGGGAGACTTTAGGGAGCCAAATGTAAGCCAACTCTTACAGAATACCCAACATTTGGTCTTTTTGTTATCATAACATGCATACACCTGATGCTGTTCGTTACTTTTCAATCATGATCTTGATGTGGGGAGCTGGAATTCTATTGAATGGCAAAGGGGGATTGACGTGTCCTCTTTTGGATACCAATCAAGGACTTTCAGGGGTGGGCAATAATTGCTAGCCTCATCAGCAATGCCCACATCCCATGAAAGAGTAAAGGCATTTATATTATCATATATTATGACGCATCCGGCTTGATCTTGCTGAAGAGTGGTCTCAGTATCAGTTGTAAAAGCTCAAATTGACATTGAAGCCGGGAAGAATGAGATGTGCTCCACTCTGCTTTGTTCCAGTACCCAGGCAAGTTGAGATAGAATGGAAATACACCCTTAGCTTGGGCATGAGTTATATGCAAGAGCTCCTTTTGATGTTTCCTCCATTAATTGAAGCAATTAAGAATTAATTAAGGTCAATGGAACTTCAGATTTTAATACAAAGAAGTTGGAGTTTAAAAATAAGAAAGTCTTGTTACAACTGCACAGGTTGGTCTCCAAATTTAAGGAAGAATATATTGGCACTGGAATGGTTCAAAAGAGATCCACCAGGGTGATTCCTGAGATGAAGGGGTTGATTCATCAAGAATGGCTAAATAGGTTTGGTCTTTATTTATTAAAGTTTAGAAGAATGAGAGCTTATTATTGAAACAGGCAACATTCTGAGGGGGCTTGAGAGGGAAGTTAAGATGTTTCCACCTGTGGGGAATCTCAAACTTGGATAGTTACAGAATAAGGGTGCACTCGTATAAAGCTGAGATGTGAAGGAATTTCTTCTGAGGGTAGTCAATATCTCTACTTCTCTGCCCCACAAAGTTGTGGATGCTAGATCGTTGAAAGTATTCAAAGAGAAAATGGATGGAGTTTTGAAATAGCAGGGAATTGAGGGCTATGAGGAACTGTCACAAGAGAGGCCTGATGCAGATCTGCCATGATCCTATTGAATGGTGAAGCAGGTTTGAGGGACTGATGAAAACCAAAAGAACTGCAGATGCTGTAAATCTGGAACAAAAACAAAGTTGCTGGAAAAGCTCAGCAGGTCTGGCAGCCTCTGTGGAGGAGACAACAGAGTTAATGTTTTGGGTCCAGTGACCCTTCCTCAAAACACTTCTGAGGAAGGGTCACCGGACCCGAAATGTTAACTGTGTTTTCTCCTCCACAGATGCTGCCAGACCTGCTGAGCTTTTCCAGCAACTTTGTGTTGAGGGACTGATGATCTAATCCTGCTATTTCCTGTGATGATGGTTTGGGATTTCCTATGACTATGATCAGCCAGTTTCTATTTACATCTGATGTAGAATGAAGTTGATTTTAATTGCTTCTCCCATTTTCTCTCATTATTAGCAGCATTAATCTCATTAAACATGCAGTAAATTTAGCCTAATCCTCTGACAATAGTGCTCTTAAATAAATTTGTCTAATTGATTCAAAATCCGTACTGACATCATTAGCTGCAGGCTAACATTTTTGAGGAATATTCCAATTTTACAGTTAAATTTAGCTGGTCATTTTTATTGCTTTGACTGAGCTAGGAGTGAACTAATTGCTTTCCTTGTTCCACTCCCCCATTGATTCCCAAAAAGCTTAAGTTTAAATTTGGAGGTGGTATTGACAAAGTTGTCAAATATATACAGCTCAGTGTCAGAAACAAGTCAGCCAAGTTCCATAAATAGCAAACAAAACTTTTTCAAGTAAGAATGTAAAGATTATTAGTAAAAAGTATAAATTGTGCACAATATACAACTCTCCTTCTTTAAAACTGATGGGTCAGAACTGTAAACTCTTCAGAATGTTATCTTAATAATACTCTGGCTAAGTAACAATTACATGCAGAAAAATAATTATTCTCAGATTATCCAGATGTATGTTTGCAGCCAAAGTAATTTTGCTCATAACTGTTGGCATGGGACTATCTTTCTGGACCCTTTACAACTGGTTGAATTTGATTTTCTGGCCAGCGTGGAGCGGATCTTGTGCTCTACTTCAGGAACCTTTCACTTGTGGGGATGAGATCTTCCAGTGGCTTTGCAACTCTCAAACTTTGAGATGGGTTTCATCCTGACTTGGATTCATAACACGGTTTCTTCACACTTGCTAAGTCCAAATCCTGGAATTCCCTCCTGAACAGTGTGGTGGGTGTAACTACACCACATGGACTGCAATTATAATTTTTTAGACTAAACTTCTTTCCACAGTTTGATAAGAATTTATGTACCACATAGGTTAGAACAAATGACAATCAAAGTAATTCTTTTTTGAAAGTTGCCTTTTGTCTCTGCACTTAGACATTGTGCTATGCTTCC
Source organism: Ginglymostoma cirratum (assembly GCA_024137785.1). NCBI lineage: Eukaryota > Metazoa > Chordata > Chondrichthyes > Orectolobiformes > Ginglymostomatidae > Ginglymostoma > Ginglymostoma cirratum. Next base: position 10,134,961 of record JAHRHZ010000058.1, on the reverse strand, counting down.
TTTCCATTTATTCTAGTGTAGTGCATGAAAGTTTTAATTATTTTTCATTCAGACTCCCGCTAATTCTTTCCTGTACCTCAGTGTTGCTTTTCCAGACCATTGTATATTTATCGAATAGAACTATTCAGTGATTACTTTAACGCTGGTCTTCAACACTCCCAGATTGCCAACCATTTCAAGGACATGGGTCAATATTCAGTTTAACATAGGATTGATCAATTTTCCTGATTAGCCATCTGGGTGAATGGAGGTAGAGGTGGCAAAAAAAGATAACAAACCGTTTGGACAGACAACATTCCCTTTGTAACATGTGCATACCTGACCCCGTACCTTTATAAAGAACCATTGTTCGATAAACAGGTTGCATACATCCAAAAACAATAAAAAGGAACATTGACAGTGGTGGTAAATTGTGATTCAAATATAGTAAGAAGCAGTCAATATTCCCATTGTGAACTATGATAAATAGTCCTCCTTCTGTTTCTGCAGTTTGTTTCCAGGAAACTAAATTTTATCATTCTCTTACTTCTTGAAAAAAACAATGCAACCCCTTCTTGTTTTCAAAATGAATTGCCATGGGTATTTTTGTTATAAATATATTCTTTATCTGGTAGATGCTTATTAATATGTAATAATGTAATAAGTCACATTTTAGTTTATGATCATAACACTATTTGGAAAGGTACATGAACAGAGCTCAGTGGTTAGCACTGCTGCCTCACAGCAGCAGGAATCCATGTTCCACCCTCGGGCAACTGTCTCTGTGGAGTTTGCACATTCTTCCCTTATCTGCATGGGTTTCAATTTCCTCTCACTGTCCAAAGATATGCAGGTTAGGTGGATTTGCCGTGGTAAATGCAGGGCTACGGGGTTAGGAGGTGGATCTGGGTAGGATGCTGTTCGGAGGGTCGGTGTGGACACCGAAGGTTCTATAGCCGGCTTCCACACTGTAGGGATTCTGAGATTAGAGGGATATGAACTCTGTGACTCAATGTGGTCAGTCATATCAATGCTAGCTGTCATTCACTGGCACAATTGATTCCCAACAGCAATAGTGTTATTCCCTAATTGTGCCTGAACAAGTAAGCTGTTCCCATCTCCTCTTTAATGATACATATAACCACTAGAAAATAACCACTGATAGCTGAAGCTAAGTAGTAACTGGTAATTCCTTTTGCAAATAGCACAAGCTCCATTGGACACATTCCCTGCATTCCTGGTCAAAGTAGGGAATGATAGGTGTATGCAATCCTAAGTATGAACTTGGGTAGAATTTGAGACTAAAACAGTTTTCCTGTTGAGTAGTGGATCAATAGAAAGACTTCTAAGAAATACTGGATACATATTTACTCAATAATGGAATTGGAAATTACAGAAATTGGCCTGGACTTGAAGTCTAAATGAGAAACAACAGCTGGTGTTGTGAAGGGTACAAGTACATGAGAGCATAATGTGGTTGGGGATAGATAAGTAATTTAAGAACCTACATTAGTTGGCCATTTGGCCAGCCCCTTGTGCCTACTTCATCATTCAATAAGATCATAAACATCAGGCACACCTTCCCCCCACAATCCCTTCATCCATTTAGAATCCAAAAGTCTATTAGACTTGAACACACTCAAAGACATCCACTGCTGTTTACAGTAGAAAATTTCAACCATTCAGAACCTTTCAATTGAATTAGTTTCTCCTCATATCTGTCTGAAATGGCTGCTCTGTTTTTCTGAGCCTGTGAACCCTAATGGTAGACTCCCCAACAAGAGAAAACAACCTTCGAGCAGTTATCTTGCTAAACTCCTTCAACTGGCTTGAATCTTCTGAGAGCAGTGATTGCTGTCAGCTTGCTGCTCTTGCACCTATTTTCCTTCCCTGCGTTCTCCATTTTTTGGCCCAGGTTCCATTGTTAGAGGTTTCAGAGATATGCAGCTTACCTTCAATCCACCTGAATCCTCACAGTGTAGGATCATCATTGTGAGGGTAATAACTTGTAAGTTGGAGTGTCGCAGGGATCAGTGCTGGAGTCACTATTATTTACAATAATTGTTGATGACTTGGATGAAAGAGTTGAATGTACTATTGCCAAGTTTATGGATGACACAAAAACAGATGGAAAAGCAAGTTGTTCCAAAGAGTCTGCAGAGGGACATATGCAGTTTAAGTGACTGGGAAAAAAACTTGGCAGATGGAATGTAATGTGAGAGACTGTGAGGTTACATATTTTGATCGGAGGAATAGAAGAGCTGAATATGATTTAAATAGGGAAAGACTGCAGAAAGCTGTAGCACAGAGAGATTTGCACGTTTTAGTGCATGGAATCACAAAAACCTGGTAGCCAAGTTCAGCAGGTAATATGGAAGACAAATGGACAAGGCATTAGACAAGGTATGGCTGGAATACTGTGAACCGGTTTGTTTCCTTTATTTAAGAAAAGATAGACTGTCAATGGGAGGCAATGCAGAGAAGGTTCATTTGGTTGAACCTGGGTATTGAGGGACTTTGTTATGAGAAGTTGAGTAATTTGGGCTTGTATTCAACTGAGTCCAAAAGAATGAGAGGTCACCTTATTGACACATAAAAGATTCTTGGGAGGTGTGGGGGCGGTTTGATAGAGTAGATGCAGAGAGGTTGTCTTCCTTTATTGGGAATATGTGTGAACAGATGGCCTAATCTCAGAATAAGGTTTGTTCATATAAGTTGGAGATGAGAAGGTTTCTTTTTGACTAGTGAATCTATAGAATTCTTTATTGCAAAGGCCTGTAAACGTTGGGTTGTCGGGTGTATTCAAGACCGAGGATAGATAAATTTTTACTCAATAAGGGAGTCGATATGGGGATAAGGCAGGAAAGCGGAGTTAAGGATTATCAGATCCGCCATGATCCCATTGAATGGCAGAGCAGGCCTGAAGGGCCAAATGACGCACCTTTGCTCCTACATGTTTTGGTCTAATGTGACGAGATTAAATGTTCTGATGCTTTATTGATGAGTTACAGAGAGGAAGTAAGTAGGAGAGGAGTGTGAGTGGCAGGTAAACGCGTGAGGACAAGATTGTGTAATGAGGTTGGGGAAAGGATCTGGGGTTGTGCTGACTGGGTTGTGGTCAGAGAGAGATGGCAGTTGTACAGTTATTCGGGATTAAATTCATCTGGCGTTTACTGAATTGTTACCAAGGTAAGTGAATCAGTGATCACTAAAGGCTTCTGGGAGACTTTTCAGAGGGTTCCAGATGCAAGGAAATTTCCCATTGGAAATGGTCATTGTCAAAAGTTGTGCATCTTTTGAAATACATCTGATATCTGACTATCCCTATAGTGGATGGTCTGATCCATTGTGCCCAGTTTCTGGAATCTCAAAGAAAGTACATGTGAACCATGGTGAACCAACATTGTACACTTGCCAATGTGTTGTACAGAGAGAAGGCTACAGTTGCATAAAGAGGATTGAGCAAAAGGAACTATTCACATCACAATAGAGAAAGCGAAAAGAAGGTTTGAATTTGTAAAAACCTATCATCAATTTCATAAGCCAAATATTTTGTCATTCACCCGGGATCCTAGGGATTGAAAAAACCATCAATGGAAATTTTGCACGAGAAGGGTTTGGAGAAATTTTACTAAGGCAGTGGTTTACTGGTGAATAGATTGCTTTTCCATAAGGAATGGTTACAGAAAAGAAATTGCATCTTTCGTGGAAAAACTGGCAAATATTTGAAGCAGGGAAAGCTAGAGCAATATTCAGAAATTGGAAGGCATTAATTTGCTTTCAGTTTTTAAATTAGTTTAAACTTTAATTTGGGCTGTATGGCTTCCTTCTTTGTGTAAATGTTTACGATTCTGCTGCACAGTTTTAATTGCAATTAGGAAGTGCTTATGCAGTGTTTTGACTTGGAGACTGTGGTCCACCCACAGAATTTCATACAGTGAGATGAACTTATTTCTGTGGAAGGAGTAAACACGATGGTTGTTTCCTAACCCATGTGTTTTCCTTTCACTCTTGTTATTTTCTGGTTTGGATTTGATTTCTCTTCGAGCAGGATTTACTTCCATTTGCTGATGGAAATTTCAGGGTTTTCTAAGCTCCAAACCTGCCAAGGAAAATAATTTTTTAGAGAACAGTCTTCAATAGTTTTTAAAGAATAATACTAAAATCTGTGCAGTGTCTTTACTTGCATGTTGACATCAAAAGAGTAAGTATATGGTGAATATGACCAAAAGTATTACAGAATTTCCAACAGTCTCATTTTTGATTATAGTCTGAAAAGGCCTACTTTAAGGGCCTGTGTTAAGAAATATGCATAGTTTAGTGTAAGAGGAAGTAATTACCGGTATTTCACAACTCAAAATATTTCAATTTGCATGAAGCGGCTTGCAAAATACATTGGGGAACAGAGGGACGAAAGGCTGAATTTTTTTCAGGTAGTGTAAGGAGTGAAGGAATTCTTTGTGATAGGTGACTGTGATAAATTGCTGAATAACTTGGTTAGTGATAGGAAACTGTATACTATTTGATAAGATTAATTGTTCAAATTTAGATTATGTTAGAAGTCACGTGACACCAGTGATTTTCACCTGACGAAAGAGAAGTGCTACGAAAGCTTGTGATTTTAAATAAACCTGTTGGGCTATAACCTGGCGTTGTCTGATTTCTGAGCTTGCCCACCCCAATCCAACACCGGCTTCTCCACTTGAAATTTAGATTTAGAGAGGATTTAGGAGACGTCCAAAGCTAGATGTGAACAAGGATTGACGGGAAAATGTCCAACTTACTCCCATTGTGAAATATATATAAACTGAAGGCTAGGAATGAATTGGGTGGGGTATGAGGTATACGGAGGGGGATGTCATTGCAAAAGTACAAAGTGGAGATCAGGAACAGGAAAGTCATGCTTTTTAGTGCAATTCTCTTAACCACGTAAAATGCTGTTTCTGTTTTCTATCTTCTCTGCCTGACTCTCATGTGACTGATTGCCATGGTGATTCTGTAGGCTTTGCAAAGCAGCACAATGAAATCTAATGTTCCATGTTCTTAATGCTTAATCGCTTCTGAAAAGGGGGAGAAAAGCATAACCTCAGAAAGACTTTTGAGTTATGTACTCATCATTGATTTTATAAATTTTAAAACAGATCTCCCTTGATGGCTTAATTTGTTATTTGTCAACTTCCTTAGTTATTGATCATGTCATCTTTCTCCAGTGCTTCTTCTACAGCTGGGTGGGACTAATCTTACTCTGTTTCACTAGTGGCTACCCGATTGTGGCTGAAGCATCCCTAGTAGAGATGTACAGCACGAAAACAGACCCTTCAGTCCAACCCGTCACTGCTGACCAGATATCCTAAGTAAATCAAGTCCCATTTGCCAACATTTGGCCCATAGCCCCCAAACCCTTCCTATTCATATTCCCATCTAGATACCTTTTAAATGTTGTAGTTATACCAGCCTCTGCCACTTCTGGCAGTTCATTCTATGCACGCACTACCCTCTGCATGAAAATGTTGCCCCTTAGGTCCCTTTTAAATCTTCCCCCTCTCACCTTAAACCTATGCCCTCTTGTTTTGGACTCCCCCACCCCAGGGAAAAGACTTTGGCTAAATAAAAACCAAAAGAACTGCGTATGCTGTAAATCAGGAACAAAAACAAAGTTGCTGGAAAAGCTCAGCAGGTCTGGCAGCATCTGTGAAGGAGAAAACAGAGTTAACATTTTGGGTCCGGTGACCCTTCCTCAGAACTGAGGAAGGATCACCAGACCCGAAACTTTAACTCTGTTTTCTCCTTCACAAAGACCTTGGCTATTCACCCTATCCATGCCCCTCATGATTTTACAAATAAGGTTACCCCTCAGCCTCTGACACTCTGGCTAAAAGATCCCCAGCCTATTCAGCCTCTCCCTATAGCTCAAACCCTCCAGCCCTGGCAACATTCTTGTAAATCTTTTCTGAACCCTTTCAAGTCTCACAATGTCCTTCCAATAGCAGGGAGACCAGAATTGCACACAATACTCCAAAAGTGGCCTAACCAATGTCCTGTACAGTCACAATGTGACCTCCCAACTCCAATACTGAATGCACTGACCAATAAAGGCAAACAGACCAAATGCCTTCACTGTCCTATCTTCCTACAACTCTACTCTTAAGCAACTATGAACCTGCTCTCCAGGTGCTGCAAGTTCAGCAGCACTCCCAGGACCTTACCATTAAGTGTATAAGTCCTGTCCTGATTTGCCTTTCCAAAATGCAGCACCTCACATTTATCTAAATTAAATTCCATCTGTCACACCTCTTCCCATTGGCCCATCTGATCAAGCTTCTTCACCCTCCACTACACCTCCAATTTTGGTGTCATCTGCAAACTTAGTAACCATACCTCCTATGTTCACATCCAAATCATTTAAATAAATGATGAAAAGCAGTGGACCCAGCACCGACCCTTGTGGCACACCACGGGTCACAAGACTCCAGTCTGAAAAGCAACTCTCCACCACCAACCTCTGTCTTCTACCTTCAAGCCAATTCTGTATCTAAATGGCTAGTTCTTCCTGTATTTCACATGATCTAACCTTGCTAACCAGTCACTATGAGGAACCTTGTTGAACACCTTACTGAAGTCCATATAGATCATGAGATAAAAGGTACTGCAGATGCTGGAGAATCCGAGATAACAAGCATGGGGCTGGATGAACACAGCAGGTCAAGCAGCATCATAGGAGCAGGAAAACTTGACGTTTCGGGCCCAAATCCT
>JAHRHZ010000058.1:10105332-10123229 GCA_024137785.1 Ginglymostoma cirratum | reverse complement strand
CTAGGCCCAAAACGTCAGCTTTCCTGCTCCTCTGATGCTGCTTGGCCTACTATGTTCATCCAGCTCTACACCTTGTTATCTCAGATTCTCCAGCATCTGCAGTTCCTACTATCTCTGAAACTATTTGAAAGTTTACAGTTTCCGGCAGAGGCTTTACTTGAGAAGGTGCCCTTTTAAAAAGATGTGTGAGAGTGTACAAATTGTTAGATGCATATATCTGTGCTGCAGGCATGTCTCAGAGAATGATTATTTCAATAAATTGACCAATCTCACTTTGGTAGGCCTTTTGAGATTCTTTTTTGCTCACCTGGAAGTTGCCCTCTAATTTCAAAGACTGCATTTATCAGCTTCATCACCTCCTCCCATATCGGCCTGAATGTTTTTAGTTCAAGAGACTGAATACAGAAAGGAGCTTGGTGACATGGTGCAATGATAACAACCTCTCTCTCAATGGCAGCAAAACAAAAGAGCTGATCATTGAGTTCAGGAAGAAAGGAGGAGGAAACGCCCCTGTCCGCATCAACAGAGTGGAGGTGGAGAGAGTTGAGGGCGTCAAGTTCCCAGGAGTGACGATAACCAACAACCTGTCCTGGACTTCCCATGTAGATGCGACTGACAAGAAGGCACAGCAGCACCTCTTCTTCCTCAGGTGGCTCAGGAAATTCTGCATGTCCATTAGGACCCTCACCAACTTTCACAGATGCACCATAGAAAGCATACTGTCCGAGTGCATAAGGGCCTGGTAGAGTAACTGCTCTGCCCAGGACCATAAAACTACAGAAGGTTGTGAGCACAGCCAGACCGTCACTGAAGCCAATGTTCCATCCATGGACTCCATCTCTACTTCTCACATTTAAAGAGATATTTCATAATGTACAGAATAGTTGCATTACTACAAAAAACAGACACCGAAGGGTTAGACCTGCCATCTGTGGTTAACTAAAAAAGTTAAAGATGGTGTCGAACTTCAGATAAAAGTATATAATTGTGCAAAAACATGTTAGCACATTGCTTGGCATTTTTGTTAAAAGTCTGTCCATTGACAAAAAGTACTAGGTTTAGTATATGAGAAAGAGCTGACGAGAAATATAAAAACAGGTAAGCATTTCAATAAACATTTAAAAAAGGAAAGAGTTGCAAAATGCGTGTTGATCCAATGTAAGGGGATATTTGGATTTGATTAGGCATGGCAAATTAATTGAACAGATATTTTGCATTGTATTCTCTACAGAGAACACTAAGCAACATGCGAGAAACATCTATAAATCAGGAATTGGAAGGGAGGAAGAAACTCTGGAAAATTGCAATCTGCAGAGGAGTGTTACACAGTAACTTGTTAGAAATTCCGGCTGACAAATACCCAGGGCCTGATGGAATTCACAGTAGGATCTTCAAAGAATTGACAAGTGAAGTATTGGTTTTAATGTTCCAAATCTCCCTTGATTTGGAGAAAGATCACATTAGACCGAAAAGTAGCAAAAAAAAAGGAGGGCGACAGAAAACTACTGGCCCATTAGTGTGATATAAGTAAAATATTAGAAGCTAGTTACTAATAAATAAAATATTAGAGCAGGACACTTGGATAAATTTAAGGTTATCAGGCAGAGTCAACATCATAGATTGTAGAATCCCTACAGTGTGGAAGCAGGCCATTTGGCCTATCAGGTCCACACCAACCCTCTGAAGAGCATCTCACCCAAACCCACCCTATCCTTTTATTTCCCATGGGCATCCCTGGAGACTTTGGGCAATTTAGCATGGCCAATCCACCTAATCTGAGGAAACCCATACAGGTACAAACTGCACACACAGTCGCCCAAAGGTGGAATCAAACCTGAGTCCCTGGGGCTATGAGGCAGCGGTGCTAACCACTGAGCCACTGTGCTGCCCCATGTTAATTTTACAGACAAGGTAATTAGATTCTTGGTCAGCAAGGGAGTGAAAGTTTCCAGGCATAGGCAGGAATCTGGGCTTGAGGTTACAATCAATCAGCCATTGTCTTCTTTAACTGCAGAACAAGTACGGGGTGTTGAAAAGCCTGCTGCAGGTTTTTGTCTGTATGTTGTTTGTGTACATCACCTATCTTCTTGTACTGCAGATTGGTCTCATGGGTTGGATTTCTTTAATTAGACCGCTATGGATCCCATCATTGTGTGCCTGGTCCCCTGCAGAAACTTCCTGTCCTCTTCCACCCACCGGATCAGGCCTTACTAACCATATTGAATAACTTGGGAGCTCTCACTTTGGCTCTCGGCTCAACTGGTATCTTCGGTTCCTTCTCTGAGCTGTTTGGAGACCGTTCCACTGGCTACAACTGCCTGAGTTCATCTCCCCTTTAAGAGGGGAAGGCTGTCGCTAAGATATAGAACATAGAACATAGAACAATACAGCGCAGAACAGGCCCTTCGGCCCTCGATGTTGCGCCGCCCTGTGAACTAATCTAAGCCCATCCCCCTACACTATCCCATCATCATCCATATGCTTATCCAAGGACTGTTTAAATGCCCCTAATGTGGCTGAGTTAACTACATTGGCAGGCAGGGCATTCCACGCCCTTACCACTCTCTGAGTAAAGAACCTGCCTCTGACATCTGTCATAAATCTATCACCCCTCAATTTGCAGCTATGCCCCCTCGTGCTAGCCGACGTCATCATCCTAGGAAAAAGACTCTCACTGTCCACCCTATCTAATCCCCTGATCATTTTGTATGTCTCTATTAAATCCCCTCTTAGCCTTCTTCTCTCCAATGAGAACAGACCCAAGTCCCTCAGTCTTTCCTCATAAGACCTTCGCTCCAGACCAGGCAACATCCTGGTAAATCTCCTCTGCACCTTTTCCAATGCTTCCACATCCTTCCTGTAATGGGGCGACCAGAACTGTACACAATATTCCAAGTGAGGCCGCACTAGCGTTTTGTACAGTTGCAGCATGACATCACGGCTCTGGAACTCAATCCCTCTACCAATGAAACCTAACACACCGTATGCCGCCTTAACAGCACTATCAACCTGAGTGGCAACTTTCAGGGATCTATGTACCTGGACACCAAGATCCCTCTGCACATCCACACTACCAAGATTCTTTCCATTGACCCAGTATTCTGCCTTCCTATTATTCTTCCCAAAGTGCATCACCTCACATTTATCTGCATTGAACTCCATTTGCCACCTTTCAGCCCAATTCTGCAGTTTATCTGAATCTCCCTGCAACCTGCAACATTCTTCCACACTGTCCACCACTCCGCCGACTTTAGTGTCATCTGCAAACTTACTAACCCATCCACCTATGTCTGCGTCCAAGTCATTTATAAAAATGACAAACAGCAGTGGTCCCAAAACAGATCCTTGTGGCACACCACTAGTAACCGGACTCCAGGCTGAATATTTTCCATCAACCACCACTCTTTGGCTTCTTTCAGAAAGCCAGTTTCTAATCCAAATGCAGTTTGGCTGTTAGTTGTAGTCGGTTTTTTACACACCCAGGGTCCCCTGCTGCATGTACAGCCAGTCAGCTGTGTGTTCAGCGTTATGGTCATGAACTACCAGCCCGAAGTTTGAGTGTTGCCTGCATCTCATTTGTTCAACATGGGGGAATTGTACATTGTTGTCCCTGTGCCCACTGGTTTGAAATTTTGGCCCTTGCTAAATAAAAAATGACAATTGGACTATGCTTTAAATAAACTTTGGAATAAACTGGTATTCAAATCTAGTTCTAATAATTGGAGTCTCTAAACTTAAGGAAGAGCCTTTCCCCCTACAAAGATGAGGAAGAACATTTAATCATGGCCTGCCCTTGAATAAATTGTCCTTGTGCTGCAGTTAGCAGCAGTAACACTACTTGGTTCCTTGCAAAATTCATATTCGATTCCATAACACAAAACTTTACTGACACATTTGCGGGATGGACATAGTTGTGGCCATCATTTTGTTCATAATGCAGCTGTGACAGAACAGAATAAGTATTCTTAGCTGAAATACCATTGCATTAATTTATTTTTGTCATGTTTAATATGGGGTTTAAAAAAAAATCCATTTATTCCCGTACGTAACCTGTTGCCAGAACCAGTTTACCCCCAAAACAGAGAAGCCATTCCGTTTATATCTCGAGTTTTTTCAAAATCTCTGTTTAATACGTGGTGAATTTTGGGTCTTTTGATTTTAAGTAAAGCACTTATCAGTTTGCCTGAGAGTTTGTACAGTGATGGAGAAAAACACCCATATATTCTAGGAGGTTCCAGTCTAAATCATTACTGTGCAAGGTTAACATATAGTACAACATGAAAATCAATTTCAGGAGAGATATGTTAAGCTTATGACAAGTCAATACACCGAATAGGCCAAACAGCAGGTAGCAGATGACAGAAAGCAGCAAATTTTGAGTTAAGATGCAGGCGAGGAGCAAACAAATGAACTGTGCAATCTTTATCTAAAATTGACCAGGCACTAACACAGCCTAGTGAACAATTTGTCATAGAGGATTCAAATTTGATGTCGGAATGATGCAACGAGGCAAGCTGAAATGAAATATTTTAGTTCCCCTTCTTTCAGCAAGGATTGTCCATACCAGTGGCAGATCTAAGCCAGCATCCATTCTCAAGTAAAATGACTGAGGATGTGAATATGTTGGGTCCACCCAGTGACACTGCGGGAGGGGGGAGGATTGAAGATGTGTAATCTAATTGACAAGATGAAGGAAAGAGTTCACGTACTTCAACAGCGATAACTCAGCAGGTTGAAAACAAATACTTATTTAAACAGATTGAGGCTGGGCTGCATACTACTCGATGGTTGTTACACTTCAGTGTTGGCTTCCGATGTCCAATGATTCAGGACATGGTCAAAGAGAAATGAACTACCGTAGAGATCCAGGGTACTGTGAAGGAGAAATGACCTGGCTCCAAATTCTGCAAAAAAAACAAACTGTTTCCTCAGGGCAGCAACCTTCCATGAAAGGATTTTTATTATGCCACACAACTAGTGTACAGTATACCTTTTAAGAGACGTGTCTGTGATATCAATGCCATATCATACCTATTAATGTCGGGAGGTGTAGTAAATATCAGATGAACATTTCAGTACTTTGTAACTCATGTCTATTTCTCATGGTATGGAAGTCTACGTAGTATCACCTCCTAAGGTTTGAATACCTTGCTGAAGAGAAAAGCGTCCATCACTATATCTACATAGATTGCGGGCAGAACAGGTCAGAGTTAATGGTGATGGCCACTTATAAAGAAAAAGCTCCAGATCTCAGATAGCACATCATTGAGATTAAGGCTCCCTCACATGATGATATGGATTAACTACTTGATTCAGCAGGGAAGAGCTTGATTGTGAAAAAAAAAAGTGATTGCATCTTTTAGATAAGGTAATGAATCAATTGCCAGGTTTAGGAGGAACTTTGACTGCAGCAAAAGATATCCCAAGGGATATTTGGGGTGGTAGTGGTTAGCACTGCTGCCTCACAGCAGCAGGGACCTGGGTCCGATTCCTCCCTCGGGCGACTGTGTAGAGTTTGCACATTCTCCCCGTCTCTGCGTGGGTTTCCTCCGGGTGCTCTGGTTTCCTCCCACAGTACAAAGATGTGCAGACTCTGTGGATTGGCCATGCTAAATTGCCCGTAGTGTTCAGGGATATGTAGATTAGGTGGGTTATAGGGGTATCAGTCTAGGTGGGATGCTCTGAGGGTTGGTGTGGACTTGTTGGGCTGAAGGGCCTGTTTCCACACTGTAGGGATTCTATGATAAAGGGTCCAGACCACTTTAAGTTAACCCCACCCAATCTGATGATATCATACTGGCTTAGCTGGAGGTAAAGTAGACCATATTAGGATTTTGTTAAGTGAAGAACTATATCCAAGACCTATATTCAGGTCTCCCAATAACCTTTGTAACAATCTATCTAACTAATGTAACTATGCCTGATTAGCTCTCATTCAATAAACTTTCATCTTAGCTAAGACATGAGCCTCTTGTTAAGATCCAAACAGCATCCTCCTGTGGTAGGCATCCCAAACCAAATACAAGGAAGTGCCCCATGTATTGACCAGGCAAAGACATACTCTGGGAGACCGGAAGTAAGAGCTTTTTAATGAAACTTTCTTGGATGTTGAATAAAGAACAAGATTCCATAAATTCTTCATATATATAGCAATAGAAGTGCTGACTTCAATTGTATAATCTATTCATTGGGATAAAACATAGTTTAACTGATATTGATGAATCAACAATTCCAAATACCTTCATGTCATTGTCATTAAGTGGTGTGATGAAGAGAATCCACCCTATATTATGTTTTTCTGTCTTGCCTCCAATATATATGCTGTCCACATAAGGCATAATAGATATTCAATTCATTTCCTATTGATATTCTTCTTAGATTTAAATCTACCAGTTGACCAACAGTGTCTGAAGCATTCAAGATGAACAATAAACTAATCATTGCAAGGGATTGCCACATTTTTTGTAGTGAGAGTAACTTGTTGAAGAGTGAATGACGTACCTTCATTATATGTACTTCGGAAACAGAAGACTAATGGGTCTCACTCTTCGGTTGTTACTGTCTTGGCTGGGAATGGTTAATTTTGCAAGCACTGTGCAATTTTCTGCGTACGTTGTTTTCCATATTGTTATTTTGCCCAGTCATTTATATATGTTACAAGCCAACATTTTCCTGTCTCTTAGCAATTTATAGATGTTATTTAATTTCCTAATTCCTAATGCTGCAGAACGGAGGCTTCCTTCTGGTATCTATTCCGTGGGGAAGAAAACAAATGACTTTTGCATTGTATTTACCCAGCTGGTATTGTGATCTTTTCTCAATTTTTTCAAAAAAATGAAGCAAGTCACTTAGTTTTGCCACTCCTCTTAGTAAAAATATGCAGATTGGTGTAAACAGAAACATGCGGTGATCACGGGAACTTCCGTTAAGCTTGAGCAATCTTTTTGACAAGGAAACTGGAGAACTACAAACTCTGTACGACAGGTTGCTTGATAGTAATTATTGTGCAGAGCTGGATCATAATCAAGTTAGTTAGATCATTTGTTTTCCTGCTTTCAGCCGAAAATGCCTGTAAAATTCTGCACCAGTGACTATTACAGCAGCCAGTGAAGATATAGAAAAACTGAGCAAAAAGCAGAAATGTGTATCGTACCTACTAATGATTGGAATGTGCACAGTTTTATGTTTGTCAGACTGAAGTAAATTGTATGAAATGGCTCTGAACAAGGTAGACTTATCTCAGGAGAATGCTGGTCAGAAAAGTGCCGCCGAACCTCAAAATCTTATTCATTGTGGTTCTACCTTTGTACCATTTCAAGGCCATGATTTGATAGCAGCTGATGCAGTACAAAGGTAAAGTATACAATCAGCATCATGTGCAAGTGCATATCCGACTGTCTACATCTCTGAAGTAGGAAATTATTGCCTGCACTTGTGCGCAATTTTCTATTAAAAGTGACAGTAAGTTGTATTGTTGATGTTCACCAGGAAAGCAAAATTCTTTCTATGTTTTACATCTGGACATCTTGGAAATTAATTTTATCAGTATTTGAGTGATGTATAATGTACTTTATTTCTACTCTAATGTTCAGATGCATTTCAGTATTTTTATCAGATGCTGGAGCAATGATGCAATGTAAAAGCTTGTACCTTTTCAGGATGCTTATCTCCGACTACAGTAGCCAGGCTAAACTTGTTTTTTGTTACAGAAATTTTTTTTAATATAATGTACTTGCTTAAAGAAGCAACTAAATATTTCTTAAATGTTCATGTCTTTTAAATTTAACATAAAACAATAAAAGTTGCTATCTTTTTGATATATTTGTGCTTGTTAATTAACGTTCTTTCTGTCAATACATAATCTACAATTTAGCTTTTTGATACTTGATTGGGAAAATTCGGCTTTAGGAAAGATTTTGTGCTACCTTGTTAGAAAATTCTTGATTGTTTTGCAGGATTACCTTGTTTGGTGAGGTAAATTGATCATTTGGTAAAATATCCCAGCAGCTCGTTTTACCACTAACCACATGGTCATTGCTGGAATGTAGCATGGACTATCAGGACCAGACCGGTGGTAGTGAGGAATGGGAGTAGGCTCGCAATGGACTGGTGAGTTCACTCCTTTGAGCACCAATGTGCAGTGCCCTGCTGTTAAGAACCAATCATCCCTCCACATGAAATGCCTTTCAACCCTTGACCTTCACTGGTGCCTACCTGACTAACTCCAAGGCTCATTCACTTGCCTCTTCCCTGGGGCCTCCATGTCTAGTCTTTGCCCTGGGCCTCCTGCAGCATCAGCAGTGAATACTGTTGGGTCTGAAGAACCTCTGACTGAGTGACCAACAAGTTCTTGCAGGCAGGATGCTAGTCTTAAATCGACCTGGGGATTCCCCACCCCGCTGAAGTGTCTGATAGAGCTTTTAACCCGACAGGACTCCTCCAAATGGCCACTGGCATTAATTTCAGCCCAGTATATGTACTTGTGATCACTTTACCCAAGAAAGGATATACTTTCCTTTGAGGGAGTGCAACCAGAGTTCACTCAACTGTTTCTTTAGATGATCAGGATGTCCTGCGAGGAATGATTGAGTAAATTATGCCTACGTTCCCATTAGGTGAGAATAAGAGGGGATTGCTGTGAAACATATAAAATGCTTGAGCGTTTGACAGGATTGATAATGGGAGGATATTTCCCCTACTGTAAAGAATAGGCCTTTTAAAACTTGGATTGGGAGAAATCTATTCACTTAAACGGTGAATCTACTCAAGGGAGCAATGCTCTATTCTTGACAGAAGTCAATAGATTTTTGAATATGAAGGGAAAAGAGGAAATGAGGATCATGTGGGAAGATACTGCTGAGGTAAAAGACAAGCCATGAGCAGACTGAACGGTGAAGAAGGTCTCCAGGTCCAAATTGTCTACTCTGCTCCAGATTTTGATTGTGGACTTTTGAAAAAAAAAATGGTTCTTTAAAAATTAGGAGATTCATTGATGACTTTTGAAGAATTTTGTGAATTGTTGTTTTATTGAAAATGTTGTTTATTTAGAACCTTGTGAATTGTCATGGCTGTGGTGGAATTTGTCATAGCTATAAAAATGTGAGCAGAGTTTTTAGAACAAGTTGTTGAATGTGGACTGATTAGAACCTTCTCAGTGAGATGGTAGCTTTAAATAAAACCAAGTTTGTTTTCAGCGTTGTAATTGCTTGAATGAATCTCTGTAACTGTAACAACATTACAGGCAAATAGTGTGGCAGAGAGATACCCTCTACTGTGTGTCTTATTGATTTGTTGTTGAAAGTTATTACATGCTAACTTTGTGTCTCTTTGTTTGAGTGTGCTCAGCTCTGAACATCGGCAGTTAAGAATTCCATGCCTTTTAAAAATGTTCTGATCGCCTTTTCTCATTTCCAAATTGATAAACCAACATTTTCTCTAATTGTAGGCTGCCTGCTGTTTGTTATCCACTCTTAAAACTATCTTTAACTTTTGGTGCCTTTTTTTGCATGCTCATAGCTTACATTCTCAGCCAGCGCAGATCCTTTTGGTACTTACTAGTTCTAGCCTGATGACTTAAAAATTTCCCATTTACCCCTAATCTCAGATTCCTGTCTGAATCCTCCCTCTGTGATAATATCTTACACTTCAGAGCTCTTATAACGTGTGCTACCTTGTTTAATGCCCTTTCGACATCAAAGTATACTGCATCTAATGGCTAACCTTTTATTTGCACTATTAGTTTTATTCTCAATAAATTTCTAATAAATTTGTCAAACATGATTTCCGATTCATAAAGCTACATTGAATCAGTCTGATCATGCTTTATTTTAATGTGTAGGTCAGACTCCACTAATAACATAATCCATTTTCCAAATGACTGATATCAGGATAACGTAAAGCTCCCTTTTTTAATCCTGCTGTTTTTTTTTTGAGAAGTGGCATGACATGATAGCTATGTCCTTTGTTAACTTTCAATCAGCAGTGAGCATGCTTGGATCTAGGGAATTTTGGGAAAATCCCAGCCAGTGAACACGCTATCTCTGTAGATGCCACTTTTAGATGTATGATGTAGGTTACAGGATCCTAGAGATTCATTGGCATTTGGTCCTTTTAACCTTCTGTAAGATTTGTTTTCTCTGCCAGTGTTAATTATATTAAGACCCTCAATCTTATTTGCCTCATGGTTACCCTCTGTTTCTAGTATGACATTTGTGTCTTCTACTGTGAAGACAGGTGAAATATTGTTTTGTCCTCTCTTGCATTGTTTACAATTCCCATATTATTTTCTCCCACCTCTGACTTAAATCAACCAGTATTTCCTTTAGCTAGTCTCCTTACATATTTATCAAAGCTTACTATCTGTTGTTTTAATATTCCTGGATAGTTTATTCTCGTGCCCTGCTTTTATTATTTTCATCAATGGTTTGTTTGCTCTTTGCTGTTTGTAAACTCTCCAAATTTTCATGCTTACTGTTAAGCTTCACACTATTATGTCTTTTGTTTTGATGTAATACAGCCCATAGATTTTTCAAAGACAGTTTCTTTTTTTAGTCGAGCATAATTTTATTGAATATTTACTGCCATGTCTTTCAGTGTACTTGCCCAGTCAACATTCAATAATTCTCCCCTCATACCAAAGCAATTGACTTTAAATTCAAGATTCTTGTTTTTGGCTCAAATACATTGCTCTCAAACTTGACATAGAATTAAAATTGCTAATCGACCCTGACTCATTACACCATACATATCGGCAATAGTTTTGTCCTGGATTGGTTCCACAATGTGTTGCCCCAGGAAGCTACTGTGAAAGTATTCCATAAATTCCCATACATTTCACTAACCATTCTTTGTAGACCGTAAAATATTCCTTTTCTTCACCCGGACTATTTTTTTGACTTTCTGCTCAATTGAGCCAAAAGCCTTTCTTAGTATTATCCGCATGTCATGTTTTAGGATGAGGACTACTTCAGTTCCATTCTGCCTGCCTTTTTCAAGTTTATTTCCCAACCTTGGTCATCTGATGACCTTGTGTCTGTGTGGTCATAGAATGAAAATCGTTTATTTCTATCTTGGACATTAGTTTGTCTGTCTTGTTACCATTGTTTTTGTGTATTTCTATAAAGAATTTTCAATTTAAAACAAAATGCTACTATCATCCTGTAAACCTGACAAAAGTCAGTAACCCCTGTGGCAATCCAGTCTGTATAGCTGAGTACCTTCGGGATATTGTGGTGTTTCATGGTCAGCGCTGCTGCCTCACAGCACCAGGGACTTGGATTTGATTCCACCCTCAGGTGACTGTCTGTGTGGAGCTTACACACTCTCCCTGTGTCTGCATGGGTTTCCTCCACGTACACTGGTTTCCTCCCTCAGTCCAAAGCTGTGCAGGTTAGGTGGGTTGACCATGTTAAATTGCCCATAGACTGCAAGGATATGCAGGCTAGGTGGATTAGCCATGAAAAATGTAGGGTTGCAGGTACAGGGTAGGGGTTGGGTCTGGGTGGAATGCTATTCAGAGGGTTACTGTGGATTCGATGGGCCAAATGGCCTGCTTCCACACTGTAGGGATGCTCTGATTCTACCAATATCATATTTTACGGATATTAACTGACTCCTGTGGGCATTGTACTTCCATATATCAAAAAAAGTGCCTTATACTTAATTCTATATAAAGATATATGGCTTTAGGAGAAATAAAATTCAATTGATTCCATCTTTATTTTCTTTCGTGCAAAATCACATCCTGCTCCTCTTTAATTAGAAATTAATTCACATCTTAGTAGAACTTCCAATTAGTCAGTTTTGACTGTATGCTGGCACGTCCATAGTAAGCAGCCATTTGGCAGACATTTCTTTTTATAGATTTCACTGTACTTCAGTTATCCTGCTACACTAAGCCTGAGATCAAATTCTCCCTACATCTTGGTCACGAGCTGGCCGTGCGTCAATAATACTTTCTGCTGGAAGCATTCACTGAAGTGTGCGGTGCTTTGTCCAAATCTTGGTTCTTTTATCCAGATTTTTAGTTGAGCTTTCTTAACATTGAATAGCTACGATGGCCTACCATTGGGTGCAGACCCAAATTCAGGAGTAAATTTAGGCTTCAGCTGGGCCTTTTGAAGGAATTAAAAGGCCAGAATACTGGTATTTGGTAGGCATGTTTTCTCTGCAACTTTTTTTTGTTATTTGAATTCTTTTTTACTGTTTTTGCTGATTCAAGTATTGTATGTTTTGCTGCGGCTCTGGTCTGTAATGGTTTATTGACCGATGGTGCTGTCTATACACTCAGTGCACAATTTCTTTCACCCTTCTTTAATTTTATCTCTTCATTTATTTTACTCAAACCATAAAACTACAATTTCTTGGGGTGCTGTACATTGTATTGGATAGACTTAGTGTGATAACTTGATATCATTGAGTTTTAATGTTGCTGGAGGCTCTAACATTAAGTACATACTGCAGTGACTGGATCTCTTTTCAGATCATGTTGTTTCGAATGATGTTTTTAGAATGAAAATCACCTCGGGAGGAAAGGAAGAAAGGAAAGACAATTCGAGAAATGGGATCTGATTTTACTTTCGTAGAAGTAAACGTATTTTGTGCGAATTCAAACCTACCAGGATGATTAAGGGAGAATGAACCAATAAATATTAGCAGAGTACATTTTGGTAAAGGATGTTTATATCTGCCAGCCACTGGGGCAGTGGCAGAGGGAGTGGAATCACAACCCATGGGGAAGAAGACCAAACAAATTCATCAAATCTTAGAGGTCATTTTAATAGCTTATTTGTTTGATGACAAATTTGTTTACAAAGACATGTGTGATACACTGCAACATCCAAATGCACAGAAACTGTGAACTCCATCTAGTAATCACATTACTTTTCTGTTCAAACAGTTTAAAACTGGCATTCTTAGAGCATCTCTGATGCTATACATCATTCTCGCTGCATAAGGCAATAAAGTTGTACGCATATTTTACATTTGGACTTCAGATTGCTTCATGACAGCAGAAAATATTCAGTTGTTTGACTGATTATATTCCAATTAAGAAACAACAAGGGGCCTATTATAATTAATTAGATTGTTCATTTTACATCATTAATCAAAGCATCTCCTTCTCTTTCTTTCTCTCTTTCCCTCTCTTTCTTTTACTCGCACTTTTTCTGCACATCTCTACTGCCTTCCAAATCTCCTGCCAGAATGTACGCTCATTTATAGGTACGGTCCATGTCACCTATAAGCTTATTGTGGACAATCACATTGACACTGTAACTTTGTTGGATTTTTCGTTTGGGATGATACCTTTCCTCTTAGCAAGGCCTCTCCGCTTGGATGTACTTTCTGCCATTTGCTCTGGTCAAACCGTCATGTTGGTTCGGCCACTACCTGTCACCTTGGTGCTCCTCTGACAATCTCTCCTGCTCTGAGAAACTCACATTTTTTATTAACGCCCTCATAATTTTTATTTAAGTTCCTGTTCTGCTCTGCCCACTTAAGTATCACTGAGACATCTCGTATGTTTTCCTGTCTTTGCTTCTGCATGAAATGACTTCTCAACCTTCGTGATTTTGATCTTTGCCCCATTGTCTCTGGTTGTCTTTCTTCTGATGTTACTAATCTCCTTTTCTTGACTAAATCGCTTCTTTTATATTAAGTCTCCTACTCATTCTTATTCTCTCCCCTGTTTATATTTGTGCCATGATGGCCACTACTGATAAGGAAATCTTCAATTATTTACTTGACCTTTTAATAATTCCCCTCCCAACGCCGTTGCTTTTTGTATTTTTCCTGGAAAAACATTATCCCTCAAGTCTCTTTCCAATGCACTTTCAAGTTCTCAGCTGTAAAGACTTTTGTTTACAATTCATGACATTAACTATGGCTGCTGACTCGCTGAATCCTAGACTCTGTGCCACCTCTCCCCATGTCCCTGATATCAGGTACTTATAGGATGACCAATTTCTTGCTGCTGTAGCATGTCAGACTTGTCTCCTTGCAGAGACTACCTCTTTGCTGAAAGTCCTCCTGTGTGACTGTACTCAGCATCATCTTTCATCAGTTCTCATAGGTTTGCTTTTTGCAGACATGTGAGATGCGACAGAATTCACAACCTGGATCAAGCCAAGGAAACTTCTCAGCCACTTTTTGTCTTTCAGAGGTTCCATCTCTGGGGTGGCTGTGTCCTTTCAAGGACCATCATATGTGTACAACATTCCAATAACCTGGCATTGTCATTTTGAAACATGCTTTTTGTCTGCGTTGTAGCTTAAACCTAGCATTTCTGGTCTTCTCTGTATGGATGATGGTCAAATCTTTACTCATCTACACAGATCTGGATGTCATCAGACTTTGCATCTCATCTGCTTTTTGCTGGAACCCTTCCTCTCTCACTTTAAGACCAAAACATAGATATGGGGAATTCATACTGCCCGAAGGATGTTGAATGTTGTCGACAGCCAAGTTTCCTCACTGAGCTTCATCTTCCGGCAGTCTGTTCTAGCTTCAAGCTTGCTGAAAGCTTTTACCCCAATCTACACTGGTGTGATCTCTTCCACTGTTGGAAAGGAACAATAGTGATTTTGTATTGCTTGGTTTAAAATTTTTAGGATCCAGGCAAATTTTTACCTGTGTGTTTGGCCTTCCTCTCACCGCAATGGAACTTACCACTGTGAATTTGGTGAGCGCCTTTTCCATCTCCTCAGGCTTGCTTTTAAGCTTTTCTTCGAGTTTGGTTGATACTTTACATAGGGGATAAATGACTGATGGGTTTCATCGTGATCTGATTTTCAGTCTTCAAAGCATCCAGCCATCTCAGCAAAACACTTCTGAATACATTCATACCAGATCTCCCTTGCTTCTGATCTGAGGGTGTTTTACCTTGGGTGTTCTACATTCAAAATGCATCTTATGTCTTCTTCATTTAGAAACATAGAATCATAGAAGAAAGGAGCAGGCGCGGGCCATTCAACCCCTCGAGCCTGCTCTGCTATTCACTATTATCATGGCTGATCATTGAGCTCAGTACCCTCAACCTCCACCCCCTCCATCCTCCCTCTCATCCACACTTTATCCCGTTTAGCTCATGGTTTAATTAGATAAGCTGTGACTCTTTGCAACTGCTCACATCCAGGACAGTAAGATCATCTATTCCATTGGAGCACACCATTTACATTTCTTTCCTTTTGTGCATGTCTGATTTCAGTTACTTCTAGCCATTGAATCTGTTTTGTCATATGTCACATTGTTCAGTTTCAGAATGCCTTTTCTTGGATTCTCATTTGCTTTGACATTTTCAAGAAAGATCTTCTGGAATACTGTGAGCCAAACAACATACTCTGCTCCAGTATCAATCTTTATTGTCAGCATTCTTGTTTTGCTCTCTTCCTGATCTGGATGAGCATGTGAATTTTACTTCTCTGGTAATTGTAGCTCACAGACATTTAATGCATTTGTTTTAGTACCTATGTCTATGTGTGCTCAAACTCATTGCTATCTTTAGGGTATAAATGTATTGTTTTTTTTAAACTTGCCCATACTGTTGCTCTATCCCTGATAATTCACTTACCATATTCTTTCTTTGCTCTGAACAACCATTTCCAGTGATTTGGGTTTCCACAGGTTCTCCAGTGTGAGCCACACGTGGGACATTTTCCTCTATCAACTCAGCACCACTTCCAGCTCTGTGTATCTTTTCTTGCTATGCTTTCTTCTGTTGATTTTTCACCACAGTATCCCTGCTGTGTTTCTCTTGACTCCACTGAAAGCTTGACTCCCTTGTCCGCTCCACACTCCCCTCTAGCCCTACCACCCCTGGCACTTTTCCCTGCAACCGAAGCAAATGCTACACCTGCCCCTACACCTCCCCCCTTACCCCCATCCCAAGAAGACCTTCCACATCAAACAGATGTTCACCTGCACATCTGCTAATGTGGTATACTGTATCTGCTGTTCCCGTTGTGGCCTCCTCTACATTGGGGAAACCAAGCTGAGGCTTGGGGACCGCTTTGCGGAACACCTACACTCAGTTCGCAACAAACAACTGCACCTCCCAGTCGCGAACCATTTCAACTCCCCCCTCCCACTCCTTGGACGACATGTCCATCCTGGGCCTCCTGCATTGCCGCAATGATGCCACCCGAAAGCTGCAGGAACAGCATCTCATCTTTCGCTTGGGAACCCTGTAGCCCAATGCTATCAATGTGGACTTCACAAGCTTCAAAATCTCCCCTCCCCCAATGACATCCCAAAACTAGCCCAGCTAGTCCCCACCTTCCTAACCATTCCTCCCACCTCAAGCCCCACCCCCATCTCCGACACACTAACCTCATCCTACCTCCTTGACCTGTCCGTCCTCCCTGGACTGACCTATCCCCTACCTAAATCCCCACCTACATTCACCTTCACTGGTTCTAACCCTGCCTCTTTGACCTGTCTGTCTCCTCTCGACCTATCTTCTCCTTTCTCCATCATCTATCCGCCTCCCCCTCTCTCCCTATTTATTTCAGAATCCCCTTCCCCTCCCCCATTTCTGAAGAAGGGTCTCGACCCGAAACGTCAACTTTCCTGCTCCTCTGATGCTGCTTGGCCTGCTGCGTTCATCCAGCTCCACAACGTTTTATCTCATTTGAACCATCAACAACTTCACCAGTCTACTGTTGTTTTTTTCTGCTCTCGCAGTCTCCAAAACCTGCGTAGCCACTCCTTATAGTTTAGAGTGTGCAGAACCTAGATGAGCTGATCTAGCAGCCTTTTATCTGTGTCCTTAGATTTATATTTTCTGGCTGCATTTTCCAATCCTGTCATGAAATTGTCAACAGACCCACCTGAGTCCTCTAGCTGGCCTTGAAATTCATATCAGTTGACTCAATGGTTTGACTTTAGCTAAAGATATCTGTTGAGTTTCTCAAGTCTGATCTGGGTTTCTGCTCGTTCACTCCATTCCCAGCTATTTAATAACTTTAACACGTTTTCACTCCTGTCTACAAAAGAATCTAGCTAGTTATTCCCTTTCATCAATGCATTTTGTAAAATTACTCTCTTTAGCAAGATTGTCCATTTATATGGTCAGTTTTCTGAAATGCCTTATGATACCATTAGCCTTCCAGTTCATCTTGGGCAGGAGCTCTACATTTATTGGTGTTGTGGTCCTTTCATTTTTCCACAATTCAATCAGTCCCCCACCTGTTTCCTCCCACCTCTCTTTTTCTCTCTTCCCCAACCCCCCCAACCTTCCCTCCCTCTCTCGTGCTTTCTTTCTCTCTCTCTCCCTCTCTCTTCCTACTGTTCTCTCTCCCACTCACTCTCTCTCTTCCCACTTGCCTCTCTCTTCCGTCTTCCTCTCCTCCCTTCCTCATTCTCTTGATTTTTATAGCCAATTCAGGAGTAAATTCTTGGAAAATATTTGAGCTTTTACTCACAGACAACTGCTGCCACCATATGTTATGTTTTCTGGTTATCCTAAGTTAGAGGTAATTGCACTTTAGACATGAAATTGAATGCCTTTCTATTGACTCTCAATGTGGCTGGTAGAATGATGTTCGACACCTGATCGTAGTGCAACACTGAAGTGTGGAATCCAGGCATATACAGTCACATAACAATGAATTCTTGGTCTTTTATAAATCATAGTGCAACACCACAGTAATGAAATGACTTTTACAAACCCATATACACGGAAAATAACTGCGATAAAGCCTTTCTCTGCTCTTGTGCCCATATGGTATCCCTAAAAGATCTGTTTTATTCTTGGAGAGATAATAGGAACTGCAGACGCTGGAGAATCTGACATAACAAGGTGTGGAGCTGGATGAACACAGCAGGCCAAGCAGCGTCATAGGAGCAGGAAAGCTTGACGTTTCGGGCCTAGACCCTTCATCAGAAATCTGATGAAGGGT
>JAHRHZ010000058.1:10017069-10104932 GCA_024137785.1 Ginglymostoma cirratum | reverse complement strand
TGATGCTGCTTGGCCTGCTGTGTTCATCCAGCTCTACACCTTGTTATGTCAGATTCTCAAACATCGGCAGTTCCTACTATCCATGAAATAAATATGTTGCATTAAATAGAATATCTTAGATTTTGAGGCAATCCTCTGAAACTGATAGTAACTTCAGGGCTCTGCATGTGTGCAGATAAGTGTAGAACTTCAATGTTGTCATCACTGGTCTATGGTCCTTCATTTACAGTAATGTTGAAGTGACAGAATAAATCCCTACAGTGTGGAAGCAGGTCATGTGACCCATTGGGTCCACATCACCCCTTCAAAGAACATCCCACCCATAACCACCTCATCCTATTCTTGCATTTCCCAGGGCTAATTGACCTAGCCTGCACATCTTTGGACTGTGGGAGGAAACCAGAGCACCCAGAGAAAAACCCACACAGATACAGGGAGAACATGCAAACTTGACACAGACAGTTGCCTGAGGGTGGAATCAAATCCGGGTCCCTGGCACTGTGAGGCATCAGTGCTAACCGATGAGCCACTGTGCCACCCATAAGTAGCCACAGGCAGCAACTGTTTAAAAATAATGAAACTGATGAAAACTTCCTTTCTTGCTCTCTCCATTGCTGTAAACCTCCCCCTACCCACTACCCACCCTGCTTTTTAGTGGTGTGTACGACTTTTTTTTTTAATAGCATACCAAATCATATACACTGCTAAAGAACTTTTTCTAGTACTGGAAAATGAATTATTTACTCATGTGGTTGTTGGTTTTCCCAATCTGAAAGTGTTCAACTTTTTAGTATAATTCTGTGTGAGTCTGAATCATTTACAGAACTGTAGAGTCTCCTCTGAAGCCTCTCCAGTGCAATCACATCTTTCCTAAAGTGTGTCGATCAGACCCGCACGCAGTACTGCAGTTGTGGCCTAAGCAGCATTTTGTACAGTTCCAGTACAACCACATCCCTCTTGCATTCTATACCTCTGTTAATCAAGGCAAATATCCCAGATGATGGAATCACCCTATTCACTTTCCTAGCGGTCCCTTTTATCGTCAATACTTTGCAATGTCCTACCATTCTTAATATAATTCTTTGCCTTGTTAGCCCTCTCCAAGTGCATTACCTCACACTGTTTTTGATTTAACTCCATTTGACACTGCTCTTCCCACCTGAGCAGTCCATTGATATTCTCCTGCATTTATAGCAATCCTTGCTATTTGCCATCCTTACTATTTGCCATCCTAACAATTTTCGTGTCATCATGAGCCTCTTGATCATATTCCGATGTTTAAATCCAAATGTGCACCACAAACAGCAAGGGTCCCAGAACTGATTTTTGCAGAACTCCACTAGAAACTGACTTTCAGTTACAAAAAAGTCCCTTTGCTTCCAGCTTCTCAACCAGTTTTGGTTCCAGCGTGCATTTTCTCCAGCATCTGCAGTACCGTTATCTCTTGCCTTGGATCCCATGGCTTTTACATTCTTGGCCAGTCTGTCATGAGGCACCATGTCAAAAGGCTTGCTAAAGTCTCTGCAGGTTAGAACAAATGCATTACCACTCATAAACACTTGTGGTTACTTTGTCAAAAAAAAGTTAACAAATGTGGCGGTTGAAGTAGGGAGGTCTCGCTGAACCTGTACAAGACACTGGTGAGAACGCTCCTGGAATACTGCGGACAGTTCTGGTCCCCTTACTGACGGAAATATGTACGAGCATTGGTGGCAATTGAGAGAAGGCTCACTAAGTTGATCCAGGCATGAGGGCATTTTCTTATCAACAGGAGTTGAATAGGTAGGCCTGCATTAATGGAGTTCAGGAGAATGAGAGGAGACACTGTTGTAACATAAGATTTTTAGGGATCTTGACAGGGTAGACACAAAGAGGTTGTTTCTGTTTTTTGGAGAGTCTCAGACTAGAGGGCATAATCCGTGAGTAAAGAGTTTCCCATTTGAGACAGAGAAAACAAAATCTCATCTAAGGGTGGTGAACCTTTGGAGTTCCTTACTGCAGAACGCCATCGAGGCTAGGTCATTAAGTATATCCAAGGCTGAGGTGGAAGGATTTTTAATTAGTAACAGGTTAAGGGCAAAAGGCAGGAAAGCAAAGGGGAAAGTTATCAGATCAGCCATGGCCTCATTGAGTGGTGGAATTGACTGGATGGGCTGAATGGTCTACTTCTGTTCCTGTTTCTTATGTTGTGGGCAAACACAATCATCCCTCAACATCCATGCTGACTTTCCCTGATTAATCCCCATCCGTGCAGATCCCTCACAATTCTTTCTAATAGCTTGATAATCACTGAGAGTTAAACTGACTGGCTTCTAATGTCCTCGTTGATCCTGAACTCCTTTACTTTGTAAATTTATCACTTTGCTTTGTGTAAAATTTCTGAAAAGTGAAGGATAATCAGGGCGTTTTCCTTCCTGGTGTGTTGTCTGTGAGAATATTTTGATGTATTTCACTGCTTATTCAACTGAATAGAAATTCTCTTAATTTGGTGTGAGATTCAAATGCACACTGGGGAGAGTGAAACCCTTGCCACAGGGCTTGTTAGATCTTTGTGGACAGTTTTCTTCAAGGTCAGTGCTAAGGGCCATTGCTTCATCTCTGAGTTTGGACTTTGGACCTTCTTTATTCCTCTCCAAGTATTGTCCACTTCATATTGTGAGCTGCTTTCTGTTGTCACCTTAAGCAACCTTGAAATCAGTCCACAGGGTTGTCAGGAAATTACCATGCTAAATTTATTCTGCTCATTATCATGAACAACATGTCCTCTGGAGTCACAATTACCTGACAATGCAGATATTATCTGATATTGGTAATCTTGATTGTATCTCTGCATTTCCATTAAGGAAGTAATATGCATACAGAGCAGTGTGGCATGTAAGTGGAAAATATTTTAACCTGTATCTATTTCTTAGCAATCTGTTTATCCAGTTTAATGCAAACAACAAGAGCACAAAGAATACTCTCGGAGTTCAGTCAGAACTTAGTGGTGGTCGCAAATTGAAGGGCAAAATAATTGATTGCTTGAATCAGAGTGAGACAAACATGTTTTCAAATTCCACGGAAATATTAATTTCGCCTTGTGACCGCAAAATAGTTTGCAAGTATGGGAGAGTAACGTAAGCTCACTTTAAGTAATAAGTCTATTTGGCTGCACGCTTAATATCTCATTCTATTGCTTAACCACGGATATCTGTGCAAGTCAGATAAATATGAATGCCACTTTTCAATTAAAGCTAGGTAAGGTTTCAAGCATGACATCATAGATACTACAGTCAAAGTACAAGTACATTAACGTTTAATTATTTTTTAAAAACTTTTTGGTCTATTTGTTAGCTATAGAAGAAATTGACCCATATTCTTTTCAGTTTACCTTGTACCGAGAGAGAAAAGGAGACTAATAGAAAACAATGAGGTTTTTTTCTTATCTCCAACATTAAATGAGGCATTGTGCCCAAGTCCTGAATTGGAGGCGAGTAGGACATTGGTGTAGGGATTTTGGGGTGAAGGAAATTGCAGACACAGAGCAATGAGGCTGTGAAATGGATAACTTAGAGTCATACAGCATGGAAACAGACCCTTTGGTCCAATTTGTACATGGTGAACAGATATCCCAAACTGAACTATAACCCATTTGCCTGCTTTTGGCCTATATCCCTCTAAAACTTTTCTATTCATATACCTGTCCAAATATCTTTTAAATGTTATAACTGTACCTGCGTTTAGCATATTTCTTTCAGTTCATTCCATATACACACCACCCTCTATGTGAAAAAGTTGCCCCTAAGGCCCCACTTAAATCTTTCCCCTCTCACTTTAAATCTACACCTTGGGGAAAAGACCTTGGTCATTTACTCTGTCTGTGCCTCTCATGATTTTGTAAACCTCTGTAAGGTCACCCCTCAACCTCCCACACTGCAGGGAAAAAGTCTCAGCCCGCCCAGCCTCTCCTTATAATTCAAATCCTCCAGTCCAGGCAACATCCTTGTAAATCTTCTCTGCACCCTTTCCAGTTTCCTTCGTGTAGCAGTGTCACCAGAATTGTATGCAGAACTCCAAAAGTCCTGGACAATCACAACATGACGTCCCAATTCCAATACTCAATGGTCTGACCAATGAAGGCAAGTGTGCCAAACGCCTTCTTCACCAACCTGTCTACCTGTGAAACCACTTTCAAGGAACTATGTACCTAAACCCTTGGGATTCTCTGTTTGATAATACTCCCCAGGGCCCTGCCATTTACTGTGTAAGTCCAGCCCTGATTTATAGTACCAAAACGCATTACCTTGCATTTATCCAAATTAAACTCCATTTTCCACTCCTGAGCCCATTGGCCTTTCTGACCAAGATCCCTTTGTAATCTTTGCTAACCACCTTCACTCTCCATTACTCCACCAAATTTGGTGTCATCTGCAAACTTACTAACCATGCCTTCTAAATTCTCATCAAAATCATTTACATAAATAACAAACAACAGTGGACCCAGCACTGATCCCTGCAGAACACCACTGGTCACAGGTCACCAGACTGAAAAACAACTTTCTTACCACTACACTATGTCTCCTACCATCAAGCCAATTTTGTATCCAGTTAGCAAGCTCTTGCTGGATTCCATGTCACTTAACCTTACTAACCAATCTACCATGCAAAACCTTGTCGAAGGCCTTGCTAACGTCTATGTAGATAACATCTCCCGCTCTGCCCTTTATAGGTTCTTAATAAAAAAAGCTAATCATATATTTGGATTTCAACAGCAACTAGGTTGAGGTGGAACAAAGAGAGTGCGTCCAGAAGTGGAAGCTCCCTGTTCTGACGATCGGCAAGATGTAAGATTTGCAAGATTATTTTAGAATTATGCTACCTCCAAATTTATGTGACTAAATATAATTGACATATTTTTGCTATAGGTAGGAAGTAAAGAGGAATGACATTACGGAAAGACAGTTAGAGACTTTCAAATTGATTTCACATTGAAATCAAGCCAGCAAATAGAAAATGAGTTTGCCCATTTTATATTGATCTGACTGTTTTGTTCATTGATAAGGAGCTGAAGAAAACTTAATTCTACACTACATGTAATGGAAATAGTAAGAATGTGAAGTATATGCTTTCTTGCAAGATGGCATGTAAGCATTGCAAGATATGTTCATTTACATAGCAGTGAGAACAACATCTTCAGGAATACAAAACAATTTTTAAAGAACAAGTTGGTTAAAAGTCATAATCTTAATGCAGAACCTGAATTTCGCGGCTAATCTAAGATTCTTTTTCAGATTTTGTAACTCTGCACTCAAGCATGCAAAAATGTGTGATGGTGGTAGGTGGCAGGAAAGTGATCGACAGAATATGCTGTGAAATGCTTGAAGCCGTGGAACCACTTTGTGTGGAACTATTCAATTTGGAAAGAATCAAAGTAAGATGTGGAAAGGAGTAAGATTTGGGTTGGTGTCCTGGCTTGGTGTGCGAGTGGATCCTCCCGGGGCATGTTCCGGAGGTACCAGGGGAGATTGGAGAGGCAGCAGTTTCAGCAGCAGCGACAGTATCTGTGCTGGTGGCATTGATAACAAACAGCAGAGTGAGATAAGTGGCGGACTCATCAAAGACTGTTGAACTTTTAACTTAATCCATTATTTTCCTAGTTCAAACTATGGAAGACTTTAACGTAAACTATTACCTTTACTTCTCTACTAATCTATGAAGTAGTGCTCAACTTTTTAACTCTCGTTTTTCTTTACTACCTTGTACTTAAGCTTTTCTTGTACCTAGCTACCTTGGTGCCTAAGATGGTGCCATGTGCTGCAATATTACACACTATTCACTGTACTACTGTATTTCTATAATTGGGTACATGTGACAATAAAATCTAAAAATCTAAAGATATCCACATCCCGATATGCTGCTGCTTGGAAGTATAGCTGCTGAATCTGGCTAGGAAAAGAATACATGGAACCATTTTAAAAACAATTAATGCATTAATGCTGGCACCTCACCTGCAAACTCAACCTCAACGATACACTCTCAGATGTATCTGTTTCTGCTGATTTGAAGACCAAAAGATTGTTTGAAAAGGGCAGTCGATTGAGGCTATACATTCACATCTGTCACATCTTACAGAATGTTCTCTGTAAATTGTGGGTTATTTGTCTGGCGTCCTTTATCGCCAACTTTCTATTAGGATGATATTCTCTCAATTTATCCGCACCTCCTCCCATTTCCAAACAGTTCCCTAATGAATTGAGTGGTACTACAGAAAATTTGGTGTTGTCACAAAGTCATGGGTCTTGTATCCATGCTGTATGACTCTTCCGGTCCAACCAGTTCATGCTGACTGTAATCCCAATCTAAACTAGCTCCATGTGCCCACTCCTGGTCCACATCCCTTCAAACCTTTCCTATTCATGTACTTATCCAAATGTCTTTTAAACGTTTAAAATATCCATCACTTCCTCAGGAAGTTCATTCCACAACTCCTGTGTGAAAAAATTTGCCCCTCATGTCTTTTTAAAATCCCTCATATCTTACCATAAAAACACGTCCCTGTTCTTGAAATTCCCCCATCATAGGGAAAAGATAACTGCCATTAACTCTATTTATACCATCATTATTTTATAAACTTCTGTCAGGTTGCCTCTCAATTTCCTATGCTCCTGTGGAAAAAAATTTCCAGCCTTTCTTTATAATTAAAACTTTCCATACCTGGCTGCATCCTGGTAAATCTCTTCTGAACCCTCTCCAGCTTGATAATATCCTTCCTATAACAGGGTGACCAGAAGTGGCCTCGCCAATGTCTTGACTTCCCAACTCCTATACTCAAAGGACTGAGCAACAAAGGCAAGCATGCCAGATGCTTTTTTAACCACCCTGTGACACAAACTTCAAAGAAATATGTACCAGAATCCCTAGGTCCCTCTGATCTACAACACTACCCAAGGCCCTACCATTAATTGTATAAGTTTGTCAAACCAAATGCAATACCGCACATTTATCCGGATTGAACACCATCTGCCATTTTTCAGCCCATTGACCCATTTCATCAAGATCCATTTTCACTATCTACTATACCACCAATTTTGGTGTCATCTGCAAACTTACTAACCATGCCTTATATATTCTCATCCAAATAGTTTATATAAATGACAAACAAAAAAGGACCCAGAGCCGGTCCCTGTGAAACACTGCTGGTGGCAGGCCTCCACTCACCTGACTTGACTTCGGCTACTGCAGTTGCAATACTTTACACCTAGATATTCAAGGTCGTTACTGCCCTAGAGAATGAATGCTTTCATACCAGTTGCTGTACCTTCAGTGCATTTCTTCACAATATCACATTTGAGGTTGAGCACTGTTCAGAAGGAAAGCTGAGATTAATCAGTGACAGGATCTGCCTAGTAATGCAAATCATTGCCTTTGAGTTTCATACTAATCCACAGGTTTGGACATCATTTTATTTCATGTTATTGCCTTGCTTCTTCTCTTGCTGTAGGGTATTGTCCTCAGCCTGCAGTGTGCTTCATCAATAGGCAGCAGACTGTGCCACATGCAAGTATAATGAGCTTGGAAATGTTGGCTAGATTGTAGAGCACCTGATTGTCAGGATCGTCTAAGCAATGCAGCTTTGATTCTCTTTCTTACAGAAATGTGAGTGTCCTAAGAACTTTGTAATAGTTGCATTCTGTTGGACTTATAAATGGGGCAAGTTCCGCATTGTTAATTTCCTGGTACATACCGCATAGTTAGGTGGACCTCTGCAGAATGAAGGTATATGGTTGCTTTCTGGATAATTGGCAGGAATAATAGTGCTGGTCTGTGCAGTTAGGGAATTGAAACCCTTCGAGTTGATGAATATATTGAAGTAGCCATGTGAATACCTGCTAGCCACAAAGTTCGTGTTTATAAACTAGAAAGATTAGTCATTTAGGAGTACCGAGCTTGCATATTACTGAAAAAGGCAAACTTTTGTCTTGCACTCTCAGTACAATTCACAAGAAATACCAAAATAAATGGAAAACAGTATTTATACTGTATGGGGTGGTGGCCGGGAAGTACTGTTTGGTTAGCAAGTGGACTTCAACTGATAGAGGTGATGCTGCACCAGTTAATCATGAATGACATTGCCTGTTTTGTTTAAGTGTTAGTTAAGATGTGGAGGTGCCAGTGTCAGGCTAGGGTGGACAAGGTCAGAAATCACACGACACCAGGTTATAGTCCAACAGGTTTATTTGAAAACACGAGCTTTCAGAGTCTCACTCCTCCTTCAGGTGTTAGTGAGAGAGGTGGTATAGACATAAAATTTATAAGTAAAAGATCAAAGATTCACACCATTGATGAAGATGTACTAAAGAAACCCAAGATGCTGTTAAATCTTTAATCAGTGAGAAGGTTTCAATTGCTTAATAAGTACCTGTAAGTCCCTGAATTCCTTTCAAGTCATTGCCCTGAAAGAACTAAAGGTTTTTTCAGTGTGAAGAAGAGGTGACATTTTCAGTTAGACAATGCATGTTAGGCATGAGACCTTGTTTAGAGTCTGTTTGTGTTTTAGTTTGGAGTCAGACTGGTTTTATTGCTAAAGTAGGAATTTATAAAATTCCACATTGACTGACTGACTGTCTATAAATTATGTGCTTTTTGAGCAAAATAAAATGCTTATTTCACCCCATCGATTCACTGTGTGTGTGTGTGTGTGTGTGTGTGTGTGTGTGTGTGTGTGTGTGTCAGAGAGAGAGAGACGGGGAGAGAATGTGAGAGAGTGAGGGGGGTAGAGAATGTGTGAGAGTAGAGAGTGTGTGTGAGTAGGGAGGGGAAGAGACTGCGTGAGAGTGGTGGGTGAGAGCATGTATGTGAGTGACGGGGGGGGAGAGTGTGTGTGTGGGAAGGGGAGAGCGTGGGAGTGAGTGAGGAGGGAGAGCGCGCGCCTGCGTGTGTGTGTGTGTGAGAGAGAGAGGGAGAGAGAGAGTGTGTGTGTGTGTGTGTGTGTGTGTGTGTGTGTGTGTGTGTGTGTGTCTGAGAGTGTGTATAGTGTGGTTGGGTCACCTGTAGTACAATATGAACCCAAGATCCAGGTTGAGGCTGTCCTCGTGGGTACCGTACTTGGCTATCAGCCTCTGTTTGGTGACTCTGCGTTGTTGTGTATCCTGAAGTCTGCCTTGAAGGACATTTACCTGAAGATCCGAAGCCGAATGTCTTTGACCGCTGAAGTGTTCCGCCGCTGGGAGGGAACACCCCTGTCTGGGGATTGTTACGCAGTGTCCATTCATCCATTGTCATTGCGTCTGCACGCTTTCACCAATATACCATGCCTCGGGGCATTCTTTCTTGCAGCTGATGAGATAGATAATGTTGGCCTAGTCACCTGAGTATCTGCTGCACTTGTGGTGGGTGGTGTTCCCACGTGTGATGGTAGTATCCATGTCGAAGATCTGTTATGTCTTGTAGAGGTTGCCATGATAAGGTTATATGGTGTTGTGGTCACTGTTGTCCTGTTAAGGCAGGTTGACTCTAACCACAGCATTCCCCTGAGAGATGAACCCGAAAGTGACTGTCATCTACTTTGTTGAGTTGAGTCAGGTGCAGAGTGTGTACATATCCCTTCTGTGTTCTCATATATTCGACTTCCAGCACAGGCAAATATGCCACACTGTATTGAAAACTTGGCAATTGTAAATTGGTACAAAAGACAAGAAGTACCGCAGATGCTGCAAAAATTGGAACTGCTGGAAAAATTCAGCGGGTCTGGCAGCTTTTGTGGAGAAAGAAACAGAGTTCACAATTATATTCTGATGAAAGTTGAATTGCCACACTTGTGGAGGATTCTTTCTCCTTTGCAGAGATAGTTCGGGACTTGCATAGAGTTAGCATTGTAGTGTTCATGTGCTTATTTGACATTGCTAGTCTATTCACTAATGCACCACTCAGGAAGCTATAGATTTTCAGACTGCAGCATTATATCATAGTGATCTAGACCTACTACTGTCAAGCAATCAGTATTCATTGAACTGATGAAGTCAAACTTGTACAATCAAGATCAGTTTGAATGTCAATGTGTAAAAACCTGAGAGCTCCATGAGAAATGCATTTTCAATGGAATGACACCCAGCTTTCTACCCATTGCATATTTCTAATATTCAGACAATATGTTTGCTACATTTGAGTCAGCAGCAGCATGTAAGAATTTCCTTGTGTGTCTAAATGGGCATCATCTTGTTGGGATTGTATTGTAGGCCCCCAATCGTTAGTGGGATACTGAGGAGCAAATATGCAGAGAGATCTCAGATATATGTAAGAGTAGTAGAGTTGAAATAGTAGGGGAGTTTAACTTTGCAAATTTGCATAGATTGGGACTGCCATAGTGCTAAGGGTTTGGATGGTGAGGAATTTGTTAAATGTATTCAAGAAAATTTTCTTTACCAATATGTAGATGTACTTACAAGAGAGAGAGCAAAATGTGACCTTCTCTTGGGAAATGTGGCAGGGCAAGTGACTGAAGTGTTAGTGAGTGAGCACTTTGGGACCAGTGATTAGAATACTATTAGATTTAAAATAGTTATGGGAAAGGATAGGCCTTGTATAAAAGTTAAGTTCTTAATTGGAGTAAGGCCAATCTTAACAGCATGAGATGGAAACTTTCGAAATTAGATTGGAGTGGACTGTTTACAGGTAATGGGATGACTGGCAAGTGGGAGGCTTTCAAAAGTGAGATAACAAAAGTTCAGTGACATTACATTCCTGTTTAAGAGAAGGGTAAGACTGGTAGGAGTTGGGAACAATGGATGAGTAAAGATATTGAGGCTCTAGTCAAGAATAAGAAGGAGGCATTTGTTAGATATAAACAACTGGGATCAAGTGAATCCCTCGAAGAGTATACCGGATGTAGGTGCATTCTTAAGAGGGAAATCAGGAGGGCAAAAAGGGGACATGAGATATTCTTGGCAGATAAGGTTAGGGATAATCCAAAGAGTTTCTACAAGTACATTTAAGAGCAAAATAGAAACTAGGGAGTGAATAGGGACCCTTAAAGATCAAAGAGGTCATCTATATGTGGACCCACAGGAAATGGGCGGCACGGTGGCTCAGTGTTTAGCACTGCTGCCTCACAGCACCAAGGACCCGGGTTTGATTCCAGCCTCAGGCGACTATCTGTGTGGAGTTTGCACATTCTCCCCGTGTCTGCATGGGTTTCCTCCGGGTGCTCCAGTTTCCTCCCACAGTCCAAAAGATGTGCAGGCTAGGTGGATTGGCCATGCTAAATTGCCCGTAGTGCCCAGGGATGTTTAGGTTAGGTGGATTAGACAAGGGAAGTGCAGGAGTATTGGGTCTGGGTGGGACGGTCTTTGGAGGGGCGGTATGGACTTGTTGGGCCGAATGGCCTGTTTCCACACTGTAGGAATTCTATGATTCTATGGGAGTGATACTAAACAAATATTTTCGATCAGTTTCTATAGTGAAGAAAGACATGGAGTCTAGGGGGTTCAGGGGAAATAAATATTAATGCTTTGAAAACAGTCCATATTAATTGAAGAGAAGAGGCTGGAGGTCTTAAAAAAGCATAGAGATGGTTAGATCTCCAGGATTTGATGTAGAGTATCCATAGAACTTGTGAGAAGTTTGGGAAGAAATTATGGGGCCCCTAGCAGAGATATTTGTATCAGTTTTGGCTGCTGATGAGGTGCTGGAGGAAAGGCGGGTGGTTGATGTGCCTTTCAGAAAGGGCATGAGGAGAAGCCAGGGATCTATAGACTAGTGACTCTGACATTGGTGGTGGGTAAATTGTTGGAGCAGATTCTGAGAAATAGGATTTACATGCAATTTGAGAAGCAAGGAACAGTTAGGGATAGTCGGCATGGCTTTGTGCATGGAAAATGATGTCTTACAAACTTGATTGAGTTTTTTGAGGATGTGACCAAAAAGGATTGATGAGGGCAGGGCAGTAGACATTGTCTACGTGGTCTTTAGTAAAGCCTTTGATAAGGTTCTGCATGGTAGCCTGATTAGTGAAGTTAGATCACATGGGATTCAGGGAGAGTTTGCCAATTGGATACAAAATTGGCTTGAAGGTAGGAGACACACAATGGTGGTTGAGGGTTTTTTTTTAGCCTGGAGGCCTGTGACCAGTGGTATTCTGCAGGATTGGTGCTGGGTCCACTGTTTGTTATTTATATAAACAATTTGGATGAGAAATTTGGAGGCATGGTTAGTAATTTTGTGAATGACACCAAACTTAGTAGTGTGGACAGTGAAGAAAAAATCTAAGATTACAAAGAAACCTTAATCAATTGGTCCAATGGGCTGAGGAATGGTAGTTGGCATTTAACTTGGATAACTATGAGTATTGCATTTTGGTAAAATGAACAAGGGCAAGATTTGGACAGTTATCACAGAGTATCATAGAATCCCTACAATGTGAAAACACGCTTTTCGGTCCAACAAGTCCACACTGACCCTCAGGGCATCCCAACCAGGCAAAGGCCTGGATAGTGTTGTCAAACAGAGAGACCTAAGGGTTCAGGTGCATAGGTCTTTCAACGTTGTGTTGCAGGTAGACAGGATGATTAAGAAGGTGTTTAGCATGCTTTCCTTCATTGCTCAGACCATTGAGTATAGAAGTTGGGATGTCATATTGAGGTTGTACAGGACATTGGTGAAGCCCCTTTTACAGTACTCTGTATTGTTCTGGTTCCCCTGCTATAGGAAGGATATTACTAAATTAGAGAGGGTTCAGAAAAAATTTACCAGTATGTTGCTGGGACTGGAGGGTTTCAGTTATAAGGTAAGGCTGGACACTGGGACTTTTCTTCCCTCGAGTGCAGGAAGTTGAGGGCTGACCCTCCAGTGGTTTATAAAATCATGAGGGGCATAGATAACGTGAACAGCAAAGGTATTTTCCCTGGGTGGGGGAGTTCAAAACCAGAGGCCATTAGCTTGAGGTGAGAGCGGGAAGATTTAAAAGAGACCTGAGGGCAACTTTTTCACACAGGGTGGTTTGGATGTGGAATGAACTGCCAGAGGAAGCAGTAGATGCAGGTGCAGTTACAACATCTAAAAGACATTTGGGCAGGTACGAGAAAAGGAAAGGTTTAGAGGGAATGGGCCAGATGCAGGCAAGTGGGATTAGTTTAGTTTGGGAAACTTGGTCAGAGTGGACGAGTTAGATGGAGGGTCTGATTCAATGCTGTATAACTCTGTGATTTATTCTTGTGCTCAGTGTTCGACCAATTATCATGGAAGAGTAGATATCTCCAAGGTTTGAGCCACAGGTGAAACTAGATTTTCAAGCCACTGCTATGTTGCTGCAACATGAATAGTGTTTATGACTTACAGGACGTTGTGGTAAAGCTGAAAAGATGTTCTGCCATTCAATAAATGTGTAATATGGTATATGAATTTCAATAATATGATTCAATAATTGGATATCATTTGCTGTATAATTCTTACACTGATAAGCAATTTAGGATTCAGTTGGGAGTGCAGTGTGATATGTTTGCATGTACTGGAACCTATGTATGTTAATGCACAAGGTCGTGTTCGTTGCAGATGGGAAGCACATACATATATTACATTTGTTTGAATACAATAAAGTAAGTGATAGTCGTTCTCTGATTCATTTCTCAGGGAAATACATTCTCAAGTCCTCGTCAATCTGCCTTATTTGAAATCTAAATGATGTTTTCCTGTTGACTATAGTTTTCATTAACTGGTACATTTTCTGTAGCATTGCCTCCAGCAATCTACCAAACAATAAACACTCTCTTCTCATACAGCACTAATGTTGTTTGTCCTTTCTTTTGGCATTTCATGCAAATTGTTGTAATGAATACAAGGTGAAAGGCTTTGACAACATGTCTTTTTTTTTGTATCAATAACACAAAGATTCTTAAGCCTAAAGGTCTGTGCTTTTTTCCCCACTTACTGTCTACTATTTGAGCCATAATAGATGTTTATCCCTAGCCAATACAATGTTATCAAATTGCTCTTTCCAGAAATGAAATTCAGACCATGTTTCTCTGGCTGATAACCCTAGTGTCAGTTTGGCATGACCCAATGGCTTAGGAATTTTAATACAACAGTGACCTCCCGCTATGGGAGCTACCAGTTGGTAGCATTATAGATGGCATGTTGTGGAAAATTGCTCAGGTATGTCCTAGCATTAAAATGCAGGACAAATTCAATCTAGTTAATAACTCACTCAGTCTACTCTAAATCATTAGCAATGTGACAGAAGGAGTTGTTAACGATGTTGTTAAATAGAACTTGCAAAAGAGTTAACTTGCTTAATGATAGTTATTGGAATTCTTCTAGGGTCACTGGATTGCTGACCTCATTATACCCTTGGTTCAAACATGAAAAAGTTGAAATCCAGAGGTGGACATCAGAATGACTGTCTTTTACATCAAAGCAGCATTTGACAGAGATAAAAGGTACTGCAGATGCTGGAGAATCCGAGATAACAAGGCGTGGGGCTGGATGAACACAGCAGGACAAGCAACATCATATTTGACAGAGGTTGGCTCTTGCTAATCTGGAATCAATGGAAATCAGGTAGCAAAGCCCTCTGTTGGTTGGATCACACCGAGCACAAAAAAAAGTTTGTCCTTGTTGGAGGTCATTCATCTCAACTCCAGGTCATTTCTGCAGGAATTCCATAGCATAGTGGCCCAGGCCCAACCCAATTCAGCTGCTCCATCAATGACCTTCTCTCCATTATAATGTGAGGGCTGATGATGTTTTCTGATGACTACGTAACATTCTGCAACATTTTCAGTTTTATCAGATGCTAAAGCAGTCCATGTCCAAATGCAAAAGACCTGCACAAATAGGTTGGTGCTGACAAATGGCAGGTAACGTTTGCAGCATGCAGATACTAATTGGTGACTGCCTTTAGCAAGCACAAATCTAATCATTGCCTCTAGACTTTCAAGGATATTATCATCACTGAATACCTCACTGACAACATCGTGGAGTTACCACTGAGCAGAAACTGAACTGGACCAGCCAGATACATACTGTGTCAACAAGAGCAAGTCAGAGACTGGGAATTCTGAAGCAAGTAACTTCCCTTCTGCTTCCAAGGCCTGTTTACTATTTACAGGGCACAAATCGGAAGTGTGACTGAATAATCTCCACTTGCTTGAATAGCTGCAGCTGCAACAACATTCATGATCCTCAATGCCATCAGTGCAAAGTAGATTGCTTGACTGGTATCCTGTCCACCAGATTCAAAATTCAGTCCATTCACCACTGGTGCAGAATGGTAGCAGTGCTTCTTTTTCTGCAGTACCTCACCAGTGGGCCATTCAGTAGCAGTTTTCAAGCCCATTACCTTTGTCCCCTTGAAGGACAAGAGCAGTAGATCAGCACCATCCAAACCACTCACCGTCTTGACTTGGAACCATCACAGTCTCTGGGTCAAAACTCTGGAACTCCTTTCCTCCACAGCAGTTGGGGTTGGGTAATAAGTGTTGGTCAAGCCCATGATTCTCACAGCCCATGATTGAATCTTTAAAAAAAGTGCCATTCTTTCTGCTTCACCGATTTAAGATAAGCTTGCCTTTCAGATGCAACTTCATTAAGATGATGCTGTCTGTGAGTGCTTTCAATCTATGTTTGTTCTGGAGCAAATATATGCCAAAATGAGGTGACTTTGAACTTGAAGGTATTGCAATCTGAAAAATTAGCTCACCTCCTCTAGCTTTTTTGGTATCATAGAAATAGCCTTAACTTCATTAGCTACTATTTGAACTGCAGAAGTAATTGCAAAATCTTTGGGAAACTGTATGCTCATAAAATGAAGACTCCAGTAAAACTTCTAAAAATGTTGAGAAAGAATACTGTATGAAAGAATAGTATAAGCTAATTACTTAAATAAAGAGCCGGCTAGACTTCAACATCGAGTTCCATAACATTGAGTAAACAAGCTTTAGGAATTTACAAAGCTAGAAAGACCAGTTTCCTCCCTCCCTATTCAATTGCCCACTGTATATGGTGAAATAATGCATTCTTGAACTTTTTTCAATTAATCCATAGAATCTCTACAGTCTGGAAACAGGCAATTTGGCCCAATAAGTCCACACCAACTCTCCGAAGAGCATCCCACCCATACTCACCCCGTTATCCTATCCCTGTAACCCCACATTTCCCTATGACTAATGCACCTAACCCACACATCCCTGGACAGTCTGGGAAATTTAGAATGGCCAGTGCACTCTAACCTGCACATCTTTGGACTGTGGGAGGAAACTGAAGCACCTGGAGGAAAGGGAGAATTTTCAGACTCTATGCAGACACCAAGCCACCAACATTGGACTTAATTTGACTATTTAAGGCTATATGTGTGTCATGTACTTGCATTGAAGTATCTTCAGAAGCAGCTGCTGTAAAGTCAGGCATGATGGAAATTGAGTGCACATGACGAGGAAGATTTTCCAAACATTAATTACTGTCCACAGGACTCTGTCAGCAGAGTGCAGAGCATCTTGCATATTGAGTGCTGTGGCTGCATTTTCCTGACTTTGTGTGTTCTGAAATGCACATCTGGCCCAGATGTGGCTGTGACTTGGATTTCTGTCTTCTCACACACAACATGTGAGCTGCAGTGGGAAGGTGCGCCACTGTTCTCCAGCCCATTGCTCGACATTGTTTAAAGGATCCATAAACCCTACCTGCC
This sequence comes from Ginglymostoma cirratum, assembly GCA_024137785.1. NCBI lineage: Eukaryota > Metazoa > Chordata > Chondrichthyes > Orectolobiformes > Ginglymostomatidae > Ginglymostoma > Ginglymostoma cirratum. The sequence goes on along the minus strand of JAHRHZ010000058.1, from coordinate 10,088,278 downwards.
CACCCATTCCCATGTGCCATCAGGTGATCTTTGCCACCTGATGGAGTTTCAGGTCATCCATGCAACCTCTGTAGTCCCTCTGGTTACACATATAGCATCTTATGACACATCACCTCTCTATCCATTCCATGCCATGCTATGCCGCTTTGGAGTCTCCATGCAGTCTGGTACTCTATCCCTACATTCTCCAAGCCACTCACTTACCATACATTATGCACAGTGCTCAGTGACCATGTCTCAGCAATGAGAATTATCTTTAATCATTTTTAGAGCTTTAACTTTATTCCCTAATACCCTGAATTCAAACACTTCCGTTGATACTGGAAGGCAAAAACATTATCTTTTAGGTATTTATTGGTTTTGTAGAGAAGTGTGTAATGGAGCAGAGCAGACCCCCTCAAAAGATAGCCTCGATCGTAGTTTTTTTCTTATTTTAGAGGTAGATGTGAAGTGCATGTTCCAGATGCGATGACTGATCAAAATACTAGATGTTAAACCAATCACAATTTATTTAAACACTATATTTAAAATACGAACAAAAGAAAGAGGAATTTAGAATAACTTAACTGTTGGAAAACTTAACTGAATAATAGATACAGCAACTATTACTAATTTACTGTTCTGAAATAATAACATCCCATAAACGTACCCGTTGGCAATCAGGCAAATTCAGACAGATTCTCACGTGCAGTTCTCCAATCCAGGAGGAAAAAACATTGAGAGAAAATTGAGAGAAAGTAGTGTCTAGGAGACATTCACCAAAGCTTCTGATTTTTTTGAGTCCCCAAAAGCTTCTGCTCAAAACTAAACCTAAAAACTAAAAAATGCTGGAAAGCCTGGTCTGTGAGAGCTGACCACAAGCAAGTTGCTTCCATTGTCGCAACTTGAAAAGAACCCCAAGGTCTCACAAATTGTTTGCTTTCTCAGAGACAGCTGGACACCTCTGCCTCACAAACTCTCTATTCAAAAAAAAACAGGACAAAATAACCTCTTAAAGTGACAGCATTGTCACAAGCAGGAACCACATCAAAGACATTCTTTTATTACAGCTGCTTAAACATTTCAGTCATCCGTAGATCAATAGACCACCTGCTGAGATGAAGCCATTCATGGTTTTTGAACTCCGGCAAAGTATTGGAAATGGCTACAGCTGTCATCAAAAAAGCAGCCAGCTACATTGCTTGACATTTCCATTTCATTGCAAAATGCCTGACAATAAATGGAAAGGAGCAGCTGCAGAGGTATTTTTTTAAAGGCTGTCGGTCAATTGCAATTACAACACAAACACGACAGAAGAGGCTGAAAGGACATCCTTTACATTTTTAATGCATTATGATAGTTTTTTTTTCTCCATTGGAAATAGTACTGTAATACGGTCATTTTCAAACAGTATGCTATGACAAGATGAGAAGTGTGCTGCGAAATGTTCAGGAAACAGTGCCACTTTGTCTGAGCACAGAGGCTGGTCCATGCTTCCACTCTCCTCTGGAGCCTAGGTGTCTATTAATGAAAATAGTGTCTGCTAATGCCAGGCGCCTCTGCTTACTGAACATGCACAAGGCTTCAGTGCTCAGCATGTGTAGGCTCCCACTACTAGGAACCTAGGCAGGCCCGGGTCTTTAACTAACCTGGTAAAATGCAATGTGATCTGCTCAACATTTTGCTTTGATTCGTTGTTCATGAATAGTCAGATATAGCTGCGTTGAGCAGATTTTGAAAATATCTGTGTTCGCATTCAAAAATGATGTTTTTGTTTTGCTATCGGGTTTGAAACATGAATGCTTTGGCTCCTTTAACTTTTTGAATGCACTACCTCTTCCATAAGGCCGTAACGAAAATAAATATGCTATTTATGAGCAATCAAGTCAGCTGAAAATAGTGGGTGTGCTGCGGAGTAGTTTGTCTTGTTTGAATTATGCCTCAGTACTGGGGAGATTAGGAACCAGTGGTGGAAAGCATGACAGCACCTAGTGGGTCACTGTAAGGGTCAACCTGACCTTGGAGGACAGATTTCAATGATGAATAACTGCATTAAAAACACATTGGAGTACAGTATTAAATCATGACATTTGAAGATGCCGAAACATTTTGCACTTACCTATCAGAACATTCCTGACTCCTCAACCAGTGGTCACAAACTTTCTAAGGAGGTGCTTTTTTTTTTAGCAAGTGTCTACAATCCACACAAAAAGCATGTTTGAGGAAATATAGTTTACCTATGGCCCCTATGTGGTGACCCTAATCAAAGAAGAGAGTTGTGAATTTTGTAACCAAACCCTTCCCAACAGAAATGGTGGGAATGGTGAAGGCAGAGGAAGATTGTATTCCCAACAATTTGCAAAAAAAATGAAGTTTAACGTTTCATACCTTGATTAGCGCCTCCACACGGGGCCTGAAAAGAATTCTGCAAGGGAATCATAGTCATGTTAACAACTTTGTTGAGTCATGCTAGCCAACGAGTAGAGGATCAGACATTATGCATATTGTCAGTCACAGTGTTGAATGGTTGATAAAACCACTCTCAGCTGAAATAATAAACCAACAGCAAATATTTTTCAAACATTTTTCAGTTGTTAGGGCAGAAGGGAATAAATTGTCAGTTTAAATGATTTCCTTGATGGGTGGAATAAATGTCAATAGCTTCCTTTTTATGACAGAATGCAAGTTTAGAGAGAAGAAAAGATGTCTTCTTGTACCCTTGCCAAATTGTGAAGGAAAATTGAATGAAAAGATTGGAGAGATAATCACCTATTATGAAGGTGAAGAAAGCAAAGTGACACTGTTATATTAAGATACAGAAAGCTTCAGACTGTTGATCCATTTACCCAACATGTGAACTTGTTCATAATTGTTTAAATATTGGCAGCCAGGCAGCCAGAAATGAAGTTCATGGTAGGTCATGACAGAAGAAGCTGTCAGTCAAATATATGAGCTGCCTCTCCCTAAATTGTCACATGTACAAATCCAGTAGCTCAGTTGGAAAAACATCGAGAAAACTTGGAGAGAGTGTAGCAGCTGGGAGAGATTTACTGCAACCCTGCTGAGATCCCAGCAACAACTACTGCTACTGAAAAACTAAAAAATCTGAACTGAAAATCCTGGTTCTGTGAGAACTTGACCACAACCATTCAGGCTGCTTCTATTGTTCCAATTTAAAAAGAAATAATTCAAGGCCTTAAAAGCTGCTTACTGTAGGCGTTCTGGTAGACTGCTTTATACCTCTACCTTAAAACCTCTCTTTACAAAGAAGGACAAAATACACTTCTTACAGCCAAAGCGTGATGGAAAGAGACCGTGGATGAGGATAGGAGTGCCACTTCCGGAGGTGCTGGTTGACAGCTGTGCACAATTGTGCACCAGACTGTCTGCTTTAGAAAGTCTTTGCTCTTTTATCCCACTTACATTTTTACTTTCCATGTTACGTTTTGACCTGTTTATTTTTCTTACGCAAAACAAGACACCTCACACTTAGCAAAGTAGACATTAGTTTGCCAATGGGAAGATCAGTGGCAGATGGAATTTAATGCTGATAAATGGGAGGTTGGTGCACTTTGGAACAAGGAACAAGACAAGGGAGGACTCAATGAATGGCAGGATACTAGGAAGCTTAGAGGAGCAGAGAGATCTTGGCGTGCTTGTCCACAGAACCCCACAGGTGACAGGACAGGTTAATAGTGTGGTTAAGAAGGCATATGGGACACTTATGTTTAACCGTAGTGGCATAGAATATAAGAGCAGGGAGGTTATGTTGGAGCTGTACAGAACTTTGGTTTGGCCACATTCGGGAGCACTGTGTGCTGTTCTGGTCACCACATAGTAGGAAGGATACGATTGCATTGGAGGGGATGCAAAGCAGATTCATCAAGATGTTGCCTGGGATGGAGTATTTCAGTGATGAAGAGGGGATAGATCAGCTCAGGTTGTTTCCCTTGGAGCAGGGAAGGTTGAGGGGTAACCTGAGAGAGGTATATATGATCGTGAGGGGCAGGGTAAATAGAAAGCAGCTGTTTCAGTAGTGGTTTATAAAATCATAAGGGGCATGAATAGGGTGAAATAGCCAAGAACTTTTTCCTAGGGTAAGGCAGTCCAGAACTAGAAGGCATAGGTCTAAGGTGAGATGGGAAAGATTTAAAAAGGATCTGAGGGGCAGCATATTCATGCAGAGTGTGGTATGTGTGTGGATCGAGTTGCCAGAGGAAGTGGTGGAGGGGGGTACAATAACAACATTTAAAAGACATTTGGATAGGTATATCAATGGGAGAGGTGTAGAGGGATATGGGCCAAATGCTGGCAAATGGGACTAGGTCAGATTGGGATGTTTTATGACCAGAATATGAACAACTGTCATGATAAATATTCAGGAGATATTAAAGCACCGATAGAGGGTGGGTATTTATGAGCAACCTGATCAGCCATGTTATGACACATCTGGAGCAAGTGGGACTTGAACTCAGGCCTCCTGGCCCAAGACAGGGTCACTACCAGCACAAGAACCCTATCTGACACAGACTATATTGAGACAAAATAAAAGTTGCACTGCATGACTGTCAAATTGATATTTGGATGCAAGATGATAAAGTATGTGATGCACATTCTCTATTCATCTGGAAAGCAGCAGCCGTTGTTATAGAGATAGTAGGAACTGCCGATGCTGGAGAATCTGAGCTAACAAGATGTGGAGCTGGATGAACACAACAGGCCAAGCAGCATCAGAGGAGCAGGAAGGCTGACGTTTCGGGTCGAGACCCTTCTTCAGAAATGGGGGAGGGGAAGGGGGTTCTGAAATAAATAGGGAGAGAGGGGGAGGCGGATAGAAGATGGATAAAGGAGAAGATAAAGGTGGAGAGGAGACAGACAGGTCAAAGAGGCAGGGTTGGAGCCAGTAAAGGTGAGTGTAAGTGGGGAGTTAGGGAGGGGATAGGTCGGCCTAGCGAGGACGGACAGGTCAAGGAGGTGGGATGAGTTTAGTGGGTAGGAGATGGGGGTGGGGTTTGAGGTGGCAGGAATGGTTAGGGAGGCAGGGACGAGCTGGGCTGGTTTTGGGATGCAGTCGGGGGAGGGGAGATTTTGAAGCTTGTGAAGTTGGCATTGATACCATTGGGCTACAGGGTTCCCAAACGAAATATGAGATGCTGTTCCTGCAGCTTTCGGGTGGCATCATTGTGGCACTGCAGGAGGCCCAGGATGGACATCTCATCCAAGGAGTGGGAGGGGGAGTTGAAATGGTTCGCGACTGGGAGGTGCAGTTGTTTGTTGTGAACCGAGCATATGTGTTCTGTGAAGCGGTCCCCAAGCCTCAGCTTGGTATCCCCGATGTAGAGGAGGCCACAACGGGAACAGCGGGTACGATATACCACATTAGCAGATGGGCAGGTGAACATCTGTTTGATGTGAAACGTCTTCTTTGGGCCTGGGATGGGGGTGAGGGGGGAGGTGTAGGGGCAGGCGTAGCACTTCCTGCAGTTGCAGGGAAAAGTGCCGGGTGTGGTGGGGCTGGAGGTGAGTGTGGAGCAGACAAGGGAGTCACACAGAGAGTAGTCCCTCCGGAAGGCGGATAAGTCTGGGGTGGGAAAAATGTCTTTGGTGGTGGGATCAGATTGCAAATGGCGGAAGTGTCGGAGGATGAAGCGTTGGATTCGGAGGTTGGTGGGTTGGTACATGAGGACGAGGGAGATTCTGTTTTGGTTGTTATTGCGGGGACGGGGTGTGAGGGATGAGTTGCGGGAAATGCGAGAGACATGGTTGAGGGCATTTTCGACCACTGTGGAGGGGAAGTTGCGGTCCTTGAAAAATGAGGACATCTGGGATGTCCGGGAGTGGAATGCCTCATCTTGGGAGCAGATGCAGTGGAGGCGAGTGAATTGGGAATAGGGGATGGCCTTTTTGCAGGAAGGTGGGTGAGAGGAGGTGTATTCTAGGTAGCTGTGGGAGTTGGTGGGCTTGAAATGGATATCGGTTTCCAGGTGGATGCTAGAGATGGAGACAGAGAAGTCCAGGAAGGAGAGAGAGGTATCAGAGATGGTCCAGGTGAACTTAAGGTTGGGGTGGAAGGTGTTAGTGAAGTGGATGAACTGTTCGAGCTCCTCTTGGGAGCACAAGGCGGCGCCAATTCAGTTGTCGATGTAACGGAGGAAGAGGTGGGGGATAGGGCCAGTGTAGCTTTGGAAGAGGGATTGTTATGGCTGGCAGGAGAATCTGTACATATAATGTTTGGAAAAACAAGTTCAAGGCATTGTAAAGCTCAAGACATAGCAACGCATCTTGCCTGTCACTAGAGAATGTTCTCAGTTTACTTAGTGTAGACACGTTGCACTGTATCCTGGAGATTTATTTTGAAAACATAAGCATATGTGAGCTGAGTAGATAAATGGAAGCACCTCAAAGCCACACATTGACTGCGGTAACAAGTTAGCTTCTTACCTGTGACTAATGTTTATCAGCTCTGTTCTTTGCTGGGATTAAAATGAATGGCAAAACTGTTATTGGCTGATCAACATTATAAGTTACTAATTTGTATACTGGAGAATTAATAATCCAGTCATCTTCAAATGAGGAACAAATGCAAATGCATTATTTTCCTATTCCCTGAAGCATCTACCCAATATACTAAGTTAAATTGTATATTTTCTGTTATGTGTTTAATATCCTGTTCTAAATCTTTTTTCTTCATTTATGATTATCTCCTGAGCAAAAAATTCTAGAAAGTATAACCAGTGGACAATTCGACGCATTCTTTTTAGTGCATTTTTTTTTAAAGAATCTGTCAGTGCTAGGGGAAGGAACTCCCTTTGCTACTTCTTTTGTTTCATTTTCTATCAGATCCAGCAAAAAGAGACAGAATTTCTCCTAGAATCAGTGAAGATATCATTTGAGACAGGGGATCAGACTTGGTACTGGCTAGCAGGCTGATCCATGTTGTCGGTTTTAATCACAGAGAAGAAAGGCAGATTGCGGTTAACTTGTTACCAAGCATGACAGAAAAATCATACTATAGTGATAGTTTACAGTGTGAGATACTATTTATAAGAGTTTGGTAAAGTGTGTAAAAGTGCAGGACGCTCATTTTACGGGTGCTTATTCAAATTTCACCATCTGTCATGGTGGGTTTTGAACCATTAGCGTGGGGTCCTGGATTACTAGTCCAGTGACATTACCATTATGTCACCGCCTTTCCATTATGACCAGGTTCTTAGTCTTCATTGGGGTTTTGTTCTTGAAAGTGATCCACTTTTGGAGCAGGTGCCTGCTACCTTTTAAATATTCTTGGGTGTACAGACAGTTCTAGTTACCTTGTGGCACAACTGTGACGTTCTGCTGTGTAATAACAAAGGATGAAGGACTTGCTGATGATGGCAGTCTGGATTATCCAGATACAACGTGTGAAAGTGTGAGGTCATACTCTTTGGTACGAAGAATAGAGGCATAGACTATTTTCTAAATGGGGGGATAATTCAGAAACCTGAAGTGCGAAGGGACTGGTCCAGGATTCCCTTAAGGTTAACCTGAAGGTTGAGTCAGTAGTTAGGAAGGCAAATACAATGTTAGAATTTATTTTGAGGGGACTAGAATATAAAAGTAGGCTTGTACTTCTGAGGCTTTATAAACCTCTGGTCAGACCACGTTTAGAATATTGTGAGCAATTTTGAGCCCCATGCCTCTGTAAGGATATACTGGCCCAGGGGCAGCCCAGAGGAGGTTCACAAGAATAATCCCACGAATGAAAGGCTTAACACATGAGGAACGTTTGAGGACCCTGGCTCCATATTCGACAGAGTTTAGAAGGATGAGGAGGGCATCTAATTGAAACTTACAGATACTGAATGGCCTGGACATACTGGACTTTGGGAAGAGGTTTCCATTGGCAGGAGAGACTAGGACTCGAGGGCACAGCCTTAGAGTAAAATGGAGATAAGGAGAAACTTCTTCAGCCAGAGGGTGGTGAATCTATGGAATTCATTGCCACATTAGGCTGCAGAGGCCAAGTCATTGAGTATATTTAAGATGGAGATAAAAATGCTCTTGATTATCAAGGGGATCAAAGGTTACGAGGAGAAAGCGGGAGAATGGTGTTGAGTAACTTATCAACCATGATTGAATGGCAGAGCAGACTCAATGGGCCAAATGGCCTAATTTCTGCTCCTATGTCTTATAGTCTTATCATCTCATACTAGACACAGGTGCCAGTACAACCAGAGAGTTACAGGCAGAAGAAATAGGACAAAAACAATTTTAGAAGATGTGGATACTATTTCAGGCAACAGGATTGAACCAGCAATAATAGATGAATGAAACCCAGGGACATCTGCGGAATAATCCACAGCAGTTTCAGCTGTAATTCAAACCGTCATTGTAATGAACTACTCACGGGGGAACAGCAGTATTCAGTGAGTGATGCATACCACAGACAATTCAGAGGAAGAAGATGATGAACTGAAACAAGGAAAAATCATTCTAGTCAGAAGAAGCTTCATGCAGTGGCATCAGTCATGTTCATCTAATGGTACTGTGTTGGAAAGTGGTTGAGTGAGGAACAGATTGACCAAAGTGTTGTCTAGATTCACTAAGTAGTGAGGATCGATATAAAAAAAAAATTTTACTTGGTTTATATTCCATAAAATGGATTTATTTTGAGTTCTGTGTAGATACCTGACTTTTTTAAGATCAATGAAAAGACACATTGGGACAATTTTTTAACAAGACATTTCTTGGAAACCACATAATTTTAGCTAATTACTGAACACTTGCTGGGGGTCATCTGACTGGGTTTTATAGCTGTTCTGCTTCAACTGTATTCTGCAGGCAGCTGAAAGGTTTGCTTTTCAGTTTGAGGAAGTCTTCTGGAGCTTCTTGGCTCATCTCTTCTGCTTCCGTAGCACCTTTTGTTATGAGCAACCAGAAGACTTCCTGCTATTTCCTAAGCAAGCTGCATCTGCCAAGATCTCATGTCTCGTGACTTATCTACATGGGCCAGTTTGACATCCATATGGACTCTGATTGGTAGAGGCATTGCCTTGGGGAACGCAGCAGTTAATGATCGACAGTTATCTGCCAGGCATTATTTTAGATTTTAAGTCAGGCAGGTTAATGCTGGTCAGAGCACTGCAACTATTTTAATTTAGCAAAATATTTGCTAGTTCATTTCTCAGTGCAGTGCTGTAACCAGTGAGAATCAACTTGCCCAGTTTAGAACCTAAAGAAATCCTGGCAGTTACAAGTCAATCATTATTGATTGATGCATTCTCTATGGCAATACATATACCATTCAGAGCCCATTTGCCAACAGTCAACACTGTCCTTTCACGCAATAAAAAGGTTATTTTTCACCTTTCTTGAAATTCTTGTGAATTGTCTTGGTGAGTGCAAGATGAAAAGCTTCAACAAAATATACATTTTTTTACCCAGCAAGTTCTATTGTACAAAATGATTGATTAAATTTATGTTGTGACCCATGGAGTAGTGGGACTACATAAAGACTGTGCATTCCTGTCATCTGGAAGATAACACATCAACTACCCAGTGTAGCAGGGTGTTTCTTCTTCAAATAGATTTCACTGTAGAAATCAGCACTGAAATTCAAGGTATGGTTTTGAGATAAAGCAAGGTCATACACCTGTAGTGATAGTGTAATAAACATGGAAAAGATAATTTACTTATTACAATCTAATTAGAAGATTTCAGACAGGAGCAATAAGTAGGAGTGCTGTCTTGTAATTATCTTTTTTTAGAATATTCTCAACAGTCACAAGTAATTCCACCGTGAGGTGTGTAACTGATTTGTCGTCTATCGTTAATGCCAGTAAATGACAAGGATAGAAAAACACTTCACTAAACATTCACTTTCAATTTAGGAAATTCTCCACTGCTGAAATCATTAAGTTTGAATGGCTAAAGCAAATTACTTAAAAAGAAAGACGTTCGGTTTTATCATCAGATTTTGTTCTCAAGTCAAAATAAATTAGAATTTGCACATAGTTCTTTTCAGTTGAAAGAAATAAAGGATAGAAAAATGGATTGTAAAATAATCTACATGCATGATTCATGAATCCCATGTGTGTTGCAACATTCAAAATTAACCATTTCATTCACTTTTCTTTCTCACGTTTTTTTTTCTTTCTAACCTGTGGTGTTGTTAGCCTGTAGCTTGTGGACGATCCTACTAGACTTTGGGGTCATCTTGTTGGGTCTTGGAAAGAAAAACAGTTGAAAACTGTGGGGAAATAGCATTGCAGAAAAGGCAAGCAACATGAACAAAATACAAATCTGGAGAGAAGGAACATTTTATTTGAGAAAATAGGTGAGAGAAAATACATTGATTTAAGGCAACTGAGAAGAGATAATGTTGTTGCATTTCAGAGGTTGAGTGGCTGAAATAGAGGTCCTAATTTGTTAAGCTACGAAATGGTTGCAACAGTATGCAAGATGTGAGCTGGTTAAGTCTAAAGTTTGATGGTATGATATCAACCTACGTAACTTTTATTTATATATTTTCCCATTTATGTTCTCTCCTCTCATATAATTTTTGCGTGCAAATTAAAGTTCTCCAGGTCATTGGCCCTGAAATTACACATGGGATACTTAAGTAGAAATATGTAACATGACCTCATGAAGTTTCTACCTCTACTACTTTAAACCAGTGTATTTGACCCATTTATCATTGACAGAGTGGAGAGAAGAATTTCAGCTGGAGATGCTAGCATTTTTGTTAAATTTAACCTCAGGACCTGAAGTCCTGACCTTGATGACCAGTCAATGCCACTCCATGGACCGAAATGTTTTCAATGGAGAAAGTAGGCCTTGTGTGTCTTTTTTTGCATAGATCACTCGACTAATAGAGAGTCATTAGTTAAATTGATCCAACCGGGGGTCTTATACGAATCCTGTTGTAATAGTCATCATTTTTAAAGAAATTGCTCACAATTCCTGGCTCGATTCAAGGAACAAAATATGACAGGCAACAGATTAATTGAAGTGGTTATGTCGACCACAGTTAATTAAATATCTGTCAATGTGTCCAGCAATGTATCAGTTTCCGATTCCTAAATCTTATGTACATTACAATTCCTGATGAAGGATTCCAAATCAGTTGATGGAATGTGATATTTTTAGGCAATTGATTTTAAAAATAAGAAGTTGATTTATTGTTCAGTAGATGACTAGTGCAACTGGTATTTCTTATTAATAGAAAATTTAAGACAAGTATTTGATCTTATTGATCCTTTATTTGGAGAAACACGAATCATGCTGATGCAAACTTAATGCTTTTGCTTAATAACTTAACTGTTGCAAGAATGGATGCACTCTTTTTGAGCATCCTTTGCAGTTTATGATTGTTTGTTAATTACTTCTATGTTCTCCATCTAGCTCACAGTATTGCATTGTGGTCTCACTATTAACTGAGCGCAGTTGTAGCACTGCAGGATGAATCTGAAAGTTGAGAGTTTGAGACTCACTAGAGTAGAGGGGCTGTCTTTCAAAAGAAATGTTGTGCCTGTCCTACTGTTACCGTTGTTGAAGAATGACCAGGTGTTCTGCTGGTTTCATCTCTCAATAATTACTACAAAAACAGATTATCATATCATTATTGCCTTTGCTGATTGTGGGACTTTTAAAATTGCGTTCGTGTATACGCCAAAAAAATGATGGTACTTCAAAAGCAATTCATCAGCTGCAGAGCACTTGGTGACACCCTGAAGATGTCAAAGACTTTATGGGAATGGTCGCTTTCTACAGGAGCAGGTTGGAAATTGCAGACCCTTGATGCATTGTTTATTGTTCTCTGTCATTTTTTTATATTCCCTGTCAACAGGGATAGAGAGCTGAACTTGGAGACCAATCAGTCTGGTGCCTGAGTGCAGCGAAGTAGTGGTATGGTTAGATTTTGATTTTGATGAAAAGGGGAAAGAAAGATGGGAGAAAAGGTAAAAATGAAAGAAAAGCACTGTAGGAAGTGTCAGGAAGGTAAGCAGTCTAAAGGGCTGTCCCCATCCCTATTCTTGGTTCTATCAGGTGAGCAGATTGTAATGCCCTTGGCGTGATTTTCCAAAGTTCATTGAGATTTGGGTTAAAAGAAAAGATGAAATTGTCTGTTTGTCACTTTCTTTAAATAAACAATTACAAACTAACTTAAATTCACTGAAGATCCTTCATGCATTGTGAAGAAAGTGTATGATGTGATTGGATCAATCAGCATTGGTTCTGAAGGGGCATTAAAAAAGGTGTACATATAATGAAACAGAAAAAGGAGAAGGATACATAACTGCTGAATTCTGAAGTACTGATTGATTTACTCCTTTCTCCTTTTACTCTAAAGCTTTATTGAGGTACACAGAAAGACAGTTCCAAATTCTGGTTTTTGGATAATAATTTTTAAGACAAACTCACAGCAAAATCTTTTAAGATGAAATCAAAGATAGGGTTTATTAATGAAACATTTAGACCACAAGAGAATTAGTTCCCTAGTCTTTACACAGACATTCATGTACTCAGGAAGTTAAGGAGGACAGGAGAGGGAGGAGATGAGTTATAAGTTGCAAAGTTTGATTAACCCAGAAGCATTTAAAAATCAGTTCACATGAGTGATAACACAGTATGGAGTTGGAGGAACACACCAGGCCTGGCAGCATCAGCGGAGCAGGAAAGTTGACCTTTCGGGTTGGGTTCTGAGTTGACGTGAGTGACAGCTTCAGGTAGTTAGAGAGGTTGAGTCAATGAAGGAGAGCTAGTTCCAATTTGTGAAAGACAGGTTATTTTGACTAAATTATTTGAAGTAACCGAGAACTGGTAAAGGGAATGCGATGGATGCTGTGTATGTGGATTTCATGAAGAGTTTGAAAAGCACCAGTAAATGTATGCAAAGAAAACTGAATTTTATGCAACAGAAAGGTCAGTTTAAGCTTGGCTAAAACATTGACAAAGGGATGTGAGTTGTGGTAAAGAATTGTTTTCAGACTGGAGGATGGTAGACTTTGGAAATCTCCATTAATTAACACCAAGACCACATATAGGAATAGAATATTGGCTTATAGAAAAAAAATTGAATTTTTTTTTGCTTACACCAAACTTGGAGTTATGGTAAACAGCAAGAATGATATGAACCAACCAGAAAAGCAACTAGATTAGCTAACGGGAGGGATGGGTGTAATTTAGTGCAGTGTATGAGATAATGCATTTTGGCTGATAGAATTAGGGCAGACAATATGTACTTAGTGGCTCATTTCCAAAATTTGTGCAGAGTCAAGGATCTGGGTTCGGGAGCGTTAATCTTTGAAGGTGGTATGACATATAAAAATGGTAATGGGCAAAACACATGCAATCTTGGGTTTTGTAATTAGGAATATTGATTACAGAAGCAGGGAAATAATGCAAAACTTTTCTAAAGCTTAGGAAGATGTACCAGAATGGATGTAGAGAGAGGAAATTGAACAATTACGTAAAATTGAGGAAGATGTGGTTTTCTCCTTAGGAGATTGAGGGGACATCTGCTAAAGGTGTACAAGATTATGACAAGTCTAGACAAGATAAGTTTGATAAAAAATCTCCTTTTCCATTAGCTGACAGTATAAGAAAACACATGTAAGGTTTTGGATGAGATGCTGTTGGGATGAAGAGGTGGTGGCGGTGATGTGGGGAGTAGCTCTTTTACTCTGAGGGAAAATTACTTGGAACTCTCTAACGATGCCATAATGACTATGCGGCTAGGTTTGAACATGGCCCATACCCCCAATCACCAACTGCACACTCTAGGGTGAGTCCATCTGGAAGTGAAATCTGGATTATGTAGTCATCAGGTAATTTGTTCCTGAGGTCATGGCCCCTGACCTTCTGAGGTAGATATCCCACATCCAAAAGCTATTGGCCAATCAGAGGGATGGCAGTTCTTCAGTCCCAGCAGCGCCACCAGGACTGGGACTGCGGAAGGCCCCAGACTAGAAACAGTGCTGGAGGGCTGAAGGAAAGCTAAGTAGGGTGGCTTACAGGAGCTGTTTAAACAGGCCTTGACTCACGTGGATGGTTGAAGAGGGAAAAGATGTGGATTGAGAGGCCAGGTATGGGATTTTGACACTTGGGTGCAGATTTTGTTGTTGGGGTGCCCTCCATGAGTCAGTGTGTCCCATCAGGAGTGAATAGCCCCATCCTTGAGTTCACCGTAAAGTGTCCAGGTATGCAGCTATATGGCATGGCACCTGTCACCCAATCCTTTCACCACCCATCTTCTGTTCCTCCTCCTTCACAATGACCACCATCATGCTTGCTGGTAAAATACAAATCTAATCCAGACTATTTTTCTTGGTACATTGGCAAAGTATCAAGCTGTATTGATTGGTGCATAAAAGATAAGTTGCTTGTGATAATGATAAATGAGGAATGGATGCTAATTTTCAGAGGAGTTCCACAGACATTTACTTTAGGATCTCTTCGATTTATACATTGATGAATCACAGGGCAGACCATTGTTCCATCAGTGTAAAAAGAATTGGGTGCTTTGGCCATTAATGCTAACTAATTGATCTAGATAAATTGTATCCTTTTAAGACAACCAAAGCAATGAATTGCAATGGGGATATATTTGCAGTTGTCAAATTTGATAAAAGAGGTGAAGGTATGGTTTATGTATTAAATCATAACATCCTCCAATTCCTGGAGCAGGAAAGAGATCCAGGTATTTCAGTAGATAGGTTGTACAAAACGTAGTTGACTTTTGATCAGAATTGAAGAAAAATAGAAGTATCAAAGCTTTCACATCATTTGCAGGAGAGGTAGGGGCGAGAAGTAGGGTAAAGGAAGGTCTCCGAAAGGATATGGGGGAAGGAGAGATTAATTTACAAAATATTTCTTGATGCTAAAGCCAAAGAAAGTGGCAATTGGTGTAGCAAAAAGGTATAGGTTGTGTATAGCTGAGATGTAAATGCTATATAACAGCTACATGAATGCAGTGTGAAGAGATAGCTAGCAAACTCTATCCTTAAAACTATGACCTGCAAACCTGACTTTAAAAATAGAAATCTGTTCATGGAGTATGGGTGTCCTGGCTAAGCTGCATTTATTGCTCATCCCTCGTTGCCTTGGTGAAGGCAGTAGTGAGTTGCCTCCTTGCTTTTTTGAAGGGAGTTCTAGGATTTTGACCTAGTGACAATGAAAGAATAGTTCTAAGTCAGGATGGTGTGTACTGAGGGCAGAACATGCACACGGTGGTTTTACCACATGATCTGCCTTTTTGAATTTTGTTGGAGTCATACTCCTGACTTTTTTTTAAGAGAACCCTGACAGGATGGAAATAGGGCTTTCAACCCAACAAGTCTGCACAGACCCACAGAGCATCTCACCCAGACCCATTCCCCTATTCTATAACTATGGGCAATTTAGCATGGCTAATCCACCTAACCTGCACAACTTTGGACTGCGGGAGGAAACAAGAGCACCCAGAGGAAACCCATGCAGATACGGGGAGAATGTGCAAACTCCACACAGTTTACCTGAGGCTGGAATCAAACCCGGATCCCTGACACTGTGAGGTAGTAGTGCTAACCACTGAGCCGCCGTGCCACCCAAGTAGATGGTGTACAGGCACTGAGCAGAGATGAGGTGATTGACTGGCCATAAAACACCTAGCTTCTGACCTGCTCTTGCAATAATAGCATTTAAATGATGAGTCCAGTTCAGTTTAGTTTTAGGTAAATAATAAACTCCAGGATGTTGATAGTGAGGGACTCAGCAATGGTAATGCTATTTAATGTGAAGGGGTGATGTTTATAGTCTCTCATTTTGGAGAATGGTATTGCCTTTTTTTGTTTGTTCCTTCATGGGATGTGGGCATCACTAGCTAGGCCAGCGTTTATTACCCACTCCTAATTGCCACAGGACAGTTAAGTGTCAACTACATTGTTGTAGGTCTGGAGTTGCATGTAGGCCAGACCAGGGAAGGGGACAGCTTTCCTTCCCGGAAGGACATTAGTGAAACAGATGGTGTTCTCCCAACAATTGACAGTTGTTCATAGTCATTATTAGATTCCTGATTCCAGATATTTATTGAATTCAAATTCCGACATTTGCCACGGCAGGATTCGAACACAGGTTCCTGGATTAATAGCCTGGTGCTTGTGTGTTGAGAATGTTACTTGTCATTTATTTACCCAAGGTTGGATATTGTCCCGTTCTTGTTGCATATAGCCATTGATTGTATCAATATTTGAAAAGACATGTATGAAGCTGAACATTGTGCGATCAACAGCAAATATTCCCACTGCGATCTTCTGTTTGAGAGTGCATCATTGGTGAAGCAGCTAAAGATATTTGGGCCCAGAATACTACCCTGAGGAAAGGTATACTATTATTACGGTGATTCCAGAGGATTGATTGCATAAGGCAATTGTCTGAAGAGGTTAATGTTCATATTACATTAGCTCAATCTGGCATGCAGAGTCTGGGTGGAGATATGGTGTTCTACTGTAGCTTTTAGAGGGACAGATGTATCCGACCTAGCTCCCTATTGTACTAGTCAATCTGTCTGACCAAATGTAGTTGTAATTATTGCTATCATGCAATACACCTCTTGTCATCTAAGAACAGTACCTCCTCTCTAATGCTTTCCTGTATTTCCTTGAGTTAATCACTGGAAAGGTCCAAGACAAAGGAGAAGAACTGAGAGCAAACTATCTAAAACAGCTGTTATCCAGTATCACATACTGGTAGAGGTGGAAAATACCACAAGGTGCCAGGAGTGACTTCCTAACAAAGAACAGTGAGGAATGAGGATAATTCGATCTGCCTGCAAAACACATAGACAACACTTTTCACTGTGCCTTGGTACATGTGACAGTAATAAACAGAATCAAAAATTCCCTGACCTGAGACAGACATGTGAAGAGAGATTGTTTAACCTGAGACTTCTGGTTCTTAGAGAATAATAGGGTGGCTTTTAAAGGTGTTTATGATTTTTGTTGGTATTGAAAATTTAAATACGGGGAAGTTCTCCTGTCAAGTACAAAACAAAAGGACAAGCAGACATAGGGAGTGTTGGTGTATATAAGCAACGGTGAGATTAATGGATGAAGTGGACATAATGTGGCACAGGACGCAAGCAGTTGTGATCTGATCAGGTTTGAGTTTGTCAAGAGTTAGTGACAAAAGGCCAACAAATAAATTGTTGGAGTATTTTAGTCTCAGTGACAGAAGTCATAGATCTGGGACCCCACAATGGAGATGAAAACTAAGTGTAGGAAGTGTTACAAGGATGAAAATAAGTGAACTTGGTGATTTGTAGATTGAACATGATGATAGCGTTAAGCTGAGCTTGTGTTGATAGGAGGCAGGGATAACTGTGGTAACCAGGAATAAAATTTATGATTTTTAGTTTTTGTAGGAATGGACATTGACTGCTCAAAAAAAAGAAACTTGTTGCTTCAAATTTGCTGCAGACTATCTGAAATTAAGAAAGCAGTTGTGAAGTTGAGTGAAGGTAGTGGGTATGATTGATTTGTGGGTAGCCCTGATTTCTTTCACATTCAAATATTTATTCAGCTTCCTTCTAACAGGAGAGAGAATTGTGTCTGTGATGTTTGCTTCCCTGCCCTACCTGACCAGCAAGTTAAAATATAAAGCCCTTGAACAAAACTGGAAGGCAATGTCTGGTTGCCTTCCTTTTATAAGACTGATGATTTTCTAACATTTTGTTAATATTTATAATTTAAGGCAGGTCAGTTGAGGAATGTTTTGTTTGCTATAGCACCCATATTTGTATTGCCATTTTATTAAATAGCTTGATAAAACAGTGCTGTCATAAACACCATAAGTTATATTGGATAAAGGTTCAATTAGGTTTTCTAGGTTCAGTTGGGTTTTCTTCTTGGTTAATTATCTGGCAAAAAGTATTTTTATTCGTCAGTACTACCTCAACAAAAAATGTAGCTAATAGCCTCTGAGAGGCTGCATGTCAAATTTTTGATGACATTTCTCTGAAGCACTTTGGGACATTTCACTATGCTGAAATGTAATATACGTGTACTTTGTTCACTCACCTCAGATGCTGCCAGATCTTCTGTGTTTCTCCAGCACATTTTTTTAAAAATTCAGCTGTCAGCAGTTACAGTATTTACCTATACTTAGTTGCATGGGCCTCAATTATATTGGGACTGTCATGCAGAAGTGGGAATACAGCCAAAAACACAATTCTATTGACCATGACTGTGGAGAGGCTACTCAAATAATGAAACCTCCCAGAGTGCCTCCTATTCCTAGCATCATGAAGATCTTCAACCCTCGAATTACAGCCTGCATGGAAAAGTGGCAAGGCAGGACAAAAATAATTTGATATTCTGCTTTTGCATTGTGGTTACATAAAAACATTCCAGGACGTTTTGCCCATAGTTGGAAAATGTCATTTCTTTTTCAGTAGGTTTTTGTTTTGAAATTGGTGCAGCAGTGAATAAAAGAGCGTTGCTGGTTTTTGAATTCAATCACTGCATATGACATTGCAACGCATTTCGTCTGTGCTGAAGAAGTGAAGGGCTTTGATATCACTGAGCTGTCTGAATAAGGATTGAAAGCAGGGATATGTCTAACTTTGTAGCAGGGTAGATATCTTGAGTAATGGTCTGTATCGGTGTTGCTTCCTCCATTTCAACTTGCTATAGCACGCATTCCTTTGCTGCGGTAACAGTTTATGCAGATAGATTTCTTTCAATGTAAATTGTTCTTGCATACATATGCACTTCTAAGAACCTTGTACACATGGAAATAAACTACTTCTGAGATAAGAAAAAGTAATTGCTAAGTCTATGCCTTCACCAAGAAAGCACCAGTTCACTTTTTCTGAACAGTTCAATGTGAGCAATGATCAATGTTGTTTAAAAGGCATTATAATTCCCAGTTATATCCTTTATACTTTATATTCACATTAAATTTATTCATTTTAAAGAAATCCCACTGAAACAAAACAAAAGCAAGAATTTCATGGTGTCCTTTAATACATCAGTCACATGTTACACCCTCAGACTGACAATGAAGCAGCTTTGGAAACATACACCCAAGAACATACCCAATCACATCGCTACATGTAACACTTTATCATCTTTAAATAAAAGTACAGATGGTGAGACAATGGTAACTGAAGTATTTGCAATGTGGAAGTTGGCAACTTCTGAATCATGCCAAAAGTTTGAGTTGGTTTCTATTGGAGCAGATGTTGGCTATGGTCAATGCTCCTATCTAAATTTGCAAAGACTGAATTCGTGCCATTTCAATTGATCATGTAGTTTACAAATTCAAAGCAGTTTTGTGAGAATGTTCGAGTAGCTAAATAGCTCATACCTATTCAACAACTCTGCTTCACCATACATTGCAAATTAATGCGATTTGGCCTTTGCTTTGGAACTGAGGGTAACTATTAAGAATAAGAGAAATGAACTAGCAAAGATAGAGAAAAAGGATATAAAGTTCATTTATACTCAGAGAAATGTTGAAGAATGAAACTGGGATAGGGATATTTGGGGATGAGTTCTGGCTTGTTGATGTAAGCAGAGTTTCAAATGAAGGAAGGGGATTATTTTCTACATTTTTACAAAATATGTCAAAAAAAAATAGTGGGAGGCTCTTGGGATGCTGAGATAGTGCCCCGACCTCTGGATCAGAAGGCCTAGGTTTAGGAGCCACCAGCCCTAGAGGTGTTTCATTACATAATATCTGAACAGGTTGATTAAAAGTGAAACAGACAGTGCTGGAAGGACTTGGTGGATCTGCTGTCAGCTATGGAGCAAATATTTGAGTTAGCAGGCAGAAGATAGCGGCCCGTTGAGTGGCAAACTGGTGACAGTTCCTGTTTTCCCTCTGAGGAAGGTCTGCTGTTTTAATAGCCAATCATGCACTAAAATGACCAAGGGCAGGATTTTCCTGGTCCAAAAGACCCCAGGGGAGGCAATACAACTCATTCCTTCTCCCAAAGAATTCCAGGCCAACGAGATGACAAAGGGTGTGATAAGTACTGCAAGCAATCACACCCAAGCTATGTGTGAGTGAGGAAGGGGTGAGGGGTGGCAAGGAAGTCAGAAGGAGGAGCAGAAGGTTGGCGTCCCTTCCCAACAGTTGTTTGATGAGCCCCACCCCTGAGTCAGCACCATCCCTTGTGGGCAAACACACAAGCAAATGTGATAGGACTTATCTTTTGGGATTTCTGCTTGGCAATGGTCCTGTTTGTTTCTGATTAAAAACCAGCCTCAGCAGATGAAGCCCATCAGCCTCAAATTAGTGGGCAATGACTGCTTCACAGAACTGAAAAACTTTAGCAAGTGAAAGGTGCAGATGGCGGAATAAAGAAGGGGAAGTCTGTTGCAACTCCGTAGGTGGCAGAGATTAAATGATCAATGTTGATGCAAGGGTGAAAGGTGTGGGAATGGGACAAGAAATGGTATAGCCAGAGGAGGTGAGAATGGCAAACCCAAATACAGCAGTTACCCAAACGAAAGCAATGAAATAAACGGGGTCAGATGTGGAGATCCAAAATTTTTGAATTCAGTGCAGAAACCCAAGATTTATGGTGCCTAATTGCAAGATTGAAAATTAAAGTTATTACTACATGAACCAGTACAGGGTCTGACTATGCTTTCTACTTGTGAGATATGTGAATTATTCTTTGTTCTGATTCTACCCAGGAATCACCTTCCTTACTATCTTTTCTGGTCCATGGATGAAGATATTGTCGAAGTCTGCTCCTCTCACTGTGATTTGGAAAATTTAATAAACTTTGCTTCTAATTCCCACCATTTTCCTGCCTTGATATGGTCCATCTTTTCTCGACTACTGCCTGCATTCCTGGGGTAATCGATAGACATTAGAAGCCAATTGATTCCCACAGCTTTTTGACTTCCCAAAATCCCGTAAGGATACCATTCTTGCACCTCCAGATCCATTACAATTGTTCAAGCCTTGTTACTATTTGACTGCTTCCTGACACCCAAATGTAGACATTGCCTTTTTTCCCCATTTTCCCCACACTATTCCCTTCCCTGCTTTTATTCTCCATCCCCTAAAACGTTACCACCACTTTGACTTGCTTAAAACCTGTAACACTCCAAACTTTTCCCAGTTTTTATATAAGATGATCAGTCTGAAATGTGATTCCGTTTTCCTTTCTGCAGATGCTACAAGACATGTCATTTATTTCTTGTATTTTCAGTTTGCGCACCTGAAATTTTGCTCTTGTCTTCAGGCCTTTTTAATGTTGAGTTGAAGTGATAGTAAAGTTTCCTCTCCCAGGATTGACTTTCTTTTTATATAAAATTGCACAAGTATATTGTCTGAACAGAACTTTCAACCATTGATGGCACCATCACAATAAAATCACTTGCACATTTCCTGCACAATGCTTCAGTTGCGTTTATTAAATATAACAATAGCAAATATTTTAGTCTCCAATATATTGGCCATTGTTTCTTCTTATTCCATTTTTTTTGCATATGAAAGTTACTGGAAAATCCAACATTTGTTACCTAAATCTAATTGCCGTTGTCAAAGCTCCAGCATGTTTATTTGATTCATTCATCAGATACGGGTGTCACTGGCTGGGTCAGAATTTATTGCCTGTCCTTAGTTGCCCTTGGTAGTGAGCTATCTTCTTGTCCCGCAGCAGTCCATGTCATGTTGGTAGACTCACCATTCCCTTAGGGAGGGAAGTATAAGATTTTGACCCAGTGACACGGAAGGAATGGCCTTATTATTTCTGAGCCATGATGGTGGGTGGTTTGGAGGGAACTTGCAGACGGTCATGTTCCAATGTGTCCGTTGTCTTTGTTTTTGTCTTTCTAGGTGGTAGGGGTTAACAGTTTGGAAAGATGCTGCTGGAGGAGTCTCAGTGAATTGCTGCAGTGCATCCTGTAGATTGTACACACTGTTGCGACTGTGAATTGGTAATGGAAGGATTGGTTGTTTGAGACAGAATGTTAATCAAGGGAGGACTGCCTTAACTTGAATGGTGTCAAAATTTATGTTGGAGCTGCGCTCATCTGGGCAAGTGGGGAGTATTCAATCACACTCCTGACTTGTGCTTTGTAGATGATGAACATTCAGGAGGTAAGTTACTTACTGCAGCCTTTGGCCGCAGTATTTATATAGTTATGCTTGTCAGAGGTCAATGAACTCATTTGAAGGCCATCATTGGAGGAGTTCCTCACAATTGTGTCCTGAGCCTAACTATCTTCCTTTCTTCCGGCTATGGTACCAACCAGCGGAGAGTTTACCCTCTGATTCCCATTTGCGTTAGTTCTTCCGGGGATTTGTTTTGTCACGGCCAAATGCTACCTTGACGTCAAGGGCAATCACTCTCACCTCTATCCTTCAGTTCAGCTGTTTTTTTAGAAATGATGTGAGTACCGACCAGTCCTGGTGGAACCCCAAATTGAACATCAGTGTGTGCAGTTTGTGCTGCTTGATAACATTATTGATTACACCTTCATCATTTGGATGCCCGAGATTTCATTCATGGCTTGGTTGAAATTGTCCTTTGCTTTTGGGAAGGACATGCCTGGGCTATTTTCTATGTTGTGAAGAAGATGACACAGTTGCTGATGTGCTGGAGCAACTTAGCTACAGGCATAGCTAGTTCTGGAGTACAGATCTTCAATACCATTGCTGGGATATAGTCAGGGTTCAAAGTCCTGTGCCTTCAGCCATTTCTTGATGTCACACAGAGTGAATTGAATCGGCAGAAGACTAACGTTTGTGATACTGAGGACTGTGGGAGGAAATTGAGATAGAACAAAGAACAAAGGGAACAAAGAAAATTACAGCACAGGAACAGGCCCTTCGGCCCTCCAAGCCTGCACCGACATGCTGCCCATCACAACTAAAACCCCCTACCCTTCCGGGGACCGTATCCCTCTATTCCCAACCTATTTATGTGTTTGTCAAGACACTGTTTAAAAGTCACTATCGTATCTGCTTCCACTGCCTCCCCCGGCAGCAAGTTCCAGGCATCCTCCACCCTCCTTGTAAAAGAAAACTTGCCTCATACATCGCCTTTAAACCTTGCCCCTCACACCGTAAACCTATGGCCCCTAGTAACTGACTCTTCCACCCTGGGAAAAAGCTTTTGACTATCCACTCTGCCCATGCCCTTCATAATCTTGTAGACTTCTATTAGTTCGCCCCTCAACCTCTGTCGTTCCAGTGAGAACAACCGAAGTTTCTCCAACCTCTCCTCATAGCTAATGCCGTCCATACGAGGCAACATCCTGGTAAATCTTTTCTGTACCCTCTCCAAAAGCACCACATCCTTCTGGTAATGTGGCGACCAGAATTGAACACAGTACTCCAAATGCGGCCTACCTAAGGTTCAATAAAGATGCAACATTACCTGCCAATTTTTAAACTCAATGCCCCGGCCAATGAAGGCAAGCTTGCCATATGCCTTGTTGACTACCTTTTCCACCCGCGTTGCCACTTTCAGTGATCTGTGTACCTGTATACCCAGATCCCTCTGCCTATCAGTAATCTTAAGGGATAAAAGGTACTGCAGATGCTGGAGAATCCGAGATCCGAGATAAAATCCGAGATTTTTCTGATGAAGGGTTTAGGCCCGAAACGTCAAGTTTTCCTGCTCCTATGATGCTGCTTGACCTGCTGTGTTCATCCAGCCCCATGCTTGTTATCTAGTAATCTTAAGGGTTCTGCCATTTACTGTATATTTTCCATCTGTATTAGATCTTCCAAAATGCGTCACCTCAAATTCTTTCTGGATTAAACTCCATCTGCCAAGTCTCTGCGCAAGTCAACAACAGATCTATATCTAGCTGTATCCTTTGATGGTCCTCAATGCTACGATCCTTGTTGCTATCTGCAATTCCACCAACCTTCATGTCATCGGCAAACTCAGACCAGTTACATTTTCCTCCAAATCATTTATATATATTACAAATAACAAAGGTCCCAACACTGATCCCTGAGGAACGCCACTAGTCACAGCCCTCCATTCAGAAATGACCCCTTCCACTGCTACCCTCTGTCTTCTATGAACAAGCCAGTTTTTTTTTATCCAACTTGCAAGCTCACCTCTGACCCTGTGCAACTTTATCTTCTGTATCAGCCTGCCATGAGGGACCTTGTCAAAGTCCTTACTGAAGTCCATGTAGACGACATCCACTGCCATATCCTCATCTTTGTCACTTCCTCAAAAAAACTCAACCAAGTTAGTGAGATATGACCTCCCCTTCACAAAACCATGTTGCCTCTCACTAATATGCCCAGTCATCTCCAAGTGGGAGTAAATCCTGCCTCAAAGAATCCTCTCCAATAATTTCCCTACCACTGACATAAGGCTCACTGGCCTGTAATTAGCTGAATTATCTTTGCCACCCTTCTTAAACAAAGGAACAACATTAGCTATTCTCCAATCCTCTGGGACCTTCCCTGTCGCCAGTGAGGATACAAAGATTTCCCTCAAGGCTGCAGCAATTTCCTTCCTTGCCTCTCTCAGTATTCTGGGGTATATCCCATCAGGCCCAGATGAATCCTCTGGTTGAAGATGCTTGCAAATGTTTCATCCTTACATGTTCATAGTTGAAATGAAAAATTGTGAAATATAAAATAATTGTTCTGATGGATTTTTCCTCATGAAATGCTGGCTCATTTGGGTGAATTTACATACTTGGCTCTTGATGTTTTTAATGGATTCAATCAATTCCATTTTAAACACTTGAAGGTGGATACATTTTACCATCATTTATTTCCTTTGATCTTCTGCTATACTTGCCCTTCACCATAATTAAGAATCATAGAATTCCTACAGCATGGAAGCAGGCCATTTGGCCCATCAAGTCCACAACTACCCCCGAACAGCATCCCACCTAGATCCAGCCCCCTACCGTATCCCTGTAACTATGCATTTCCCATAGCCAACCCACCTAGCCTACACATCTTTGGACTGTGGGAGGAAACACACCTCAATGCAGAGAGAGCCTGCAAACTCGGTATAGACAATTGAACAAGGCTGGAATTGAACCTGGGTCTCTAGCACTATGAGGTAGCACTGCTAACCACTGAGCCACTGGGCCATTTGCTATTGCATGTATTTTCAAACCACTTCTTTTTGAAGGTTTTATTGCAGTAGCCAATCATATCAATGAATTTTTGTTATTGAGAAATTTAGCCTGAAAGTGAGAATTCAGAGAAAACATTTCCATATTTAAATTTGATCTTAAGCTAAAGTATTTTTCTCTCAGTTACGATGGTCTGTGTTTTGAAAACAGTAAATAATAGTATGACTGCTTTTCGCTCTTTCTTTACCCTGAGGCAAATAAAATATAACTGCATGGCAGTTTAGGAATATCCTCTGTGAGATGACATTGCTTTTTTGGAATTTTGTTGGAGGTGGTCATCCTCGTTTTCATGCATGCATTAATTTACATTCAAGGCAGAAATTAAGACTATTCCTCTTTGAAAATCTGACTTCTAGTTTCTGAGGAACAAAACTGTTCGTATGTTAATCTCCTTTAGTCTAGGAGACTTTTAAGAAGAAAACACAATGGCACTGTTCCTTAAAAAAGAAACATGAAGTCATTAATAGTTGCACAATTTAATGACACTGCTTAATGTAATAATGTCCTCTGGTTAGGCATTTCTTACTCAAAAACATGTTAGTAATCCATAACTGCAAATAAAGGAAATTCATTATGTTGTTCATGGTTATTTCCACTTGGATTATTTTGGCTAATTTTGTAATGCATGGTCTAACTCATGAAGAATAATTCTCTCCAGCTTACTTAATTATATTGGTCCCGCAAATGAATGAACGTTTAAAAGCACTAAATGCAATGGAGTAACAAATCACCTAGTATCTCATCATGTTAAATGTGTCACAAAATAAATAATGTTCAGTATTATAGTGATGTGGCTATTTAATATGCTACATTCTTGTAAAACACAAATTAATGTTGTCAACATAAATATGCTCAATGCTTTCTCAGTTCTCTGTTAATAAGAATTGAGTGGAATTCAAGTAAATGGTCACTTTTCTCCTATACCTTGGGGTACATCCAATTGACTCTGACATCTCTCTGAATATTCCTTTGAAAGCAAAGCAAAGTGCAAGTGAGGCAATGTGCATATTTCTAGAAGCAGGGAACAGCAGCTCAGGCTTTGAACCCTGTCTTTGATCCCTGTCTTTGAAGAATTCTGACAGCAGTTGTCAATTGCAGATACACTGGACTTCTGCTGTTGTGGTTACTATTTTGTTCTGACAAGGGACCAACTCAATTCAACATTTTTTTTCTACTGCATTTGGCACAAACCTATACTGGCCTGTCTTCACGTCACTACTTTGGTCTCACTCTTTGCTTCATGCTTTTGGCTACTGAACATTTTTATTGTGCATGATCACATTAATGACTGGCTTCTACATATCCTGGATTAACTATACTTGTCCATGGCCTAAGAAAAGAGGGCCCATAAGCACAAACTGCCGCATTATGGTCTCAATGCTGGATCTGAAAGCATTTCACTTTCATTCTCAGGGGACTGCCATCCTTGGCCACCCTGAATTGACGGCATTTCTATTTTCAGCCATGCATGAGTTCTCCTGCCTGTCTTTGCTGGTGAGGCTGCTTAGATTTAGTTCGATGACAGCCCCACAGGTAGACACTGAGGAATCCACGTGCCAAGCCCACCCCACTGTCAGCAGGTGACATTTCATTTCAGGGTCTTGATGGCCACAATAAAGCTAAGCTTACGAGATGTCACATCATAATTCTACAATTCCTTCGTACTTTGGTCACAATGTTCACCAATTTCAGTTCCACTGCATCTTTGCCCATGAAATGGATAGTACAAGCCTCCAGCAGGCAACGTGAAATTGGAGAAAGCCTCATTTTATTTTGATCTTGCAGTATAAGTAACATTATTTAAGCATCAATCTCAGGTGTTCACTTTTAATTTGGAAGTACGTATCTTAATTTCACCCCTAAAAATGGGGCATGTGAGCTTAGCAGACTGCTTCTTTTAAATGGCAAGTTATGCAAGTATGTAGTCTGCAGATTTTCAAGTGTGTCTTTGGACAGTACGCTGTATTATATTTTGACTAACCTTTTGGCTAACCGTGGTGGGAAGGATGGTGAGGATGGAGTGTAAGGATGTTTTAAGATGAGCTATACTTGATTAACTAGCTCTTTGTGCACATAATGAGCAGCCCTGTGGCACTCCATATTTATTTATGCAGTATTAAGCAGGAGGAGGATGCCAAACATGTTAAATCACGATTTGGGAAGACCTACCGCTGTCTCATTATCTTTCCAACTATCAGCGATGATGTGTTGTTCTTGTCTTCTGGCTTTGGAGTTAGCCTTGGCAATTGTGACTGAATTTTGTAAGCTGAACTGCAGTAAAACTCCAGGGCTTGCAGCTTCCTGACATTGGTTCTTAATGATTTTGTCAGTGGGATCATTTTTGTCTGCCAATAAGGGGCATAAGCTTCATTGATCTGCATTGATTGAGTTTCCTGCTGAAGTGTCAAAAGTAGCAGTGTTGTCGACGTAATATTTAAAATCCTAACTGCGTATCGTACTTTACTGCCCAAAGTGTTTGCAATTGTTTGGCACTCCAGTTCCTCTCCTTGCATGGTAGTGTGCACTTGGTGTGTTCTGACCCCAGGTCCGTATTCTGTCACAGGAGGAGAACGTGTTGTGTAGGATGGGGAGTTTGGAGCGTGGTTGGGGAGGGTTGTGGTCGTTGTCCTGGAGTGGCGAGCATTGTGGAGGTAGCACTGAAAAGGTTTGAAATCTGAACTGGTCCCGCCCAAGAAAATGCTACTTTAGCAAACAAAAGTGCTTCCTGTTTTCTCATATTCAATGAAGTTTGGCGAACATTATCATTAGTAGGTAAACCATAATCTATATTTGAAGTGAAATAAGATTAACATTGGAAGAATGTGTGATTATGTAACAATGCAGTTGGAGTCACATCATTATGTAGATGGAGCTGGAAGGGAGCTGAAGCTCTAACCTAGCGTGAAGAAGAATTTATTGTTCAAAGAGCCATAGACTCCAGCAACAATACTTTGAGAGACTGAACAGAGCTAGACCTCAGCTTATAATTAAACAGGCTGGCAGCAATGTTGGCAATGGAAAAGGCTGACAGAGGTGTTGAAATCTGCACTGAAGTGAAACTTGTGGTGAAGAAAATAAAATTTCTCCAAGACCTCACCAGGATCAGCGACATTGTAAGGATAGGAGGAGGCTGGAGACCAGTTCCATACACTAGACAACATTGAGCACTTACTTGAAGCAGTGTGCAATGGGACACATGCAGTCACAGGTGAAGGAACAGTTCTAGAGTGCCATTGAGGCATTACGGCTAATCTGCTACTCCCACAACTGTTCCAGACAATTGAGGGGTTGCCCTTGGTCCCAGAATGCTAAGTTTGGAAAAGAAAATTTATGAAGTATTGAACTGTTGCAGGATTAATATGAAAGGCCAGAAGAGCCAAGATAGTACGTTACTTGATACTCTGTAAATCATCACTAACAAAGTACGAGCCAGGCAGGTCATTGAGAAGAAAACAGCAACACATGAGTTAGTATTATGGGTGTTGTTTGCTTATTTTAGGTTCTAAGAAGTTTAATTCTTGAATGGACAAAATTTAATGGAAGAAGGCAGAGATCAGGCGAAAGTATAAATGACCTTTATCACCTGGCTGAGAATTTGCACATATGAAGGGTCGATGGCAGAAGTAATTTGCAATCGTATAACAGTCAGCATATCAAATGAGGCCTTGCCAGACCTTTTGCCAATCAGAGAGGATGTAACACTTCAGAAAGTGGTAGAGATCACGAGGCAAATTGAGCTTCAAAAGCAGTCGAAGGTGTTTGTTTGAGGGAAAGGTGAGGCACTATGATGAAAATAGAATAAAGTAGTTTAGTTTTTTGTCTGCAAGAGACCAATCACATGGAAACCACAACCTGCTAAAATAGAGAGAAGCATGTCTGCTGCCATTTTTAAATGACCCAGATGTGGAGAGAAGAAGCTGTAATGTTGAGGAGATTCCATGACAGGAGGAACCTATTGCTGCAACTGTCAAACTGGGTCATTTTTCAAAAAAGTGTGTAGATTTAAAGTAAAGGCAGCTGTGAAATAAAAGGAAAAACACAGATTCAAGAGGTATAAACAATACAAGACCAGGAAAAGATCTGACTGAGAGAAATGAATGATTTTGAAAATAATTACTGAATATCAGACTGGAGGAAATGGACACACCAAGGAGTTTAAGCTTGATACCAGACCTAATATTTCAGTGTCGTCAAATTGGCTGATATAGCTTCAACAAATCAAATTGCAGCCATCCTGCATGAAGGTACAAGTTCCTGGAACAATATGATCGAAAGGAAAAGGCCAACTCATAACAAAAGTTAAGGACAAAGGGAGAGAAATCATGGAACCTTCCGGACATTCAGAATCCAAGATTTGTTTAATAAGTAGGGAAGCATTCTTAAAACCGAATTTAATCTATAAAGTGGATGATTTAGAAAATTGGAGCTGCAGTAGGCCATTCAGCCCTTTGAGCCTGCTCCACCATTCATTACGATCATGGCTGATAATCCGACTCAGTCCTCTGTACCGGTTTTCTTCAGATACCCTTTGATCCGTTAACAGCCTAGCCCTTTTAGGATTTTACAGGTTTCCACGAGATCCCTCCTCATCCTTCTAAACTCCGGTGAATATGTTCTGAATAAATCTAATCCCCCATCATACGTCAGTCTTGCCATTCCAGGAATCAGTCTGGCCCTGCAACAATGTAATGCTTACATCGCAAACAATGCATCAGAGACAATTGAGGCCTCTTTAAAAGATAATGTGCTTTGTCTATGCTTAAGAGATTTTAAAAGAAAAAGTCTGTGAGCAGCTTGAAAGTTTGCAGGTGCACAGGGGGCACTCAAATTGAAACATTTGTATCAGAAGGCCTTACAGTTTGTGGGCCAAGCAGCAGCTTTGTTTTGTCACCAAGACAAGTTTTGAATATAGCCACTCAATTTGAACCAGGCACTTAGATACAAAAAAAAAATTAAATCTGATGGTTTGGACAACAAAGGACCAATCCTATAGTAAGAAATTGATATGTCATCAAGGTTATAAAATGAAGGGGTGGTTGGGCAAAGTCAGGAGAACTAACTGCCATCTGCCAGAGTTAATAGCTCTCAGCTCTTGAGAGAATCGCTGGCTCTCACAGACTCTTTTCAGTCTGGGAGAAAGCACCATCTAAATATCAAAAGGACCTATGGCACAACTAGCTATTACTCTTGACAGAAGAATCTATGGAGAAGGCACAGAACATTCTGGGTGACACGTGACCTGGTTGTAATTTTGAGAGACTAAATTCTATGTTTTTTTTAATTTTATATACGTGAGACTGTATTTATTGGAACAGCACACCACTAGAATCTTGCTTCATTCAGGAATAGTTTGTAGTTAGAAGGGGTTTATTTAGTTAATAGTTTAGTTAATTTGTTCACTGTTAGAGTTAGATAAATAAATTGTTACTTGTTGCTTGTAGAGTCAGTGTCAGGGATTTATTTTATTTAGCCACTAGAAGTTGCTGAAAGGCAGGTTACACCACTTTTCACACTCCACTATAACAAATTATAGGGGCAAGACACTCCACTTTGGGTGTTTCAGTTTTAGTTCTCAGAGTGGTGGAGGTCAACCTCTGCTTTGTAACAGTATTATGCTGTCCCTTATCTCTTTGCTTGTCTAAGGCTGTTTTTTCTGTGAAGGAGCTTTCCCCTTTCAGTGATATAAACTTTTTTTTTTATTGTGTTAAATGTTTCTTGAAACACCATTCACTGTTTTCAGTTGTTTTATCCATTAGCAGACTTTTCTGGTTTACTGTAGACAGTCTCTGTCCCATCTCATTAAAGTTGGCCTTACCTAAGTCTAAAATGTTAGGAGCTGATTCATGCTATTCATTTTCAAACACTACATTGAACTTGATCATGTTATGATCACCTTTTGATCAATGTTTTTACCCAATTAGGTTATAATTAAATCTGGCTCATTACTAAACCCAACATGGCTTGTCCCCTTATTGCGTCCAGGACATTTTGCTGTAGAAAACTATCCTGGACACTCTCCAGAAATTCACCACCTTTCTGACAGGTGCTTGTCTGTCCCTCCCAATCTGTGTTAGAGTTAAAATCCCACATTAATACTATTCTGGCTTTGCCATGCACTTGCCTAATTTCTGCATTTATGCAAATAAGCACGTCAGACCTGCTTCTCGGGGTCTGCGCACAATATCCATTAGAGTTTAAGATCGTTTACTGTTGTCAGTTCCACCCTTATGGTGTCTGCCGAATACTCTCTTCTTATTACATTCTCCCTCACCATCGCAATAATCTTTTTGTAATCAGTAATGTTACTCCGCTTCCTCTGCTATTCTTCCCACAAGTCCTGCAAACCTTTACACCTGGCATATGTAGTTCCCGATCCTGATCAGCCTACAACCATATCTCAGTAATGGCTACTGCATCATCAACTCAAATTTGAATTTGTGCCTTTAGCCCATTTAATTTGTGCTTTACATTCTGTGCATTTATATATAGAACTCTTATTTGGACCATACACTATTACCTGTCCCTCAGCACTGATGCTTTATTGTTTATGTTTATTACTTCTCTCTCCCAGTTTAACCAACACACTTTTGACAGTTTTGTGATTTTCCTGCCATACTGAAGCAAGATTCCGGACTGTTTATTTACTCTGTCCTGTTAATTGGTTTTGAAACTGTATGGCTTCTCACGAGCCCCCCCCACCCCCATTTACTTGTCTAAAGTCCTTGTGTCTACTCTTTACCTTTTCAGTTTGGACATTGGTCCCAGACCGGTTCTGGTGGAGCCCATCCCAATGGTACAGTTCCTTCCATCCCATTGCTGATGCAAATACACTGCTTTTTTAGTCATATATTTACTTCCCTAATTTTCTTACCTGTAAACCAATTTGCACGTAAATTGGGTAATGATCCAGGGATTATAACCATTGAGGTCATATTCTTTCATTTTGTTCCTAATTCTTGATATTCTCCAAACAGGAATTCTTGCTTACTCCTGCCTATGTTGTTGGTCCCAACATGGACCAGAACAATTGGATCCTCCCACTCCCACTCCAATCTCCTTTCAAACCAGTTCAAGATGTCCCTTAGTTTGGGACCAGGCAGACTACACACCATGCATAACTCTTGATCCTGCTTACAAAGGATGCTATTTGTACCTATAATTTTAGAACTCTCTTCCGCAACCACTTTTCTTTTGATTCCCCCTATTTAAATGGCCTCCTACACCATGGTGCATTGGTCAGTTTGCCCATCCCCTTTGGACTCTTTTACCTTATCCATGCAAGGAGCAAGTACCTCATACTTGTTGGACAAGGTCAAGAACTGAATCTCCTCCAATGCTAAATTCAGGGTCTCCCCACCTGCCTCACCCTCCTGTCCCTGACCACTGACCTAATTTGAGGTAGTCAGTCAAAGGGGTGTGACTGCCTCCTGAAACACAGTGTCTGAGTAACTCTCCCCCTCCCTGATGTGTTGCAGTGTTCGATGCTCAGACTCCAGCTCATCAATTCTGAATGGAGTTGCTCAAGCAACCAGCATTTGCTACAGATGTGGTCACTTTGAACCACAATGGAATCCACCAACCCCCACAGAATGCAAATGCAACACATCATCTCCCCAGCATCACTAAATTATTTAAATAATTTCGTTTCTGATTTCCAACTGGTCTTTAATTTTAAATCTATAAAATATTTCTCCAATTTACCTTTCATCAGAAAGCAGTTTAGAATTGGTATTCAAATTAGCAGTTACTTAACAGCCAATCAACTTTTGGCTTTTTCTGTGACGTTACCGTTTTACTTCTCACCACTTCTGATCCCTGAGTATCCTCTTCCGTTGGCTCCTCTTCTGCTTAAAAATTCCTTAAGACCTTACTAAGATATTAAAGAGGAGAATTATCCACCAGTGAGAAAAAAATGAGGGACTGACCACTTCCTCCCTCTTTCACTTAACTTCCTGTTTCACTGAACTCCAGTTAATCTCCGATGTAGCAAAGTAGCACTCCAGTGCACGCTAATTTATATGCCCCTTCATTGGTTCTACAGCATCCCTAATTTTCCTTCTTAGCCTTGGTTGGGCCAACTTTCCTATTTTGCTTTTGTGCCAAACAGGAATGAACAACTGTTATATTTCGTTCATGGACCATTCTAAATGTTTGCTATTGCCTGTCCACTGTCATCCCTTTCAGTAATGCTCCGCTACTTCTTATAGCCAGCTCACACCTCTTACCATTGTAATCTGCTTTCTTTAGATTCAGGACCCTGATTTTAAAATCAACTGAGTCACTTTCTATCTTCATGAAGAATTCAATAATAATATGGTCACTCTTCCCAAGATGCCTTGCACAGCGAGATTGCCAATTATTCCCTTCTGATTATACAATATCTTGTCTAAGGTGGTTTGTTCTGTAGTTGGTGCCTCAATGTAATGATCCAGAAAACCATCCACATACATACTCCTGGAATTTCTCCTTTATTGTTACTGATCTGATTTGTCTAATCAATATACTGATTATAATGACCCATAATTACAGCTGTCCCTTTATTGCTTATATTTCTAATTTCCTCTTTAATGTCTTCCCCATCAATACTACTACCATTTGGGGTCTATGTTAAATCCTCACTATCATTTTCTGCCCCTCCACCCATACAGATTCTACTTCACCACAATCAATATTCTCCCCCAGTTGTTGTGGTACTTTCCTTCTAACCAGCAAGACCACCCCATCGCCTTTTCCTTTTTTCTGCCTTTCCTAAAAATGGAATGCCCCTGGATATTTAGTTCCCATCCCTAGTCGGCCTGCAGCCCCGTCTTCATAATCCCAACTATATCAGGTCCAAATGTATCTATTTGTGCAATTAATGCATCTACTTTATTGCGAATGCTCTGGCTTGGGGTAATAGCTGTTCCTTCTTCAAGATCAGTGAATCACTTCTGCAATTGGGATGAATATCTCTGAACAAGGCTGCACTTCTATAACAAACCAACATTTTCTAATGGAAACGGATACATCATCCAAACTAGCAGTGATAGATGAACAAATGAGCAGTTTTATCCTTATTAGACTGGTTAACATCTCTTCCGCTATGTGGGAAGAGAGAGGGAAATGTTGATGCCTCTTGGTTAAACCATTGATATTGATTCAGTCAGAATAATGGATAATGCATTCATTGGCATTGATGTTTTTTTTTCAAGTGACTGCCTCCTCAAAAATGCAAGTCTGATGTTAGATTAAGAACAGTTGGTTTGTACATTAACCTAGTGAGTGAATTATAATTTGCAGTATTTGCTATTTAACTGATGAAACATTTAGCTGGAAGACATCAGTAAAGAAATGCGTGGACAGATGCAGGTATGGTTTTCAGCTAACTAGCTGTATAATTCTGGTCATTTATAAAGAGGTTCGAGCACTATGGTTTAAGGTATCTGTTGATGCTATGCCAATCAATTAACGAATTCCTTAAGTCATGACATAGTATAAAATATTTAAAAATGCAGATTTTGAAGAGTGAGAGAAATAGGTTAATTTTCTTGCTAATGCACGTGAGCATTGAATTGTCTGAACAATATATCATCTTTAGTTTAATAGTTCTGTCAGACATCTGTTTATCTGACCAGCATAAAACTCTTAAGAGAGAACTCCTTAACATTTGTCAGAGATTGTGAAAAACAATTTGAGCATTATTTCACTCTAAGGGGCTTTGTAGTACACTTCTACGTACATAAAGCAAAAGAATGAAGTCATTATGCAGCTGAATTGCACTAAACACACGACTAGTCAAAAACCTCTTGTATACAGTTAGAAAAAAACTGAAATGTTTGAATCAGAGATAATAGGAACTGCCAATGCTGGAGTCTGAGATATTTGAATCCTATGTGTGAATTTAAAGTAGAACTGTAGCAGCACAAATAAATCTGGGTTTATACAGAGATTTCCCATCATTTCTAAAATAGCCTAAGTCCGTTTTACAGTGATAGTGATGATAACAGTCTTTTTGTGATGTCATTAACTGCATTAAGAAGGCAGCTTGCAGCTAGTTGAAATTGAAGATATTGAAGGCATTCAGCATTCTTACTGACAATTGCCACTTATGATGCAGATGACTCTCAAGACTTTGTCCCTTCAACTTCATTGTCATCATTACCTGGAGAAGGCTGACTTTTCTGTGTTTTTACTAGCCTGTATTTGGAGTGAAATAAGCATTCCTAGTCATGTAAGTTGCAATTTAAAGTGCAAGTTTTGTACATTAGTTTTTACCAGAAACTGTTAATAAGTTTTCTCTATTTAAGTTATTTAACATTATTCTAGTTTGGAACAGGAGAATGTAAACCTACTGCTGGTTGAACTGATGAAGTAACACCAAGTTAAGCAGTCAATCTTACAACACCACACACAAAGTAAAATCAAACAGCAGTGAACATGTGCTCTTCCCATAGAGGAGAAACAATAACCTGTTCTCAGACATTCTTGTAAAGGTGAAACATTCCAACCACCCCAATATTCATCCATTTAAAGGGTGATGATATTTTCATTGATAATGCGTAGATTGTCATTCAGTGGTTTAATTTATTCACCTGTCTCCACAATGCATTATTCACATTCGATAATTCCCTAAATCAGTTACATTTCCAGTATGCACATTCCCCTCACTGGAATGGCTGGGCAAAATGTAAAATAAAAACATTTTTTTACAAAGCTTAAATGCCTTAGGTGCCTAATGATTATACCTTTCCCCAACAAAACAGGTGAATTGTTTTAACTTGAGCATCTGGGTATAAAATTGATGCAAGCCAGATACTTTGTTACAGTACAATTGATATCAATGAAGATGAAATTCAGGTGATTCCTATAGTAGGCATTTGTTTGCAAATTAGTTTTGAGGATCTTTTGGCACAGTGATAGCACCTGTCTGGGCCAGGAGGCTGGGGTCAAGTCCCATGTGATCCAGAGCCATGTAATACCACCTCTAAACATTAGAAAATATCTATGGTGTGGATAGGAGATGTTGCCTATCGGCAGGCCAGTCTGAATACACCCAGGCTAGTCTGAATATACCCAGCCTCATTTGATCTCGGAAACGAAGTATACTGAGGCCTAGTTGGTACGCGGATGGGAGACCACCTGGGAATACCATGTGCAGTGGGCTTTAAGGGTGTGGTGCAATGTTAATGTCCCCACCACTCAGCCAGGAGACCCAGGTTCAAAGTGCACCTGCTCTAGGGGTGTATAAAAAAATCTCTGAGCAGATTGATGAAAAAATATCTGCAACATCAGTTTTATATCTCGACAGTCAGTTGAAAATCCACTCCATTCTATGATAATGTACTTAATGGCACATGAGAATCACATATATGTGGAGGCAGTTCAAGTGTAAATTGGAGGCTTGGATTTTCTAGAGCCTGTGTTTTATTCCTTAAATGTGAATTAGGAGAAAGTGCCCCCGCTGGAGAAATTTTCAGTCCAGGAGGTTCAGGGGCTGTTGGGTACACCTTGGTGCTCTAGGACTTTGAAGGAAAAATGCAAGACAGAAAAACAGCACCTCAGTCTTCACACTCCATCATGCCCCCACCCCGTCACATAGTTCTTGAGACCTATTCAAGAAAATGCTGCCCCTGGCCAACCTATGAACTTGCATTTTCCCTACAATCCTTAAGTCCTCTACACATACTTGTGGTCTTTCATACCACCCAGTGCTAACTTGTACCGCTATCCACCACCGTTTACACTTACATATCCATGCCAATGCACTCAAAATTCACCCAAAATGAGATGAAATAAAATTGTAAGTATCTATTGGTCACTTCACTATTAAGGCAAAATGTCCTCAATGATAAATGCCTATTCACTCTTTAATTCTTCAAGCATTTAATCCCTCACAACAACAAGCATTTTTATTCATAGCCCCACATCAAAGGCTTCATAACCACTTGAAGTCAATTAAACTGTAAACTGGCAGGCATCCCACTGTGATAGTGCTGTATGAAATCAGGAGCAGATACCTATATTACTAGTCCTCCAGTTTCTATCACTAGACAGAGTGGAAAGCTAGCACTTTGTGTAAACTGCAGATTCTGTATTTAAATTTAAGGCAAGGGTTTTAAATGCCTTCACAATTTGACAGCTCCAATGAGTTTATCCATTTATTAATGCAAAATTGTTATGGTTCCAAAGGAGGCCATTCAGCCTATTGTGTCTGTACTTGCACATACATTTACTTTACATAATCCTAAAGGGCATTTGATCTCTCCAAAGGGCGTCACTTGATCAAGCCAGATGGGTACATGTCCCCTCCAAAACTGGTGCCCTAATTCTCCAGAAAAGTTTAGAACCTTCCAAGAAAAAAATGTGCAAGGAGTGTTTTTTTTTGGATATCCCAGTTGTAAAGCTTAGGTCTGTTAGAAGGTAACAGTGTGCATAACCACAGATGTGCAAACTGCAATGCACTCTGCCTTCCCTCCCTTCCCCAACCCTGGTAAAAATGCTAGGCATGTATTTGGGCGGAGGGGTTGGAGTCTTCCACAGCCAGGGCTCCAAGCTAAGCTGGAAACCCTCTGTACCCCTGTGCATATTTAGTCCTGGATGTAATTAGGAGTTTACTACTTTGAGCAAGGTTTGCAGCAATATGTTGCTTGCAGTATTAACATTCACACAAGCTGGTTCTGGTATGCTCAATGTGCTGGTTATTATTTCCCCATTGTGGGCTACAGTGATAAAACACCCAGCTTCTTATTTTAACTGCACGCCACCACTAAAAGTCATGAGTGGGTCAGGCAAAGGATAAAAATTTTGAAAACTGGGACTCCATCTCTAACTTGCTGCATTCTCGGCTACCAAGAAAGTGATAGTGGTCTTTCAGGCCATCGATGAGATTTTCTCTACATCCTAAGGCGCACGTACGATGCAGATATCACAATGGTAATGATGGTAGCGCTACAGCTAAGTAACATTAATGTCAAACCCATGTCCCTCCCTCTCTGTAACAGAGCCACCTTGGGAGAAGCAAAATAGCCTGGTGAGGCCAAGCAGTGTTTAAAGAAGTTTCTTCTGTTTGAACAAAAGCTCTTTCCTCATGCCAGTCAGGGAAGAGTCCTTGAGCTACTCTGATCTTTCCTCATTTGCGTGAGAATGCTCAAGACACCCCTTTCCCTCTCCCCAATCCCCAATTCACAGATATTTTCGCATCTAGCTGTTCACAGATGTCCTTACACCACCTTTCACGCAGTTGGGATTTGAACCTGGGTCTTGTGGCTTAGATATAACAACATTATCACTGCGTCACAAGAACCCCAAAACCCCAATTACAAGGAAATCCTTAGCACAGCCTTTCATTGATCAGCCCTGTTGCTGGCTGTTACTCCATGTAATTATCTAAGAGATCCTTTCTTTAAGACAGTGGAGGACCTTGCATCTTCAAATTTTCAACCTCAAGCATGTACCTTTCCCATTGTATCTGCTATTATTACCACCCAATAAACCCACCAGATAATTGGATGATAAAACCTCAAGGCCATGAAACTCATATTCGAAATAATTGAGCGATAATAAGAACTGTAGATGCTGGAGTCAGATAAAACAGTGTGGAGCTGGAGGAACACAGCAGGCCAGGCAGCATCAGAGGAGCAGGAAAGGTGATGTTTCGGGTCTGAAGAAGGGTCCCAACCCGAAATGTCAACTTCCCTGTTCCTCTGATGCTGCCTGGCCTGCTGTGTTCCTCCAGCTCCGCACTGTATTATCTTTGAAATGGTTGAGTTTTTTTTTAGAAGTTGTTTCTCACCCTCTAATCTATGATATTGTGCTACTAAGTCAGGCAAGACACTAAAATTTGATATAGGCAGGTCTGTTATCTTTACTCCCCACTTGTTGCTGTATTGGGATCTGGGACCTGTCATGAGTCTTTGCATTTCTAATGTTGCCAGTTGAAATTTTTCCTGATATTTCTCAGCATTTTGTGCTAAAACATAGAATAAGTGTCAAATTTATGTAGTATGCTGTAGTTTCAGGTATTTCTTTGTTGTATTTGGAGAGATGATGGAAGTAATGGGCATCATTGATTCATTGCATTAATGGCAAGTGGTATTGTTAGTGAGGACACACAGATAACTTTAGGTTTAGTCTGTTGAAACATGGATAATTTTTTTTATATTGCTCAATTGATAAGTTGCTAAAGTGATTGCAAGCCTGTGGGAAAATATTTACTCACTTTGGGAGGAACCAACTCCTACAAATAGTCTTTCAAGTTGAATTATAGGAAGACACAATTTATGCATTGAATGAAAGTATTTAGTGATTAATTTTCTTATTATTTAATGGCACAAAATTTTAAATGTTTTTGTTGAAATTGCCCTTGCAGCCAAAACTATAGAAACAGAGTGATTAAGTAAATTAAGGACATCGAGTACTGGAACAGTAAAAGAAAGCAATTAAAATTCAATGTTCATTATTGTATGATGTGTCTGCTAAGTGAGATCATGTTCTACATCTTGGATAAAGAAATGAACTGTAAGTTTGTATAGAACATTCTCATGAACAATGACTAAAACTACATAAATGACACCAAGTCTTCAACACCTCCATTTCGTGTTAATTATGATGTTTACAGTGTAGTCATGAAAATTACATTACAGTTCCAATGTTCACTTTTTCCTCATAACAGAACTCTCAAAAATATCTGTTCCTCCACACCATACTTCTGCTCTTATTCTTTCACCTGCCTCCCAGAACTACAAGGAGGATCCTTTAGTGTTCACCTTCCTTCAGCCTGATCCATAGATTATTTCTCATCACCTCATTGCCAACAAATCTTTCTTCCTCTCCCTTTCACCATTTTGCTGGGACAGTTTTATTCTGCTTTGCTTATGTTCCTATGCTCCTGTATTTCTGATATAGGAACGTAGATTTCTGAGGTGGACTGCAGCATCATGGGGATAGAATGGATAAAAGGCATTGAAATGATAATTGTATTGACTAGTGGAGCAGGCTTGTTGGGTTGAATGGCCTGCTTCTTTTTCTTTACTCCATCTATGACACTCTGGTCCACTATTTTGTCATTCTATGACAATCTTCCATCCAAGTGCAGGAGATATGATACCTAGCATTTCATCTCATCTCTTTCTATCTTCCAGGGCCTCCAAAGTGCCACTGAGTGGGACGGCCATTTACATCTTTGCTTCTTCCAAAGTAGTGTACTTTATTTGTTTCCCACAGTTTCATCGACACTGAGAAGACTAATCACATTGGGTTATTCTTCGTGGCACACCCCGACTTGGGTGTCTGTAAGTTCAATCATTCCTTCACCCATCATTTTAATTCTCTACCTCTTTGACCTCTTTGTCCTCAGTCTCCTACTCTAGTCCAATAAAGCTCGATGTAGGTTTGAGGAAGAACATTTTACGTTTGCTTAGGTTCTTTAGAACCTACTGCTTTCAGCAATTTCAGACCACAACCAGTGCCTTCCCCTTTTTGTCTGATGACAGCTGTTAGTGGTGGTTAATGCTTTCCATATGACTCCTTTAGACCCATCTTTTGTTTCTTTGCTGTCCACGTACAATATTCCTTTCATCATTTAATGTCCACTTTCCTCCACATCTTAAAGCTTTCCTTTGATAATTTCTTACCCCAGCCTCTTTCCCTGCTTGTATACTTTCCAGTGTGTCTCTAACATTTTCCAGTTCTGATGAAAGATCATTAACCTGAAATTTGAGTTCTGTTTCTTATTTATTTATTGATGCTGCTTTACCCACTGAATAGACGCAGTATTTCCTGTTTTCATTTCAGATTTCCAGTATCCAAAGTATTTTCCTTTTAAATGTTACCAGTAAACTTTCCAAACTCTGTAGTTACTAATGTCCACTTCAATTTATCTGAATAACAAAAGTAACTTTAATCCAAACTTGTCTAGTGATTAAATGAAGTGATCACATCATCTGTCCATTTTATAAATGACCTGATTTCATATCCAATTGATTCAAGTGGAAAATGAAGTCAGGGTTAGGTGCATAGAACATTACATGATCTGATCAGATCACTTAGCCCAGAGGATATCTGTGCTTATTATTTTTCTCTAATGTGTATTTCACACGTTTTGGAAATTTCAAACTTATACTGCCTTTCAAAGTCCTTTTAAAAGCCTCAGTACAAATAGATTAGAGCTCCTCATTTTAGAGCCTCATTTCCTCAAGAATTGATACAAAATCATTTTTATAAAACTAAATTAAAAATGAAATTAAGAAGAAATTAAATCTTTATCATGGTCACACAGCATGAGCCAACAACAAATCCTGCAAGGTTATGCCTGTCTGATTTGTTTGATCTATCTGATACTGTCACAACGATGTTGTTATACACCTCATTCGGGTTGTGAAACACTTTGAATATACAGAAGAGTATTGATAATGTGAACTGTGGTGTAAGCTACAGCCACAGCAAATGTTACATTATAATAAGCTCTTAAGCTTTAAAAATGCTCTTGCTTGATATATCCTACTTTATCCACTAAACAGCCAGCCAGTTCAAAACTAGCAATATTGATTGCATCAGAGATAGTAGGAACTGCAGATGCTGGAGAATCTGAGATAACAAGGTGTAGAGCTGGATGAACACAGCAGGCCAAGCAGCAACAGAGGAGCAGGAAGGCTGACGTTTCGGACCTAGACCCTTCTTCAGAAATATTGACTGCACCAGTTCTTTCAAGTGCATCTCATGCGATGATGGTTTGCCCTGTGGTGATCAACTTTGTTAAACACTGCTTGATGGAACTCAGGAGCCTCACTGTGTCTGCCACATTTGCTGCGGCGATTTACAGTGGGCTGTGATCCAGGATTTAGTGGCCTCTGTTTTGTCAGGTTCCTCTTTGTGGCCAGCTGAACTTTTCATTTCTGTTCCTCCCCTCCAAGTTTTTTGCAAATATCCTCCAGAGCTGACAGCAACTGCTTCCCTCTTGTCTGGATGAACGTCTATTATTGTCATACCCCTCACCTTGTAGCAGAGGTATGGATGTCCAGGAGTTTGTGACCAGTGGCCTGTTCAGCTTCACAAGCTCTTTGGGTCTACAGTCTTCATCCATGTAATGAATGTGAAAGAGCCGGTAGAGAGATTGTAGATTAGCAATGAGTGAATGCTGATACAATTAGCACGCGAAAACCTTGTCTGCGAAGAGATGCTGGGGTTATATCTGAGACAAAGAGGTGGAAACTGTTCAGCCTTTTTTACTACCCAGCATGTGTGGTCCAGGGTTCACCATTGTGGAATAAATCGTGGAGAACGTGGGCTTGGGAAACTTACAATTTAGTGTTCTCTGTTGAGTTGTTGTTCCATTCTTGCCTAACCATGTCCCCATCTATGTCAAATGTTAAAACAGTCACATCTTGGTGCCTATGAGTCAAGAAATTAATGTTGCTTCACATAACGAGTGATTCACAGATAAGAAGGCCAGTATCCAGCAGCAAGATGGGGAGTCCAACAGCAGTGTATTTCCAAAGCCAAAATTCCCAGCATTGAGGCACTCATGACTTTGTTTTTAATTCATTCGTGGGATGTGGGTGTCGCTGGCTGGGCCCAATATTTATTGCCTGTCCCTAGATTCCCTTGAGAATCTGGTGGTGAGCTTTTGAGCCACTACAGTCCCCCTACTGTGGGCTGACCCACAATGCCTCTAGTGAGGAATTCCGGGATTTTGACCCAGCAAGAGTGAACGAACAGCAATATATTTCCAAATCAGGATAGTGAGTGGCTTGGAGAGGAACTCGCAGCTGGTAGTGTTCCCATGAATCTGATGCCCTTGTCCTTCTAGATGGAAGTGGATGTGGATGTGGATGTGGGTTTGGAAGGTGCTGTCTGAGGATCTTTGGTGAATTTCTGCAGTGCATCGCGTAGATAGTACACACTGCTGCTACTGAGTGTCGATGGTGAAAGGAGTGAATGCTTGTGGATGTGGTGCCAATCAAGTGGACTGCTTTGTCCTCGATGGTGTCAAGCCTCTTGAGTGTTGTTGAGGCTGCACCCATCCAGGCAAGTGGGGAGTATTCCATCACAATTGTACCTTTAGATGGCTGATGGACTTTGGGGAGTCAGGAGGTGATTTATTCACTGTAGTATTCCTAATTTCTAACCTGCTCTTGTAGCCACTGTGTTATGTGGCAAGTCCAGTTGAGTTTCTTGTCAATGGTATTCCCTAGGATGTTTATAGTGGGCGATTCGGTGATAGCAACACTATTGACTGTTAAGGGACGGTGGT
Source organism: Ginglymostoma cirratum (assembly GCA_024137785.1). NCBI lineage: Eukaryota > Metazoa > Chordata > Chondrichthyes > Orectolobiformes > Ginglymostomatidae > Ginglymostoma > Ginglymostoma cirratum. The sequence continues at coordinate 10,044,967 of JAHRHZ010000058.1, read as the reverse complement.
TAGATTATCTATTAATAATGATGGTCATAGCCTGTCATTGTGTAGCTTGAATGTTACTTAAAACCAGCTCCAATGGCAGGGCATGTTACTTTTGAAACTGACACCAGTCTCCTGATGCAGCTGCTCTATTGAGAGCTCTGCACAGAAGGACCCGCTCAGGTTTGTAACAAAGCATCTCTGAAGAGGTCAAACATGTCAGCCCAGAAGCCCTGGACTGGAGTGGGAACAAGTCATTGACAACCCTCAGCAACTGTCTCAGGAGAAGAATCAAGTATTCAAATGACTAAATAGGAAGAAATCAAGCAATAAAAAATAATAACAATAAAGAACCAGCAAAGCTGGACAATCAAGAACCTCATTCTTTTATTCAAAATGACCATTTAAAAGCCACCAAATTGTAAGGGCAGAAAGGATAGGAGCAGAGGCAGGTATTGGTCCTGTGCCCATTGAGCATGCCCTGTCGTTCAGTAAGATGAGGGGTGATTTAATTGAGGCCTTAAATCCACTTTTCTGTCGCCTGTCATAGCCCTCCAACTTGCTCGTCAATCCAGATTTGACCCTGAATATTTTCAACAATCCCAGCTTCCACAATTTACTGAGGATGAAAATTCCAAACACTAAAGACATCTGAGAGAAGAAGTTCCTCCTCTTCCCTGCCTTAAATGGCAGAGCCTTATTTTGAAACCCTTCTCTCTAGATCGAGATACCTGTACACCAATATAAGTGTTTCCCTCAGGATCTACTCCGTCAGACAATGTAAAATTATTATAGTGAAATAAATCAGCACAGGAGGGAGACCATTTAGCTCCTGCTGGCTTATTTTCAAGAATGATCAAGTTGGTCCCATTCCCTGTATCTTCCTCTTTCAAATGTTTTTCCAATTTTCTTATGAAGTCCATTGCTGAATCAGTATTCACCATCTTATCAAGGAATATGTTCTGAATCCTATCCTGTCTGTCATTGCAGTAATTGGTTTTTCCCATTCTGCTATCTCTAGTTCTTTCGACAATCACCATAAATCCATGTCCTCTGGTAATTGTCTCTTCACCCGTTGGAAATAGTTTCTCTTTATTTTCTCAATCTAGACCTATCTTGATTTTAAACACCTTTGTTAAACTGTTTTGCCCTAAACTTCCCTGCTTTAAGAACCCTCTCAATTCTCTAGTCTATCTATGTGACCACAATCCTTCTTCCGGGGAAACATTCAAATAAATCTCTTCTAAACCATCTCCAAAATCATTTGCTTCTTTCTAAAGTAATTTGTCGGTATCTGGATACAACACTCGCATTGGCGTAAAAATAAAGATCTCATTGCCTGTGGGAGGTCCAAATTCACAATCTTTCCTTAGTACCATATGCTAAGCTACTAATTAAAGTGAATGAAAGGTACCATCACCAAGAAATTAGAGGTCTCTGTTGCTTTCTTTTCTTTGCTCAGTTGTGAGTACATCACTTCACATATGTAAAGATTTGCTCCATTCTGGGAAAAAAGAATTCTCAATGCATTCAGCAATGAAGTTGTTTGTTGAATGTTAGGAATGCCTGCAAGTGGTTTCATTTTGAATAGATATGTTTTCCCTATGGATTCTCGGATAGAATTCTTTTAATCGGGCCTTGGTTCTGGGTTTTCAAGATGCTGTGGGGAATTTTTTTTTGCCTATGAGAGAGATCCATCATAGATGTTTTAGTTTTCATTGTGCTGCTGTCATATTATACAACAGTGTACTGTGAAAAATGAGCAAAAATATGTGCAAATAACAAATTTCTGGCACCAGCAATGGCTAGAAAAGGTAATATTTAGTTTCATTTCTTGAATTATTTTATGTAGCATACACAGAACTGCAGACTTGTTCAGAACTGTAACTTTTCTTTGACATATGTTTATTTCTGTTGTTGTGAGACACAGATATTTGCTTTGTGGGCAGGGTAATGTTTATAAAGTGTATAGCTGGCATTATCCGTGTACACAACACTACATTTTGAATATACACTAGTGACTCTGATCTCTATCACAATCATCACCTCACTCAAACTTTTCATTGTCTTTAATTTGTTATGTTACTGGTGTTCCTCTCCCTAGCCAACTGTATGAGGCTGAATCAGACTCTGTCATCTCTGGTGTCATACTTAAGGTTGAGTTGAGCTGTTAACCATATATCTCCTCTCTCATCAAACCTGCCTCAGTCACAGCACCTAGCTTTGTCACTGTCTCGCTTTGTATTTGCTGCTGAAAGCATGGTTTTACTACCTCTAGACTTGATGATTGTGATGCTCCCTCAGCAAATTGTTCACTTTGCTGCCCATCTCTGACAGACAACAGTACAGATTTTGGACGAAGATGCAGCAGACACACTTAGAGCCTCTATAAAACCAGAATTAATTTATTAAGTACCTAAACAAACAACACACACTTTCAACTGCTGATGGTGGCTCAATCACTGTGTTTCACTGCCCTGATTTCTGTAACTAAACCCAAACATTATTACCCGATAGGATCAGCAGCTGGCCAGGCTGGAACTCTGCTCGAGTCTTCACCACACTTCCTGATGTAGGGCACCTCTTGCAATGTTAATCTTTAAAGTGCTGCTGACACACAAATGGCTTTCTTCATGCTCTTTGTACACAAGTCTCCGTGCCAAATGTGTCCCTTATTTGGAATTACTGGTGCACGTGACCAATCCTGAATGTTTTGTCCAACTGTATTTGGTAGAGATCACAGTTGCTGATTCCCTGCAATCTTAGCTATTAGCAGACCTGACTGACTCAGTGCACTTCCACTCACATCAACAGCCCATTGTAAAGTCTCTTATCAGTTTCTGTTATCTTCAGCCTTATATAACAAGTTCCCATAAACTTGATCTTGACCAAATCTGTTGCCTATATCTTAAAACGCATCAAGTCTTGTTAGTCTAGCACCCCCTTGCCTTTTCTCCTAGATTTGCCTTTGAACTTGCAACATCTCAAAGCTCCCCGAACATAGTTACTGTTGTGTGAGAGCATCGGGATTCTGGAGCAACTGTGCAGTGATGTTATGGAATTGCACATCACTGAGCATAACTGTGTGAACACAGGTACAACAGCCATTATTATACCAGATGACACTCTGGAGTACTCACAAGCATAAGAAGATGGGTACACAAAGAAGATACATCAAGACCATGCCTAATATATCCGTAGTATTATTTTCTGGTATGTCAACGATCACCACATATAACAGTATTTGTTATTAATATATAATATATTGTATTACTTTGAAGTTAAAGCCTGAAGATAGTTATTAACTTGGCCTTATCCTTGCCCAGTCTGTCTTGACCCCAGACTCCTTGTGTAGCATTCAGATGCATGATAAAATCATGACAACGATTTCAACAGAGCTGGAAATCTACTGGGGGTAGTAGAGAGAAAACGTGTACTTTTTTTGTTCACACAAATAATTGAAATGAACGAGAATGATGTTGAGGCAGACAGGGAAATTAATAACTGAAGTATTTGAAGAATAACACTAGTCTTCCAGGAAGCCACAGCAAAAATGAATTTTAAGTAAGTCTTAGAAAATGTAATAATTGCCCTGAAGTATGTTTTGTAAAGTGAAATATAATTAATATTTTAATCAGTGAAGACCATGTTTGTATTAGTAAGATATTGAAAACTTTCTCTGAGAGTTGTCCTGACATCTTTCTGGAACAATTTGAAAATAAGAAGCACTGTTCTGTTAAAGCTGTGACAGGATGGCAGCAACATACAGCAACAATAAATCTCCAATTTATACAGGACTATTTACAATAGGAAAACATTTCAAGGTACTTTATAGGTACATCAGAAGATAAATATCAACTGTGAGCCTAAGAAGGATATATTAGGAAGTGTGACTAAAAGCATATTTATGGAATGAAACATTAAGGTCAGTTTTAAAAGAGAAGAAATGGTTTAAAAAACTCCAGAGCTTAGAAATAGAAGCAGGAATAGGCCATATGATCCTTTGAGCCTGCTTTGCTGTTCAATGACATCATGACTGAACTTTAAATTAGCTCCTTTATCCTGTCTCCTCCCCATATTTTTTGATTCCATTAGTGTGTAAAATGTTTGAAATTCTGGCTTGAAGATACCCAATGAATAAGCATCCACAACCCTCTGGGATAGAGAATCCCAAAGGTTGACAGTGTAACTTTCAGTGAAGAAAAATGCATTTTCTTTTTTCTCATTCATGGGCTGTGGTTGTGGCTGGACTAACACTTATTGTCCATCCCAAATCCCTTTCAGAAGGTGGTAGTTTTCATTCATTACTCACCTAGCCCTTACTCTGAGACTAACAGTTTTTCATGTCTCCAGTTTGGGCATTTAAGAATTTTATACATTTCAATGTGCTCACCTGATATTCTTGTAAACCCCAGCAAATATTGGTCTATTCTTCTCCATCCTTCTAATCATAGAGATTATTCCAGTCAACCTTTATCATTTGCCCATGAAGGGAAGTGTATGCTCCGTCAGATAAGGAGAATGCACCCAGTGCTCCAGGTATGATCTCATCAAAGCCCTTTGTATTACAGGAAGACTTTGTTACTTTTATACCATGCTCCCTTTGCAATAAAAGCCAAAGTCACATTTACCAAACCTTGCTCATTGCTTGATGTATCTTGTAAGTCCGCGCCTTTTTTATTTTTGTGCTTTGAAAATTGTGGCCTAAAATGAGAAGAGCTGTCTGAAACCCGATGTTTTGAAAGACTGGCTGCATATTTTGGAAATAAGTACCTTGTTACTCATGGCAAGCATTGTAAATAGCAGTTTAACAAGCACTATTTGAATGGTTGCAGATGAACTGGAGCTGAGGCTTGGCATACAGTTGCAACAAAATGTTGATTGGTCTATGGACTAGTGATCGGTTGATATGACAAAAATCTTTTGTCTGTGTGATTGGTTGGTAGGTAGCTAAACAGCTCGGAGCTGGGAATAAACTCGAGGGACGATTTGATCTCCACCAAGTCAGAAGCAGTCTGTCTGTTCTCTGCAGTCAAAGCTCACTGTAAACCTGAAGAATGCCAGTTCATCTTCCTACAGCTGCTGCAGTCTATGACTTTTAATAAAGAAATCAGAAACATTTTGAGAGTGCGCCTCTCATCCTGTGCCTCTTAGAAACTAGCAGAAACATTTAGCAAAAGGAAAGCCAGGGAGAAACTTTCAGGTCAGCAGTGACAGAAATTGGAGAACAAAGACTTTTATTTCCATTTTATTCCCCTCCATTCATGTGTGTTTCTCCCTGTCTATACATCTGCATGTCAGTGCCTGTGTATGCGGGAAGTTCATAAGGGGATTAGAGTTTTAATTTGTAGTGTCTAATTATATATAACTGTCTAATTATTTGTAATAAATAGTCGTTTGTCTTAAGTACAGACAACTGGTCCATGCTTTGTATTAACCTGGGTCTGAAACTGTGGTGAACTGGGGAATTTTGATGCCTTTTGAAAGAAGCCTTTAACTTTAGTGATGACTGTGGGAATAGCAGGGCTTGATTTGCACTGCACTACCACACTGAGTTGTGACAATAAGCATACTAAATTTCTAAGAGTTTGTAGAGAAAGGGCACTCAGATATCTGTGAATTTCAATATTCATCAGCTCTCAGTGACCAAGATGATGGTGTGTACAACTTTTTCCAAGGCTTCAAAGAAATTGGTTAAAATGAGGGATAGCGCACCACAATCACAGCAGACAGGATGTATCATTTGTACCTTTAATATAGATCGTTTCTCAGTGCTCTTGCAGCTCAGTAACCTGTTCGCAGGGGTCTGAAATGAGGCTGTAAGAAAGGTAGAAGGTTTGAACATATTCAACCACTTTGGAAAGGAGAAGCAGATTGGTGATGGAGCACCAATTTGCAACAGTGGAGGGGTGGAAGTGATTTTTTTATCTTTCAAGAGGAAGTTGATGAAAATGTGGGTAAGTACCCGAGCAGAAGTGCTATTCAAACTATCATGAGGAGAATCTGACTGGTCTGCAGTTTAATAAGAATAGGTCGAAGAGCTGGATCTCATGGAAAGAGGAAAAAGGATGCAAGTGTAGAGTTAAGACAAAATGGGGGCGTGGGGGGGCGGGGGTGCGGTCTTGCAGGAAACTCACGTGAATGAGAAAAGGAAGCCTGTGACAAAAAGAACTGAATGATGGCCTTAATATTAGTGACAGAGGTCCATGAGCCCCTCACAACCAAGCTTGGAATTGAAGGTAGAAAGACAGCGGAGAAGAGTTGAAGAAGGTGGTTGTTGTTGAAGGAAAGAAGCCACGGATTGGTTTGCATTGCAGGTTGGTCCTGGTGCAGGGGACAATTTGCCAGGTGTGAGTGGTTGTCCGCTGGTGCTTTTTAAAAAGTCTCGGCACAAGTTGCAAAGCCACATGTGTTTTGTACCAGCTCAAGTCTGCAGCCCTTGGATATCATTACACTGCACTTTGTCAAGCTACCTGTGAGTAACACCGTGCACCGTTTCCGGGCCAAATATAAAATGGGCCGAGTTTTCCGCCTCTGGTTGGTGGGCTGGAAGCTGGGTCCTGGAAGATAGCAGGAGTTGTGTTATGCAGATGAATGGAAGTGGAGAGTCAATCGAAGTCATTAAGTTCCAAATTAGTCATGCCTTTTGCCAGTGGCAGAATGGGCACTTGGATATACGTGGCAGTCTGCAGCTATTGGAGCCATGCCTTAGAGGAGAGGTCACTGACATCAAGGCAGTTGCCTGTGACTTAAATGCTGATCTCTGAGGTTTTCCTGCTTAGTCCCTCCAAAATATTTAATTATGTTTGACGCCTCTAAGGGCAGCTTTCTTTTGAGGTGCCTTCTGAGTTTCCTACCTGCATCATTCGTGCCCACTTCTCCCAGCGGGGCTGCCCAGGCTCCAGAGATGCTGGCTGTCTGATTGGGCCGGACACTGGAGGGCTTTTCCACCACCTCTATTCATTGGGCAGTGAAGCAGTGCCCACACCCCCACAGTGAGAAGGAGTCTGTCACAACACCCTGTGCCCATCCAACAAGTATAGGCTCAGGAGCTCCACTTAGTGGCTATGTTACAATCCTACATCCAAGGGGAAAACTCCACCCAAGATGTTCACTGACATTATTTATGAATTGTAACTCAATCTATTCATCAATTATCTAAATATCTACGGCCAAAATTTCACAGAGACAGCGATGACCCTGCCTAGTGGCCTGGACAGTGGGGCAAGTTCGTATCTGGCAGCCATGAGACCCATTATCCCTAATGAACTTTGAACTTAGTGGCTGGTCAGGCCATTTCAGGAGATAGTTCAGACCCAACTACGTTTTGCGTAGGCCAGTAAGGATGGCAGATTTCCAAAAGGACATTAGTGAGGGCAGATGGTTTTTTCTTTAAAAAGATTGTTGATTTTCAATTCCAGATTTTATTAATTTACTGAATTTAAATTTCCACAGTTGGTGTGGTGGGATTTGAACCCATGTCACCAGATCATTAACCTGGGCCTCTGAGTTACCAGTCAAGTGATGTGACCACTGCGTACTGTCACCACCTTGAAATGTAATTTTCCCAGACAGTTGGAAGGCTGCCAGCTCTTCAGTTCCAGCGGAAACTGCTGGGACTACAGCAGTTCCTGGACCAACCGTTCTGCAGGAGCAGAATGTAGGCATTGTCAAGGCCAATCAGGCAGGCCCTGGCAAGGTGGGGAGAGCTCGTGAGGGTAGAGTTGTTTCCTGCAAGTTTGGTTCATGGACGCCCTTTGTGTCACAGCTTTCCCAATAAGGCCTCACTGGGTGGACATGTCATCTCTTTCCACCTCCACCCCAATCCAACCCCAGCCCAAGCCCCACCCTCTCACCCCATCCCCTCTCCTCTGCTGCTTGTAAAATGCCAGCAGGAATAGGAAGAGGCCATTACCTTGTCACTGGGGTCTCGATGGGAGTAGTCATGGTACCTCCTGTATGCAATGCGATTTTATGGTCCCAACCACCAGCCAACTTCCATATGAGGCAGCAGATCCTGGCCTCTGTATTCCATGTCTCAGTGTAGCGTATTATTAAATGATTTGCATTGTCACCACCGTAAATGTAAGCAAATGCTGTTTGATTTCAGTATAGCTATCTTGCACTAGCAGACAAATCCTCTGTTAGAACTGCACTGTGGCTGAGGTGATTTACATTAACATCTGTTTGAAGGAGATATGGAGTAGCTTTTGACTCAGCAGATTTCTTTTCTTCATTTTCTAACGTGTATTTATGGGAGAGCTTGTTATCTTCGTGGTTCATGATGTCAGTTGCTTTTTTGTGGCACTGCATCCACATTGCTTGTTTTAAATATTTGTATAAACTACCTTGTGTCTTGTAATTAATTTGCTTGGATTTTCCAGCTTCTAATATTTTAGAGCTGCCATTATCTCATTTAAAATAAATTTGGCCGTGAACAATGTTAAAGTAATGACAATTGAAGGATCTAAATGATGATGTCTGTTATGGCAACAGTCAAATTGCTGCAATGTTCTTGCTTCATCTGTAGATCATTTTCATTAACTGATGTGCCTGTATCCTCGAGTCTTTTATTGGTCAGTGTGTGTGGTACTGGCAAAAGTTCTAAGACCAGAAAGAATGGGAAAATAGGTGGAAAAATAGGTTGTTACAATTTTAACCAGCAGTTCTTTCATCTTCTTTACTAGGAATGCTATCCAGTTGCCATTCAGTAGGAGAAAGGCCTTCATAATTTCCTAAAGTTTAGTCCCTGTGTGCCCACTATTAATCGGACTGATTGTATTACATCAAACCCTGGTTCACACTGAAAATATTTCTGACCAGGTTTCTCTGTTACCTTTCTCTGCCTGTCTGAGGTAGAAGTTAGGGTCTGTGTGTGGCTGGTTCACTTGAAAATTAGACACAGGATTTAAAATCAGGAATGGTATTGTTCCATCAGTGTGTGCCAGTCCCCCGTTTCCCACCACGAACACTGGAGCTATATGGTACTGTCTGCTGCAAACCTTATTAAATATGCACTTGATTATTCTGTGGATATGCCCTCCAGATTTAAGAAATTGGAGTGAATCCAAGATGAAAATCCTCAGTGTCTTCCTGACCCCTTATGGTTATTACTTTAACCTGTTTAAAAAAACTTTTTTTGTGTGATTTAGTCTGTTCATACATTTTGGTGTCCTCATTTCTGATTTTTGTTCAGGTACCAGATGATAGAACACCAACAGTCCCTTGGGAGTATCGCTTTTGTTAAGGATTTCTTTTCCCCTTTCTAAGCTGCTCGTGAGGATTTCCAGAGAATTCTTCATAATGACTTGTCTGTACGAAAGGTAGGCTGGCTCACAAATCTGGAGGGATCCTCCTTAGTATGTCACAGGAAACCTGTTGATAGAGGCCACCAGCAATTTGGCGCTGAGATCTCAAGATAGCATCGTGTTGTAATCTCAAGAGGTTAAACATTGAAGGACCTCATGCATTATGACACTAGATTGGCACTCAGCGATACTGCTTATTTGAAGACCCAGTGCAGATTAAATGGGCCAAATGACCTCTTTTTGCACTACATGACTTCTGTATTTCGGTGGATAGTTGGATGAATTCTTTTACAAACACCATTATTTAAGGAAATTTACATTGTCACGTTCACATTTTCATATCCAGGCACGGTGGCTCAGTGGTTAGCACTGCTGCCTCACAGCACCAGGGGCTCGGGTTTGATTCCATCCTTAGGCGACTGTCCGTGTGGAGTTTGCTCATTCTCCCCGTGTCTGCATGGGTTTCCTCCGGGTGCTCCGGTTTCCTCCCACAGTCCAAAGGTGTGCAGGCTAGGCGGATTAGCCATGTTAAATTGCAATAGTGTTCAGGGGTGTGTAGATTAGGGAGATGGGTCTGGGTGAGATGCTCTGAGTGTTGGTGTGAACTTGTTGGGCCGAAGGGCCTGCTTCCACACTGTAGGGATTCTATTCTAAATTCATCACTGGCAATTTGACATTGTACCCACCTCCAATTGCCCAGTTAGGATTATAGACAATTCCTCCTTCCTTTTCAAACCCCATTTCTCTTATCTTTACAATATAGTATTGTAGACTGGTTAAGTCTAATTGCTCTGTCTGTGACATGCAGGATGAAATTTTAGTTTTTCTTATCTCTCAGTTTCAAGTCCTTTGCCATGACTTTATGAATGATACTTGCTAGTTGGTGTGAAGGCGTCTTTCTGTATATTTTCATACGTCTCATTTATCACTGGTTATAGCATACTTAGTTAGCCATTACCTCTGTTTCGTTTAGCAGCATTTTTAATCTGTGCAAAGATGAGTGGACAAACTGCCAGTGTTGATTGAAAACAATTGGTCTTTCTCCCTTTAAACTCCAATCCCAATGCCATTAATATGTCTTTAATATTTTTGTTAGAAGGGTTGGGTTTGTTAAAGGAGTACGATAATGTCTGGATTGTATAAAGCTGAAAATCTACTGCCTTCCCACATCCAGTTTCATCTGATCCTTTTTCTATGGATGGCCTGCTCAATGTAAGGGTAGTTTACTTATTGGACTTGCGTATAGATAAGGTGGTTTACTCTAGCTATTTCACATGGAATCTCACACTCTGTAAAGTTCATTAAATATGTCGTCATCCCTGAATCTGAAGGAAGTACTTTGCCTTCACCAAAGTCCTTCACCTTTTCTACATTCTTTGAATAACAAGAACACAAGTAATATTTTAACCACCCACTCCATACACACTTCGCATGCAACCGCTGTCCAACCCACTACCACTGTGTTAATCTTTGACGAGAACTTTCTTTGCTGGACTGAAGTGTCTTGTGACCAGTATAATTTCACCTGCCTGATCGGTCTCACCATCTTCTCCCTATGAACCTTCTGTGGCAAGCATTATTCTGAAAATCCTGTTATTCCATTCAGGAAAACTCATTACATGATGACATTTTAAGTCACATATGGAAGCCTATTGACCGTTTCCTGGGCATTCATAGGCTATGCTCTTCTGTTATGATTTCCCAATTCCTATCATCTGTCACAGTTGCTAAAGGTGTCTCTATTCTTGACTTTTGGTTTTAATTCTTCCTTCACATTGATATTTGCAATCCCAATCTTGAAAGCCTGAAAATATCATGATTATTAAATCTTCTGGGGTTTTTTTGTGTTACCTTTGAATGTACCAGTTGTTTTCCCAGGAATTACTTTTAAGGCTTCCAACATCTGTTCCAAAAGTAAGTTTTCAGAAAGAAATGCAGCTTCAATTAATACTAGGAGTTAATCGATTGCTCAATGTGTTGGTGTAATCGACAATTTATAGGAAGCACTGAGTTAGGAATCTCCATCTTGCATGTTTATTATGTTACATATAGTCTGTTAAATTCTGTTATTTATTCTCTGTAAACTAACCATCATTCTTTCTAAATGTATAAAGGTCTGACTGTGCCCTTGTATGCATTTAATGTTTCAGCTTTCTTGTAAATTCCATTAATTTTAATGGGATTTCCAAACCTTTCTCAATGTCCTATTGTTGAGGCTCGAAGAATATGTTGTATCCAATCCTGCTTCTACTATAAAGGGCAGTGCTCAAGGTCAAACTAGACCTTTTCCTTGGTAAAGTCATAACCCATGTCCATATATCCACTTGATTTTTCTATTCATCGTAAAGTTCAGCCTCACAGAACATCACAGCCTGACACTTTATTCTTGGTTTCAACCATTGTTCTTCAAAATAACTCCCATTACAACATTCTGTCTGAAGAAATCTTAGCTTCCAATCTAAGGAAATTTAGGAATACATTTAAAAATAAAAATTTAAACATAAGGAAATTTCAATCTAGACAACCACCCTCTGTTGCAAATGTTACAAGATTCCAACCTAGTTATTGTGATACAGACCTCGATGCACAGCTTTTCTTTGTGGAGAATGTGTTGACTTAATCAGTCCTACAGGTCTCACCCCACACCCTAATGTCAAAGCTGTTCCCTATTTACATGTTCCTAAAGATGATTAGTACTACAATCTGTTTCTCTTGACCATCTCGCAAGGAATCAAGGGCTACGGGGAGAGTGCGGGTAAGTGGAGTTGAGATGCCCATCAGCCATGATTAAATGGCGGAGTGCACTCGATGGGCCGAATGGCCTTGCTTCCACTCCTATGTCTTAGGGTCTTATGGTCTAACACTGGCACCTACAAGTAATTGATCTGACATTAACACAGTATAAAGGGTCCATAGTGTTGACCATCTGGTGAATAAGGGTGTCCAGCTGATGTTTGGGTAAAGTTCTGTGAAGTGCCAAATTGGGCAATTCTCCTTGTACCTTTCTCATTCAGTTGCATGTCCTCTTAACTGTTCCTAAAACAAGTGAGTACTGTACCATTCACTGTCTTTTCTGTGGAATTAGTTTTATTGTGTGGTTTCCTTTCACTTTACTTATGCCTGACACTTCTTCTCCCTTGGCCAACTTGATATCCACTTACAATTCTTTCAATATCCTTGCAAAACCTGTTTATGCTGATAGTGAATCTCATGTGCAGATAATTTGAAGTTCACATGCGCCTATAGTTTGGGATAGTTTCACAGAAATTTCTCATGCTTTATTGGGTAGATTCACTTAACAATTAGAAAACTCCATTAGAAACAAATGTGATCATTCCAAAAAGCTGGAGTGAACATTGTGTGGTAGTGAGTGTAACTGCTCAACGTGGGGAAAGAGATACAAACCTTACTTGAACAGGGAGCAGAATATCAATTGTTTGGTTTCCAACAAAACTGTATCATTCATTTTTGCACTATGTTCATATTAATTGTTCAGAGTTTTGGCTTGGTGCATGCTATTTCCTACTAATTTCCTGAAGTTTTTTCACCTGGGTAATTTAGACATTCTACTCGATTTACTGTCTTGTTGCCTTGAGTCAAAGAATTAACATGCTGCAACTGATGTCTTGCATTTCAACAAACAAATCAAAAGATACAGCTGGATTTATTTTAACGGATGAAGTAAAGAACTTGGTATGGGAATATTCAAGCCATCTCAGGAAGCTCATTTGAACAAGATGAGCATAGTCATTTACATATTGGCAATGCTTGAGTTTATTTAGTGTTTTATTATGTTATTATCTTTTAGCATTTTGATTCACACGATGAATCACTTCGAACAGCAGTGAGCCTTGCTATGTTGGTAAGGGCTAGGGCTCAGCAGTCATTCTACGCTGGCAATTGTACACAAGCTGCAGTGAGCTAAATGGCCATTTCATCTGTTGGTTGGCGGTATCATCTGAGAGAATTGTTTGAATGCTGGACAAAATAATGTTCCTGCAGAGAAATGGCAATTTCTTTTAAGCCCGTTGTTCATAATACTGAAAGAAAAAACATCCAAAGTGGTCATTAGTGACTTTTTTTGTTGATTGATTTCTTCAGTATGCTCCTACCTGAGTTTCAGTAAGTTTTTATTTTCCACTTAATACTGTTACGGAATGATAGAAGGAAAAACATAGAAGCTAGCTCACATGGTCTGTTTAATGATGCCTTATGTAGCTTATGTAGGTCTAGTTTTTATCGGTTATGTGCCTTCGATGACAGCTTATGCAGTAGCTGTGGATATATTCCCCCTAATGGACACATCATTTAATGGTTCACATAAAAATATTAGATTTATTGAAGGAGTTAAATAGAGTGTTTTCTATGAAGTACAGTTCTCCATAAATCTGTTACTTATTTTTCTTTCCTTATGGTCGTCATAGTCCTGTGAGAGAAAACAACCCACCTCAAAACAAGAGATAACAAGGTGTAGAGCTGGATGAACACAGCAGGCCAAGCAGCATCAGTGAAACAGGAAGGCTGACGTTTCGGGCCTAGACCCTTCTGATGCTGCTTGGCCTGCTGTGTTCATCCAGTTCTATACCTTGTTATCTCAGATTCTCCAGCATCTGCAGTTCCTACCACCACAAAACAATTCAGTTTAACAGGATACCTAAAACGAGTGTACATGTATTTAAAATGTCCACTTTCTATCAAATAGCTAAGCCAAAGAATTGGAGGAGGTGTTCAATAACACTTAATGTGTTAGACAGGTGGCCACCTTCAATAATAATAATGCTAACCATGCAGGATAACTGCACTCTGAAAAGAAATAAACTCAGAAAGAAAAAAAGCTAATGGGGCCATATATGATGAACTACATATGCCAAAAGCGAGATGACAAGGATGTTTATGACCTTCACAAATCCTGCAGGGTGAATTGTGGCAAAGACAAGGAATATAAATATATGACAAAAGAGTGAATATCCAAAACAATCAAAAGCATAGCACAGAAATTATACAAGTAATGTGTCAGTAAATGTCAGGGAAAAGGTGAAAACCATGAAGTGTGGAGACTGTCAGGAAACCAAGGATAGGCACTAAACAGTAAATATTCTGATTAATTACTTGGGGGCCAGATTTACAGGATGGTGGGCTTTCTAACCTTGCCACCTGAAGAGTCAGGAGGAAGTACATCCCCTTGAGGCTGGCAACACAAAGCTATTTCACGTTCCGAGGAACATTGATTGAATGTAACCGTGTTCTCGGATGAACTACGTTGGAGGGAAGGAGTGCAGAAGCAGTGAGTTGGTTACTTACATACTGAGTGAGGAGAATGCAATTATTTTGGATTTACATAAATTATATTAATTTAGAAACTCAACAAAAAGGAAGCAAGTTTTCAGCTGATACCAGCCAAGAGAATCTGAAAAGGGGGATAAAATTACAGGATGATTTTCATAAACTATGTGTGGGCAGAAGGAAGTTGTTTTAGTTTGTACAGTAAAGTAGAAACGGAGAAAAAATAGGTGACTTATGGATTGCGTGAAACATGTTAGGGTAGTTAAAGAAAGAGCTTGCATTTATACAGTACCTTTCTTCATGTCTTGATGTCACAGTGTATTGCATAGCCTGTGAAGTATTTGGATGTGGATTCATAGCTGTAACATAAAGAAAGATAAAACCAATTTACGTGCAGGGAAATCCCGCAAATTGCAACAAGCTAAATGACTAGCCAGTCTCTTTTTGTTAGTGTTGTCGGAGGGATAATTGTAGGTCAGGACTCCAGAAGAATTTCCCTCCTCTTCCTTGAATGGTTCTGAGGGATTTTTTTCAGCTTTGGCGACAGCGGATTAAATATCTGTTTAATGCTTCTTCTGAAATGCAGGATGCAGATTTGACAATGCTCGGGAGCCTGCATTAGGGCATGAGCCACCAATTTCCTGACTTCAGGGTAAGTGTTATCACTTGCCGAACAACTAAGATAATGACGCCGAAAATGAAATTGGAATCTTCATGGAATCAACAGGAAACATAACCAACCAAAGCCAATGGAATATAGTGCTACGTAGCTAAACTTGCAGAATTTAAGTTAAAAGATGTTGCCATCAAATGTTCTGGAGATAGTGCACCTAATTATGGTCATGAGAAAATAAGGAAAACATCCAATCATGAGAGATAGTATAGTGTGCAGAACTATTAGACTGTTCTTGCAGTACCACGAGTTTGGTTCTGAACAACAGAGAGGCTTGGGCTCTCCTGGAGATATTTAAGGATTTGAGGGGATGAGGAAAGTAAACTTGGTATATTACCCGCAATGAAAATGCTGGTTCAGAAGAAAGGCACACCGATTTGAATTATTACAAAGTAAGTTAGGTCTTTCACATGTAACCTGGCCTCCTCCTTGACACCCTTCAACCTACTGTTGAAAAAGGGTCAGCCTTGGAAATGGTCGCATAGCCATGAAATAGCCCTTAGGAAGTGAGAAAGCAGCTATCATCATCTAAGGTGTTGGCTACTACGATCCCAAGCAAGAAGTGATGTTAACATCCGATGTCTCCCCACATGGTATTGGGGTAGTGTTGGCTCACTGGTAGCCCAAAGGAGAAGAATATCTGAAAGAATTTGCTTCCAAGACTTTGGCTGATGCTGAATGCAGATATGCCCAGAGAGAGAAGGAAAGTTTGGCGGTCATCTTTGGTGAGAAAGTTCCACCAATATCTTCACAGGGCTACTTAAAGACAAGGCTGTGCTGCCCATAGCATCTGGTCGAATTCAGCAGTGGGGCCTTATTCTCAGTGCCCACAATTACAAGTTGAAACGCTGCCCAGGAAGCCAAGTGGCAAATGTAGATGCCTTGAGCTGCCTCCAGCTGGCAGATGCACCACTGGTGGTACCTCACCTGGAAGACTCCATTCTGGTTTTAAACTTTCTGGACATGTTTCTGGTCACCACTGACATTACCTGACCGTAGGCACAAAAAGATCCTATCCTAGCAAAACTAAAACAGCTAGTGTTAATGGGGGAAACAGAAGGGATATCACAACCAGGACTGAAACCATTTTGGACCCAGCAAGATCACATCACCGTAGAGAACGGCATATTACTATGGGGAGCAAGAGTGACTGTCCCAAGAAAAAGTCACCACCAGATACCAGCTGAACTGCTCCAGGGTCATCCTGGGGTTTCCAAAATGAAGATGTTGGTAAGAAGTGAAGAAGGTTACCTCTGAGCACAATGGGATCTTGATCAGATGGGCCAATGGGACAAGGAGTGGGAGATGGAGTTTCATTTAGATAAATGTGAGGTATTGCATTTTGGAAAGGCCAATCAAAGCAGGTCTTATACACTTAATGGTAACATCCTGGGAAGTGTTGCTGAACAAAGAGACCTTGAAGTGCAATAGCTCCTTGAAAGTAGAGTTGCAAGTGGATAGGATAGTGAAGAAGTCATTTGGTATGCTTGCCTATTGGTCAGTGCATTGTGTATACAAGTTGGGAGGTCATGTTGCGGCTGTATGGAACATTGGTTAGGCCAGTTTTGGAATACTGTGTGCAGTTCTGGTCTCCCTGCTATATGAAGGATGTTGCGAAACTTGAAAGGGTTCAGAAAAGATTTATAAGGATGTTGCCAGGGTTGGAGGGTTTGTGCTATAGCTAAGGGCTGAATAGGCTGGGGCTATTTTCTCTGGAGCATCAGAGACTGAGGGGTGATCTTATAGAGGTTTACAAAATCATGAGGGGCATGGATAGGGTGAACAGGCAAGGAGTTTTCCCCAGGGTGGGGGAGCCCAAGCCTAGACAGCATAGGTTTAAGGTGAGAGGGGAAAGATTTAAAAGTGACCTAAGGGGCAACATTTTCACGCAGAGGGTTGTGCGTGTGTGGAGTGAGCTGCCAGAGGAAGTGGCGGAGGCTGGTACAATAGCAACATTTAAAAGGCATCTGGATGGGTACATGAATAGAAAGAGTTTATAGGGATATGGGCCAAATGTTGGTAAATGGGACTAGATTAATTTAGGATATCTGGTTGGCATGGACGAGTTGGACTGAAGGGTCTGTTGTTGTGCTGTACAACTCTGTGACTCTAAATTTAAAACACGCTCCATTTACTGTTGACTCCTTTTGATGTGTTTTCACCGCTCAAATTTGAGGCTGTCTTTTCCACAACTCTGTTTAAAACTTTGCAATCAGGTTGCCACTCCTGCCAAAGCTCTGAATAGATTGTAGTCAAAATTATGAATGGTATTCCCTGACATTATGATGCGGATAAGTCTTCCTTCTGGAAGATGAGCAGTGTGGGTGTTATAAGATATCCAATGCACTTAAAGGAATTTCAAACTTCTGCTACAGGGACAAGCTGACTCACAACTGGACACTGTATAATTTCAATAACCTCATCACTGGAGATAGATTTCCACTACCAGGATTGCCTGTTGACATTGAATCCAAAAATATTTAATGTGAACCCGAACTCCAGAGCAAGCAACTAGGAATAAAGTTAGCAAAGGTAGGAATTTCCTTCAAATAAAAGCAAAATACTACAAATGCTGGAAATCTGAAGTAGAAAGAGGAAATGCTAGAGAAACCAAGGTTTGGCAGCACCTTTGAGAGAGAAAAAGATAATCATTTTGGGTCTGATATGACTTCTTCAGAGTCATATCAGACTCGCAATATTTCTCTCACCAATGCTGCCAGACTTGCTGAGTTCTCCATCGTTTTCTCTTTTAGGAATTTTCCTTCTCCATGTTTAGCACCGCTAGTTCAGCTATAATAAGACCCATTTGACATAGTTTGAAGCTGTTTTTGATCCTTGCCAAATAGTATCTCAACACTAATCATACAAAGGGAGTTCTGTATTGTACCGTGGTGATATTTTCTAGCACTCAGTCATACTTATAGCATTTCTGTTGGCATTTTCAATCTTGTGTTGTGGCCTAATAATCATTAGGAATTAGGACAAAATTCATCACTTGTGCTACCTTACCATTTAAAGAAAGTCATTTTCATCCTATCAGTCTAAACTCTTTTCGGACATGGCTGAAAAATCATAGAGTCTCTGCAGTGTGGAAATAGGCCCTTCGGCCCAACAAGTTCATGCTGAACCTCAGAGCATCCCACCCAGACCCATCCCTGAACACTATGGGCAATTTAGCATGTCCAATCCACCTAACGTGCACATCTTTGGACTATGGGAGGAAACCACACATACATGGGGAGAACGTGCAAACTCCACACAGACAGCGACCCAAGGCTGGAATCAAACTCAGGTCCCTAGCACTGTGAGGCAGCAGTGCTAACCACTGTGGTGCCTTGCCACCTCTTTTTAGCCTACTGTACCTGGTATTCCCAGGCAGTCTCCCATCTAAGTACTAACCAGGCCTGAGTCTGCTTAGCTTCTAAGATCAGACAAGATCAGGCATTTTCAGACAAGTATGGGCATAGGTTAATTGGCAAAAATGGGCGGTGTTGCTGTTCCAACAGTATGCATCCTTTGTAATTCCTAAAATGAGGAATACTATCTAATTTATTGTGTTGCTTAGTGCTGCAGGTTAATTTTTAAGTGAATATTTAATTTTGGTCACACATTCATTCAAGTTTTGCTGAATATTAGAATCTTATAAATTGTTCCAAAAGGCCCTCATAAGGAATGAATGTTGGAAGACAAATCTCATAATTAAAATCTCTTCCACTCAAAATATGATCCACTTCAACAATTATCTTTTATTCATCATAGCTGCAAGACTTTTTTAGAACCAATATTGCAAATGTATTTAATGAATGTGAAATAAATGATTCCATTTCAATAACATAAGCATTTTGTTGAAATTCAATTATATGTTAAATACTGTACCTCTGAGAAGAATATAAATACAAAAAATATATAAATAACATAAAAGGACTATAAAGGAATTTTAATGAAACATAGAAGAAAATGCAATTGTCAATTTCCATTTACAGTTCAAAGTTATGAAGGCTGTTACTCCTCAAATGAAGAAAAAAATCAGAGTTAACGTTTCGCGTTGACCCTTCCTCAGAGACCAGACCTGAAACATTGACTCTGATTGTTTTCTTCACAGATGCTGCCAGACCTGCTGACTTTTTCCAGCAACTTCTGTTTTTGTTCCTGATTTACAGCATCTGCAGTTCTTTGGGTTGTTACTCCTCAAGTGCTGGGTCAGGTTTGGCCTGACGGACAAATTCCAATTTGTTCAAATAATTTGGTAGCTGTGTTGTGTTTTAAGTGGAAAAGTGCTAGAAAATAAGGCATGCCAATGATCATTGCCATCTATTTTGTTGTGTGGAGTCCTTGGAGACTTTGTGTATTTATGCTCATCTTTTTTTGCTGTGAGATATCTATTTTAAAGTATTAGGCACATAATATGAATTCATTTTGGGCTATGCTTTGTAAGCATACATAGAAGAGAGACTGCTTACATGAAGAGAAATACAAGGAGTCTAATTTAAAATACAATTATCAGCATAAACTTAGTTAGGTTTAATGGTTGATTGCTTACCAGCAGAATTAATTTAACGAATATCTATTTTGTGCAGGATATATGTATGTATACACAGAATATGTACATTTAACTTATAAGCACACAAACAATAGGAAGGTGGGCACTGTGTTGCAGCTGTGGAACGTGGGAGTTTTTGGAACCAAAGAAGATTCAGGGCAAACACATCTATAGCAAATGTTTGATGCTACAGGAACTTCAATTCAGCACTTCGACTTAGCTAAGTTGAAGCCATTGTAATGCATCAGGGAAAGGGAGAGATGCCTGCAAACTTCATCCCAGAAGAAGATCACATCCTTGAGATTGGGCAGTTCGCTTGATTGGTACTAAGGGGCAAAAGAGGTGTGAACATGAGTGGGGCAGCTAAGGGGATGGAGAGATATACATAGTAGGATCCTCAGCTCTTGCAATTATCTAACAATGATGTGGACTTGCCAGTGTTGGACTGGGGTGGACAAAGTCAGGAATCACACGACACCGGGTTATAGTCCAACAGCTCCGTCGTTAGGCACTCCAAAAGCTTGTAATTTCAAATTAACCTGTTGGAATATAATCTGGTGTCATGTGATTTCTGAAACTATTTAATAAGTTTGAGATGCTTGTCTCTGTTAATAAAGACATGATCTACAGGAAGGAGGACTGTACTGACTAGGGCACCTTGCTTCAGGATGCCTTGGGGATAAAAAGTAATGTAGTTACAGTTGGTGATAATACAGCGATGTGGACAGACAGTGTTCTGTGCAGCCAAGAGAGACAAAAGTGTGGGACCAGAAGGGTAAGTTGCTTACCTGGTGCCAGGTTGGAAACAATCTGCTCAGGATTGAACAGGAACTGAGAGTGATAGGGTGAGGATCCAGTCATCATGCTCCATCTAAGTACCAGCAGCATAAGTAGGACAAGGAAAGAGGTTCTGCTTAAATTGCAGGAGGAAATATGTACCTAAACTGAAAAGTGGAAACTCATCAGTAATTTTGTCATACCTGAACCACATGCTGTTGGGATATGGCACATAAAATTAGCAAAAGGAATGCATGGTTAAGAGATTGGTGTGGCAGAATTGGGTTCCATTTGTTGGGCAGTGGTATCAGAACGGGAGAAAGGTGGATGCTGTAAAGATGTGGCAGTGTGCATCTGAACTGTGCTAGGACTAGTGTAGCAAACTGTGCAACAAGGGAACTAGAGAGAACTTTAAGCTGAATGATGGGACTGAGAGATCACATTTGGATACAAGAAATCAAAGGATGAAGTCAAAATAGAACAAAATAAAATTTGAAATGAAGATCAGAGAATGGCAAGAAGGGAAGGAAAAATAATCAAAAAGAAGTTACAAAGTAACAAAAAAAGCTTTATATCTGAATGCATGAACTGAGCATGCACGTTGAAGTAAGTAAATATGATCTGATATCCATTACAGAGACGTGGCTGCGTGTAAATACCTGGAAATCAGGAGGTGGATGAGAGAGAGGAAATTTGAATCACTAAGGAAACAAAGCTGCAGTCCCCAGGTTGTCGTGGATTACTAAGGTCTTGAAAGAGTTGCTCATGAGCTAAAGACACATTGGTGTTAATTTTCTAAAAATCACTGGATTCTGGATAGGTTCCATCAGACTGGAAAACAGCAAATATCATTCCTCCCTTCTGGAGGAAGGGAGACAGAGAGCAGGACACTACAGACCAGATAGATCCATGTCTGTTATGGGAAAGGTGTTAGAATTGATCATTGAAGTAATGGCTGGGCACTTAGAAAAAACTAAGGGAACTTTTTTGTGAAAAGGAAGTCATGTTTAACCAGTCTTTTGGAATTTTCTGATGATTGATTTTCACTGTGGATAATAAGAATCTGCAGACATCTTGCAGGAGCTCATTGTATCAGTGCTA
Organism: Ginglymostoma cirratum; assembly: GCA_024137785.1. Taxonomy (NCBI): domain Eukaryota; kingdom Metazoa; phylum Chordata; class Chondrichthyes; order Orectolobiformes; family Ginglymostomatidae; genus Ginglymostoma; species Ginglymostoma cirratum. The sequence continues at coordinate 10,023,309 of JAHRHZ010000058.1, read as the reverse complement.
ACATACCGAGTGCATAGATTAGGTGCAATGTATTAATGGGTCATTTTTTGATTGGCAGGATCTGACAAGTGGAGTCCTGCAGAGGGGTCTGTGCTGGGACCTGAGCTTTTTGCAATTTACGTCAATGACTTACATGAGGGGAGCAAAGGCATGGCAGCTAAATATGAAGATGATAGGTAGGAAAGTATGTTGTGAAGAAGACATAAGGAAGTTGTTTATTTAAGTAATGTGTCGGAAGGGGTTCAGAGGAGCTTTACAAATTGTTACCTGAAATGTGTGGGTTGGTTTATTGGGAATGGTTGGAGAAACTGGGCTTATTTCTACTGGAGTCTTGAGGATTGAGGGATGGCTTGAATGAAAGGTACAGGATTCTCAGCAGTCTTGATAAGACGAACGTGAAAAGAATGTTTCCCCATGTGAATGAGTCCAGAATTGGCGGGGGTGCAGTTTTTTTTAAAAAAAAAACTAGATATCACCTTTTTAGGACAGAGATGCATTTTTTTTTCTCTGAGGACTGTATGCCTTTGAAGCTCTGCCTCGGAATGTGTTGGAAGTGGGTCAATGAAAAACGTTAAAGCCCAGGTAAATAAATTCTTATCAGGTTGAGGAATTGTAGGTTATGGGGCAGCTGGGAAGATTAGATGGGAACGTGGAATTCGCAGCATAAACAGATCAGCCATGTTCTTATGGAATGGTGGAACAGACTGGAGGAGTTGAATGGCCTACTGTTCCTTATTCACATGTCTGTATGAATGAGAGAGATTGTAACACTCGCTAGTACCGAGGGATCCAGGTGTTTCTGGTACACGAATCATAAAAGGTTAGTCTACAGTACATGTGGTGATTAGGAAGGCAAATGGAAAGTTATTTAGTGAAAGAGCAATTGAACACTGTAAAAGGAAGGAAGCATTGCAACAGCTGTACAGGGCACTTGTCACATCACATCTGGAGTTCTGTGTACAATTTTGGACACTTTATTTAAGAAAGGACATAATTGCATTAGAAGGAGGATCTTGTAGCATGGTAATAATGTCCCTAGCACTGGGCCGGAAAATATGGCTCAGTGCCATCCACCTTTCACATGCCTAGAGCATGTCTGAACAGGCTGACTAAAAGAACTACCATTTCTTTAGAAGCAGTTCATTTGACTGATTCCTGGGATAAAGCTATTATTTTCTGAAGAAAGTTTGAGAAGTTTGGGCTATAGCCATTGGATTTCAGAACAATGAAGGGTGATCTTAGTGCAACAAGTAAGATCCTGGGTAAAGTGACTGCATGGATGTTGAGAAGATGTTTCCCCTTATGGGGGAAGTAAAAAAAAATACAATTTAAAGATTAGGAATCTTCCATTTCAGACTGAAATAGGAGATTTTTTCTGAGATGGCTGTAAATCTGTGAATTTGTCAATTGCAGAGAGCAGTGGAGGCATTGTCAATTTTTGGGTAACAAAGGAGTGAGAAGCATTGGGATGCAATATTGAGTTGAATCTCCCAGTCACATCATTCATGATCAAGAGTTTGAGTTACCTACTCCTTCTTGTCCGTGTGTTCTCGTGTGTGTGCGTGTGTCTGTGTATGTGTAGCTGTGAATATTCCCTAGTGTTGCACAGCTAAACTGGTTGAGCTGTATTTTTTTTATTACTAAAGAAATACTTTAAAATGTAGCATGTAATATTTTTGCCAGAGCTGTTGGTTCAGTTGGCATCAAAGTTGATTGATGTTTGTATTGGCTCCCAAAAGAGCTACCCAGCTGGTCCCACTCTCCTGCCCTATCTCCGTAGCCCTCTAACTTCATTCGTTTCAAATATATATCCAGCTCTCTTTTAAAACCTCCAATGGAATCCACCTCCACCACTCTCCCAAGCAGCACATTCCAAATCCTAACAACTCTGTGAGTAAAGAAGTTTCTCCTCATCTCACTCCGAAGTCTCTTAACTGACAATCTTGAAATTGTGACCCCTAGTTAGTGACATACCAACTAATGGAAACAGAATATCCATCTTTAATCTTAAAGCTATTAAGAAATTTGAACACCTCAATAAGATCACCTCTTAATCTACTCTGCTACAAGGTGAATAAGGCCAATTTCTCTAATCTTTCCATGTATCTGGAGTCCTTCATTCATGGTATCATTCTAGTAGATCTTCTTTGAAGTCTCTCCAGGGCTTTAACATCCATCCTTAAATAAGGTGTCCAGAACCGAACACAATCCTTCAAAGTGGTCTGGCCAATAATTTGGAGAGGCCTGGCATCACTTGCTTTTATACTCTCCACCTCTATTTATAAACTCAAGGATTCTATAAACATTTTTAACAACTATTTTGTGTTACTACCCCGTAACACTTGAATATCTTCATGTTCTTTAAGAGCATCAGCTTTGTCGTTAGTGCAGAAGAGCTCTATTGCCCATGACTGAAGACAAGCTCCAGGATAATTTCACATTTTGGCTGCTTGTTCTTGGGAAGGGATGCTACTCACCGCTGTTTCATCTTTACATTGCAACATTTGGCCTAGAATGCTCTGTATCAAAGTGAAAGCCACAGTTAACCAAAATGCTGGATTTTCCTGTCAATGGGTAGGATTTTCCTGTCAATGGGTAGGATTTTCAGTCAATGGGTAGGATTTTCCTGTCAACAGGTAGGATTTTCCTGTCAATGGGTATGATTTTCTTGTCAATGGGTAGAAATTTCCTGTCAATCGGTAGGAATTTCCTGTCCTCATAGCAGGTGGGGAGTGTTAAAAATTGGATGAGTTGTCACTGCATAGATACCCATGCTCCCCTGCCACTTAATGTTCATCCATGATTTTTCCTGACCTGCTAGCAATTGAGGCCATTGCACCATCACTTTGTAACAGTCCCAACCCACCAGTGGTTCAATTACCCACCTTTCTGGCAGGCAAAAAGAGTGGGAAAGCAGGGTAACCTGCCTGCCAGAAAGGTGGAGAGGCTGCCCTAGTCTGTGAGAATGGAAGTGGGGTGCAGGTCGCCACTGAACTTGCCTTTGGCTCTGATCCTCCTAAATCCCTTTTCCTTGTGACCATCCCGTTACCTGCCCACTCCTCAGTGCAGCCTTCACAGTTGTATAGCCTTGACCTCCTGTGACAATCTCTGGCTCCCAGTGGCATTGACTGGAAGCTTTTGGTCAGGCAGTACTTTAGTGTAGAGGTACTGATAGACTGAGAGGTCCTCTGGTTAGCTGCTAAGTTTATGATTAAATCTTGATCCTATGGATTTTTTCATCGGTAGAAGCAGAGAGTCAGTTAGCCCTAAGGACTCCCACCACAGACAGCATTAAAACTCAACCATTGTAGAACCTTAAAAACTAAAACTATGAGCCTCTAAATGCCACATCACAGGGTCTCTACTTTTGCCCACAACAGTCTTATCTTCACAGCCATTGTAATGCTGCCTGACCTTGTTGCAAAGACCCTTCAGTTTGTTAATGATTTTAGTCAGAGACCAGAAGATTAAGCGGCACGGTATCTGCCAATGTGTCAAACTCCATTGTCAGTCAAAGAGTCTTGTCCTCTGATTTCATGGTCATGATGATTCCGTCTTGCGGCCGAATGCTTGGTTATATTTATTCATAACACAGAGGCAATCAGGTTCGAACATGCCAACTTGGAAAGCTGATAAAAGCTGAGCGTCAGCCTCAACCCAGATGACACAACAAAACTAAAAGTAAGAATGATCAGGTAAATACAGTGCACTGAGCCGTAGGCTTGTCATAAGTCAAACTGTCAGCATATTAATAACTTCACAGCGTTGTTCTGAGAAAAAGCTGAAGTTACACAACCATATGACTGTTTGGGAGTACTGTCACAGCTACTGGCACAGAAACAAAGAAGCAGGCGTGTTGTGGGTAAGGGGATGGGGGACTGGATATCACTGAACTACTTCCTTTCCCTTGCTTCTGACTGTTTTGACTGTCTCCCTGGAACCTCTCCACCCCAAACCCCAGAAATGTTGCACCCGTTCCCTCACCCACACCCCAGCCCAACAAAAAGTCCTTCCTGAAACTTTGGTCCTGGGAATGTTGTGTCTCTTCAACACCAGCTACGCTCTTTGCCGTGTCGCGGCTGAGAACGAGAGCTCACGTCCTCAGATTGGCTCACAGCTCTCGCTGGGCAGGGAGAGATGTCATTTCAAAGAAAGGCCACCACTTGCCTCTGAACAACACAGTGTGGAGCTGGCTGAACACAGCAGGCCAGGCAGCAGCAGAGAAGCGGGAAAGCTGACGTTTCAGGTCGGGACCCTTCTTCACAAATGGGGGAGGGAGAAGGGAGCTCAGAAATAAATAGAGGAGGGGTGGGGCTGGGGAAGGTAGGTGGGATGGTGATAGGTGAGTGCAGGTAGTCAGTGGTGGGGATTGGTCAGTGAGGTTGGAGGGGTGGATAGGTGGGAGAGAAGATGGACAGGTTGTCTCAGGTCAAGGAGGCGGGTTGAGAGGGAGGGTTGGCCATGGGATGAGGCTGGGGATCGGGAGATTTTAAAACTGGTGAATTCCATGTTGAGGCCATTGGGCTATAGGCTCCTGAGGCGGAATATGAGGTGTTGTTCCTCCAGTTTGCAATCGAAAATACCCTCAACAGCGTCTCTTGCATTTTCTGCACTTCTGCTGTCAAACTTCCTCCCCACCACCAAAAATAAAGACAGAACCCCCCTTGTCCTCACATATCACCCCACAAAACTCCGCATCCATGGTATCATTTTCTGCTACTTCTGCCATCTACAATCCGACCCCACCACCAAAGAGGCATTTTCCCTCCCCACCCCTATCAGCCTTTTGTAGGGACCGCTCTCTCCGTGACTACCTTGTCCGTTCCACACTCCCCAATAACCCCACCACACCCGGCACCTTTCCCTGCAACCGCAGGAAGTGCTAGACCTGCCCCTACACCTCCCCCCTGACCTCCATTCAAGGCTCCAAACAAACCTTTCACATTAGACAGAGGTCCACCTGCACATCTGTCAACTTGGTCTACTGCATCCACTGCTGTCGATGTGGTCTCCTCTACGTGGATGAGACCAAGTGTAGACTTGGAAACCGTTTCGAGGAGCATCTGCACTCTCTAAGTGACAAACAACAACACCTTCGGTTGCCAACCATTTTAACTCCCCCTCCCACTCCCTGGGTGACATGTCCGTCCTGGGCCTCCTCCAGTGTCACAGTGACACCACCCACAAACTGGAGGAGCAGCACCTCATTTTCTGCCTCAGGAGCTTCCAGCCCGATGGCCTAAATATGGAATTCACCAGCTTTAAAATCTCCCCACCCCCAGCATCATCCCATGTTCAACCCTCCCGCTCATCCTCGCCTTCGTGACCTGACACAATCTGTCAGTCTTCTTCCCCATCTATCCGCCCCACCCATCCCAATGACCAATCCCCACCACTGCCTACCTGCACTCCCCTATCACCATCCCACCTACATTCCCCAGCCCTACCCCTCCTCTCTCTATTTATAAGTCCCAACCCAAAACATCAACTTTCCTGCTCCTCTGCTGCTGCCTGGCCTGCTGTGTTCCTCCAACTTCACCACTGTGTTGTCTCTGACTCTAGCATCAGCAGCTCTTGCTATCTTGCTCGCCTATGAACTGCCTGTGTGGAGAAGTATATGGCGTGCCTTGCTGTAAAATGCCAGGGTGGATGTCCATTTCTTTCAGCAAGCGAGACACCTGATTGAAATTGATATTTGCAGCTACAAATGCTCCAGTAGTAACTATTACAGTTGTTGGGTCCATGCCAATGCATTGTGTTTAGAATGAGTAAGATTTTGTGGTTTCAGTGTGAAATGTTCTGGCGAACTCTTCTTTGCACAGTCAATTTACTGCTTGTTTGAACTCTGACTGATCTCTGCTGTACTCTCACAGCTAGCAACAAAAAAAAATGTTTTGAGGTTAAAACCAATCAGTTGTCCAATTTGTTCTTTCACTCAAGTCGATGGTGACCTGTTTCTATCCTAATTCCATTCATTCAATCCATCAGTAGCCAGATTTGGTTAGAAATTAGGATCCTCGAGTGAATGGTACTGACGGGGAAGTGAGGGAGGAACAAATTGTGATGGGGGAGCGCAGATTAGAAAGTGGTAAATGTAACACCACTTGTTAGAAAGGAGGGAGAGAGAAAACTTAGAACTACAGGGATAGTAGGAACTGCAGATGTTGGAGAATCTGCGATAACAAGGTGTAGAGCTGGATGAACACAGCAGGCCAAGCAGCTGCTTGGCCTGCTGTGTTC
>JAHRHZ010000058.1:9964636-10016669 GCA_024137785.1 Ginglymostoma cirratum | reverse complement strand
ATGAACACAGCAGGCCAAGCAGCTGCTTGGCCTGCTGTGTTCATCCAGCTCTACACCTTGTTAACTTAGAACTACATGTTTGCAACCCTAACATGAGTCATTGGGAAAATCCTAAAATCTGTAATGAAAGATGTGTTATCTGAACACTTAGAAAGTAATTATCAAATTAGGCAGTATCAGCATGGTCTTATGAAAGAGAAGTCATGTTCAATACAGTGGCTACAGTCTCTGGAGATATAAATGGCAGACTAGATGTGGGAGGACTGGTGGTTATGGGATATTTAGATTTACAGAAAGCTTTAGATAAGGTCTCACGTTAGAAATTAGTTTTAAAAAAAGAGCATGTGGCATTGGCAAGAATATATAGACATTGAGTAAGAATTGGTTAATAGACAGAAATTAGGATAGGATTAAAGAAGTCATTTTCAGGTAGGCACACTGTATCTCATGGGAGACTGAAAGGATCAATACTTAAGTACAACTTCCAATTTCTATTAAAGATTTGGATGTGGAACCAAATGAAATATTTCCCCGTTTGCAGAAGAGACACACCTTGATAGAAGAGTAAGTTGAGAAGTGGATGCAAAAATGCTTCACAGAGGTTTGGAGAGGCTGGGTGAGTGGGGAAAGATTTGACAGGTGGAATACCATGCGGATAAATGTAAATGTGCCACTTTGGAAGGAAAACAGAAATACAGAATATTTCTTAAATTGAGAGGTTGGAAAGTGTTGGGACCTGGCTGAACTCATTCAAGAGTCATTTATGGTTAATATGCAGGTACAGCAAGGTGGCAAGAGGTATATATGCTGAACATGGGAACAAATCAGTGAGCAGATAGGCGGAGATAGAGCCCAGAGAGAGACAACGACAGTTAGGCAGGCAGAGGAATGGATGATATTATGCCAGGGAGAAAGAAAAGCTGATAATGGGGACGATTAGTGGGTGAAAATGGGTTAGCTGTGCCGAAAGCAGCCTATGTGATAACAGGGCCTGGGGTGTGGGTGCGGGTAAAGAACATGAGCGAAGGTGTTCAGGTTCTAAAATGATTGAACTCAATGTTGAGTCCTGAAGGCTAGAGGAAAGTGAGATGCTGTTCTTCCAGCTTGTGCTGTGCATTGCTGGAGCACTGCAGCAATCCCGAGACACGGATGTAGGCAAGGGGACATGTTGGTGTTTTGAAGCGGCACACAACTGGAAGCTCAGAGTCATCTTTATGGATAGAACTTAGGTGTTCTACTCTTTGGTTCCCCAATGTAGAGGAGACCACAGTGTGAGCCGTGAATACAGTAGACTAGATGAGTGAAATGCAGGTAAATTCCTCGTTCACTGGAAGCTGTCTCTGGCAACTTGAATACTGAGGAGGGAGAAAGTAAATGGATGGGTGTTATCCCTTCTGCAATTACATGCGAAGGTGCCATGAGCATGTGGGAAGATGTTGAGAATGGAGGAGGAGTTGACCAGGGTGTCCCGGAAGGAGCGGGTCCTTCAAAATGTTAACAAGGGAGGAAGGAAGCTATGTGTCTGGGGGTGGCATCCCACCAGAGGTGACGGAAATGGCAGCTAATGATTCTTTGGATGTGGAGGCTAATGTGATGGTAGGTGAGGAACGGGGGGACCTATCATTGTTGTGGGAGGGCAGAGAGGGGATAAGGGCAGAAATGCGGAAATGGGTCAGATTTGGCTAAGGGCCCTGTTAACCATCGTGGTGGGGGAACCATTGGTTGAGGAAGAAGGTTGGCATTCTGAGACCCTCTGTGGAATGTAGCATCATCAGAACAGATGCAATGCAGATGGAGAAACTGGGAGAATGGAAGGGAGTCTCTACAGCAAGCAGGGTGTGAGGATGTATAATCGAGGCAACTGTGGGAGTCAGTGAGTTTGTAGTGGATTTGGTGGCAAGGCCATTCCCAGAAATGGAATCAGAGAGGTTGAGGAATGGAAGGAAGGAGTCAGAAGTAAACCGGGTGAAGGTGAGAGCAGGGTGGAGATCGTAAGCAAAATTCATCAAGCAAAATTCCGAATGGCAGCAAGGAAGAGGCACCGCTGATATCCAGAGAAAGAGTTGCAGGTGGGGACCTGAGTAGGATTGAAATAAGAAATGTTTGGTGTACCTCACAAAGAGACAGGCATAACCGGGGCTTATGTACGTATCCATGGCCACCTCTTTGATCTGAAACAAGTGAGTGGAGTTAAAGGAGAAGACTGATGGATAAGCCACAGCATGGCAATGGCAGGATTTGGAGGAATGTTTTTGGATTTGTTAAATTGGTGAAGTTCCTATTAGTCTTTTTCTGTGACCAGTTGAACCAGGTTAACTTATCTCGCAGACATAAAAAAGAATCTTCATCTCCTCGTGGTCTTTTGCACTTTGGGAGGTGGTCCAGAAACGACATGCTTCATCTAATTCCTGTTCCTACTTCTGTAGCTACTTTCAGAGGCTTTGGATTTCACTAGTTGTGGCCTTGGCTACTGATTCCACTTCCATTCTCCTTGTGGATTCCTCATCCGCCCTTCCTTCACCCAGCAGTCTGGGCCCTGACCCTCCTTCACCCAGCAGTCTGGGCCCTGACCCTCCTTCACCCTGCGCTGTGGTCACTGCCCTCTCCTCCAGCCACGTTCCAATTTAGTGTGGACTTTACCCCTTGCCCAGATGTGGCCCAAAGCCAGTATCCTGTTACCTTCACAATCCCTGGACACCCAGCGTCCCACAGCTGGTGAGGCCAAGCATCTAGCCCCTCACTGAAGTCAGGTGCTGCCATCCTGCTGACTGCCCTGATGGTGGCAGAGAAGGGTCAATACCAACATGAACGGAGAAGTGACTAGTATGGTTATTTTAATCAATGGGTTCAAATATGTTATGTCACCCCTTTGGAGCAGGTCAGACCTACTGGGCTAGAGACAAGGACATTACAACTATACCACAAGAGCACCAGGGAACTTGTCTAAATTGGATTAGAGAGGATACAATTGACACATTGATTCCAATTGAAGTGTTGACATTGAGTGAAAGATTTGACAGGAAATGTGAAAAATAGCTTATTTGGTGGGATATCCAGAACAGGGAGCCATAACCTTAAAATTAATGTAGGGAGTTGAGGTAATGTCTGGAAGCAATTCTTTATACAAAGGTTAGATGAAATCTAGAACATTCCAATTCCGTGTCACAGAACTTTATTCCTTATCTGACCATATCCAAACAGAGATGGTGGTAATTATAAATGTTAGGCAGGACGAGAGTTTGGAATTCCTGTCCCCACTTCTTTCAAGTGGAATTCTAGTTGCCCAAGTTAAGAGTAATGAGAGTAAGTCTCCAATCAGCATTGCTGTCCTTGCCTACTCTATTACATGGAAATGATATATGTTTGCAATTTTAATGGCCCCTTTTATTAGAAGGCATGGGTCATACACCTCAAAGTTTTGAAGAGATGTACTGTGGAGGCAGGATTCCATTGTGGGGCTGTGACAACAAAGACTCTAAAACAGAATAAATTGATATATTTTAAGTTGTCACTGAAGTCAACCATCCAGTGAGTCTGATGGCCATCTGTTCAGCCTTCTTCAAAGGTGTCAATGTTTAATATTTAGAGCTTTGGTTGACAAAGTTATGCAATGGGATGCTATTATGAATGCTTGTCTGAGTTCCACATCCACTAATGTTTTCAGTGTTGGGTGTGATTGTTTACAAAGCTGTGAAGGGGTCATGTTTGGCCAGAATATGAGCTTGTTGAAGCCTGATTTTTCTTTGAAATGGTTTTTCCATTCCTGTTCACAAGGTTAAGAATTGTTAAGAGATTTATAGCTTTGCTCAATGGGATTATGAATGGTTGTGTTTGACAGTTTAAGCTTGTAAAAGGTGCCTTAGCTTTTTGCAAGGTCATTTTTCATGCCTGCTTGCTGATTTTTATCAATTTCAAAAGCAATTCAAGAACTTGCCATTGGTCTGTAACTAATGGATATTGGGAGAATGGGTATGGAGGATACATGAGATTGGAAGGACCATGGGTAGTGTGAAGGTGGATGGGGTATGTGTTGGTGGGAGGAGATGGGGGGAATAAGAGTTAGGAGATCTGAGGGGAATAAATATTGAGAATTGCATTCTAACTTTGTTGAACAGAGGCAGGCCTTGTAACCTGGATGCCTTGACATTTATCTGCTTCTATTGGCACGTTGGGCTTGCTTTGAGAGGTGGCTGGCCCAACGTAGGCTGTGTCTCCTTCTTCAGGATGAACCTACTGTGAACAGGTACTGTTAGTATAGAGGTGGAATCGTGGAGTTCCCGCCACAAAGACTACATATATCTATGACATAGGTTAGGTGTTGAATGATATGAGCATAGTCGAGAAAGTTTGGAGAGCACGGAATGCCTCTGTTAACTCTCAGGTGAACAGTTTTGTGTGGGAATGTTACTTAATGTTGAAGTAGATTTTTGGGAGAATAGTGATCTGAGAAATGTCAATTATTTATATTAGGCTGCAGAAGATTTAATAGAAGTCTTTAAATTTATGAATGGTTTTGATAGAGCAAAAAAGGAGATACTGTTTCCAGTCAGAAACCCAAGGACACAGGTGATTGACAAAAAACACCTTTGAGGTGAACTCAGGAAACTTATTTTTAAACAGCGAGTTGCCGTGATTTGGAATGCACTGCCTGAACAGGTGTTGGAAATAGATTCAATATTAACATTCGAAAGAGAATTGGTAAAAAAAAAATGTTATGTGGAAGGAGCAGGTGATTTGGTTTAAATTAAATAGCTGTCCCAGAGCTGACATAGGCGCAATGGATGAAATGGCTTCCTTCTTTGTCATTCTGTTATTCTGTAATTTTATAGCAAGCAAAATCCACAAATGTTGGAACTCTAACATTAAAATGGAAATGCTGGAAACAGCAAATCAGCTGTCCATTACAGAATCAGACAGGTAGTTTGTGTTGAAGGTTTTTCCATTGGAACCAATTAAAATTTTTGAGACTAAGGCCCTGTGTCTTTTTTTTTTATTGTGAAATGTTATTTCATTGGCAGTATTTAACATCAAGTGAAACAATAGGTATGTATTAGATGGGGTACAGTACATGTTCATTAGAATGTTAGCAGGAATTAACAAAATAAATTGAGGCCAGACTTTATACCTGGTCTGTGCACTTTTGAGCTTAGTTTGTTGAAAGATGATCTAACCAAAATTATGTCATTTAAAAAGACTCCACTACTATGGAACTATTTAATTCTTGTAGCTGAATACAGAGCAAAAAGACACAAAATTAGAGCTATAAGTCATATATGAGTGAATTCAGTTGCCGCATTTGACTTAAGATGCAATAAGAAGATGAAAATTTTCTTCTCTGAAGACTAGGTTTGAAGGCAAGTGAAATATTTGAGACTGAGGCTGAAAACTTTTGTTAGGTTGGGTTGTAGTTATTAGATTAGCCGTGATCTCATTGAATGGCAGAGCAGACTTGATGGGCTGAATAGCCTATTTTTGCTCCTATATCTTATGGTCCCAGAATTCATCTGGGCACAGAGTCTGAAAATTAGCCCAGCATTTCAGTTCATGAGATAATTTTAAGAGACTAAGTGAAGAGCATTTGAGGAAACATTGTCAAGTCTCGTGACTGGGAATTGTGGGTTGAGACCAACCAGGAAGTGTATTAACATGCTCCTGTACTTGAGGTATATATATATGTTCCAGTTCAAGTTGCAGTAGATATCTAGGTTTTCACTGTCAGCATTTCCGACTCTGATATCGGTCACACACAAATCAAGCAAAATGGAAATCAACCTTTAAATAACTGAGTAATAGAGATCCACTTGGCTCTGAAGAATCGACTGCTGGTTATACGTTCACCCTCTCAGGGATTACTTCTGGGCTTCTTTGGCATCTGAGCTGCCAGATTTTATGAAGTTCTGATCACTGAGCTGCAAGAATGTGCCTAATTGACATCCACAGCTTGCTCACTTATTTCACTTGGGTCTCAGGCCACCAGGAGCTTGTGTGAAGTATTCTCATAAAAATATGGACTGTGCGAGATATGGCTTAAATTTCTGCCTGCTATTCTATTGGTGAGACCATATTAAAAGGCTGTTTTCATTCTGATAAGTAACTATCCTTTTTTTCCCTAATAACTGTAGGAAATGTTGGAAATTCTCAGCAGGCCTGGCTGAGTTTGTGAAGAGGGAAATGAGTTAGTGGTTCAAATTCCAAGGAAATGTCACAGAACTGGAAGGCTGGGCTAATTTTCCGACCCCATGCTCAGATGTATTCTGGGACCATAATAGACCATTCAGCCCATTCAGTCTTTCCCAACATTCAATGTGATCACTGGCTAAGTTGAAAATCCTCAACTCTTACTGCCCTTCTCCATAACCCTTGATTCACTTACTGATCAAAAATGTGTCCATCTCAGCCTTGAATGTACTTAATGACCCAGCCCCAACAGCCCTCAGTGATAAAGCATTCCACAGATTCACCACCCTCTGAGAGAAAGCAATTCCTCCTCATCTCTGTCTTAAATGGAAATTGCTGGAAAAACTCAGCAGGTCTGTCAGCATCTGTGGAGAGAAATCAAAGTTAGCGTTTCAGGTTGAGTGATCCTTCCTCAGAAAGCGTCCGCAGTTCTTTGGTTTTTATTCTATCTCAAATGTACAATTTCGTATTCTGAGATGATATCCACTGAACATAAGAATATAAGAATATAAGAACCAGGAGCAGGAGTAGGCCTTCCGGCCCTTCGAGCCTGCTCCGTCATTCAACAAGATCATGGCCGATCTTTTCGTGGACTCAGATCTACTTACCCACACTCTCACCGTATCCCTTAATTCCTTTATTGTTCTAAAAAATATCTACCTTAGCTTTAAAAACATTTACTGAAGTAGCGTCAACTACTTCACTTGGCAAGAAATTCCACAGATTAACAACCCTCTGGGTGAAGAAGTTCCTTCTCAATTCAGTCCTAAATCTGCTCCCTCTAATCTTGAGGCTATGCCCTCTTCCTAGCTTCACCTGCCAGTGGGAACATCCTCTCTACTTTTATCTTATCTATTCCCGTCATAATTTTAAATGTTTCTATAAGATCCTCCCTCAATCTTCTGAATTCCAATGAATATAATCCCAATCTACTCAGTCTCTCCTCATGAGCCAACCCCCTCAACTCTGGAATCAACCTAGTGAACCTCCTCTGCACCCCCTCCAGTGCCAGTGCACCCTTTTTCAAGTAAGGAAACCAAAACTGCACACAGTACTGCAGGTGTGGCCTCACCAGCACCTTGTACAGCTGCAACATAACCTCTCTGCTTTTAAACTCAATCCCTTTAGCAATGAAGGACAAAATTCCATTTGCCTTCCTAATTACTTGTTGTACCTGCAGACCAACCTTCTGTGATTCAGGCACAAGGACACTCAGGACCCTCTGCATAGCGGCATGCTGCAACTTTTTACCATTCAAATAATAATCCTTTTTACTATTACTCCTACCAAACTGTATGACTTCACGTTTATTTACATTGTATTCCATCTGCCAGACCTTTGCCCACTGGTCCTAGACGTTCCCACAAGGGGAAATAACTTCTGCATCTACTCTGTCAAGCTGCCCAAGAATGTTGTACATTTCAATAAAGTCTCCTTTTATTCTCCTAAAGTCTAATAAATACAGGTCCAACCTACTCAACTTCTACTCATAAGACAATCCCACCATACCCCGTTTCAGCCTAGTGAACTTTGTCTGGACTGCCTCCAATGCCAATATATATATTTCCTTAGATAGGGGGCCAGAACTGTTCACAATATTCCAGCTATGGTCTGACCAGTGCCTTTGCGTACTTTCAGCAAAACCTCCTCAAGGTAATACTCCCAGCACCATGCTCGAGTTGCGTTGCTTACATAATGCTGATGCCCTAATTGAGCAGGAGGTGCTCAATTCATAGTATCTCCAGAAAACAAAGGCCACCTGCTTGATGCTAGAGGCAAAGGCCATTTTGGGGCTTCTACTGCTTTGCTGACTGGAGCAAACAGAACCTCTGTGGGAGCAGATGGTTTGGGATGTAGGGAAGTGGCTCAACAGCCAAAATAAAGGTGATGCATTCAATCTGATACAAGATGCCCCATGAATCAACACCTCTGTTTGATCTGTTGAAAATTAACCTTCAGGTAGCCCTGCTGACAGCTGGTCACAGAAAAGCACATGACCGTTCAGATTTACTGAGTTCTCCTGAAAATTCTATTCTTGTTCTCTCTGTGAATGCAGGTTTAAGTTGCACCTACAACCAATTCCAAACTTACCAGCAATGGAATATCCGGCCAGTCAACTCTGCATTTATCTCTCCGCAGATGCTGTGAGATCTGCTGAGTGCTTCCATCATTAGCTATTTTTATTTCAGATTTCCACATCAGCAGTTTATTGCCCTTGTATCTTTCTTTTTAATCAGCCATTGTTAGATTATCAGTTGCTGTCAAATGTCTGGTAGCTTTGCATTGTCTACAGTAGTCATTGAAGACTGCATTAACACTGTCTGAAGTATGTTCACATGGAACTTTTAAAAACCATTAGAAAGGAAACCTTTCTGTAGCTCAAATTCATATTTGTTCATTGAATAGTCTCACCCCATTGCAATTCAAAGGCTGGTTATGTGAGCAATTGCACATTGTAGTTTTGTTTGGATTAACTGCTCCACTATGAGCTTCGGGCCCTCATCCCAATTGCACCAACAATAATTTGTATTTATATAGCACCTTATAACATAACACCCCCAAGGAGCATTAGCAGTCAATTTGGTGCTCAGCCACTTGGGCCTGAAAAAATTATTAAGGCCAATGACTAATAGCTTGGTTGAAGAGGTAATTGTGAAAAAAGGATCTTGAATGAAAATACAGTGAGGAGGCGATAGGTTTTGGGAGAGCCCAAGGCTATTGTAGAATGAAATCTAAACAATTAGGTGAAAATTATCAAATATTTCTTTTCTATTCTTTCAATTCTGAAAGACTTGTGATCCACAAATTGGATCTTGCTATTAATGCTGGTGATATCCATTTGCTGTAACCTGTTAGCAAACTTTCAAACTAAGTTACACCAGTCTGTGAGTGTTACCAGGATGTGAAAAACAAAATTAAAGAAGTACAAGGGGCTAAAAACAGAGGCGTTAAATTAAAAATAAATTGAAGCAACAAAAATGAAAGAAATAAATTTTAATCCTTGCCTTGTATATTTCTTGGTGATATGTTACAATGCAATTTTATATGTAGTAGCTGGAATGCAAAAGATGTTACGCTACTTGAAGTCATGCTTATGCTTTGCATCTTTTCTTTTCCTCAAACCAAGCATTGTACCATATTCCTTAGCCTCCTTGTCACACTGTACTACAAAGTCGTCACCTGCTGTGCCCCACAATTCCCATCTCTCTCCTCCCAATGTGCTGTGGACTACATATTTCCCTTGTTTAGCGTAACCCACAGGCTCCACTCAACTGTGCTGAAATTTGTATATTCTCACCACTTCCTGCCACCACCCCCATTTCCCCTCGTCATGGTGCACAATCGACAGATCCTCCTTGCCATCACCCATTGTTCTGTACTGCCTAGACTGTCCTCTGTATTATGCTCTGCTTCTCATGCCTTTCAGTACAAGACTGTGCACCACTGGCTACTGAATTTGAACAATACTTGTAGCACGTGTTCCATTTTCTGCTCCAACCAATGCAATGCTATCTACTTTTTCCATATCGGTCTTGTTTGGGCTGGATCAGTGGCTCAGTCGTTAGGACTGCTGTCTCACAGTGCCAAGGATCTGGGTTTGATTCCTGCCTTGGGTGACTCTGTGGGTTTCCTCCAGGTGCTATGGTTTCGTCCCACAATCCAAAGATGTTCAGGTTAGGTGGATTGGTCATGGTAAATTGCCTATAGTATCCAGGAATGTGTATGAAGGCTAGATGGACTAGCCATGGTTAATGAGGGATTACAGGGATCAGGTTGAGGTGGGGAAGGTGCTATGTCTGACTGGGATGCTCTTCTCAGAGTTTGTGCAAACTTGATGGACTGAATGGTCTCTTTCTGCACTGTAGGGATTCTATGAGTTCTATGGCTTTATGCTGCTCCTTGGCCCTCTGTCTGTCATCTATTTGACACCTTTAATCCTGCTATTTTTGCTTTCTAAGTTTCTTCCACTGTGTTTTGCTTACTGGTCAACTCTGCTGTATACAAAATAATTCTAATGAGTTTAAATGATAAAATTTTTCCAAATATCTTTCTAAATTCTTTTAAAGTTCGGGCATCATGGTCCACAACAGTCCCTCTTTCATCGTCGCACAATGCAAGTTCTACAGGTTTTAATTGAGAATTTAGTCCCAATAATTTGTTCATTTCAGACCTTAACCAATTAGACAACAGGAGTCTAGTGTAGTAACGCAGGAAATTTTACTGGGGTCATAACTAATGCCTATTGAAGCGGGTGGAGACTTTACGGGCATACCGTGGCCCTTGCTTTCCAGTTTGGATTTGGATGCAGGTCGCTACTCCGTCTCTGGTCTATCTCCGGCAAATCATGAGCTTTCTGCTTCCGGGTTAGACAACAGGGTAACTTCACCTTCAAGCTTTTAGCAAACCTTGGTCAGAGAAAGCTGTTGTTGGTTAACTCTTTCCAAGCCACAACTCACAGCACAATCAACGACACCACTACATTCTGATTGGCCGAAGTTAGGTGAGTCTTGGTTTAAGGGCTCAATGACCAATCTCTAATGGGCTCTCAAGAGTGGTGGACATTGACTGATCCCATCTTCCATTATCTCCTGTCTGGTTCCTTAAGTTGTCAGTTATCGATGGGTCCATCCTCTTCATTAAGTTATGTTATTTTTTTCTTTAACATTTTACTAAGATGAAATAGTTTGAAATGTTCAATAACCCTTTCTTAGGGAGAAGGGAGGCAAGTACAGTGAGAACCCTAAGATTGATATCTGAGTTCATGTCTTAAGTTTTGCTCAATTGGCAAAGTTCCCATTAAATCAGACACTCGTGAGTATCCATTGGTTTTCCTTTGAGCTATATGTTCATTTAAAGTTTGTTTTTATTTCTGCTGTTTGAATGCTTGAAAAGAGTTAATATTATCCTTTTTTTAATCAAAAAAGATTAAAGATATAGTGCAAAAGGTTTGCTCATAACTGCAAGACTGTATAAAAGTGAATACTGAAAATCACTGAGTGCTATTCTAAACAAGTTGGCATACAGAGTTATGCGAGAATGAATGAAATATTATTCAATACATCATCATAAGTAATGAAAGTCCAAAGGATTATGCAGCTACACACTTTGCAAAGATAACCCTGGTAGAAAGGTTACATTTGGTCAGTCCTTCATTTCTAAAATAATTACAAAAGACAAAGCTGTGGTCATAATTTTTTTTTCCCTTTTTACAGTGACTCCTTTTTTTCCTGCCTTGTTCACTGCTAAAGGATGGCTGATGTGTTGGAGATATGTGAATTTTCTTCCTCAGCCTTGGAACCTACAATCATGGAGCAGCAACTGATGAAATAGGGATCCATCAGTCTTGTCTGTATCTTCTACATCATTTGTGTCTTGTTTTTAATCTGTTCCCAATCCTATGGCATATTTCTTTATCAAGTGAGGCTAAGCAGAATCGCATGATGTTACTGTACCAAGATTTACACTGTTAAGTACAATAATATAATCACAAATTAAAGTATAATCTAATATTGTAACTAATTTACTTCAGTCACGAAATGTTATTTTCCCAACTAATCCCAAACAATATCTGACTCACTACGAACAAGGCTGGAAAAGATATGCTAGTCATCATTAATTGTGCAATATTGACTAAAGTGAAATGTTTTATTTTGCATTGATGATGCCATTCCAGTCCACAAGTTCTCTGCCCAAAAGCACACACTTGGTTGATTGCCTGCTGATGTCTTGTCGTGAGGCGTGTTCCCTGGCAAATTTTGTCATCGGTGGTTTGCTGCTGTCCCCAAAGCTGGTCCGAAATCTACTTCAGCCAGCACAGGAATTGAACCAGTATTGTTGTCAGTATTCTTAATTACACACCAGTCATTGATCCCACTGCACCACACCGAACTGCATCGATGCTGATGATTTGTTATTACCCAAAAATATAGCGGAAAGCAATTCAATATTTCATTGGGTGAATACAGTGTGGCTTTTGTGCTGAGCAGTATAGATGGTTTCACGTTTAATCTCTCATTTGTGTTGAGTTAACTGACCTCATCTCAAGTTGCATTGGGATATAAGTTTGATCTTTTGTCCACTGTCAAGTTATGGAACGTCGACTAGGATTGCCTATACTTGCCCGCTGCGCAGGACACTGTTGGCAAGCAGCCAGTGTCTAAGGAACTATAGCCTGTGGAGGAATAGGAAAGTGAAAGAAAGAGCACAAGGCATTTCTGCCATTGTAAAGTAATTATTGGTCATTGCTTTAAAATTTGAATTATTTGACTACGCCCCTCATTAATATAGTTGTGTGCATATTCTTTCTGAAGCTTTAAGCTTAAAGTAGTTAAAATAATAGCGTGCACTTGTTTCAACAGTTTCATCCTTTCTTGGAAGAACTATATTTATCTATTATAAATAAATTAGACTTTAAGGTGGCCCCATTTAATTGAGCAATAAAACATTAGACCTACAAATATGGAAACCATTACAATGTTAATATGACAAGCACTAACCTATTCATTTTAGTTTTCTTTTTAAAAGCTGCTGAAAATGCTGTGGTTCACTTTTCAAAATCTGCTCATCTTTATTTAATAATCTCAACAAAAATGTTTTAAACCCAGTTTTGCTCCCTTGCCAAACATTATCATGCTAATTCCTTTACTTGGGGAAATGCTTTTCTTGAGTTTTGAACATTGAGGAAAATAACATTCTGTTTTGATCCCATTTTGATTCAGTTCACTCAAGTCTCACTTTCAGCCTGTGACCACTTCAGGTTTCTGCTTTTGATGATTTTGACCTAATATTGATTGCTACGGCCCCCACTTCAACTGGGATTCCACGGGCATCATTTTTAGAATTGAAAATTTATTTGGTGCTGCCAAAGAATCTGGTGCAAATGACTTTAATGCACAAGAATTATCCTGACATTACAGAGCTTTCATTTCAGTTTCAACATGTTCAGCTGCAATTTTTCACTGATATAATGCTCAGACTCCATCGACCAAAGGGTCTCTTTTGTACTGTATGATTCTGTGAATGCATTCAATGACTTGGTGGTTTGAAAACTCCCGTCTAACATTTAGATCTGATTAGTGATCTCCTGTGGAGACCTCCTCAGCAATCTCATTTTCTCCATGCTGTACCCTGCAGTCTACTCAAATAAAGTTTACTGTCCTGTTGGCAGATTAAAGAAAGCTATTAAAAATGGTAGACAGGGTGATGGTGAAGGCTTTCAGCATACTTGCTTTCATCGGTCAGAGCACTGAGTATAGGAGTTGGTGAGGCCACATTTGGAGTACTTTTACTGCATGCATCCTGGTCGTCCTACTATTGAAAGGACATTATTAAACTAGAAAGGGTGCAGACAAGTTTTACTAGGATGCTACCTGGACTGGAAGGCTTGAGTTATAAATAGAGATTGGATAGTCTGGGACTTTTTTCTCTGGAAGGTAAGAGACTGAGGGGTGTCCTTATCGAGGTCTATAAAATCATGAGAGGCATTGATAAGGTAGATAGCTGAAGCTTTTCCCCATGATAGTGGAGTGTAAGACTAGAGGGCATAGGTTTAAGGTGAGAGGTGAGAGGTACAAAAAGGTCCAGATGGGTAATTTATTTTTCACACAGAGGGTAATGAGTGGGTGGAACAGAGGTAGTGGTGGAAGCAAGTACAATTTTGTCATTTAACAACCATTTGGACAGGTACGTGGATGGAATGGGTATAGAGGGATATGGACCAAACACAGGCAAATGGAACTAGTTTTAAAGAGTGGAAACTGGATGGCATAGACAAGTTGGGCCAAAGGGCCTATTTCCATCCAGCAGAACTTTTTTTTCTTTATTCATTCACAGGATGACGGAATCGCTGGCCAGGCAGCATTTATTGCCCTTCTCTAATTGTCCAGATGGCAGTTAAAAGTCAACCACATTGCTGTGGGTCTGGAGTCACATGTAGGCCAGATTAGGAGAAGATGGTAGTTTCCTGTCCTAAAGGACATTAATGAACCAGATGGGTTTTCCCCAACAATCGACACTGGATTCAGGTCATTACTGGATTCTTAATTCCATATATTTATTGAATTCAAATTCCACCATCTGTTGCGGCGGGATTTGAACCCGGGTGCCCAGAATATTATCTGGGTCTCTAGGTTAACAGTCCAGCTCCGACTAACTTCAATAATACTACTGGGCCATCGCCTCCCCCTAAACTCTATGACTGTATTGTAGCGGTACCCGGCAGACATGCAGCTGAATTTGTCAGTTTTATACCCATTGAAGTTCCACGGTTTTCCAACAGACTTTGATTTTACTTGACCAAAAACTGAAAGGACTGTGGGTGCTGGAAATTTGAAATTTCTGTTTTTACATTGACCTGACTTATTTTAATCAATCTGTTTGAACAAGTTGTGACACACGTCTGGGGCAGATGCGACTTGAATCTAGGTCTTTCGAGGAGAGTGAGGGACACTGCCACTGTGCCAAAAGAGCCATTAGCGTAGTTATTTTAATCAACCTGTTCAGACATGTGTTTGAAGCAAGTGGAACTTGAGGTAGGGGCGCTACCTCGAAGTCATAAGAGCCCCCAGACTCTGATTTTACCCTGCTCTTCAGAGGTGGGAAAGACCCTGAAGGGATATGCCCTATTTGGCCAGAAGCAAAGTTGGAAAGAGCAGGAAAACTCACAAAGGGAAGTTTGGAGCTTGCATGATCTGGATGATTTATCACCTCACCACTGCCATCATGTATCTTAAGCCCTCCCAAGCTCATTCTTGGTGATACTGTCCCTAATGCGGTGGACTGAGTGAGACTAAGCGGTTGAGAATGTTGAAACGTTCCCAAAGGTGAAGTGTTTAGATATGAGTATGCTGGCCTTTTCCTGGAATACAATACCTCCTGGATTCTTACTGGAGAGTAGATAAAGCATTGGCTCGAGCCCCTTCATGGATATTTCCTTGTTTTGCCCTGCACAGGGTCATTTTTGCAGCAATCACCAGGATGCATCAGAAAGGTTAATCTAGTCAGGGAAGCTTTGCAGGTTCTTTCCCTTCCCTATTACCTCCCCCCAAAAAAAGAATTTGGTGTTGAAGAAATATCAGTAATCGCTTTGAGCACATTTATTTGAAATTGATCTGCAATTTTATACAATTCCAGACTGCATTTACACAACTAAAGACAACACTTCACTTTTGCTTGTCATAATTGAAGTGCTTTTCTTTATGGTTACCGATATTTCAGGCTTTTGTTCTGACTGTATGGCATTATAAAATTTACTTTTATCATTAACTTTGTGCAGTAGGGAAATCCATTGTATACGGTAAGTGACGATGTGTAAAGACTTTCTGTTAGACTTTCAGGAGTGAATAAAAACTGGAATTCTATTATTAAGTTCTGTTAATAACGTAACTAAAACAGAAATTGCTGGAGAGAAAGAAGACTTAATTTATCACGTCCAATGACCCTGCTTCAGAACTGATGGAAAGGTTAGGAGAAGATTTATATGAAGTCCGGGGAGGGATGGGTAAGCCACGGGAGAAAGAAAAGCTGATAATGGGGATCATGTGTAGATGAAAATGGGTTAGCTGTGATGAAAGCAGCCCATGTGATGACAGGGCCAGGTGTGTGGGGTGGGTAAAGGACAAGGAGAAAGGTGTTCAATCCTAAAATTATTGCACCTGATATGTGTCCTGAAGCCTGCACAGTCTCCAAGTGGAAAGTGAGATGCTGTTTTTCCAGCTTCAGTTGAACCTCACTGGAACACTGCAGCGGGCATGAGACTGAGATATTGGCCAGGGAGCATGATGGTGAGGCAACTTGAAGCTCAGGGTCATTTTTGCAGATGGAACGTAGGTCTTCCACAGTGCAGTCACCCAGTCTGCATTTTGTCTCCCCAGTGTAGAGGAGACACATTGTGAGCAGTGAATACAGTAGACCAGATGGAGTGAAGTGCAGGTGAAGCACTGCTTCACCTGGAAGCTGTATCTGGGGCCTTGGATAATGAGGGGGAAGCAAGTGTTGCACCTTCTGTGATTGTATGGGAAAGGGCCCTGGGGTCTGGGGAGGTGTTGGGAATGAAGGAGGAGTGCAACAGCCTGTCTTGGAGTGAATGGTCCATGTGGAATACGGACAAGGGAGGGAAGGAGAATATCCATCTGCTGGTGGTGTAGAATAATGCGTTGTGGTTGCCCTTAACAGAAGCTAGTCCTTGTGCACCAAGCTCTGAACTCAGTAAAGAAAGATAAATGTTTTTGACGTTAAACCATTTGCACTTTTACCAGAATTACCTAGTTTGCCATCTGCATTCATTATCACAACTAATATAAAAGCAAATTACGAACTCTAGAAGGTAATGAACGATTATTACCTAAAGGTAGGGCTGGATTTTCTAGCTGCTGTGGAGGTGCAATTGAAGTCAGAGTATTGGGAAAATAATAGGGGAGCCCCACTGGGATGACTTCCCGATGCATTTCTGTACTCGGGGCCTTTCCCAGGAGCGTACTGACAGATTCAACACTGCATCCAATCTGTGACTGCCAGTGTCTGAACACCAAAGGATCAGAGTCTTTGACAACTGTAACACCCGTGCTGATACCGAGACCCGTGTATGTAAGGCGGGCATCCTTCCAGCTCTTTATTATGATTCTGAAACTTGAACTATGTTGTAGGCCCCTCTTCAAGAAGTACCATCAATGCTGTTTGAGACAGATTCTCTGCATCAGCTGGAAGGACAGGTGTACTAACATCAGCGTCATCGAAACAGCTAATAACACCAACGTCGAGGTCATAATCATCTGAAACCAACTCTACTGTGTCAGTCACATGTTTCGGATGCTTGAAATATGACTGCCAAAGCAATTCATCTTCCCTCAGCTCAAGCAAGGCACGTGAATGAGAGGAAGGCACAGGAAGCATTTCAAAGACTCCCTGGAGGCTTCCCTTAAGAAATGCAACAGAGATGCAAGTGCATGGGAGAGATTTGTTCCGAAGAAAGTAACTTGGAGGAAACTCCTTTATGAAGGAATACAGATGTGTCGATGCTGTGTCTTTAAGAGATACTAAACTGGGGGAAGGTGTAGCGACCATGCTATTAGTCAGGAACTGTGGAATGTAGATTGGGGGCAGCCGTTTGAGGGTAAATCCACATCTGGCAATGTGAGAATCTTTTAAAGGCTAGTTGATCAGAATCCAGGACCCAGTATGTTCTTGTGAAAATGAAGGATTAGGATGGCAAGATTTGGGAACCTTGGATGACAAGGGAGAGCTTATATACAATGACAGCAGGAAAGAACTCAAACAAGGAATTAGAAGGGGTAAAAGGGACTAGGAAATGTCTTTGGCAAACAGGATTGAGGGAAATCCTAGGGTGTTTACACATATAGAAGGAGCAAAATGCGTGTAGAGAAAGAGTAGGTCTACACAAGGACAAAGGAGGGAATTTATGCATGGATGCGGAGGAAGTGGGTGAGGTCCTAACACATATTTTGCATCGATATTCACAAGAGGGAAGGATATGATGATGGTAAGTCCCAGGAAGGGTGTGTTGGTATTCTAGGGCATGTCAATACAAAAAAGGAAGAAGTGTTGGGTGTTTTGGAAAGCATTAAGATAGACGAATCCCCGGGACCTGATGACAACTATCACAGAATGCTGAGCAAGGTAGGTCTTCTATGAAATCTTTGTATCCTCTTCAGACACAGGAGAAGTCCCAGAGGACCGAAGAATAACCTACGTAAGAAGGGCCATAGGATAATTGATTAAATTACAGGCCAGTGAGCCTTCCTTTAGTGGTAGGGAAATTATTGAAGAAGATACTTAGGGATTGAATTTAATCACATTTGGAAAAATAATGGTCTATTAGTAATTGACAGCTTGGCTTTGTGTGGGAAAGGTAGTGTCTCACAAATTTGATTGAGCCTTTTGAGGAAGTAACAAAGATGATTGAGGGCAGGGCAGTAGATGATGTCTATATGGACTTACATTTAAAATACATTTAAGAACAAGGACCTTCATGACAGGCTGATACAGAAGGTGAATCACATGGGATCTATGGTGACCTGGTAATATCTAAGAACTAGCTGAATCATAGAAGATAGAGAGTAGCAGTGAAAAAGAGTTTTTTTGGCTGGAGATCTGTGACCAGTGCTATTCTGCAGGGATCAGTGTTGGGGCCCCTGTTGTTTGTAATATATATAAATGATTTGGAGGAGAGCGAAGGTGGCCCGATTATTAAGTTTGTGGATGACAAAAAGACTGCACAGCTGTGGAGAGTGAGGAGGATTGTCAGAGGATACAGCAGGATATTGATGGGCAGGAAATTTGGGGGAGCAATAGCAGGTGGAGTTTAAAATGGACCAATGCAAGGTGATGCATTTTGGAAGATTTGATGCAGGAGAGAAGTATATGGTGAATGGCAGAATTCTTAAGAACCTCAACATACAGAGGGATCTAGGAGTACAGGTCCACAGTTCCCTGAGAGTGGCAAAACAAGTAGATAAGGTGATCTAGAAGGCATATGGTATGCTTGCTTTCAGCAGTCAGGGTGCAGAGTATAAAAATTGGCAAGTCATGTTGTAGCTGTATAGAACTTTAGTTAGGCTAAATTTGGAATATTGTGTAGAGTTCTGAAAGCCATGTTACCAGGAGGATTTGTAGGCTTTGGAGAGGGTACAGAAACAGTTTTTCAGGATGTTGCCTGGTTCAGAAGGCATTAGCTATGAGGAAAGATTGGACAAACTCGGTTTGTTTTCACTTGAACGTCGGATGACAAGGGGTGACCTTGTAGGAATTTACAAGATGGTGAGAGGCATGGATAGGATGGATAGTCATAGTCTTTTTCCCAGTGTAGAAATGTCAATAACTGGGACATTGATTTAAGGTAAACGGGGGTAAGTTCAAAGGAGATGTGAGAGGCAGAATGTTTTTTACACAGTGGGTGGTAAGTGCCTGGAATGCGCTGCCATTGGAGTTGGTGGAGGCAGACACAATAGCAACATTAAAGATGCATCTTGACAAATGTATGAATCGCCATGGAATAGAGGTAACCTTGTGCCATACTTTTCTTCATTCTTGAACAGTGGGCTGCCTTTCAAAGAAATTATAATTTAAAAATAGTCAAGACATATTCCCTCAAAGGGGAAAGTTAGGGGAAAAACATCCAGCACTTCCTACATGATAAAAGAGCTGGCGAATAAGATAAAACAAAAAAACCCCATGTCATTTGAAAAATACATTTAAGAACAAGATCTAAGATAAAATGTTCCAAGGGATATTGAGAAAACAAATAAGCAAAGGGAAGAGAGAGATGGATAAGAGACAGACAGCTAAAACAAAGAAATCCAAAAGTTTTCTTTCGGTATGGAAATAGTAACAAAATATGAAAAGTGGGACTGATGGGGACCCACAGCTGGTCGAGAGGTGTCCAGGAAAAAACAGAGGCCAATGAACTGTACAAGGTCTCAGCTCAGTCTCCTTTGTAATAAATATGGCAGAGAGTGGGTCTCCTAAGACGCAGTTAGCAGTGCTTAACACAGAGTTAACTAACATGGCACAAGCCATTGTCTTGCAAGATGGAAAGATGCAATAATAAAGCGCTTGGCATCCTGTGCTTTATCAATGGGAGCAAAATGATCAAAAGTAAGTGAGTTACATTATTTTGTGTACAACACTAGTTTGGCCTCGACTGGAGTATTGTGTTCAGTTGTTTGTACCACTCTTTGGGCAGGATGTGAAGGCTGCCTTACTCTAGAGAGCAGTGGCAGCGAAGTTATTGGATACGTTCAATGCTGAGACGGATAGATTTTTGGACTGTATGAGGGAGTTGAGGGTTATAGGGGACAGGTAGCAAAAATGGATTTGAGGTTAAGATCAGATCAGTCATGTACTTCCTGAATGACTGAGCAAGCTCTAGGGGCTGTATGATTTGCTTCTTGTTCTCATGTTCTTGTGTTCTTAAGTAGGATACATCAAAGTGATATTCATGATGTTGTTCATACAGATATAATAGAATGCAAACATTAATAACATGATGCCAGCTACTACAAAAGCAAATCAAAACATCTGCTTTCAATTTACCAAAGTACATCAAAGCAAGTGAAGTGCTTTCAAAGGGATTTTGTAAAATCACATTTACAGAACCTAATTATTTTAGGAGTAAGTTTCAGTGCTGTCTCCCTACACATTATGTGGCTTTCTACCGTTAAATGTGTATTGCAAACAGCAAATAAAACAAAGGCTGATGTTGCTAGTACCAGTATGTATTTACTAAGAATAAATAGAAGCAGAGTAGGTTGAAAATGCAAATATGTGAACTAAGAAGTGATTCCAATACCTTATTGTAATTTTAGTCATACTTTATAACGCTCTTAATTTCCATGAACCTATTTTTGGCTTACTGCATTTTATTTTTAAAAGTATTCCAAAACAATAGGGGAAGTGAAAATAAAACCAACAAAAACATAAATTGCTGGAGAAACTCACTGGGTCTGGCAGCATCTGTGGAGAGTGAAAGAATTAATGTTGTGAATCCAGTGAGTCTAGTGACACTTCTGCAGAATCCTGGAGTGGAAGCATGAACTCTTATTTTCTCTTCACAGATGCTGTCAGATCTGCCAAGTTTCTCCAGCAGTTTCTGTTTCTGTTAGTTTCAGATCTCCAGCATCTGCAGTTCTTTGAACTGAAAACAAAAGTTGCTGGAGATCACGGTGGGTCATGCAGCATCCATGGAGAAAAAGCAAGCTAGTGTTTCCAGCCTAGTTAGAGCTGAAGTGAAGTGTGGAGAGGGCAGCATTGTGCAATAGTTTGACAAGGATGGTTGCAGTGCTGTGGGAAAAAGAATGTTGATAGCTCAGATTAAGCGATCGGATTGTGAGAAAGACAGAACAACGGTGCATCTACCTGCCAGACTGGAAAGGAAATAGAGTCTCACTGGGGTGGAGGAAGGGGAGAGAGGGTGACAGAGAATGTAAGAAGCAAAGCTAAAAGAAGGGTGGAATGTGTTCACAATTTGAAGGTGTTTAACTCAATATTGAGCCCAAAAGGTTGTGAACCACATAGTTTGAGGATGAGATGTTATGCCTCCAGTTTATGCTGTGATTTGCTGGAACAGACAAGTGGGCATGTGAGCAAGACGCTGTGTTAAAGTGACCAGCTTTTAGGGGAAGTAACACTTTGTGAAAATCCAGAGTCATTCATGAGTGTTGTAGTGAAAAAAATACTCCATGTTGATTTTAAGCTCTGACTTTCTAACCAATTTGTATTATCTCAGTGTCCTACAAAAGTATATTCTATAGAAGTTTAGAGTATTAAAAAAAATGGATACCAGTTAGGTTTTACAGCGTTGGTAGTTCGGGATATTACAGGAGTGATTGCTGCAACAGAAATAAACTAGCTGACCATTCAGCGAACACTTCAGCCCATGGTAGGAATCTGTCCAACATCCTATTACCTTCCCAATACTTGCTAATTGCCAGTGGTAAAGTGTACCCAGTGAGAGAGAGTGCTTTGGTGAAAAATTGGGAGTTTTCTACCTAAGAAATATTTTATTCAGAAAGTTGACAACCTCTAATGACAGTTATGAAGTTTGTTTGACATTTAAAATTGCATAATGCATTAAGCCTTTGGAGCAATATCATCTATCTGTAGGAAGAGCTTGACGATATAGAACCAGAATTATGTGGGTATGAGAGACTTTCAAGAGTCTTCATCTTTCTTAGACTCTAGACAGCAGTCATGATATTGGAACCCTGCAACTTTCTGATAAGAGACTTCTCTTTTTGTTTACCTTCCAGCGTCTGACATAATATGAGCTCCAAAGAAGTTCTTCAAAACGAGAATTAATTGAGTGAAGCAAACTTGCATTAATATTGATTGTTCTGAAAATTTGATTCCATTTGTCAATATTGTATTTGTATTGAGAAAAGGCATATTCCATAATACCTTTTCAATAAAGCACTACAAATTTAAGCATCAACTCTTTTCACAGACTTGCTTGCCGGGCTTCACTGGACTGACGATGTTACCCAGCAGGGTGACGAAACGTCTGCAGTCAAACACACCGGCTCGGTGAGCAAGTCTGCAACCTCATCCACAACCTGAGCTACAAATCTCAAAAACTTCAATCAATTATTTTCCCATTTCAGCCTACCTCTGGCAAAGGAAACCTATTTTGTGGGGACGAGCAGGAAATAATCTCTCTAACTCTATTGCAGGAAGGTAAAGAAAGAGCAGATGAAAGTGGCAAATTGGATAGCTCTTTCTAACAGCAGATGAATGACCTCATCCTGTGCCATAAGATTCTTTAATTTCAGCAAACTCTGATGATTGAATCCTAGATTTAAGCCCTCATTCCTAGGACAACTTGTATTAAAACCAACAGTCAACTGCATATTAGATGCAAATGTAATAGTAGGTGAGAAAGGTGATGATGGAATAACTTCTCACCAAGTTAGCATTAAATTACTACTTGTTCAGTTTTAGTTCCTCATTTTGCAATTCAAGATTTTTTTAACCAAGAAGCAGTTTATAAAGCAACATAAATATTGATTTGATCAAAATTTAAAGAAGTATTTAATGAGACACAATTGGTTCCACAAAGTAATATTTCTTCTCATTTGAACCTTTCGATCACAATAATTGAAGAGTTGGTGTTAAGACCTGTCAGAACAGGCATTAAATGGACACCTCAGTAGGTTAATAAGGCAAGTTCTAAATGGCTCAATAATCTAATCAGTCATGAAGCCTGCAAGTGTTTGGAATCAGTGATAAGGATATGGAGTTTATGACAAGGACCAAGATAGTTTCTGTCTTTAGATCGTTTAGTTGGAGGGAATTACATCTCATCCTGGACTAGATGTCAGATAAACTGCTCCTACCTTTTGGAAGATGATGCAAACAGCACCTAGTGACATTTTAATCTGTGTTCTAAACTAATGGATTCGCAAGGTATATGCAAAAATAGGACATGACTTTTTAATTGGGATTTGATCATGGGGGTGACATGATAGCTCAGTGGTTAGCACTGCCACCTCAGTGCGCCAGGGACCTGGATTTGATTCCAGCCATGATGATTGTCTGTGTGGAGTTTGCATGTACTCTCTGTATCTGTGTGGGTTTGCAATGGCTGCTCTGGTTTCTTTCCACAGTCAAAAGATGCGCAGATTAGGTAGATTGGCCATGGTAAATGTGGAGTTACGGGGTTAGGGAGGGATACTCTTCAGATGGTCCGTGCAGGCTTGATGGGATGAATGGCCTCTTTCTGCACTATAGGGATTCTATGATTTGTTATCACTCCTCAAGGCATAGTGAAAACAAAATATGTATTTTAACACTTGTTCAACGTGCTTTCCAAGTCAGCAAACACTAAACTGACTGGCACCCACCTTTAGAAAGCAAGACCTATCAAACTGTCCATTCCAAGGTAGAACAGTAAATTCCCACTTCGGGGAAGAAATAAAGAGAGCGAGCGAGAGAGATGCTTGGCCTCTGGCCTCTTCTACAGATGGCCATGTAAAAGGATTGGTCAGCTGAGCTGCAAATCAAATCTACTACCTTCAATAAGAAATTTTCTCCCTTCGTATGGGTGTCATAGCAACCCTGTTTCACCAAAGCCTCCTGCAGGCATCTCAGTCATAAACCAATACAGCGCATGAGTCATTAGTGTCTCTCCGAGGTGTGGGGTGATTTCCTGGGCTCAAACACATCTGGTATGGGAGAAACACAACACTGATGTGCCTGATAATCCAGTTAATTTAACAACATCCCAGGTAATTTGCGTTCCTCGTTGGGAGTGAATATTTTGTGAGCCGAGTCTAAATTCATAGCAATATTAGAATGTAAATGAACCAAAGTTCCTACCAAGTTAGCAGAATAGATACAAGTTTTTCAAGGTTACTGTTATATTGGATACATATATTATGAATTTTTAAAAATAGAACATGATGCAGTGAGAGTTTCCCTTGTAAGTTGCATTTGTTCCCTGTGACAGTGTTCAGTGCAATAAGCATTTGAAGAGTGGTAAAATAATCTATTCAGAGATAGTCCCTTGTTAGCTAAAATAATCTATTTTCTTTTCAAGAACCAGCAGCCAACATCAAACAGAGTGTGTTGTTATCTGAATTAAGCTATGCTACAGTTCTAAATGAATGGTGATACTTATTTGAGGGACTGAATCATCTACTCTTATTATTAAACATGAGGAACACATTACGACATGCTTACTATGGCCATCTACTTGAGCTGCTAGTTGTGGCTTTAAGTCGCATGGTGTTTCTGCCTTGCCACACTCTCATCCACCCTGTGGTTGTTGAGGATTGTTACAACCGTGTCTTTTTATTTTAATTGTGAGCTGAAATAGGGAAGAACTGTTCTTTTTAAACCAGTGTTTTAAAGGATTGCTTCATGTTTTGCAAAGTCAGTAACCTGACACTTGCGTCAAGCATTGTTTAAAAAGCTGTTTGAACAAGCAGTAATTGAAGTTTGGATTGTTGATAAATTGCAACTGAGGGCTTGTGTGCAGATGCGGTTGGGTAGCAACAAGATGTTGATTGATCTTTGGACTAATGACCAGTTATAGATGACAAAAGTTTTTGCCTGCCAACAACTGTGTCATTAGTTCTCAGATAATTGAACAACGTGGGGTTGGGATCAAGAGAAGAGACTTGATCTCTACCAGCTCAGAAGCTGTCTCTATCTTCAGTCAATACCTCCTTTACACCTGAAGAAAACCAGTCTGTCTTTGCTTCAGCTGTTGTTGTAAGCTGTGACTTTTATCTGATAAGTAAAGGATCTTTTAGAAGTGAACAAGCCACCTTGTGTCTCTTGAAAACCGGTAGAAGCATCTGGAGAAAAATGACTGAAAAGCAAGGCTCTGGCCAGCATTAGCGTATTATGTATTTATTTTAATCTCTAACTTTTGCAATGTCTCTGAGCAATAGCAAGGCTTGATTTCTAGTGCACTACCCCAGTGAGTCATGAAAGGCTACACTTGTACAATGTGCTATGAGCAGGCAGGACTGTGGAGTTAAAGCCACAGTCAGATCAGCAGTGGTCTTATAGCAGAAACTGTTAAAGAGGCCAGTGCACCTACTCCTTCAGTTCTTCATGCTGCTATGTATCACTGAATCAGAATGTCCTATGATGATGGTGCTGCATTAGATCACAATAAAACCTATTTGACCATTGACTGTTTGGAATTTGTGCAGTATGAAATCATTCTCCATGTTAAAATGTATTCACTTATTTATTTCAACTATCATAAATCCCACCATGGATCTGTGAACATTACTTACATAATTATTTTTATTTTTTTTAAATAGAAAGGGATTAATTCCAAGAATCCGAAAGTTGTTTATTATGTTTTCCTTCATCCACAGGGTGCAAGTTGAATTTTATGTGAATGAAAATACCTTCAAAGAACGTCTCAAGCTGTTTTTCATAAAAAACCAAAGGTCAAGTAAGTACCTTCCATGATTACTATCATTTCTGCTAAGGGGTGACCTTGTAGAGGTTTGTAAAGTCATAAGTGACATGGATAGGGTGAATAGTCAAGGCCTTTTCCCCAGGATGGGGGAGTCCAAACTAGAGGGTATATAGGGGAAATATTTAAAAGGGTCCTAAGAGGCACCTTTTTCATGCAGAGGGTGATGCATGTATGGAATAAACTGCAAGAGGAAGTGCTGGAGGCTGATACAATTACAACATTTAAAAGGCATCTGGATGGGATGAATAGGAAGCGTTTCGAAGGATATGGGCCCACTGCTGGCAAATGGGACTAGATTAATTTAGGATATCTAGTCGGCATGAATGAGTTGGACTGAAGGGTCTGTTTCCGTGCTGTCTGACTCTATGGCTCTAAAATCATACCTTTGTACTGACTTTCGCTCAAAACAGGAGAAAAATAAACTTTGGAAGGTGTGAATATGCAACCTTCTTTGGATTATTATTTAGTTGCTCTATTGACTTTAATGTTTTCTGACCTTGTCCCCCAGATCTTGCTGTGTGATGCTTCCTTTACATCCTGTCAGATGGTAACCCATGAGATTAACTAGTAGCCAACTTTACTTATGATTTAACGTCAATAGTAAAACAAGATATGATTTTAGCTTGTGGATGGGAAATGCAAGTTGGACCAATTCCTGACTTTGGAAACCCCAGCTAGTTATCTCAACCCTCTTTATCTCCCGTGGACAGATATCCAAAACCCGCTGTGTACAGAACTTGGGAGACATGTAATAATCATATCAATCTTTTGAAATAGATATCAAAAAGTCCATCTCTAAAAATCCATTCAAGTAGTTAATAACAAAACACACACATGCATATTTAAAAGAATGATTCTGACCCAATGCAAATAAAAGCTTATATCCCTTCATGTGGTCAAATTCTTGTAAAAACTAATGAACTTTGCTTATAGTAATCACATCAAAGATAGATAATCATTTAATAACTTCTCGGATCTGTCAACTGTGAACACAGCAACCTGCAAAGAGAAGCTTTCTATAGCTCTTAACACTCAATCAATTGTTCGTAATGTAAACCATTACACTCACAGACAAAGAAGCCTGTTGAAACTTCGAGAAAAGGTAGCTTCTTTTTTCAAAGCTGTGGTCAGTCAAAATAGACCAGGAGTAATGTCTTTTTTTTGTTTCAGGGGATGCTGTATGCCCTTTTTCTTTAAGTTTAAAGGGCTTTTAAATCACTTTAGAACATAACATTGCAGTTCTCAAGCACTCTTTTCTATAGTCTTGAATACATTACAGTACTTCTCCCAATGAAAAAATACTCCAATACGTGTCAGAATTTATTTAAAAAAAAAGCCATTCAATCAAATGTCAACTTAACTGTGCAGGGCAGAATTCTAATGTCAATCTTTGCACTGAAAATGTATCTAACTCCTAGGGCAGCAACTAAAAATGATGCTTGAAGCCATCAAACTGCTTAACAGTTATCTCTGAAAATAGGGAATGTTTCAGGTGTCTTCCAAAACCCACCTAACCTGATGAAAATTCTGTGATACAGGAAAAATCAAAATTCACTTTGATTGTCAATTGCGACCCCAACTGTCAAACTGTGTGCACGGTCATCATGTAAGACATTTGTCACTTTCAGAATGGCCACATGAAAATGGCTAGTGTCCTGATTGGATAAAGAGGGTGACTTGTCTGCTGAGTTGAGGGTGGAAGCTCTAATTACCCCGATTTGGGTGCAATTCAAGGATGTATGAGGGACAATTGGGTGGCCTCTGAAAACTACCCCTTCTCTTCGACTCCATCATTCCCCAAACACTCTTCCCTGTGGCAAATACCCCACAACAAGAAGTTTAAAAATACCTTTTAACCATAAGATTCTCTGAGGTGAAGGCCTCGACCAGCAATTTTCAGGACCCAAAAGCTGCTGGCCTCTGATTGGCCAGTAGCCTCTGATGAGCTGGATGCCAGTGTCAAGGCCTGTGACAGACTGGGAAACACGCACACGCTCACTTGCTGGCTCTTAATGAGTTGATTGCTGTGTGATCTTTCTCAGTAGTGGGGATGACATGTTAATTGCCATTGACAATGCTTGCCTCTGCACACTTTTTAAAACAAACAAAGGGAAAATCGTGCAATTAGTAAATCTCTACCCTGGAACCTATAGAGGTTCAGTCATTGAATATACTACAGTCTGAAATAGATAAAATTTTGAACTATAGGGGAGATGAGAATTATACATAATAGTTAGATGAGTGGAGTTAAGGCCAAGATTCAATCAGTCGTGTTCTTATTGAATGTTAGAACAGCCTCAAATGGCTGTATGGCCAGTTCATGCTCCCATATGTTGTTCTTTAGTTCTCAAGTTCATTTATCTTCCATTTCATGGAAAGTTATTTACAGGCTATTAAAATTTTATATATCTGCCTGATTTATAAATTGTCTTGCTCACTCAAAGTTTTGATCCCCATTGTTTGTTCTTTCTTCATTCTATTTATTTTAATCAATTCCTGTAGGTAGCTTCCCTCTGCAGTGATTAAATGTTATCTGAAATATTAAGCAATCTTTTCTTTCAGATCAACTATGAAATTACAACATCTTGTTTTAATTTCAGATTTCCCATACTTGAGATTGTTCCCTTTTATCTATTGAAACTTATTAAACTATTCCATCATTTGGATAATTATGTTTTCTTGGTTCAAAGAACAATGCCAGTGTACTGCAGGGATCAATGTCAAGTACAGTGCAATGTGTAACCAGCAAATATGAATTATGGACATCTTAAACTCCGCTAAGTGGTAAAGGCAATGCTTGTGTCTAATTACAAACATGCCTGTGTGATAGCCTACTCATCACTGCCTGAATTTTCATGTTAGAAGGCCTTTATTAGATGGTCCTGCTTTTTTATAGCACCAATAAATTCAAATGGAAGTTGTCTAGCAACATACAGTTTTTATCCTTTGGGAATATTTCCTTGATTCCGGAATGATCTTGCTGCTTTTGCAAATAATGCACTTCAATTAGCATTGTTAAACAGCATTCAAATGGAAATAGTTGGTTACTTCTGCTTGGTCTGTTGAACTTATAATCTTTTAGCCATCTTTTGATGTATCTTTTATGAGGATGGGGGTGTATGTGTCCTTATGATATGAGAGGATGGCTTTGTTGTATAGGTAGTCTGATTTGAGACTGTGTGAGCTGATTGTCATGATGAAGGTTTCCACCAACACCATCCTGTTAAGCTTTTTTGTCTATTTTGTCTGCAGTCATTAGAGGAAAGCACTTCCTAGTCCAACTAGAAGAACCTCCTGTAGTTAAGATCTAGTTTGTTGCATGTTAACATCTAGGTGCACAATGGGTCCTGTATTTGAGGCCAGAGAAAGGGTGCAGGCTGTGTCTTCAAAGCTCATGTGAAACACAGGAAAGGTCTTGCAAAGTTGAGAGCTG
Organism: Ginglymostoma cirratum; assembly: GCA_024137785.1. NCBI lineage: Eukaryota > Metazoa > Chordata > Chondrichthyes > Orectolobiformes > Ginglymostomatidae > Ginglymostoma > Ginglymostoma cirratum. The sequence goes on along the minus strand of JAHRHZ010000058.1, from coordinate 9,987,606 downwards.
TGGATTTAGCTGAATGTCATGGTTATGTCAAGGGTATTGTCAAGGATGTCGTTCATGACCCTGCTGGTGCTCCTTTAGCAAAGGTAGTGTTCTGAGGTCCTTACTGGTTTGGAAGAAGGACTCAGCTATTCATTGCAATGGACGGTATTCACACTAGTCAGTTTATTTACCAAGTCAAGAAGACTTAATTGAACATTGGAAAATATCCACCTGTGGGTACTATGCCATAATGCATAGTGTGTTGCCTGGGAGAGAAGCCAGGGCACCGTGCCTCTGATAATTACACCACAGATATTTCCCACAATCCTGAGACTAAGAAAATTCGTGTCCAGTTACCATTGGGTTCTGAGAAAGTTGTCTCCTCTGCTAACAGAGCTATTGTTGGTGTTGATATAATGGACATTGTTACAGAAACTTTGTGGAGCACCTAATTGATAGGTCTCACACCTTTAGGATCTGGAGCTGACCTGCCCACAAGCCCAGATGACACCATCATAGTGGATACTTTTCACAGCATTCCTCAGTGTTTTCCCACATACACTAGGTTTACTGTTGTGTCCAAGTTAATTAGTTTTGGCCCACAACAGTGATTTCACCTTTCATCAGTTTTGAAACTGGGTGTTTGACACAGACTGTATGTTTTATACTCTGTGACATAACATTACAATTTGGGCTTTAATATGCTTTTCATTTTAAATACTTCACTCAATATTTTTCATTCAAAATAACAACGATAATCCCTTCCTCAGCTTCTGAACAATGTCACTCAGCGTGGCTGTTGTGCAAAATGCAGTGGTCTAAGCTTATTTGTATATTCTTGTTTAAACCTGTCTAGCCTTACATTATGAGGAAGTGCTAACCTTTCAATAGATCCCCCTCCTAAACAGCCAAAGTTGTTTCATATGCTTGCATTGTATTTGGATGTTTAACTACTTAATAAAAATTCAAAAATTCTAAAAGCACAAAAAATTAAGGGGCATTGGCTTGAAGTAACCTAACTTGTATATTGTAAAAGGATCATGTTAAATGAAGATCATTTCATCCCCAGATGATACATTTTTAATGTTTGAAAGAATAATGGAAAGTTATTTTTGTTATTGAACAGTTTAACTGGAGAGAAATTAAGACATCTTCATCTCTTACTCTGACCTACATTGCATATTACTGATCTGTGATTAAAACAGAACAATTGTTTTGTTTTCAGTTAACTAATGATTATATTAAGAATTTTTAATGTAAAACATCCTTGGAAAAACAGGTGCTAGTATGGTACTATAAAGATCGCTGCATTTTTAACTGTCCTTTAGCCATATAACTTAATCAACCTTTCTTTGTGGTTTGAACACCAAATTTAGTTTAGTTATGGTCTAGTAAGTGAAAAAAAGTAATTAATTCAAACGAGGAATGTGTATTTTTGAATTTGACTGCAGATTTTTGAATCGTTTCAGGCCTAAGAATACGTCTATTCAACTTTTCTCTCAAGCTCCTCAGCTGCTTATTGTACATTATTCGTGTCTTACTTGATGATCCTAGAGAAAGAAATGGATGGTAAGTACAAAATAAAATCATTTCTTTGAACTCAAACAGGTCTTTGACTACAACATAGTTTCAAAACTGTACAAGTGGAACATCACAGTTATAGACATTAATTGCCGAATAAGCCAAAACCCATCTTGCTATTTTATGCTCTCTGGCAAATACCACATTGAAGGTTCTGCAATATGTAGAATAGATAGAGTGAGCAATCTGTATTTGATGTTGTATGAGACATATTATGTACGCTGTAAACCTTCCCAAACGCTGTACTTCACCCTGTGCCATTTTCATCACTCATGGTTTGCCACTGTTCACTATCGTGGATGGAGGGAAGAGTTAAGTCCCAAGTCTACCTCAGCTGGGAGAGAAACTTAAACTTCACAGATAGTGTGACTGTGAACCAGTCACTAGCCACTAACTAATTGAAGTAACCGACCTCTGTAGTTGGAGACTTATGAGGGTCAATCGTACATGGTCAGACTTCTGGCGTGGAGCTTTTTGGTAGGTAGAATTCACCAGGGAATTGCAGGCTTGGATCATTTTCTGCTCATGGTTAGAAAAGAATAAGAAGCTCCAATCAGCAGTCCCTTCAAAGGGAACAGCATTTATACACTTAGCCACAGGAACTATAATATTATTATCCACATCCAAGTAACTATCTCTTGTTCCCATTAGTCAGTAATAATTCTGTACTGTGTTTTGACAGCTCATTTCTTGTTTTACCATTATATTTACTTTGTGTTTCCTGGGTATATGTTCTTATTGATTTCAGTTTTCTAGCATTCACTGAATTAGAGTTTATGTCGCTTGGTAACACAGCTAAAAAACAGGGGCATCATCTAACCTTTTTGTCTGGCACTTATCAGGACAAAGACAAGAATGCCAAATTTGAAACGATCATGGCAATTTATATTAAAATAGGAGAGAGTGCAGATTGGTCTTCAAGTTGCCTCTGGGTGGGGTATGCCCATAAGAAAGCAATGGGGAGTTATAGGCTCTCCCAACTCTCAGGTAATTCAACAGAAGCCTGAGGCTTGAACATATTCTGTTTTGCAGAGTATTGATCACTGTACGTGAATGATGTTTCTCCCAGCAAATGTAAATGAACTTGACTGATTATCTTAAGTTAGTTGTTGTTTGTTGTCTAGGTGCTTAGAATAGGCAGGGTACAATCTGTAATCAACTGAGTAAACCAAAAAGCCTCTCTACAGTCAAGGATGTGATATTGCAATTTGGTAGCATTTGCTGAATACTCCAGTATGCATTAATAGAATCATAGAGGCATAGAGCTGTACAGCATGGAAACAGACCTTTCGGTCCAACTTGTCCATGCTGACCAGATATCCTAAATTAATCTAGTCCCATTTGCCTGCAATTGGCCTACCCTCCTTTAAACCCTTCCCATTCATATACCCATCTGTATGCCTTTTAAATGTTGTAATTATACCAGCCTCCACCACTTCCCCTGGCAGCTCATTCCATACACGCACCACCCACTGTGTGAAAAAGTGGCCCCTTAGGTCCCTTTCAAATCTTTCCCCTCTCAGTACAGCCGTTCAGCAGTAGAACCATGTGGTATTTGGATAAATAAAACAATGTATATTACTGCTTTAAAGGTTTTATCTATGGTGTTTCCAGTTCACATATTGGGAATAGATATTTCACCATCCTATAATCCAGAAAATTCCAAAATTCAAAAGTGGTCTGAAGCATTCCAGATTGAAGAGTGCACAATGGATAGATGTATTTACTTTTTAAAATATTTTCGCAATACATTAATAATCTGGCTATGAATAAAGTTGCAGGCCTTATTTCTGTGAATGAAGCTGAACTTTGTTTTCTAAAATGTCAGTTAGCGTTCATCAATTGGAGATCTCCGATCTGGCCAACTTGAAAATCAGACTTTGAAGGAGATATGAACTTTGTCCTCAAAAGCTTGATTGTGGAAACATAAAAGCTTGAAGAACTAATTACGCTCCTCATTCATGTTTCAATTTTATCATCTCACCAGAAGCCAATTTACAATGACTGACAAGAAAAACTGACAAAGCCAGATATTCATCTTCTGTTGATAATTAAAACTCACTTAAATAAAATTGATAAGACAATAACTTGGTACTTAGCTGATCTTGCCTTGCAATATTGAAGACTGTATTTCAATTTCATTTATCCACTATAGTTCACTAGTGCCTATGGAACATTGCCTACACTTCCACATACCTTGCTTCTCGTAGGACTTTCATTTCACTCTCTGAGGGTCCCTACCTCCATTGCATTTATTTTGACTATGCTAGTTTCCACATTGGTGCCAATTCTGAGGAATTCCTTTCCCTGCAACTGAGGAAACCCCGCCTGCAACTACATCCATCTCACCCCTTCCACCACCAATCCTGAACTACAATCAGGTGCCTTTTGTCCTCGCATGCCATCTCCTCACCTTCCACATTCAACAGATCACCCTCTGACAAACTCTCCATCTCCATCATGACGGTGAGAGCAATGTTTCACTGACACAAATGAATAAAGTTTAAAGAAGAATATGTTGTTCATCATGTGATCTCCTCTGCATTACAGATATCAAACAAAGACTAGATTTTTGCTTTGCGGAGCTCCTCTGCTCATTCGACAATTATTATCCTGAGCTTCCGGTCCCATTCTTTAAATTTCCTGCTCCTCTACAACTCTGTTCGGTCTCTTCTATTGTAGTGATGACATAGTCTCGCCTTTTAATTCCATATTTTACAGTCTTCCACCTAAGCACCCAATTCAGCAATTTCAGACCATACCCTCTGAACCCTTCTATTTTTAAGGCAGCAGCTGTTGGCAATTCTGCTTTTCACATTTATATTTTCCCCAGAACCTTTTGTTTATTTACTTGCCCTATTACCATCTCTTTTTGCTTCAAACTACTGATGGTTTTGATATCCAATTGCTTCTGTAACCCATGGCAGTAGAGACCTTCCTTCTTGTTCATTTTCCCACACCACACTTCTTTCTGCCTCACTTCATAGTACAACAATTATCTTCAGTCCACGAAGGTGCATAGAGAAAGATAATTGGGCAAAGATTTCTCCACTAGAGAAAAATAATCAGGCAGGATTTGAGGGGCACCACTCGACATCACATTCCGTGAACTTATCACAGTCAGATTGGGGAGTGGCCCTGCATCGTAGCATCGCTCTGCATTTCACTCTAGCTACGCGAGCTAACCAACCTTCATGAATGTAGAGAATGTAATGAGGGCCAGGTAGATCTCATTGACAGTGAGTTCCTTGATTGGCCAAGGTCAACAACCGCAATCAGGGAACCCTGGCTAACAGATATAAACAGGAGATTTAGACAGTATCCTAATTCTAGGCACTGGCTCTGAGCTGGCTGGTCAGAACTCATGTACTGTGCATGTGTAAATAAAGAAGATACCTGGGATACCGGCCTCTGTGCAGTTATTTCGGAGACCTTGATGTTAGATTTCAACTGAGGACCACTGGCGCACAAAAACATGATAACCACAACAATACATACATTATAATAAATCTTTGTTCTCTAACCAGGAAGCAGGAAACAATTGTAAAAGGGGCAAATCCTAGCCACTAGGCCACAGGGAAGTTTAAAAACCTTCCTTGAAGGCTGTTGCATTCATAAGTAATTTCAGTTGCAGCCAAGGATCCTCAGTTTGAAAGTTGAGCTCTGCTTCCTTCTCTAAAGATCAGGTCAGAGCTAAGTATTTGCAACATTTTCAAGTTTCTGCTACCATTTTCTCTCTCAGTACTCAGTTTCACTGCCTAATACAGAGCAGTAGCCCTTCACATTTCAAGGTAGCTGTTCATGGTTACAGCATTTCTAGCTTCCCTTATAAGATACCCAATTCTCAATGTCTGTTATGTACCCAGTTTTGCCTGGTAGTGATAAATTGCAGTTCAACTTGTCAAATAACAAAAAAATCCCTGAGTAATTTACATGAATTTCCTATTTTGTTGCCTTTCTCATTAGAGATCTTAACAATACATTGATAATTAAGTCTCTTTTCTGTATGATGTGCAAATCTTTATAAAGGTTAACAGAGGAGTGGGGAGATAAATATGCCTACATTAGATAAGTTTCACTCATTCTTAAGAGCAAAATACAAGATATCTCACTTTGCAGAATTAATTCTTCAAAAAGTATATATCTGATAATTAGAGTTTTAAATTAGTTCATGAAGTTTCTTCTCTCACCTACTTATCTCTTTTTTAAAGAATGCCTCCCATTCCCAGCATCGTTTCAACACCAAGTTCTCTGAAATCAAATTATAGCCATCAGACCTGACAAATTCTGAATCAGCAATTTCTCAGGAAGCATAGACCTTTACAGGACAGTATTGAAGTAGGGCATTCAAGCTGTCATGCCCGTATCAGCTCTATGAAAGAGCTGTCCAATTTAGTCCCACATCCCAACTTTTCCTGCAAATTAATCACTTTCAAGTACATGTCAAACTGCCTTTAGAATTTCTTCTGGAATCTGCTTCCACTGCCCTTTCAAGTAGTATACTCCAGATTGCTACAGTCTTTTTTGTGAAAACAATTCACTTGTTTCTTGCATCAGTTATTTTAAATGCATGACCTCAGCTCACTGATCCACTTGCCAAGGGAAACAATTTCACCCTACTTGCCTTATCCAAAGCTCAATTAATTTTGAATCTCCTTTAGGCCTCCATTTAACTTTCTTGGCTATAAGAACAAAAATCCAAATTTCCCCGTGTGACTAATTCTCTCACTTTTGGCATCTTGTTGTAAACCTCCTCTGAACCTCTCCAAGGCCTTCACATCCCTCCTAAAGTGTGGTGTCTAGAATTGTGCACAGTACTCTAACCAACACCCATCCAAAAGTTTGTAAAAAGGTTTAGCGTGACTTCCTTGTTTTTATAATCCATTTCCTTATTGATAAAGGAAAGTATCCATACACTTTCTGAAGTATTCTCAACTTACCCATCAGGTTCAAAAGATTGTGAATATGCACACCCAAGTCCCTCTGCTCTTCAACGCCTTCAATTATGTTGCCTGTCCACATAGTTCCTTTCAAACTGTGTCAATTCACACTTTGCACTTTAAACTCAACGTCAGTGTGGAAAGAGGCAATTCAAGTCTGCACTGACCTCCAAAGAGAACCCTGCCCAGACCCAGCCTCCACCCTATTGTAACTTCATACTTACCATGGGGAATTCACTGAGCTTGGACACTACAGGATAATTTAGCTTGGTCAATCCACCTAACCTGCTCATCTTTGGATTGTAGGAGGAAACTAGACTACCTGGAGGAAACCCATGCGGATGCAGGAAGAATGTGCAAACTCCACACAGACAATCACCCAAGGGTGGGATCAAACCCCAGTCCCTGGTGCTGTGAGGCAGCTGTGCTAACCCACTACACTAACAACCAACTCAACACAATCAGTTACTGTAATATTATTCATTTATGCTTGCCAGAAAATGTATGCATTTATGTGCAGGGATCCGTTCTCTGCAAAAGAAAATGAAAATGCTAAATCCTTGCAGCTTTGCTGAATTTTCCAGGAGCTTGGGAGTCTATATATCCCTGTCTCTTTCTCCATCATTATCTTACGGGTGGCATGGTGGCTCAGTGGTTAACATTGCTGCCTCACAGCACCAGGGACCCGGTTCTGATTCCACCCTCAGGCGATTGTCTGTGTGGAGTTTGTACATTTTCCTCGTGTCTGCGTAGGTTTCCTCCAGGTGCTCCGGTTTCCTCCCACAGTCCAAAGATGTGTGGGCTAGGTGGATTGGCCATGCTAAATTGCCCGTAGTGTTGAGGGATGTATAGATTAGGTTGCGGATGGGTCTGGGTGCAATGCTTTGATGGTCCATGCGGACTTGTTGGGGCGAAGGGCCTGTTTCCACACTGTAGGGATTCTATTCTAAGTCGAGTTGTCAGCCAATGAGCACATTATTGCTTATAATATTAATTATTGCAAATGCTTGCATTTGCCCAGATGAATGCAAGTTTTAATAAGATAATAACTTTCAGGTACATATAAGAACATCCAATTTTTTTCATAAATGTGATGAACCTTTAGTTTGGACCAAAGTATATCTAGAAGATGATCAGATTTACTGCTTTACACTGTTATGGATAGTACATTATGAGGAAGAAAAGAACACTGGTGATACCTTTGTGTATTCTTCATTTCTGATTTTTTTTTAAATGAAATGGGTGCATATGCACTGCAGCAAAAATGCCTGAAGATGTTGGGAATCCCAAGTCTAATCCTAGAACAGGCATTTCCCCTTTTTGCAAGGGTGAAGTTTGGGTGGCCTGGAGTTCATGCACACATGATAGTCAAACAGCTGGCCATTTAAATGAACTTCACTGAAACCTGGCTTAGGAGTCTCTGGTGTCTAGTACTTAGTGTGGGGATTAGACCAGGTAAGAATTGGTCTGTTCTCAGGACATTTCTTTTAATAGCCAGAATACCCCTTTAAACAACTGTAGTACCCCTATAGATATGGCCCCAGGACACTTTAAGGTGGGGAAAGGATCTTGGGTGTCCTTCAGACTTTTAACTGTGTTGTGTTTGTGAAAGGTGCATAAACCCATTGTAACTTCCCAACTTGTCGTAACCGATCGAGAAGTGTTAACAAGTTTTGACCTTTTGACAAGTCATATTGGTACACGTTCTTATGAATGGCTATGCATCTTTCAATTGAGTGAAGTCTGCAGTAGAAGGCTTAGGGCATATGAGGGACTATGCTAATAGTTTGAGGACATTTAGGTTGCATGAGTTGGCAGGGTGGGGCATGATTAATTTGTGGAACTGAGTTTTGCAGCCTGGAGAGAATGCTTCATACTTATAATCTTTTTGATAAGGTAAGTTCTCCAATGTACTATTTGCGGCTGTCTACCAGTGCGTAAATAATTGGCACTGGAAAAGTTGAGAAGGAACTATCAAAGAAAAATGCGTGGAGTTTAAAAGCAATGTGCTAGATATTTCAAAGCGACTGTTCACATAAACCATTGTAGGGTTTGTACTGCATGGCTGATTTCCTAAACTGCAATTTTCACAATGGAGCGTCTAACAAGTGAATATTTTTGACAGACAGCTCTGCCAATAGAATGCTGTAACTGCATTTATTTTTTACATAAGGAATTCAGCACTTGAGTGAAGTGCCAGGTTAAAGAGTGATTAGTTGAAGGAATTTCAGTGTTTCAGATATCTTGGATATCAGAATTTTTCTCTGCAGAAGTGACATTATCAATAGATTAATAAATTTCTGCCATGATGACTCTTGGCTTATGCCCATGTTAGATAATAGGTGAATTTGCACAGAAAGGCAAGGGTAAAGGGGAGATATGAGTTAGTACAGAGTTGGCATAATGGCCATTGGGATGATTGCAGGCATAGGGGGTTTGAGGAGCCATTGAAAATGTGTTGATTGGCATGGGGACATAAAGAACCATGGAAGAACAGGTAGTGGCATAGGGTGGGGAAGGGTTCTAAAAGGCTGTGGGTTGGGTTCAGAAGCATGGGTTGGCATGGTTGAAGCCTGTCAAGTGAGGGGGGGAAGAGCAGGAGGGATGTTTTATGTTTTGTCAATGCTGGAGTCACCAGGCAGGTCTTTTTGCTCAGCCTGCCTTAGGACCAGCAGTGTCCTCTGCTCTCCCTGGTTCATCAGCCCATCATCCTGGTCTGACAATGAGAAATGTGGGACAGTCTTGTTTAAATTTTGGGCTCACAGAGCCTGGATTTCTCCTGCCTCTGTGCATTCAATCCAGGAGCAAAAACCAGGTCCTTTGTCTCCAATTGCCATGTTAATATAACCATTTTTCATACCATCAAACAGGTGGGTTTTCAGTGATGGCAAATGCTTTATATAGTTAATCAGCCAATAATATGTGCAATATGTAACTGAGCATTATCCTCAACTTGAGAGTGTGCAACAAATTCAGAATCATTACTGATCAGATGCTCAATCTGTCTGATAAATTCCAGCTAAATAATCATTGAGGACATGTTCCTAATTGACAGAGAAGTTCAAAATCAGTTTCTGACAAATACAGCAGTGAAAACTTCCTTTAATTTTGCTAATGGTGGGATGTTTGAATGATCACGTTAAAAAGAAAAAGTAATCCATCTATTGTACCAGTCATGTCTGCTCTGCTACATTACGTTTGATGTTTTCAAACTAAATAACTTCAGATACATCACAATGTAGGTACTAATGAGTAGAATTTGTTTATGGTTCTTGTAGTGTCATTCTGTACAGTCTGGTAGCATAATGATAGCCATTTGTCCTTCAACCCATTTATTATGAATACAGAAATGACCCTTTCTGACATAGTAAATAATATTAATAGGTGAAATGAAATGCAACCCCATGTCAAGAAATCAATTCAATTTTGTTATCTTAACACTACCCACATGGAAATTGACTGGAATTGCCAGTTTTGGACCCGTGAATACCCAATTTCAGTGTCGTGCAGGATTTGCATATTAAAAGCACCTATCGCCTGGCTCAGGTTTGTGTATCCATCAACCATTCGGGAATATTGTGTCAGCCACGCCATCTGCGGGAAAGGGATGCTCAACAGTAATGTTGCTCACCAAATGGGAAGCTTTAAAATTCCCCACAAAGGACCGAACTGGATTAGCAACACTAATTGTGCCAGGAGTGGTCCAAGTCTAAATAAAATGTGGTGTGGGTAATCTGTAATTGCCCTCAGATCTGGGAACCCAGCAACACATATCAATGATGTATTTTGTGCCAGGTGGAAGAAGCGGTGATAAGATGCAGTCATTTCCTTACCAGTAACTATAGTTAGAGCTGACGTCAGTCAAAGAGCAGCTGCAACAGAAAACCAGATGACACGCTTGGTTAGGACAAGAATAATCAGAGATTGCATCCGTAATAGGGATGTGCACAACTTTTCCCTTTTAAAAAAAAGCCATCCAATACCGATATTACATCATGGCATGTGAAATCCCACTTCAGTTCATATCAGTCTTTAAGTAGAAGAGCCAAAAGAATGACTGTGTTTGTTCACGTGAAAAATTTCTTTGAAAACTGGTGCCTTTTGGTTCTTACCTGTTGACTGCACATCTCTTGAATAAATATGACCACGAAAACAAAAGTAGCATAATATAACAAAACCATTACCAAAAAAGATGCATATTTGTAAATTGAACAGATTGGTCTTAAGTTATTACTTTATGCATTTTATTTTGTTTTAAAGCTGGGGCTGCTCCAATCAAAACCACAATCTCACCAACATTGAGCGGTAAGCTTTGGAATTATACAACAGTATATAAAAACTGCATAGAAGAAAATGTCTTTTATTGCTATTTTTTAAAAAGAATTATAAAAATTTGTAGCGTGCATAGTTGGAAAATAAGCTACATGAAGGCAATTCTTTTGTAAATGAAATGCCAATGAACAGATAATGGCAGTAATTTTCTAGGATCCAAGATCCAAGAGAAGTGTACCTTCCACTTGTCAGGGTTTATAAATTGCAAAATCCATGACGATGGCTTCCTAGGCCCTGGGCCTCAGTTAGCTTCAAGGTTTATCACTTCTGAGGCATTTTAGTGATATTTGGATCCAATAGCATTTGTATTGAGTGATAGCTACAAGTTTTAATACCTTTAAACTATAATGATTGGGTTCTGCAGAATTAAGTATCTGTGCTTATTGTTTTACATTGGCAGCTGGTGTGTGAGAAGCTCTGACACTTGAGACACAACCACCTGAAGAAATGAAATAAGATGGGAAGGTTATTTTGGAGGGGAAACCCAGTGTGGGGAGCTACTTTGATTCTACCAGTAATTGATACCAAATCACAAAAGATGCGTTTATAACTAACAATAATGCTGAGCGTATTCATATGTTAGTCTTCAGCTGGTATGCTTCATTCCACGTGACATCATGAAGCAGCTGAACGTACTGGAATCTCGGAACTTTGACAACATTCCTGCAATAGTACTGAAGTTTGTGTTGTTGGGGCTAGCTATTCCCCTACACTAGCAGTTCTTACAATGGTAAAGTGTGCCTGGCAAGGATTAAGATCATCTTGGTTTGTCCTGTCACAAAAAATAGAACAAATCCAACTTGGCCAATTACCATCTGTCAGTCTGCTCTTGATCTTCAGCACAGTAATGGAAGGGGTTTGCAGTGAATCCATTAGGTTACACTTATTCATTAATATCTTCTACGACACAGTGAAGCCAGTCACCAAGATTCCTTCAACAGCGTCTTCTAACCCACAGCCGTTGCCATCCAGAATGGCAAGGTCAACAGATATATGGGAACATCATCACTTGCAAATTCCTTTCCAGGCCATACATTATTCTTCACTCTTTTGCTGGGTCAGAATCCCGACTGTCTTCTAACAGCACTGCGTGTGTGGGTCCCCTCCACCATATGGACAGCAGCGCTTCAAGATAGCAGCTCACTAGGGCATTCAGGGAACAGCAATAAATACTGGCCCAGCCAGTCACACCCACACCCTGCAAATGAATGGATAAAGAACTCCAGCCCTACTCTCAACCCACAGTCGTAAAATAACTCACTGATACTCTGCCTGTGTAACTGTGAGTTACATATAAAATTCAAATAGTCTACTTGCACTTATTACTAATCCAGTAGCCTGCTAATTTTTACTGTGTACCTGAAACCGTTAATCCCTACAATACTCTAAAAGTACCATTTTGCCCTCTCTCCTTGCACCATGCTTTGGATTTAGGTTCCATGAGAAGGCGACAACTCCGTCTGAGAGCCTCAATGTGGGCTAAAATGTCTAAGATTTCACATGCCTGAACCAGCTGACATGGATTAACCTGAACCAAACCAGTGGAATTGTTTTTGAGAGATTTCTCACCAACTGTATTGACATAAATACACCTTAGTACCAACAATTCTAAACCACTGTCTGTCCACTTTCTTCTAACTCAGCTCTGTACCTTTGAGTCCTGCCCCACGTTCTCTCGCTCTCTGATGCCATCAAACGGGAGGCTCCTATGCAATGGAACCACCAATATCAGTGGAAGGAGGGATTGTGGGTGAGGACAAGGGGCAGTGCAACAGATTGAAATGCCATTGATCTCCTCGGCTGCTAGCAGCACTGACTTGGACAGTTATATCCCGTTCTGGAAAGGTCTTGGATAATCTGGGAGGATCACAAATAATGAAAATTTTAAATTTATGTAGTCAAAGCTGCAGTCCAGCTGAGTAAAGTCAGACCGTTCCCGAGTCCTGTGACAAGTTCTGAGCTATAGTTTGTAACCCCGTGTCCTGAGGTCCCTATGCCCAAACACTTTGGCCCCAATATTTATTGGCGTTTGATTTCCACGTAGCAGAGAGGCTCACTGCCCAGTTTCCCCTGAACCATACGCCACAACTTGCATATTTTAATCAAGTTTCACCATCTGGAACTCACTGTGATTGGCAGGGGTTTTTTTCTGTCAGGTAGGGCATATTGGAGAAAAGACTATGAAACAGTGTGAGATTATGGTAGGGTATGGGGAGAATTGTGAAGGAGGGCAATATGGAGGGGAGATGGTTCATGCTGAGAGTGATGGGGTGGGGAGAAATTTTGAGACTGCTGGCAGTTTGAGTAAGTCCTGGGATGAAAGGGTTATCTCATGAGAAAAGATTACCCAAAATGGGCCTAAATATTTTGAGGTTTAGAAGAATAAGAGGTTATCTTCTAGAAACATACAAGATCCAGGAAGGACCTGACAGAGTGGATGCAGGGAGAATGTTTCCCCTCATGGGTAGTCTAGAACTAGGCACGGTTTCAAAATTTGGACTTTTCTACTGATGATGAAATTGAGAAGAAACCTTTTCTCAGGAGATCCATTTTTTTCTGTGCAATTCTCTTCCCAGAGAACAGTGGAGACTGGGGGTTTTAGAATCTGTTCAAGGTTCAGTTAGATAGATATCTGATTGACAAGAGAGCCAAGAGTTATGGAGAGCGGACAGGAAAGTGGAGCTGAGGTCCCAATCAACCATGATCTTATTGACAGGTGAAACAGGATGGAAGGGCTGAATGGCCTATTCCTGATCCTAGTTTGGATTGGATTGTGGGCAAGGCTGGAGATCATTGTGGTGGCATAGATTTTCTTGGGTTTGGGGGGGAGGGGGGGAATGAAGGTAGTGCCAGACCAAAGCACTTGAGTTTCTCCAAGCCAGCAAACAGTGCTGGCAAAACACCTGCCTTCTCCTGAAGGATTTCCTTCAGTTTCTGTGTTTCCTGAGGAGCCAGGATTTTAAAGGCCAGATAAAACCTGAAAGCAACAGACACATAGAGTTCCATTAAAATATTTAAATCAGCAACATTGCTTTTGGTGGTGATTTTATCACTGCCTTGTCTGCCTCTGTTAAAAGCAGATGTGGGCATATCCGATGTGGATTGCATTTGAGATTTTTGTGGTCTTAACATTCCACCCAAAGTAACCCGAGCGGGTTTGGAGGGCTAAAATTACCTCATGCAGCATTTGATTAGGGGTCAGATATCTGAAAGAGCTTTGATAGCCATGGAACCCTTGTGAGAGTACTATCCCGTTTTTATGCCCAGATGTAGGGCTCCTATACAGATCAACCTCTACACATCACTAGATTAAGGAGGATGTTTCCATTCAAGCTGAGCACTTTCTGCTTTCCATATCTTACCAATTTTTATTTGCTTACAGCTCATAAGCTGCAGTATTGAAAATGTTAGAATTGGTTTATTGTAATATCAATAACACACTGAAATACATGCTTAAAATGAAATTTTAATCAAAATATGAAGGCTTTTTTGGTTTAAATTATCTCACTTGATTATTTCTTTCCATTCCTGATTTAATTTTGGACTAGGTATGGTGGTCCAGCTGGCTCTGTGGCAATAGCAACAACGCTGGCAGCCTGGGTGGCAGAGGAATAGGCATCCTGTTCTGAGAGAGAATATGAGGTTCTAAGATTCCTTTCCTGGAAATGTGCCTCAGCACTGCTTCTTCTCTGTGTGACTGTAGGGAGGAAGACCGTTGTTTGGAAGCCCTTGCCAACTCTAATTCCAAAACCAAAATGGCAGCCACATGTGCTTCCATGGTAACAATGCAATGCTGGCTGCCACAGAAGCTTTTAACAGAGGTGCCACATTGTTATGGACACCAAGAAGAGACCATGTTGGACAGAATGATCTGATCAAAGCTTCTCACAAATAAATGATGGCTCAGCAGCGATACTCACATCCCATGAATGAACAAAAATATTTTTTTGATAACTTGGGCCCACTAAATCATCATCTGAGTTCTCTGTAGTGTAGCTAACATAGAATTTCATCTCGTTAAGTTCCTGAACACTTGTGTTTAGTGATCCAACACATGAAGACCCTCTTTCAACTTAATGTCGAAAACACACATGGTGTCAATCTTTGAATAGGTCAGTGATTGTAGGAGAGAGAAGATCCATCTGTGAGAGTACTCTTGGCATGCTTAAGGTCTTGGAAGTCTGGGCAGAAAGTAAGGGAGTAAGTCAGTAGAATTCTACGCCAACTCTGATGCAGTCATTGAATATCTTCTCAGCATTGCAACCATGTCTCATGTGATAAGCTCTTGACATTGTTCTCTGCAATCATTTCCCAACTGTAATGTATTCATTTTAGAGTTTTGCCCACTCAAAGTAGTGGAGATACTGAAATTGGATTTTCATCCTTTTGCCTATCACTTCCACAAGAACCTTCAAAAGACTATTCTTTTTGCCTTATAGGTTTCTTCCCCACTGAAGCTTGAGTGCATCTCTGCTTTGTAGTTTGTCTTTAATTTATCATCAGAGCTCTTGAGTTCAAGCTCGCATTCTCACATTCAAATTGAAATGCAGGTTGCAACTATTACTTGGTCAGGTAGCAACGATGCCACCCGAAGGTTGCAGGAATAGCACCTCTTATTTCGCTTGGGAACCCTGCAGCCCAATGGTATCAATGTGGACTTCACAAGCTTCAAAATCTCCCCTCCCCCGACCGCATCCCAAAACCAGCCCAGCTTGTCCCTGTCTCCCTAACCTGTCCTTCCTCCCACCTATCCCCTCCTCCCACCTCAAGCCCCATCCCCATTCCACATCTCCTACCTATTAGCCTCATCCCGCCCCCTTGACCTGTCCGTCCTACCTGGACTGACCTATCTCCTCCCTAACTCCCCACCTACACTCACCTTTAGTGGCTCCACCCCCACCTCTTTGACCTGTCTGTCTCCTCTCCACCTATCTTCTCCTCTATCCATCTTCTATCTGCCTCCCCCTCTCTCCCTATTTATTTCAGAACCCCCTTCCCCTCCCCCATTTCTGATGAAGGGTCTAGGCCCAGACCGTCAGCTTTCCTGCTCCTCTGATGCTGCTTGGCCTGCTGTGTTCATCCAGCTCCACACCTTGTTATCCCAGATTCTCCAGCATCTGCAGTTCCTACTATCTCAGGTGCAGGATAGTTTCCATGGTGGTGGTATATTCCCTGAATGAGCTGAGGTATTTCTTGACACCTACTTGCTTGCCTTGTCCTGTGACAGAGATCACGACTTGCAACTCTGCTAGACAGAGAATGAAGTCAAATTATACATTTCTTACATAATATTACAGAACTATTCAGGATGTTTAGTGGCGTTTTGTGGATCATTTGACTAGACTCTGATTTCTTTTCCCATAACTACTTATCATGTTATAAAATCTCTTCTTCCAAGTAGCATCCTCTAATTTGATGGTCACCCAATTAGGGCTATATGAATTTACTATGAGGCCTGGTAAGGAGGCAGATCCCAGCTCTACCTCAGTTGGAACAGAGTTCAAACCTATTCTTTGCATTAATCTGATCCATGAGCTAATCATCTGGCCAATAACTTGTCCATGTACGCTCAAAAAAAAGTGAGTAAGTACATTATGATGAATATATTTGAAGTACAAACTAACCAGTGTCATTATTTTGATTTACCACCAGGTCCCCTATAATTTGGGTAGATAGGAGTCTTCCCTTGTGGGGTTTACAGGTAAGGTGCAACTAGTTCAACAATGATAACTTTAATAGACCTTTTCAGTTTGTAATATAATCAAATTGAAGTTCATATTAGCTGGAGTGCTGATGTCTGAGATGAAAGATAAAATGAAATAACTGGCAGAACAACTGTCTTTCAGTTCCACATTCTTCTATTCTTGCTATGACTCTACATGAACTTAATGCATTATTTATTCTGGACAACTAATCATTATGGAGCACAAAATGTATAAAACAGGTATCATGCCTACAAGCAACTTGCTTATTGCCTTTTGCAAATGTTTCATAAACTTATTGGAATCATAAATTTCTGGCTGGCTTTCTGGAGCATTGAGCCAATTTACATTGATACTTGCAAATTCACTTCTGTCAATTTCCTTGCTTTTGTATTTAACTACAGTGTAGATAAGGTCAGATTTTACAGAAATTTGGAAACTAAATATGACAAGTCTAATTCAGCTTCTGTGGTCTTTAATTTTTGCTGTCTGCAAAAAGAAAATGGAAATGTGTTTGTGCCTCAATTAGCCATTTATTTTTGGACTTTTTGTCAAGCTGCATAGCCTAGGGCTGTGACTGCTCAGTCCCTGTCCTAAATCCCCATACAGAATTAATGAGCTATCAGTCAACGGGAGTTATTTTGGCCAAAGGATGAAAATGGGTGCTAAATCTGTGCAGAGTTGGTAAAAGAAGCAAAACAATATGAGAAAAAACTGTTTGATGCAGTGTGTTGCTGAAGTCTGGACTGCAATGCCTGAGAGTGTAGTGGAGCCAGAATCAATTAAGACATTCAAAAGGCAATCAAATTGTGGTTGAAGAGTAGCAAAGTGAAAAGCTCTTTCAGAAAGCTGCTGCAGAGACAATAAGGCAAGAGATGACCTTCTGCATCTGTAACAATTCTGTGGTGTGGACCCCTGGCAAAATGCCTGCGAACAATTACTTCCTTTCTCCTGGTGACACCTATAATTTAGGGCAGCATAGCACACAATCATCCTTCATTAAAGTCATTAGAGAATTTTGGGAAAAAATATTACTTTAACACTGTCATGAAAAAACCCTGATTTGTCTCAGAGATGCTGTGAAGCAATGAAAGCACGAAATGTTTAATATCCCTTTAGTGGTGGTATCCCTTTAAGTAGTGCTTGAAATAAACATCAATGCTGTATTTATTCCCAAACAGCTGGTCGCTGATGTACAGCATTTGTGATGAACACCAGCAGGTATTTTAAGTGGCAGTCAGCTGTTTCTTAAGCCTCTGGTTAACTATTCCTCGTGCTGGTCTCAGCTTCTTGTGCTCAGGTGTCTTTGCACTGACAGCAGGCTCACTTGGCACTTTGGCATAAGACTTCATCTTGGTCAGCTCTTTAGTGCCTACACTCTTCTAGTGTTAACTATTGCTGCCCTTTATAGTATTCCTCAGCATATAACTTACATCCTTTCAGATGTAGCATAAAATCCCATTGAGAGATAGCAAACATTGCATATTGGAGAAAGAAGATCAACACTGGACATATGAAAAACAAGGCTTGGCCTGTCAGCAACACCACTTCCCTTTTTTGTGCAGCAACAATGAATTTTTTTTTTCAAGTGTTGCAAAGTGCTTCCCAAAAGTTAATTGAGTCAACTTGGCTGGGGTTTTTGTGTTCCCATCAAGATACAACACTCTGGTGTCCTGTGATAGTAACGCAGTCATTAATTATCACGCATCTTGATGCAGATATGACCAGACTAAACCATTATGAATTCACAATGCACATTTTCAGATCAAATGCTGATGCATTTCCTATCATTAAAATAACCAACAAACCTTGCGTTTTTGTAATGCCTTTCATTTGCTACCTTTCTATAATGCCTTTCATTTTCTCAGAATGTCACGTAATGCTTCACCGCTAATACCTAACTTTTAAATTTAGTCATGGCAGAACAGGATTTCATTAGAAATATTGATACCCTGTTTTCCGATGAAGACAGTGTGGAACTGAGCCAAAAAAAATGCAAAATATACTTACTGCTTTTTCTCAGCTGAGGTGTTTGTGCACCCTCAAATTATGTTTCTCTGCTCCCTAATACCAATCTTTGAACTGTCTGCCGTTTCTGTTTAAGTATCATGCAAATAGCCTGGGCAGCTACATTTGGTGAGCACCAGGCTTGCTGCAGCTCGTATTCTCCTGTCTTTTGTTGCACTACAAAAATCACTGCTAGCCAATTTGATCATGACTCCATGAAACTCAAGATTAGCTCCAAGCGTTTGCCAGGAACAACTTTATGCCATGCCTACAAATGTTTGAATTATCTATGAAGAGGTAAGGCCTCTTCTAATATTAATCTACAAGTCAGTAAAGCACTGTAGAAAGAACTGAGAGGTGAAATTTGAGCTCCATATTATAGGTGCTGCATAACCTCCTGATCGTCACTTACTCTGAGCAACCTTCATGTTGCGTACAACCAACCTGCAGCCCCAAGGATGATCCATAAGTGCCATGCTATATGGGACATTGGCACCTGGTTCTTCTGTATCATGGAGATGGCACAGACTCGAGTGGTGATGTCAGACTAGACTACCAGGGTCTGGTGGTGTGGTCTCAATTGCCGGCCCTCTGCAAGAGGTCTGCTCTGCTTTGTACAGTCTTATTCACCAGGACCTCCTGGTCCCTGTCAGAAAGTAGCAGTGCTACTTTTCCGTTCTCTGACAAAGTCCAGTTCCTTCATTGACTGAGAAGAGCAGTTTCAGAATGCCAGTTCTCATCTAGTTGCCAGACAAGAGGCTTAGAGGCTATTGGGCAGCAAGTGTATTCCTGATTTTTAAGTCATTCAGTATGAATGTAGTGAGGCCCTAGCTTGAGCTGATGAATCCACGCTTACAGCTCTTAAAAGAATCTTTGGATGGACAGTTAGTCAAAAGCTATTGGAAGGATGCCCATGAAACTTCAAACCTTAGAATAGCTGGAACATGAGAAACTAGAGTGCATTCCAGACAGCTGTGGCATACTTGGTTTGATCCCAGATAATGATGTAAAGCAAATCTTCAGGATCTCATGATGTATAAAGGAACTCTTGGGTTAGTAGTGCTTGCTTTGTTTAGTTATATTCATTTCTGAAGTGAAGTTTGTTTTTTTTATAAAACCATGAAGTCTTGTGACATAGTTCTTCCAGTTAGTCACTTGGTGTTTGCATTTCTCTTTACCTGTTTATGGTCTCAATGGAAGTTGTAACAGGTTGAGTACTAATTAATAGACATTGTTGGTAGCTGGGTGTTATGGTGTAGAGCATTCAGCAACATATGAGACTAGTGGTGAGTTGGCAGGAAATACTGTTGGCTAATGAAATTGCTAACTTTAACATGTGAGATTGCTGAAGTTCTTCCTGTTCTGTATTTATGTTCTTGAAGACAGCATTCCAGTTAATAACTTCTGACATTACTAATATGGACATACATCTGATAGGCCTCAGGCTCCCAGCGATGTGACACATCTGCCCTCCTGTTCATCTTTTTGAACAAGATCTCCAGTGCATTCTTTGAGAGCAGTGATTTTGCACTTTTTGTCATTGCTCAAAGTATCACAGGCCAGACTGACTTTTGAAGAACCACATGCCACTTCTTGCAGCCTTACACCTACCTTTGCAAGGTGCAGGTTGCTTTCAAGTAGCGCTCATGAAATGGCATGAGTTGTACTGGGTGCATGCGGAAACTGTGGAAAAGATGAAGGTAGCGACAATTTGACCCTACTGTCTGCAGTGAAATGAATGGGTTAATTGCATACTGCAACCCTCTCTGCTTTGGGAAAGAACTGGCTAAGCCCCAGTGGTGTCATTATTTATGTGGATGTGTCATTTCCTTCTGTTCTGTCGGAGTTGGGAATGCTGTTATAATATAGTTTTCCCCAACATTTTGCATTTAAAATGGTCTGTTGCCCATTGTAAGAACATTACCTTCTCAGTGCAGTAGACACTGCATTTTGCACTTGTATTACTTACTTATGGCAGGAATTGAAGGAAACAGTTCATAAGAATGTAGGCAAGAGACATAAAAGGACATTGAAAAGCCCGGAAATTACAACTATTTACCATAAACAGATGTTGCTGGAAAAGCTCAGCAGTTCTGACAGCATCTGTGAAGAAAAAAATCACAGTTAATGCTTCGGATCCGGTGACCCTTCCTCAGCCCCCATAAATTCCCTCCTCGGGTTAGCATAGGCTTTTTTCTGTTTTATTTTGTCCTTTTGCTGTTCCTGTTGAATCCACACAGAGTCCTTGCACACTGAAGCCTCAAAAGTACTAAATCATCATCCAGAGCTCTGCTTCCTATTATTTATACATGAACCACGATGGTCAAGTTTTTTGACTGTTGGTAGCCATTTGTTCATGTTTTTGTTCGATATTTGCACATCTGCATCTCTGGTAAGAATAGCTGGAAATCAATCTACCAGATTTGTGCTCCTTAACCCTGGGTCACTGAGCTCAACCGTAGGGCTGACTGAAATCAGCTAACGCTGTGAGGCTGAGGATTGCAGACTCCCTGGTAAGCGTGAGACGACTGGATAAATGTGCTGAGCAACCAGAATAGCAGGATAAGTTCAATGCTAATCGTGATTTGTTTCTATGAATCCAATATATGTTGCATTGTTTCCCTATGGAATATTATCTTGCATAAAATGATCTGAATAGAAGGAACCTGTCTGGCAAATCCTGAATAAGGAATATCTGCCATTTACTAATACCTAATTATTTGTAAAATGTGAACAATGAGGAAAAAAAAAACAGATTCATGCTGACACTTACACAAGAAGCATCTGCTGACTAACATTTTGAGAATATTTATCTTTGATGCAAACTATTTGCTTTTGCCTTTCCTCAGTTATTTACTAAGGTTTCAACTTTCCAGCACCAATTTTGCAATGTCACATTAAATGTTGCTGTTCCTTGTATCCTCGTGATATGTTGAAGATATTTTGCTTGACTAGGCTGCCTAGAGCTTTTCTGTTTAATATTGCAGATAAGGCAATAAAGTCAAGGGCAGCATGCAGTGCAGCAGTACCCAGAATTGTGTCACAGATAGAAAAGTGGAATTACAAGGAAAGATCTCAGATACTGGGGGTTTCGTTCCAGAATAGAGAAATTTAGAGGAGATTTAATGGAGATTTTAACTCTGGCGTGTTTTAATAGTATTATGGTGACTTAATATTAAATAGTTTTTGTGCATCACACACACAAATCAGTCCCTCATCCCAATCCATCTTCTTGTACTTGTTCACACATTCAGTAGCCCCTGTTTATGAATACACTCTCCCCTCACCCACCCAAGCAGCCCTTTCCCCCATCTCAGCCTTCCTCCTGCCTCTCTCTAAGCAGTAACCCCTGTTCACAACCCTCCCCTCCCCTGACACTCCCCAAGCTCCCTCTGCTTTCCCCATTGGCCATGCTGCTGGTACCTGTGAAGCAGAGTTGCTCTCATGGCTTCGGATATCTGTACATCAGGAAGATGCAATGTTTGAGGCTGCCACTCACCTCCCTGGCTCAGCTTCACGAATGTGCAGGCCTTCTCGTAGTCAGCGCTGTGAATGAGTTACTCCTGCAGATCTCTATGAGCCAACATGACACAGCTGAACACCCCGTGCCCAATCATACTCATTGCCAGTAGTGTTTTCTGAAGTTAAAAGAGCACTTTGGGCTCACCAGCCACGGTATCCCTTCTGGCTGAATTGTTTGGATGCTGGACTGCCCACCTAGTGGCTACAGGTTGGGTTTACCCCCTACTACTCAGCCAAGGGGGCGCTCCTGACCCTAAATGTGACCTCTGCCACTTCGTACAGACTGGGTGACCCGCTGTTTAGGTATTCTTCATGAAAAGGAAAAAATGAAACTCTGGCTGTTTATTCACTGCATTAATTGTTTCCTCTCCTTTCCCTTAAATGAAAGAAACTTTTAAATACAGTGTTGTGAAATGTTTGCTACAAGCTTCAGTAATTCATGCAACTTTATTCAAATAAGGAAAATGAAGTGTTCTTATTTGAGATAATGTACAATTTTACAATTAAGATAAAATCACGATCTTCACTTGAGGGCAGACTGTTACCTGTGCAGCCTATATTTTTCATGAAATTCAAATCAGAGTTCAGCATCTCTGTCCCCATTTGAATGTTGTGACTTAGCCGAGTCAGCAGTGGTTTTGTTGCATGCGTATCAGTTACTAATGATATAATACAGGACAGCTGTAGGTTATTTTATAATGGATTTTTTTTTATGTTTCACACCTTTGGCATTGAGATGAGGTCTGTGAGGGTCAAAAGAACAAATTATTTAGAGAGTTTCTCTTGGGCCGCAGAAGTGCTACTGGTGAGACGATGTTGGTCGGTCATTAAATACTGTTATCATTAAAATTTTCAAAATGGCGAATCACTGTATGTGAAGGATAGTAGGAACTGCAGATGCTGGAGA
>JAHRHZ010000058.1:9847553-9964536 GCA_024137785.1 Ginglymostoma cirratum | reverse complement strand
GCTGCTTGGCCTGCTGTGTTCATCCAGCTCTACACCTTGTTATCTCAATCACTGTATGTTGCATCATTTAGCTTTTTGTTAGGATGAAAACAGCAATAGGAATGACAGAAAATTGCTCATTAAAACACCAAACTAGAGAATAGTTTGTCCAAAGTCTGTGAGCACTGATATAGTTCACCATAGTGATAAAGCCCCAAGCTCATCAACATAATGACATGTTTATTCAACCGTGTATCTCATTGGATGTAACACAATCATACATCTGTTACATTGTCAGTCTTACGTAACTAAATAGTGCAGTATATACTAGATAGAGCTAATATTATTTAAGGGAAATATATTCTTTTCCAAAAAAATTCCTTCGCTTGCTGACAATGTTATCAGACCTCCAATATCCCAAAATATAAACATTGACAATGTAAATGATTTTACCTGTTTGGATAAAGAACTGGTAGTAACACTGAAAAGCTGATACTGCTGCCTTAATTAAATGTGTATTTTGGAAACAATTGCCAAATAATTTGCAATGCCCAAAAAGATTTTTCTTTTAAAAAACTGCTGATTTAATCCTTGTTCAAAACCCCTGAAGCTCCTTTAGCCAGAGAGCGTGTTGTGTTAATTTCTATCATTTCCTTTCAGGTTACAGTGGCCTTGATAAGTTTCTTTGAAACAATGTTGCTGGCTTATCTCAGCTATAAGGTAAGCTTTTCCATTTGAAATGGTTGCTTGGCAACCCATTGCTTGCATGAAGTCTCCACATTCAGGGGATCTGTCAAATTGATTTTACTAGTTGGTCATGATAGAAAGGTCTGTAGAATTTGTATAAAATGAATGGACATTAGGGAATAATTGTTGCTGGTTCTGCTGTTAACCAGTAAATGCACTTAATTGTTTCATTTTACCACTCGGATGGCCAAAGTTTGCAAGTAGCTGGATGATAGTGGATTAAAATATTAAATAGTGCAAAAACATCATACTGTACTGTGTACAATGAATGTTAATTCTTGTCCTTGTGAATACATTAACAAATTATTAGGAACATGTAAGGACATGTTTTTCATTATTTTCAACAGCAAGCATCCCAGAAATAAACCTATAAAAAGCAGGAAACCAGAAGATTGTTAGCTTTTGTTTCTTTTGGCAATAAAATAAATGAAATTGTGACTTAAGTGTATTTGGGCTCTGTTGTTAATAAATCTTGCAAAGAGGCAACCGTGTTCTGGCAGAGGCAATTAAAGCAACCATGTAGGAATTAATTCACTTGCTGCAGAGCTGAAAATTACATAATTTTGCGTCACTTATCCCGTTAAATTGGCAAGTTTCTGAGAGAGTTACATCTTCATTTTGACGTCCACATTGACAGAAAGGGCTGATTGGGAGTCAGAAGCTTAGAGAAGCAACAAAAAGAATATTCCAGAATGGTTCCAGTGACAGGGACTAGTTATGTGGATGGTTTGTAGAAACTGGGATTTTTCTCCACATCTTTTGGGATAGCAGGTGGTGACATTTAAATTCAAGGAGTTCTGAAATCAAAAGCTAATCTGGTGGTGACCATGTGACCATTGTCAATTTGGTATAAAAAACACTCATCTAGTTCACTAATGAGTGTTAGGGGAGGATATCTGTCCTCTTTGCCTGTTTTGGCGTACATGTGACTCCAGACTCTCAGCAATGTGGTTGCCCCTTAACCACCCTCTGAAGTGGCTTAGTAATTTGGGTGAAGTCGCTATTAAGTCCAAGCAAAAGAATGAAATTGGATAGGCAACCTAGGCACCGGAACTACAGTAGCAAACATGGCCCTGTCGATCCTGTAAGGGCCTTTTTTTTTAACCATCTGGAAAAAAGTATGAAGAATTGGGAGACCCGTTCCACAGACTGGTCAAAGTTCTGAGGAAGGCTCTCTCGACCCAAGACGTTAACCCTGATTTCTCTCCAACAGATGCTGCCAGAACTGCTGAGCTTTTCCAGCAATTTCAATTTTTGTTTCAATCAAACAATGGCCTGATACAGTCATACTCATGGAGACATAGCTTGCAGATGCCACTATCTTCATCCCTGGATATATCCTGACCCACCAGCAGGGCAGATTCACCAGAGTGGGCCTCTGGAACTAGTTTCCCTTGGAGTCCTTAATGTTGACTTTCACACCCCTTGGCCTGATTGTCCTGCCTCCATTCCCACTTGTGTTAAAGCAATCACTTGTGGCCCATTTCTGTTTCTGTGTAGGCATATGAGGGACCTAGAAATGGTCCCAACTTCCCTTTCCCATCTCCTGAATGGGAAAACCCAGCCTGAATTCTCTCTCCACAGATGCTGCCAGAACTGCTGATTAATTGCTGCAATTTTTTACTTTATTTCAGAATCCGTCATCAGCAGCATTTTGCTTTTAAATGGCTCAATGTTAAGTCTCCTCAAGCAGTGTTTAAAATCATGCAGAGCTTAGAGAGAAAAGAAATAAAAAAGAAATCGTAGCTGGATAGGAAGGGCTACAAATCAGAAGGCACCAATGAAGGAAATTGGCAAAGGAACCAGAGACAATATGAGGAAGAACTTTATTATGTGACAGCTGGTGAGGGGTTACAACATATTGCCTGAGAGGATGGGTGAAATAAATTCAATAGTTTATTTAAAAATGAAGTTGGATAAATAGATGAAGAGGAAAAAAAATCAGGGATAAGGATAAAAGAGTCAGCATGGATTCAGTAGGCCGAATAGCCTCCTTTTGTACTGAATTATGATAGATTTCACCAAGGACTACATATATACACCAGCCAACTCCACTGGGAATTTTTAAAAGCAGTTTGCTACACTGCAACGCTTGGCATTTCAACCAGTTGAACTCCACTCTGCTCATTTGTTTAAGTGCTAAAGTACAATAACACAATTAATAGACTCAAGCACTGCTGAGCTGGATGTTCCTTCTTCCTCATGGGCAGTTGAAATAAAGTTATTTTGTTTAAATAAGTCACTTGAAATATAATGAAGTGCGGGTCTGGACAAACGATCAATTGAATTTTAATTTTGCATACAAATTACACAGACAAATTAGCACATTTTAAATCATGAATTGTAGTTTAAATTTAATATGCCATTTCTAAACTTGAAGGTTGCTTGCACATCAAAGATGGGATTGAGGGATTCTGCCTGCGGTCTAGTATGGATTTGAACAACCAAATTTCCATTGAGAACTAAAGGCTTAATTTAGTTTTGAGCTTGCAGCGGTATGAGACCATGCAATCTTAAGTATTGCGCATCATTAATATATCGCTAGTTCACTGCTTATACTCAGTGGTTCTTGGCCTCTGAGAAATCCTCCGGAGGAAGAAGGCAGCAATGCGTGTAAATGATAGCACTGCTGGCTTTGGGGAAATTGCCTTTTATATGTCGAATAAAATCAGATACAATGGAGTCTGGGAATTGCAGTTTTGACATTTTGTCCACATGTTTAGTATCTGCTGGGCAAGTAGAGTCAAAATTGATTTTGTGCTTGTAGATTTATGTGTTCTTCGACCTCTTCAAATCCAGAAGTGATTACATCAATGAAATGGACTGACAGATGTGCAGTTTTTCCTATTTCTTTTCCTCCAGTTTAACACTCCAAAGCTTCATTAATGTCAATGACTATTGCTTAACTGGTTAAGTGGTTGTGGAGTCACTTGAGAGACATAGAAGTGAGCGCTATTGCAGGCAGATTTTAATTGCCCATTTTTCTGCTTTGAGGCTAAAAATTGCATAGCAGATTCACCCAGAAAACTATGCAAATAATTGGCAATTTGTGATGCTGTATTGAAGAAAATGACAGATTTAAACCCCTGTTCCAAAGAGATGAAAAAAAAGCACTTGCACAGCAATGAGCTTCTTTATTGTTTAATAAATTTCACAGTTGATATTGTGTATGCAAAACTGCAGAAAAATAACCTGCATGAGATATTCATTTTAAAGTGATACCATCTTAATTGTCAAAAAACAATATTTTACAATTGTAACCCTTGTGCATGTTAATTTGAAAAACAAAGGAATTATTTCCAATTTAGGGGTGAGAATGTGACTATATTTTGTGAGATCACCTTGCTGGACTTTGAAATACTTTAATAAATGGAAAGGTTAGTAATTTTTTGACAGGTGAAACTAGTGTTAAACCCAATTACCATGCCACAATAGCCTGCAATGGTCAATGTTGAGTTGTATCTTCCCTTGATAGGGGAAAAGAAGGATTTTCTTTTCCAACTTGGTTTGGAAATCAGTTTTAAAAACAGAAGTCGTAAACATATCAATAATTAACCGTCTTGTTTTCGAGGTCAATCCCTCTGCAGAGTTACGTGAATTAATTAAATAAATGTAAATTGTCTTTAAAACACAAGGCTACTAAAAGCCTTCAGTATGGCACTACAGTCTGCCATGGTCAATACAGCGCCTTATTTTCCTTAGATAGGGGAAAGGGAGGGTTTTCTTTTCCAACTTGGATTGGAAATCTGTTTCAAGAATAGAAGTTGTAAATATATAATTCATTAACTGTCTTGTCTTAGAGGTCAACCCCTCTGTGTCTCAAAACATTTCAATTGCAGAGATAGAAAATTGGCAATCAAGGAATGGAAAGTTATTTTTTAGGCTAAAATATTTATTCCTCCTGGTCACTTGTTGAGAGAATGAGCAGTTAACTGGTCTCGATGTGAAATTAGTAGACCAACAAATACTAAAATGTAATAATTATAACTACTTCCACTAAACATCATGAGAATAAAAGTTGAATTGGACGGTTTGACTCACAATATGCTTTGATGCATAACAATTGTGATTTCGCATCAAAGTAAAAATGTGTGGAGTAACTCTCATCACTGAAATCCAAATTCAATAAACAGTGAGAAGGTGAGATCACTTCAGAATTATCTTTGCACAGCTGCATGGAGAATTGCTACAGGTGTGAAGCAAGACTTCAAATTACCAAGTCTCCCCGGAATGTTTTAAACTCCATTTGTTCTGCTTTTATTGTAGGAATATAACTCTCTGTGTCAATTGAAGTGGCATTTGGATACTGGTGAACAGAGCTATGTATGTGACAAACTTAATCTTCCCTAATCCCACTCTGGAAAGACTGTAGGTCAGGTGTATAACTGTTGTGCCACTCCCTGTGTCCTTCAGTAGCTCAAGGAGACTTTGAGAATCACAAGCTGTTTGCTATTGAAATTACTGATCTGTTTACTTCACTTAGCTACACATTGTTGCTTACAACTTGCAAGAGTTGAAATTAGCTAACACACAGATTAAATTGTCCCACAAGTGGTCTTGTAAAGTGACAAGATTTTTGTTTTGAAATGATCGTCTGATGCTTCTACAACATCAATTTACAAGCTAAGCTTATAATGTGATTGCTTCACAACTTGATAGGAGAGGTTTTATCTCTTCCTGCTGCTGAGAGTATGCTCATGGGGTTACAGCAAATGGAGTCCCTGTGCTCAGTGGTGTCAAAGGCAACGTTGCATGGCATATGTTTTTGTGAAAATCTACACCACCAGCAGAGTTAGCATTCACTCATTGCTGGTTTTCTCTGATTTTGTGAGATCATCTTGCTGGAATACTTTAATAAGTGGAAAGGTTAGTAATTTTGCAACAGATGAACCAGTGTTAAATCTGATTCAGTATGCCACCACAGTCTGCCATGGTCAATACAGCACCTTATTTTCCTTAGATAGGGGAAAGGGAGGGTTTTCTTTTCCAACTTGGATTGGAAATCTGTTTCAAGAATAGAAGTTGTAAATATATCATTCGTTAACTGTCTTGTTTTAGAGGTCAACCCCTCTGCAGCATTACTATATAAAGTGGTAATGTAATTGTGCTGCCGTACATCTATCAAATTCATTAATATAGAGAGGTTGCAATAAAGTTTTATTGGAAGAAAGAGGAATCTCACTGACATAATGGAAAAAGATATGATGAAAAATTAAAGCCAAATTTAATTTTGGCATGTCATACAATTATCTTACTCCTCTGTATGGGAGCAAATCCAATAAATAAGGCTCAGCTCTGAATTCAGTTACTCAATTATACATTATTTGCAGACAGTGATATCAAAGTAAAATTGTACTCAGTTGTAATCTTTTTGGTGAACAGCTATTATGGGGGGGGGTTAAGTCTCAATATAAGGCATAATATGTTTGCATAGCCCATTAATTGGTAGTTGGATCACTGGAATCTCTCTTGCTCCTTCGGAGACTGATTATGTCAGTACCACGTGTGAGTCTCACCCTATTTTTCCATAACCAAAATATTAGTGACTTCGCTGAAACTATACACTATAAACTTTGTGGATTGGTTTCAGTTTGGAAGGAAATATAATTATTGTCCATTTGCAGAATGTAGATTGTTGAGCTAATTTTACAGCTCTACACTGTGCGGCTGATGCTGCGCAGAACCTCTGCATGGCTACGCAAGGAACAGCTGAATTGCATAATAATATGAGGTCAGTGAACTTAAATAATTTCATGGTGTCCCCACTGCTTATTGCGTGTTGTGCCAGGACTGCAATGAAGTGTTAAAAGCATGCATCATTATTATTATCTCTGAGTTCCAGGAGGGAACTATTGTTGAAGCAGCAGAGTGTGAGTAAGGAGAAGAAAGTGCCAGGAGAATTGGAGGAGACAGAACTTGTTGGTCAGAGGGCAGCCTCGTGGCCTCTTTCAGTTGCTGAACTAACTCACAGCAGATTTTGACTTCAGCAGTTCAATCTGGAATTAAAGCTTGTCTCTATTTTCTTTAATTTGTTCACTGCATGTGGGCGATGCTGGCAAGGCCAGCATTTATTGTTCACCCATAATTGCCCAGTGAGCTATTAAGAGTTAGCCACATTGTTGTGGGTCTTCAGTCGCATATAGGTCAGATCAGGTAATGGGGCAGATTCCCTTCCAGAAAGACATTAGTTAACCAGACGGGCCTGTGTGACAGTTGACAACGGTTGCAATTAGACTAGATTTTTAATTTCAGACAATTTTTTTATAAAGTTCAAATTTCATCATCAACCAGGGTGGGATTGAAACTGATGTCCCCACGACATTAGCCTGGGATTCTGAATAAATAATTTAATGAAAATACCACTAAGCCACCCATTCTTCAAATAGAGATCGTGAAACGATCACGGATTGTCATTAAAGCATAAGTGGGTCATTTAAGTCACTTAGAGAAGGAAACCTACTGACATGTGACACTAGATGGATTACAACCTGGTTGGCTCTTAATTCCCTCCGAAATGGCCCCAGCAAGCCACTCAGCTGTTATCAAACCATTCCAGAAAACCCAAAAAGCAAAGACATCAACCTAGGCACGAGATGCATAGCTGGTTAACTCTGCAAAATCCTTGTTACTCACATCTGAGGGTTTGTGCCACAGTTGGGAGAGCTGTCCCACAAACCAGTCAAGCTACACTTTGACTTGGTCATGCTCACAGAATCCTACCTTCAGGAAAATGTCCCACACATCACCAATACGTTCTATCCCACTAGCAGCACAAATTCCCTAGAGCTGTTGGCACAATGGCCTACAATGTGGAGGGACTTGGCCTAGATATCCTCAATGTTGATGCCTCATGGTATCAGGTTAAATGTGGGAAACCTTTTGATTGCTATCTAACAATCTCCCCCCTTCAGCTGATGGATCAGTGCTCTTACATGTTGAAGACCAATTGGAGGAAACACTAAGAATGGCAAAGGTGCAGAGTGGCTCTGGGTGGGGGACTTCAATGTAACAAGAGTGGTTTATTCAGACCACGAATAACAGAGTTGGCTGAGTCCTAAATGATATAAGTCTGTGTTGGCTGGTGAGGGAACCAAAAAGAGGGAAAACCTATTATCCTTATTCTAGCTGTCACAGATGCATCTATCCATGACATGATTGTGAAGATTCACTATTGCATGGTCCTTGTAGAGATCAAATCCCATCTTCACTTTGAGGATGCCTTCCCTCATGTTTGGCACCACCACTGTGCACAATGGGATTGATTTTGAACTGTGGGCCATCAGCATCAGGTGAATTAACTTCAAACACAATATGTAACCTTGTAGTTCAGCATAGTTTTCCCCTCTACATTTACCATACAGAGTTGGCAACACAAAGGTATGCAGTTGGGAGGGAGTTGCCCTGGGCATCCTCAACATTGAATTTGTAGAGGTGATGGCTGGGGATATTGTCAGAAGAACGTTAATCCAAAGATCTAGGTGACTGGGCAAATTGTGGAATCTGAATTCAATAAAAATATGGAATTAGAAATCTAATGATGAGAATGAAACCATTGTTGATTTCTCAAAAATCTAATTTACTATTGTCTTCCAGAGAAGTCAACTCACTACCACCTTCTCAAGAGCAACCAGGGATGAGCCATAAATATTGGCTCAGCAATGTCTACATCCCACTCACAAGAAAAAAAAACTAGGAGAATCATCTATGATTTAATGAAGAGAGTCTTATCCTCCAATGCATATCTTCAGCAGTAAGAACCATCCTAAGCAATGACCAAGCTGGTTTCAGGTTCTTGGCATGTGACCAAATTTTTGCACTGACCATCTACATCAGAAATGGCTTCCATAAGAACCTGAAGACAGATAGTGAGTTACTGACCTTAAAGCTACCCTTGATGCATCGTGGCTCACTAGCCTGCTCAGACTGCTTCCAACCTGATTTGGGACAGTTGATAAAAACACACTTTTGCAGTAGGTGGTTAGAGTCTATCTTGAACAAGGGTGAAGTGCATGGAGACGTCTATCCAATGGCCTACTGCACAGTGCAATGCTAGCCCCAACTCTGTTCTGTTTCTGCACAAATAAGCTGCCAACTGCTACATCTCACAAGTTCATCCGTGCTGATGATATCTGGTGTGCTGCCCAAGCTCCAACCTTCCATGTCCTTACAGACCCTTAACAAAGATGTTACAAAATTGAATGACCACAACAAAACTGGGTTTGAGTCTCTCAGAACATATCCAACATATTGAACCACCAGACTGCCAGTCCCAAAAAAATTGCTTATCTCTATGAATGGCCAAAGATTAAAGCATGCTCCTAGCCCAACATAGTTGTGTGTAACTTGAGGTAAGACATTGTTCTTCTGGGAAAATCCGAAAGAAAGAAGCATCACAGGTCCGTATCAGAAACAGCCTGTTCACCAAACTTGCTGGATCTACATGGCTCATTTTCTGGTCCTCTGCTGTATAACAGTCGTCTACGTTCACCATAGGACACATTGCCCTGACATTCAGTTGAAGGGGAAAATACACATCATAACATGAGCCCTTACTCAACACTAGCCCCCTGATTCCTTATCCGCGTGACCAATACTCCCTCCTCTGTACATCTGCTGAACAAAGAACAAAGAACAAAGAAAACTTACAGCCCAGGAACAGGCCCTTCGGCCCTCCAAGCCTGTGCCGATCCAAATCCACTGTCTAAACATATCGCCCAATTCCTAAGGATCTGTATCCCTCTGCTCCCCACCTACTCATGCATCTCTCCAGACGCACCTTAAATGAATCTACCGTGCCTGCCTCTACTACCTCTGCTGGCAACGCGTTCCAGGCACCTACCACCCTCTGTGTAAAGTACTTTCCCCGTGTATCCCCCTTAAACTTTTCTCCTCTCACCTTGAACGCGTGACCCCTCGTTATTGAATCCCTTACCCTGGGAAAAAGCTTATCTCTATCAACCCTGTCTATACCCTTCATGATTTTGAAGACCTCAATCAGGTCCCCCCTCAATCTCCTTTTTTCTAATGAAAACAATCCTAACCTACTCAACCTGTCTTCATAGCTAGCACCTTCCATACCAGGCAACATCCTCGTAAACCTTCTCTCTACCCTCTCCAAAGCTTCCACATCCTTTTGGTAATGTGGCGACCAGAACTGTACACAGTATTCTAAATGCGGCCGAACCAAAGTCTTGTACAATTTTAACATGACCTGCCAGCTCTTATACTCAATACCCCGTCCGATGAAGGCAAGAATACCATATGCCTTCTTGACCATTCTATCCGCCTGTGCAGCCACCTTCAGGGTACAATGGACCTGAACTCCCAGATCTCTCTGCTCATCAACTTTTCCCAAGGCTCTTCCGTTTACAGTATAGTTCACTCTAGAATTAGACCTCCCAAAATGCATCACGTCACACTTGCCCGGATTGAACTCCATCTGCCACTTCTCCGCCCAACTCTCCAGTCTATCTATATTCTCCTGTATTCATTGACAATCCCCTATGCTTTCTGCTACTCCCCCAATTGCTGATTGACTAAAATCAGCAGGCAACTTGAAACTATCTGTGCGGACCTCATTTCTTTTCCTTAACAACCTGTTCAATCCACTTACTGCCCGTCTTCCATCTTGGTGTCCCATTTGGAGCATCCTTCCTGAGTAAGATGCATTAGCATCATTTTTTTAGATCAATGAATGAGAAACACAGAAATCACTACAAATTTCGTGTGACAACTCATGTGGTCGAATGGCAGGCATTAAAAGTACCACAGGGAAAGTGATCCTTGCTAAACAGATACAAGACAAACCTGGGCCCTTGTGCAGTCAAATTGCTCCATTGAAGCCTCCATATAAATCACTTACACAATTGTCAAACAGTATTGCACATTACCAAGGCGAATCTTCTCTACAGATTAAATGGTGGTCATTCCGGGTAAATCAGCTAGTACCAAAATTGGAAGAGCTGTCTCACAGATGAGTCAAGTCTGACATAGTCATATTCACAGAATGATACCTGTCAGATAATCATCACTACCCTTTGATATGCCTTGACCCACCAGCAGGGCAGACCCAGCAGAGGTGGTAGCACATTGGTATACAATCGGGAGGGAGTCACCCTGGGAGTCCTTAACATTGACTCTGGACCCCATCAAGTCTCTTGGCTTCAGGTTGAACATGGGCAAGAAACTTCCTGCTGATTACCACATACCGTCCTCCTCAGCTGATGAATTGGTAGTCCATCATGTTGAACAACACTTGGAGGAAGCACAGAGGATGGCACAGGCACAAAATGTACATTTGGTGGGGGATTTGAACATCTACCATGAAGAGTGGTTTGACAGAGGCACTACTTATTGAGTTGGTCGGGTCCGAAAGGACATAACCACCAGACTGGGTCTGCAGCAGGTAGCGAGGAAACCAACACGAGGGAGAAACAGGCTCAACTTTATTCTCACCACTCTGGCTGCAAATACATCTTTCCATGACAGTACGAGTAAGAGTGACCATTGCACATTCCTTTTTGAGACAAAGTCTCACCTTCACATTGAGAATGCCGTCTGTCATGTTGTGTGACACTATCACTGTGCTAAATGGGACAGACTTCAAACAGATCTAGCAACTCATGACTGGGTATTCATGAGGTGCTATGGGCCATCAACAACAGAATTGTACTTTGATACAATCTGCAACCTTATGGCCCAGCATATCGCCTATTCAACCATTACCATCAAGCCAGGGGATCAACTCTGGCTCAATGGAGTGTGCAGGAAGGCATGCCAGGAGCAGCAGCAGTCATACCTTAAAATGAGGCGTCAATCAGGTGAAGCCACCAACAGGACTACTTTTACACCAAAAAGCATAAACAGCAAGGATAGACAGAGCTCGGTGATCCCACAACCAAAGGATCAGCTCTGCATTGGCCACATCCAGTTGTGAATGGTGGTGGACAATTAAACAACCCACTGGAGGGAGAGGCTCCACAAATATCCCCATCCTCAATGATTGAAGAGTCCACCACATCAGTGTAAAAGATAAGACTGAAACATTTGCAGCAATCTTCAGCGAGAAGTGCTGAGTAGATAACCCATCTCGGCTCCTCCAGTGGTTCCCAGCGTAACAAATACCAGTCTTCAGGCAATTCGATTCAGTTCATGTGATATGAAGAAATGGCTGGAAAGGCTATGGGCCCTGACAGCATTCCGGCAATAGTACTGAAGGCTTGTGCTCCGCAACGTGCAGCTCTGTGTTACTATCACTGAATCTCCACAATCAACATCCTGAGTGTTATTATGGACCAGAAGCTCAACTGGTCTGGCTACATAAACATAGTGGCTTGGAATACTCCAGCAAGTAATTCATCTCCTGACTTCCCAAAGCCTATCCATCATCTAATTGGCACAAGTCAGGAGGGTGATGAATTACTCCTCACTTCCTGTTTGGATACAGCTGTAATAACACTTGTAAAACTTCATACCATCCAGGACAAAGCAGCTTGCTTGATTGGCACCATATCCACAAGCATCCAGTCCCTCCACCATTAATGCTTAGGAGCAGCAGTGTGTACTATCTACAAGGTGCGCTGCAGAAATGCACCAAAGATCCCCAGACAGCATCTTCCAAACACACAATCACTTCCATCTAGAAGGACAAGAGCTGCAGATACATCACCACCTGAGAGTTCCCCTCCAAGCCACTCACCATATTGTCTTGGAATTATATCACCATTCCTTCACTGTCACTGGGTCAAAATCCTGGAATTCCCTCCCTACCAGCATTGCCTGTCAATCTATAACACATGGACTGCAATGGTTCAAGAAGGCAGCTCACCATCACCTTCTCAAGGGCATCTAGTGATGGGCAATAGATGCTGGCCAGCCAGTGATGGCAACATCCCAAAAGTAAATAAAATGAACTAGAAGCGCTGTACGAAAAGCATACTTGAGTGATCCATGCTCTGCAGTCATGTCACATCCAGTTGTGAATGGTGGTGGACAATTAAACATTAAGCAGGAGGAGGAAACTATCTATCCCCATCCCTCATGATAGGGGAGTCTAGCATCTCTGTGCATAAGATGAACTATCTCCGGTCAACATCAGCCAGAAATGCTAATAGAACATCTATCGTGGCATCCTCCTAAGATATCCTGTGTGACAATACTGTGGCTTTAAGAGGTGTACTTTGTCCTTTTTTTTTGATGAGAGGTTTTAAAGCAGAGGTGCCGAGCTGTCTATTGAAAACTCGTAAATTAAACAGCTTGCAAGGCGTTGGGGTTTTCTTTCTAAAGTTGGAACAATAGAAGCAGCCTGAATGAGTGGGGTCCAGCTCCCACAGAACCAGGTTTTATAGATTTGGCTTTCAGCAGTTGTTGCTGGAGTCTCTCTCTCTGCTACGCACTCTGAGTTTTCTTTCTTGGTGTTTTCCTGCTGCTGGAGTTGCATGTGAGACCATCTGTTTTTCTGAATTTGCCTTTGTCAACCTATGTTAATGGGATGTTACTACATTGTAACAATTAGTCAGAGTTACTGCATCTTTCCCAATGCATCTATTATTTTATTAAAGAATTTAAATAGGGTTACAGCTAAGCCAATTCTTCACTTTTACTTTTGTTGTAATTTACCTATTGTGTATAAGTAAAGGGTAGTTGGCTTATTGTCGAGCAGTTTGGCCAATCGAATAGCATCTGGCATGCAACACCTTACACTTACCTTGAAAATAAAAAAATAGTTAGGATCTCATCTTAATATATTTTGAGGGGATTTGGTCCGGTCCATAACATCTGCAAGGCAGATATCATCTAAGTTAGGAACAGGATTACAATATTCGGCCATATTAGTCTCGAAGCAGTTCACATCCTACCTGCATTATGTCAAGAAACAGCTGAAGGCACTGTATTTTGCATCAACTATGGACACTGATAATATTCCGGCTGTAGTATTGAAGATTGCTGCAGAAACTGTTGAGTCTGTATTCAAACTGTCCCAGTACATTTAAAATACTGGCATCTACCTAACAACGTGGAAACCTGCCCAGGTATGTGCTGTCCACAAAAAGCAGGATAGGTCCACCCCTGCCAATTCTCACCCAGCAGTCTAATCTTGATTATTAGAAAAATTATGGAAGGTATCATTGCCAGTGCTGTCAAGTGGAACATATATTACTAGTTGTTCAGTTCCTAACCTTATTACAGCATTGGTCCAAATATGGACAAAATAACTGAATTGCCGAGCTGAGGCCAAGATGACTAGCCTTGATATCAAGACAGTGTTTGACTAAGTGTGACATTTGGAGCCCTTGTAAAATTGGAGTCAGTGGTAAGTGGGTGTGAAGAGGAGGAGTGGTATCTAACATAGAGATCGTTAGTCATCTCAGCTCCAGGACATCTCTGCAGGAGTTTCTCAGGAAGAGGTCCAACCATCTTCAGCTGCTTCATCAATGACCTTTCCTTCATGATAAGGTCAGAAGTAAATGGTCAATACCATTTGTGACTCCTCAGATATTGAAGTAGTCCATGCTCATGTACAGCAGGATTCGGACAATTTTTACCCTTAGGCTGATAAGTAGCAATTGTATATGTGCCACACAAGTGCCAGATCTGACCATTTCCAGTTAGAGGGAACCTAACCATTTCCCTTAACATTCAGCAGCATTACAATCTCTGGAATCCCTTACTATCTACGTCCAAGGATTTACCATTGATCAGAAGCTGAACTGAACCAGCCATATAAATACCATGTCTACAGAAGCAGATCAGAAGTTGGGAATTCTGCTGTGTTTAACTCACACTTGACTCTACAAGGCCTATCACATTCTATAAGACAGAAGTCAGGATTGTGCCAGAATGTTCTCGACCTGCCTGGATAATTGCAGCTCCAAGAACACTCAAGGAAATCAACAACATTTTGGGCAAAGTAAGCCCCATGATATGCACCCATCTACACCATTAAAATGTTTACTTCCACCACTACCTTTTGTGGCAGCAGTGCATACTATCTAGAAGTAACTCATGACTTGCAAATTATATCATCGTTTCTTCACTTGCGACATTCAGGAATTCCCATTCCAACACCCCTGTGGGTGTATGCACAATCCCAGAGGCAGCAGTGGTTCAAAAAGGTAACTCAGCACCACCTCCTCAAGGGCATGGACAGTAAGTGTCAGTCCGGCATTCTGTGAAAGAATAAATTATTTTTCAAAAAAGTTGTTATTTTCTGATTGTATTCTTGAGCTCATCTTCAAGGAGTATTGACATTGTGCCATGCAGACATATAATACCGATAGCCCATGAACAAATTCACAGTCTGCATCTGGGCACTGGTGCTTATCCCTCTGCAGGAGATTATGGAGTCTGCATCTATTTCAGGGACACCTGCAGCAAAGGTTCTGCATTCAGCCTTTACTTTTCTTGGGATTAGTTGGACTGATCTTGAGTTCATGCCAACAACTGACTGTGTCCTCTGGCTTATATTGATGAGGCAATTGGATCAAAACTGTCGCAGTGCAGCAGTTCAACTGTTCCACAAAGTTCTGCTGTCTGCCACCAGATTCTGCCCATGCTGAGGCATTGCCAAGCAGCAAGCCAGTGTTAGCGGGCAGTGTAGGTGATGTTATTATCTCTAGTTGTAGCAGTAAATACGTAAAACCCTGTCCCCTCATTTGAAAGATAGTGGGCAGATTGTTATGAGCAACTGAACAGCGTGGGCCATGGTGAGATGCAGAACAGAATCATGCAAGGTGATTGTCTTAACGTCAAGATCATTTTGATGCAACTTCCCCACTTTGTTCAAGTGGCATGATGCGATTCTCATCAGGGAGTGCCAAGTTCCCAATTGACGCTCCTTATTGGTTGTTGAATGCCTTGTTAACAGCCCAACTCACCACGGGTTGCAATGGTACCAAGCTCACTGTGGGTTGCAATGGTACCAAGCTCACCACGGGTTGCAATGGTGCCAAGCTCACCACGCAGACTAGCCGTTGGGAAAGCTTGCCATTGGAAATCAGATTGCCTGACAGCATTCATGAATGGCATGTACACCCGATTTTCAGGGAGCCACCGCCACCGTCCTGGCGATTATGCGGTACCCAGGCATTGCGCCCTGCAAACCTACCCTTGGGAATGACTGCTCACTGGTAACCAGCAGTACACAGCTGCATCGAGTACAGTATCCTCACAGGGAGAGGGGCCCAGTGCATGAGGCTGCCCACCAGGCCCATTCCCTTGCTCTCTCAATGTGCATTCACCTGGTACCAACTGGCATGCTGAAAATATACAAGCTTTTCCCTGCTGTGCCTTGCATTGGCACTGCCATACAGCTGGGAAGGTAGCCATGCTAAGCACATTGCTCAGCCGAGTGTGTTTGTGTGTTTTCTTGTACATCAGTAAGCAACATCAAGCTCACACCTGGACCATGTGGCAGCAGTGTTTGCGTCAAACCCAGTGCATCTGCAGCAAGCTGTGGAACAACAGTGCCTGAAAGTCTTTGGGGACTGGTCTGCACCCAACACCGTGGAGCACCCGTCATTCAGTGGGTCCAAAGCTGCTAGTCAAGGACAAGCCCCTGTAGCTGGGCATCAGCACAAGGCAGCTGTCTGCATGGAGCGACTTTGCAGAACAGACTGTGACTTTGTGCTTCAGGGAGCAGGTCGGGGGCCATCCTTCATCTCTGTGGGCACCAGGATGGGAAAGGTGATCCAGCACAGTCAGGGTCATGTGTGGATATCAGTCAGGGGCCAGTGCGGATGTCTACCAGAGTTAGCCAGTCAAGTCACACTTGCAGTGGGAGGGCTAAGTGAACTGAGGATGATAGAGAGGGAGCTGAGTCTCCAACCAGTCACCACCATTCATAGGGGAAAACATGGACATTGCACACAAGCACACTAACGCCACAGGCATGCAGGCTGTGTACTCCTTGGCCATTGTACATCATGAACCCGCAGTGTGTTGTACCTTCCCTGGCACCATTACTGCTTGAGATAGATGCTCCCATAAAATCAACCAGCAGAACAGCAGGTAATATTGAAAAGTGGGGAGGCCTAAGGTGTCGAGTCAGCCAATGCCACGTCCATGTATTTGTGACGAAGCTGTCACTTTCAGAGGTTATTTTGTCCTGGTTTTTTGTTTCGAAGAGAGGTTATAAGGCAGAGGTACTGAACTGGCTACTGAATACCAGTTGAGTAAACAGCTTGGGAGGCCTTGGGATTATTTTAAACAACCTGAAAGGGTGTGGACAGCTCTCTCAGATCCAAGTTTCTGAGTTGTGCTTTTTTCAGTAACATAGGAAGCCTTTGGGTTCTCAAAAAAGTTGGAAGCTTCAATGAATGTCTCCTAGCCACTACTTTCTCGGAACTTTCTCTTGATGTTTTTACCTTCTGGGTTGGTGAACTGCATGTGAGAATCTTGGTCAGAATTTGCCTTTTTCCCAAGGAGTGTGTTTGTGGGATGTTACTATATTGGAACAGTTAATTGGTATTAGTTACTGTATCTGTTATTCGGTTAAATTTTCCAGTAGTTAAGTTACACTAAATACTTCTTTTTTTTGTTTTTACTTTAACTATGTATTTAAATAAATTTGCGTTTTGCTTAATGTCAAGTATTCTGACCAGTCGCTTTGCATCTGGAACACAGCACTTCACATCTACCTTTAAAAAAAGGAAAAAGTTAGGTCCTAGGCTACCTTCATACAATATTTTGAGGGGAGTCTGGTCCATAACACATTACTAACCGTGCTTTCATAACTGTAACTAGTGCTCATTGTGTACCCCAACCATTATGCATTGTCAGAGCAAGGGATGATGTTGCAGGGCACATCTGGGTCTTGCACAGAGATATAGTTTGAGTTGTCAATGTACCTAAGTGTCAGCTGAGAGTGCCATGCGCCCTCTCAAAACCTTCCTCCTTCTCTCCCTCTCTCTGTGCCTCACTGAGCTCCCCTGTTATGCAGGTTAGGTAGAGAGAGCCCCATGCTTTGTACTGGAGCCTGTTGGCCCTGACGTTTTGGTGCAGTGACCTCAGGGGTGTTTATATCCAGAGGGGCTAGAAATGCCTCTTGCCTGAGGTGAGGTGATCCTTACCAGCCTGAAATTTGAAGGAACGGGGCGTGGTTAGACAGGGTTTAGTCAGAAGACTGGGCCCGGCCACCTCTGCAATATATTGCCAAGGGAGCTGTGTGTGGCTCTTCCTGTGGCTGAGTGTCTCCTGGCACTGCCCTGTCTCCATGTGAGGATGGAATACCTGGAATGGAGCCAATGCTGTCTGGCCACCTCTCGCCCTGGATTTGGTCCTGAAGATCAATCCCTGAGATGATGTAGTACAGTTGTGCATATCACTCCAGCATCCATTGAGGGTGCTGGGCCTGTGGCTCCATTGCAACCAGCAAGCTGTTGATAGAGACAGTATCCAGAGAGTCACAGGACTGGCTGCATTGCTCTAGAGGCGAGGTTGGTAAGATGCGGTGCGACAACTCACTTGATCTTTCGGCGAGTTTCATTCCACCAAACTTGGCGCGACTCACACTTAGCCAAAAAAGAGAGTAAGATTCCATCTTGTGGAATAGTTACACATTGTACAAAATCAGGCAGTCCTTGATAGATTGTACACTTTTACTTTCAAAACCCTTGTCTGGTTCAACAGAAATGATGATTGTTTGACCTATGTCCCTTAAAATGCTTCAATAGTGCACTTCACATCATTCTCCTACTGGAAAATCCTTTAGAAGGAAAAAGTGGATGATATACCCAGTAAAATCTGACTAAAGGAAATACTTTGTAAACAAGCCTGTTGAGATCTATTATAATGCATGTTTGCAGCAGGCGGGACTTGAACCCAGGCCTTCAGGCCCAGATGCTACCACTGTGTCACAAAAGCCCCTGACCAAAGGGAAGCACCAAGGCAAAACATATTGAAAGATCCCTCGCCATACCATAATTAATGAACAGGAGATAGCAAGGACTCCAGGTGCTTGAGTCAGAGTAAATACAGTGTGGAGTTGGAGGAATACGGCAGGTCGGGCAGCATCAAAGGACTGAATGAAGAGTGTAAATCTGAAACGTTGACTTTCCTGCTCTTCTGATGCTGCCTGACCTGCTGTGTTCCTCCAGCTCCACACTGTATTGACTATAATTAATAAACAGGTTGTTTGGCTGAAACTAAAGAGAAGTTTGACAGTTGTTTTGTCCTTGGTCTTGTTCACAATTTTGAGATGACCTACATAGATGCAGATGTACAGTTGAACCTAGTGGAAAGAACCGTTTCTTCATCTTGGGACCTGAGTTAATGTTAGGGTGGTATGGAAAGGCTACATTCAAATGTCTGACTCATTTGATCTGATCTACTGACTGCAAGAGTGTCAGCAGCCTATTAAACAGGCAATCTTTTTTGTCTCTGACTGCTTTGGCTGTGTTTTTTTTAATGCTACTGTGTTAGATGACACAGCGGTCAATCTAACCAAGCAATCTTGAAGAACTCCAAGAATCAGTTCAAGCATTAGGAGTTATCTTGTGAAGATGCAAAATTTTTGTGTTGCACTGTGGCACTTGTAGATGCATAAAAAATGGTGTATCTCCGCTGCAGTCTTGGCATTTGGTACCACACGCTGATTGTGATCTGAAGTTGTGTGACATCATTGATCCTCCAAATGAGGTTGGCACTGTTGAGCACCACAGGATGAATGAACATGGAAACTGGCAGGACAAAGGGAATGCATTATTTATTGCTGCGGTCCTAATAAAGGAATGGTAGC
This sequence comes from Ginglymostoma cirratum, assembly GCA_024137785.1. Taxonomy (NCBI): domain Eukaryota; kingdom Metazoa; phylum Chordata; class Chondrichthyes; order Orectolobiformes; family Ginglymostomatidae; genus Ginglymostoma; species Ginglymostoma cirratum. Next base: position 9,945,074 of record JAHRHZ010000058.1, on the reverse strand, counting down.
CTAGTTAACTTGTCAAGGAACTCAGTTTTGGCTTTGGGCCCATAGAGCCGTATTGAGTTCGTGATGCTTAGTGTTTGTAACATATCATGGCACTTGTATTGCTGCAATTTAGTTGGGTTGCTTCTTAACTCAGGGCTGAGGTTATTGAAGCTGTTAGCAAAATGAGGCTGGTAGAATCGTGAGGCAAGGGGATTTCTATGTGCGAAATGCAGATTTGAGTTCCTTGACAAATGGAGCAGCCAGCTTTAGTGCTGTTTTCAGGAATTGTCTAAATTAAATCAATAAATTCTTGTGTCCTGCAAGACAAAAACCTTGCAGAAACTGTGTTGCCTAAGGATAACTAACAGGCCCAACATCTTGGGTTTATTGACCACTTCTAGTATAGAAAAAGGTACTGGGGCTCCATAGAGCTGCAAAGAGTGTCTCAAGTAGAACAATGGCTTCATTGGAGGTGACAAACTTCCCTGGCAGTGCCCAATCTAACGAGGCATTTGAGCTATCAAACACTGTTTGCAGTTCCTTATTACGTGATGGGGAGGCCAATGACTTTCAATTAAAATATAAGTATTTAGGAGTCTGTTGCACATTTTGCGTGGGACTTTGTGACCTCAGCTCTGGTGATTTTGGTAATGGGAGCTTTTCAGTTGACGACCCCACCACCTTCCTGCTTTCACCCTAACTTAAGTCCATGCCATGAAGACTTGTAGATGTCTCTTCTTCCCCACTGCCAAATAATGCCCACTTAAGGGTCTTATCCTGCAATTAATCTACCAGAAAGAGGGCAGTTGTCCAGGTGGAGAACACAATAAATGTATCTGTGCAAGGCAGGTTTTGGGCAGGGGGCGGATAGCTGGTAGGTGATCGGAGGGCCTGGTCTTGGGAAGTACGTGGCCACTGAGCACCAGGACCACGTTCTGTCTGCCGAGCCCCTTCCCCTGCACCCAACCCCACTCCCATCACTCGCTCCAAGCCACAAGTCCTGTGATAATGCTAGACTTTGTGTGGGTGTCGTACCTGCAGCACCCTCCTGGTGGTGCTGCCCCTCGATAGAGCTCTGTTGGCCTTCGAATGGTTGCCAGCTCTCCCAGGGAAGGCCCACTGCTGGCCCAGCAAATGCCTGAGTGGAACTACATGTGGCAGAGCCTCCTGAAATAGGGTGAAACTTGGCTCTCAGCTGCTCTCTAGCACGTGGCTGAGTTGCCCTCCCAAGATCATGCAGAAATGGTGTACACGTCCAGTAGAAACTGATAGAGCAAGGTAGCCTCGTGTTTATTATTAAGTTCAGGGAAGGACCACGACAACAAAGCATGACACAGCAGGATCTCAATTGTAGAGGTGCTCACTTCACAGGTAGTGAGATTAGAGAGAGCTGTTCAACTGCCCAAAACAGTGGCTGATGTCATTATTATGTCACATGATCAGACTTTTAAAGTGACAGCCCACCATACTTACAGAAGTACATAAAAAAAGGACTCGATAAACAATTGAGCGATTGGGAGTTTAGATTACATGTTTTGGAAACGTAAGTTTCAACACCTAATGGTTTATGGTGAAATTATGATGAAAGCTACTGAATTGTTAGAAAAACGCAAAAGATTCACTGATGTCTCTTAGGGGAGGGAAACTCCCACCCTTGTCTCCTGGTCTCCTTAATCCTACACTACGTAGCAAGGTGAGAACTCATACCCAGAGAATAAATACATCGTTGTAACAAACACAGAGAATGCTGGAAAAACTCAGCAGGTCTAGCAGCACCATCGAGAGATAGAAAAACAGAGTGAACGTTTCAAGTCTGATATGACTCTTCAGAAATATGTAATGGCCAATGGAGAGAATGCAGGTGACACTTAATAGAATGGTCCCAGGATCTGGGTCTGCAGATTTGTGGATAAACTGGACAGGTTGAGATTCTACTTCTTAGAACAGAAAGAGATATGCAAGATTATGAAAGGTTTTGATAGATAAAATAAAGGGAAACTGTTTCCAGTATCAGAAGGGTCAGTAACCAGAGGACAAAATTTTAAAGTGTTGGGAATTGCTCCAGAGGCAAAAATTGTAATAATGTTTTACTGGGTGAGTTATAATGATCTGGAATTCATTGCTTGGAAAAGATGGTCAAAGCAGATTCATCGACAGTTTTCAGAAACGAATTGAGTAAAAGCTTGAAGGGTAAGTTAATTTTCAGGATTTGTTGGGATAGAACAGGGCTAATAGATTAGTTAGATGTCCCTTGCGTAGAACCACTGTTGGGCCAAATGGCTTCTGAGCTGTATTATTCTGTAATTATAGAGTGTTAAATACATTAGATATGGAGGTAAACACAGCTCACTGCACCCAGTATTATATTTAATAGGTATCAGTGGATTGTACGCAGCTCTGATTGAATTAAAAAAATTTAGTAATAGAATAAATTTTCTTCATACGTTAATTGTTTTTTCTTGATTTGTTTAATACTGAAGTCATTGAAGTCTCTGACCTTTTACTTGTGGTTATTTCTTTCTCACAGGGGAACATTTGGGAACAAATTCTACGAATATCCTTCATCCTGGAGATGATCAACACCGTGCCCTTTATCATCACAGTGAGTCTGTCTGTGCTATCAAATATTCAGTGGGGGTCTGGTTGGCAGCGATTATAAAGTTAATATTTTTCCAACGTGAGCAGCATATTCAAAGGACATCTTTTCACCAGGGCTGCATCCCAAAAAAAATGAGACTTACTATTTTAACCAAATCACTTTTTTCTTTGTGTTTATAAAAAGCACAGGCAGGATAAACCCCTGCTGTTCACACCGACAATTTATTTGAAGGTCACATCCGACTGGCTATTCAATTTTCTGTTGAATTTTTGCTCGAACTGCAACGTACTCCAGCTGTAATTCAGAAATTAAGAATGTTCATTTCAAGTGAACTTCAAATATTCATAAATGTATGGGAAGGCAGTTTGCATACTTCTGACATATTGTAAATTAAGGTGATGGATCATTTTATTTACCATAATGAATTAATGTACTCTTGTGTTCATTAATCAGAGTTCAAATTCATTTCCAGTTGCATGCTGCCATCAATGAATCTAATTAAAACAAGGTAGCATCAAACTGCTTAAACTTGATAACAAAATAATCCTGCCGCTTTCTGCTCCCTGTCTATTTTGTTTGTAGCTCAGTTAAGAAAGTACACGATAGTTAAATTCCAAAAAAGGGACAATGGGCTGAAATTTCCGTCTGCCAGTGGAAAACAGAAGTTGGATTAGTTGTGCCCAGTCCTGAACTTATCCTGCACTCATGAAGAAACAGGCATTCACTGGAATTTCCACAAGGGTACTCCTTTAAGTTGCGTGGAGACCAGTTTTCTTTTGTCTAATTAAGGGTAGTGGATCAGTTTTTCAAGTTGGAGGGTCAAGGAAAGAAATTTGTATAGGGCTCTGAGTGACATGGGCTATGGTGAAATATGTCCAGCAGCTTACACAGCCAGCAGATACTATGTACAGAAATTGAACCCGCACTTTTGGCATCACTCTGTGTTGCAAGCTAGCCAGCTGAGCTAACTGACCCCTATTAAGCTAATTTTATAAAAGTAAGATTCAGCCCATTGATTCTTTTGAAAATCCAAATATATTGTATTTCCTGGTTCCTCATTATCTATCTTGTTTGTTACCACCTCAAACAACTCTAATAAATGCGTTAGGTAAGATTTCCCCTTCATAAACGCATTCCGACTCTGCTCATTCATGTTATGCATTTCTAAATCCTCTGTTCTAACATCCTTATAATAAACTCAAACATTTTTTTCCAATTGCAGAGGTCAAACTAATTGTCCTATAGTTATTTGTTTTGATGTCTTCTTCCTTTTTTGAATGAGGGTGTTACATTGGCGGTTTTTAAATCCTCTGTGACTTCTCCAGAAGCTAAGGATTCTTGGAAGGATGCGAGCTATGCATCCATTATTTCTATAACTACTTCCTTTAATACCATAGGATGCACCCCATCAGGTCCATTGGACTTATCAGTCTTTGACCTCATTAATTTCCCTAATACTTTTTCCCTGAAGTCCATTTTTTCCAACACCATAGTTGCTGATCCTTCAGCTACAGACATTTTTATGCACTTATGGGATGTGGGCATCACTGGCTGGGTCAGCATTTACTGCCTGTCCCTAGTTGTCCTTGAGAAAGTGGTGATGAGCTGCCTTCTTGAATCGCTGCAGTCCATGTGCTATAGGTTGACCCACAATGCCCATGGGGAGGGAATTGAAGGAACAGTGATGTATTTCCAAGTCAACATGGTGAGTGGCTTGGAGGGGAACTTGCAAGTGGTGGTGTTTCCCTGTATGTGCTGTGTTTGTCCTTTTGAATGGAAGTGGTCATAAGTTTGGGAGGTGCTGTCTGAAGATCTTTGGTGAATTTTTGCAGTGCATTTTGTAGATAACGCACACTGCTGATACTGAGCGTTGATGGCGGAGGGAGTAAATTGTTGTGGATGTGGTGCCAATCAAGCGGGCTGCCTTGTCCTGGGTGGTGTTAAGCTTCGAGTGTTGTTGGAGCTGCACCCATCCAGGCAAGTGGGGAGTCTACCATCACAGTTCTGACTTGTGATTTGTAGATGATGGACCAGCTTTTGGGAGTTTGGAGATGAGTTAATTGCTGCAGTATTCCTAGCCTCTGACCTGCTGTTGTAGCCACTGTGTTAATGTGGTGAGTCCAGTTGAGATTCTGGTCAATGGTCACCCCCAGGATGTTGATAGTGAGGGATTCAGTGATGGTAACAGCATAGAAAGTTAAGGACTGTTGGTTAGATTGTGCCTTATTGGTGATGGTCAGAGCCTGGCATTTGTGTGGTGTGAATGATACTTGCCACTTGTCAGCCCAAGCCTGGATATTGTCCAGATCTTGTTGCATGTGAACATGGACTGTTTCAGTACCTGATGAGCGTGGATGGTGCTGAACATTATGCAATTATCAGTGAGCATCCCCAGTTCAGACCTTCTGATGGAGCAGTGCTGTTGGGTGGGTTCTGAAAAGCAGTTTGCAGTGCATCATGCACAATGTCAAACACGACCGATATGTGCCATTAGGGAAGACAGCTTTCTCAGTTACAAGGGCTTATGAGAGCTTTTCAGAATACACCCTTGGCCTTGCTCACAGCAATAGGCCATAACCGATGGTCTTATTAAGCATTGACAAGGATGCCACCACGGTTACTGAAGTTCTGACTCCGTCCTATGATAGGGCAGGATAAACTGCTGATGACATTGAATACACTCTTAGTGACTTATCTAACAACAAATAGTGACTAAGGCAAGACAGACCAAAGGCCCAGTAAGTTGGTCTCTATCATACCAAAGAATTTCAGTCCACATTTATGTCCACAATATGTATTTAGGAAGGAACAATTCTTTCTAGCACCACAGGCCACACACTATAATCGGCTCCATGGTGCCAGTTTGTTGACACAGTTGGGCCAAGGGTTAGAGATGCGGATGCAGGACCTTAGCAGAAAATGTGCGATAATTCATGGAGCAGCAAACCAGCAGCTATCCAATATGGTTTGTAAGTTGAGGCAGTTGCATGTGGAAACCACAGTCAGTTGGATACAGTGTGCCCGTAAATGAAGCACAGTCCCTTGTAGACTACTGTCAAACCTAGCAGGGTTTGCTGACTGATCCCCAGGCTCCCTTCACTTGATAAATAGCAGTGTTTGCTACTTAAGGGCCTCAGTTAACCTTTGGATGGGAAGGCCACCTGAAAGATTTCTCAGCCCAGACTAGATCAGAGGCAAGTAGGTGGGGTGATGGGTTCAAAACCTCACACCCTCCTGTCCAATCACATACAGCACTGCTTCTGAACTCACCTTTGCGAGTTATTAAATTCTCAACTCAAGTGTCTTCCCATCCTTAGGTCATTCTACGATATTTTATAGTCAGTGTGACATTGTCCATTTTACTCTGTAGATATTAAATTTTCCATTCTGTTCTCAAGTTCTCTGAAATTGTATGTTCAACAAAACTGCTTTGATTCCAGATATTTTGGTCTCCATTAAGGAATCTATTCATCCCAGTATTTCTGAACTGCTGGTTAGCCAAGCATGCCCTGGAGAATATGATTGTGAGTATGAGAACCTTGGAAATCTTCCCAGTCTCCTGTACTTCTTTGAATAGTATCATGGGATCCTTCCATCCTATTGTACGTGTATACAGGACCTCTGTTTAGCATTTCACTGAATAACCGGAATTTAGAAACTGATAATTCATTCGCTGTAATTATTTGAAAAGTTATATCATGTCATAATTTGTGTAGAATCGGGTCATTTTAACACTTCATTGGAATTTACAAGCTAATTGTTTAAGGGCAAACATCATCATTGTTTTTATTTGCATCCATCTCTTAGGTTATCAAGCCTTTGCATTTCAATAAACACATATAACTTTTGTCTGAAGCAATAGAAAGTGGCATTAAAAATAAATAGGACATTGCCTTTAATTTTAATTTTTTTCTATTCATTTAGAATGATCTTCATAGAGCTATCCAGAGAACCCAATCTGCTATGTTTAATCAGGTTCTTATACTCATATCCACTTTACTGTGCCTCATTTTTACCTGGTAAGTGTTATGTCAAACTGTTCTATGAAAATGCATATTTCTGTATGATTCAAATCTGCCATTAAAGTTTTCTTTTGGAAATGCAGATAAAATCCAAAACATCCCACTTATCCATTGAATTCATTAAATTGTTCTTCAGTAATGTGAGAGTAAGACATTACCATTTTCCTGGTCCAAATTGTAAATGCTGTTCTTGTTTAAATCACTGACTGTTAACTCTGACCTTATTGAATAAACAGAAGTAACTTGTTATCTAATTAACTTGAGCTGATTTGACTTCCATGTGCGTTGGGGTTATTGCTAGTTTCTTGGTGAGACATTGTCATTTATCGATAATGAATAAAATAAATGTTTCCTAAACTAAAAGTTATATTCTACACATTTGAATTAAGAAACCAGACCTTCACAATATTTACAATGAAGGGCCATACTTTAAGAGAATATGTCCAATAGAAACCTCTAAATGTTTAGGTTTAGTAATGCTGCAGTGATTAATCATGCCTTTTGTTTAAATGTGCTTAAACTACTTAGAAAAAAGTCTGTTCTTTTTTACTAGGAAACACACATTTACGATAAAACACACTCAACTCGCACATGTCTGAATATGACTATATTTCTGTATTTTACTTCACTACTTGAATGTCATAGGTCCTCACCTGCTAAGATATCTGTTCTGCCTACTGAGGATTTCATGTTTATAATCTTTGTTATTCCATGAATTTTGAGTTACTGTGAGCTGCTCTTGTGCATCTCCCAGTGGTTGATTTTGGAGTGGTATTGATAGAGGTGGCCAAGGTTGTTAGGCATTTCTGATGCATGAAGTCTAATGCATTATCGGCTTTCTGTGTTTTTTTTTGAACAAGGAGCGCTCAAATCATCATAAAGAAAATCATGGCTTTTGTTTCTAAATCTGTAGAAATTGAGTTTCTTTTGCAAATTGCACAATTTCTGTGACACAAGTCTGTCATTTAAAAAAATTAGTCTCAATTCTGCAATGCTGATTTAACATTATTGGATTTTGAGTCCACGGAATTTGATATTTTTATCTATTTTCTGTGATTTCAATGCATGATTCCTGTGTGACACTTGATTTTCTATTAAAGCTTGCACCATACCTGGACGGTAGTGTGGCTGACTACCTCTCTGAAAACATTTTCCTCAAGTAAAAATTGATTCTTGAGACTTAATTTGCTGATCTCCAATACTCCCAGCGTCAACAGCTCAAACTTTCTTAATCCTGATTTGTGTTGTGTAAGATGTCCCGTTTCTGAATCTTTTCCTATTTGTGGAGTATGTTTGATGTATTTACATAATCAGGCATCTTTTCATGCAACGAAGAATTATTAATGGCTTGACTTGTTGCTCAACCATAGCAAAGTGTCAAGTCTGCAAAAGAAGATGAGAATAAATGGCAGCTATCAGAAACTTTGCAAATTGATTTATCAAACTATAACCCCTGTAGAGGTAAATAATTTTTCAAAGTAATCTAACTGAAAAATGATGCAATCATTTTTTACTAAGTTAATGATTTAATTATTAATAAACTATAAATAGTTTATTAAATTTAGTAAGTGAATATTTTGAGAATTGCTACCATGATATAACCGAATGAATAAATCACTTGGAAAGGAGAAATTGTGGGTGGAGGGGAGGGGTGGGGAGGGACAAAGTAAACAAGACTATTTATGTAATAAAAGAGGATGAGAGAAGCAAAGAAATTAAAGTCCATGCACTTAAATTCCAGAACTATGGAAGCTGCAAAAATGTAATGTCTGTTCTGAGTACTTGTGCACTTCTAAAAACAATTGGTGATTAGGTAAAGTGGGCATAATTTTCTACAGGGTAATGTTTAACTAAACTAATAATGATTTGTGATGTAATTGAAGGGGATCAATAGATTTTATACACATAGATAGTTACATGTTTAAGGCTCCACACAGATTGCTGGATGAAGTAGTGGAGGCTTCACAGCATGGATAACAAGTTTGTTTAAAGTAAAAGGCAGAGAGCTTGGATGAAAGAAATGCTCTTAGATTGGCAATGAGAAATGCTGCCTCCCTCCCCTTAGGACTTGGCTGAGGTTAAACTATTCAACATATCAGAAAGGAGTCTATCCAATTTTGCAGAGGATGAGTCATACAGCAGAAAGAAAAGACCGGGAAAATTCCAAAAGAATTCAGAATAAGCATAATGATGGCAGACCACAAAATATGAACATACATTTTGGACACAAGATTAGGGATACAATTTTAATAGAGAAGCACTGGGACTTAGGTGAAGAAGTACTGCAAAGATTGTGTCATTTAATTTTTCTTTATTTTATCGGCTAAAATGGAACAGTACTGTTTTAAACCAAGGACGACAGAAGGATAATACCAAGGACTGCAGAAGGAATTGTTGCACGTTTGAAAACTAGTTACTGGAATTCATTGTGAGACTGTTGTCACTTTGCAGGAAGTAGGATAAGTGATAAGTGCATGGCACCATAGTGTTTGTACAGAGTGAATTTTGGTTAGTAACTGTTAGCTAATTGTTTTGTGCAACTGTGACTGGTTGTGCATCAGCTTGACGACAACTCTCCAGCTCCTGGGCAGCTGAACCACTTGCGGCAGTGAACAGTATAGGGGAGAAAGGTTTCCACACTGGAAGAAGTAGGCTCTCTCTGTATCTCTGCAGCTAAGTAATTCAAGCCTGAAGACAATCAGTTATCTTTTTTCCCCAAATTTTCTGTAAACTGTTACCTCTAGCCAGTGAGTGTGAAAGTGAACAATTAACATCTAAAGCCCCTGTGACTTCAGCAAAGAACAGAAAGAACCTGGAAGGAAAGGAGGAGTTTAGAGAACAGAAAGTCTAGAGAAGAAAATGGTACACCTTATTGAAGCCTGTGGACTGATGCTATTGAACTGTGTTTCCCCAGTTATTTTCCACTACCCATAACACGGATTTTGTTTTTATCTGTGTGTGTGTAAATGTATTAAAAAGGGGTTAGATTTTTAAATAGTATAGTTAAATGTTGATAGTTCATGTTGTCTGTGCTTTGAATTTGCTTATTTATCATAAATAGTAGCTTTTGTTAAGTTTAGAAATCTGATGAGTCTTTTCTGTTGACCTGGGTCCTGTCCCTGATCTGGATTAGATACGAACTCTGAGAATTGTGCTGCTGTTGTGAGCTGCTGCTTTCCTTGTACTTAGGTGTTCAATTGGCCTTGGCAGTTTCGCCTTCTTTCTTCTGCCCCAAAGGTGCCATGAGACAGAGGGCCTTCCTTGACATTTCCCAAGGTCTGACTATCTACCACAGGCCCACAGATGCCTTTCTCTCAATTTCCCAGTTGTCTTGCATACTATTTAAATGTTTGTGGTTTGAGTGTTATTTTCTGATTAATCCTACTCTGTACCTGTTTCCTTTTATCGTGTCTGCCCAGAAGCACTTGTAACTTCTGTACCCCCTGTTAAACTTTCCATATCCTCAACACACCATGCTAATGAGTCCTTAGTGAGCTCAATGGTTGGTTTTATGGAGGATCAGGTGACATTTCCACCTTTCTCTTCCCCTCCTGACTCTGGTGATCAAAGTTGGTGCCAGAAATGATATCTGATAACTAGCATGCAGACTACTGCCATTTTCAGATCTTGCCTGTTTCCAGTAGCAACCTTCACAGGGCTCAATAATTCAACGAATTGTTCCAGGTGGTCATAGATGCACAATATATTGAGGTAAGTACGTAGTTAGTTGGGAAGGAATTGGGATTAAGTGAGCATGGGCAGGTATGCTAACACAATGGTAGAACAAGTCCAAGAGCCAACTGGCCTATTCATGTTCTTGTAATCCTGTGTGTGAAGCCATTTGATCATGAGACAGAGGAAAGAAAAATTGTTTTCTTCTTCAAAAATATTGACTTTTATATATGTAGGGACTTGCTCAGCACATTACTTCTTGCTTAGTTTTGATGCTGGCCTTATTATCCAAAGAGAATATTGCTAATAAGCTACAGTTTTTTTTCCTTATATATTGGTACCCTATTTTTTCTGACTATTCCCTCACAAGCTTGTTTTATTCTTGACTGTTCCTGTTTAATGGCCTGAATGACTGGTGGACTGATGTAATTGTATCCCCTGTAAATTCTTTTTCCTGATACCTGGAAAGCAAAGAGATTAAATGAACAGTGTGATGCCTTTTGAAGACTACCCAAGGATTCTATAGGTGGCCCAGGATCAGATTATCAAATGGATTTGTGATTAAAAGAGGAAGGTGGTGCATGGACAAAAGGTTGTGACCCACATTGGAGAATGGGACCTTAGCCTCAAGTTGTTGTGAAATAACCTCAGCAGAATTCCTAGGTTAAAGACCTGATCTATAAGATGATCATAAGAAATAGGGACAGGAGTTGGCCAATCAGCCTGCCTTGCCATTCAATTGAGTTCATACCCTCATCTAAGTACTGATATGGATTGTAAGGTTTTCCTGAACACCAATTTCCCAATCCGCATAGAAACTCTCCTACAGCTGACCTGATAAACAGAAGTTGTCCTTCGATATGTGGAAGGTGTAAATGATTGACACAACTTGTGCCTCTGCTGGATAAGAAATGTAATATGACTGTTACTCTATACTGGGCATTGTGCGATTTCTACTAGCTAAACTGCTGGAATGGCCAAATATATTTGGTAGGATGATATCAGAATTTATTATACCTTACTACTTAACACTGCAGGCTGAGAGTGTAGCCAAGCACAACTCAAAACTAATGATTGCAGTTATTTTATTAGATCTTTCCAAAGTGTTTTACACCACAAATTCCATTTTCTGAGCCTCATGGATATAATGAGTAATATCAAAGTTAGGAAAGTAAATAATGGTTTACCATCATGGAAACACAGCCAAAGTGCAATGAATTCAGAAAGGGACTTCAATTTTCTGCCTTTTAAGAGGATAAGTAGTAAAGAGTTACTGGCAAGTACTTTACATGGAAAAAAGTAACAAACATACTTCATAACTTTAACTTCTAGCTGTTAAACTACCTGTTGTTGGTTTGTGTGTGTGTGTGTGTGCGTGTGCGCGCGTGTGTGTGTGTGATTGCAAATTAAGTTTTCCATCTGTAAGGAGTCATTTGTACTGAAATTATCAACTGGGAATAACTGATCTATTGAGATATATTTTACATATTGTGAGCATAAGCCTGAATATTAAATAACATTCAAAGTAGAAAGAGTGACTTTGAAGTAAAAATGTATTCACAAGTCATACATTTTCATGATTCCTTATTGTGGGAGCATGCAACACCACAAACAAAACATTACAATTTACTGCCCGTCAGAAGAAAAAACTGTAAGAACATAGGTAGGCCATTTGATCCCTTTACCTGCTGTTCCATTCGATATGATGTCTGAATTTCTTCCTCAAATTTACCTTCGCTGTGTTAACACTTGAATTGTTTATATCCAAAAATCTTCTATTATCTTTCTTAAACATACTTAAGAATTGAATTTCTATAGCTTTCTACATTAGTCGAATCACAATGGTTCACGACCTTTTGAGAGTCAAGACATTTTTTCTTATGCTAGTCCTAAATTCTGAAGTTGTGACACCAAATTCCACATCCCTTAGCAGAGAAAAATTCTCCCTGAACTTAGTTGATCAACTCCATTCAGACTTTTAAATGTTGCAGTGAAATGATTTCTCATTCTTCTGAATTCCAGGGAATGCAGACTTAAGTCTTCTCACTATTTCCACATTTAAATTCCACCATGTCTTGTGTCCAGAGTATTAGTCCAGATCACTTGATTGCCATGGCAATTACATCTTAACTAAGCCAACATTCTCTTGCCAGTTGAAATGTCTCATTGTAGTTGCCTACAGCCTTCCTGAGACCATACCTTGATGCAGTTTTGGTTTCCTTACCTCAGAAAGGATCTAATTCTTTTAAAGAGAGTGTAACCCAAGTTGACTACATTGAATATGAGGATGAGGAGACAGGATTAGGATAATGCATAGGACAATCCTCCCATACTAATATTCAGCCTATTAGCTGAGGTTATGCCTGACAAATCTGTTGGAATTCTTTGAGGATGTAAAGAGCAGTTTAGACAAAGGAGAGCCAGTGGACATGCCCTATTTGGATTTCCAGAAGGCCTTTGACAAGGTGCCGCACAGGAGGCTGCTAAATAAGACAAGAGCCCATTGTGTTCAGGGCAAGGTACTGGCACGGATAGAGACTTCGCTGACTAGTAGGAGACCGAGAGTGAGAATAAAGGGGTCTTTTTCAGGATGGTAACTGGTGACTAGGAGAGGTTTGCAGGGAACTATTCACATTATACATTAGCGATCTGGACAAAGGAACTGAGGGCATTGTTGCTAAGTTTGCAGATAACACAAAGATAGGTAGATGGACAGGTAGTGTTGAGGAAGTGGGAAGGCTGCAAAAGGACTTGGACAAACCAGGGCAGTATGCGATGAAGTGGCAGGTGGAATACGTTGTTGGAAAGTGTGAGATTATGCAGTTTGGTAGGAAGAATAAAGGCATTAATTATTTTTCAAACAGGGAAAAGCTTCAGAAATCTGAAGCACACAAAGGGTCGTGGGAGTCCTAGTTCAGGATTCGCTTAAGGTTAGCATGTAGATTCAGTTGGCAGTTAGGAAGGCAAATGCAAGGTTAGCATTCATTTCAAGCCAGTTGGAATACAAGAGCAGAAATATACTGGTGAATCTGGATAATGTTCTGGTCAGACCGTATTTGGAAGATTGTGAGGAGTTTTGTGCCTTGTCTCAAAGGAAGGATGTGCTGACATTGGAGGGGTCCAGAGGATGCTTACAAGAAAGATCCTATGGATGAAGGGCTTGTTATATGAAGAACAGTTGAGGACTCTGCATCTGTACTCAATGGAGTTTAGAAAGATGAAGGATTGAAACTTACAGAATACTGAGAGGCTTGGATTAGGTGGACCTGTTTCCACAAGTAGGAGGGACTAGGAGCTGTGCGCACAGCCTCAGAGTGAAGAGATGACCCTTAAGAATGAAGAGGAGGAGGACTTTCTTCAGCAAGAGGGTGGTTAATCTGTGCAACTCGTAGCTGCAGAGGGCTGTGGAGGCCAAGTCATTGACTCTGTATTTAAGACAAAGGTAGATAGATAGGTCCTTATTAGTAAGAGATCCAGGGTTACAGGAAGAAGGCAGGAGAATGGGATTGAGAAACACATTGGCGGTGATTGAACGAGGGAGCAGACTTGATGGGCTGAATGACCTAATTCTGTTCCTGTGTCTTATGTCCTTCTGGCCTTATGGTCCTGTCCAGTGACCAATCCTCAATCTATGCTAATATCACTCCCAATTTCAGAACCCAATTGTCTATAATTGCATGTTGTTCAACACCTTATCATTAATATTTTTGAAAATCTAAGTGCAATGCATTCAGGTTTCCCCTTAACTACCCTATTGGTTGCATTCTGCAAACAAAATTTTCCTTTTATAAAACCATTTTAAATTTTTTCGGTTGTGCTCTGGTTTTTATCAGAGAGATCATATCAAATCCCTCGTAACACAGAGTACATTTTCCTTCTGCCTGATAATAGTTCTGTGTTATTATTTTCTCCATCTTCCAACGTGTTTCAAAATCATGATAAGACAAAGAATATTGCTAATGTAATACTATTATGTGAACAGTGTAAAAAACTTTTTTTAAAATGTCATCGTGCTTGGCCAAATTAATCAGTTAAATTTTTGAAAATACTGCACAAACCAAAACAGTAAAATGACAATCATATTTATGTAAAAAAGCACACATATAATTTAAAGAAGCAGAATAAATATGAAATATACATTACAGTTTATTTTAGTTTCAACATTACACTAAAAAATAGAATGGGGTATGACTGAATAATCAAAAACCAAAACTTTCTGTTGAAGAAAACAGAATAATCTTAGGTCCAGCAATATGCAGTTCAGATAGTGTGAATTTCCTCATCTAGTGCTCTCACCAGGGAGCTATACTGAATTGAAGCACTGGTAATAGAAACACGACTCTGTTGTGACAGTGGTTTTCTGATCAGTATTCCCTTCAAGCACAGTTTGCACTGATATTTGTAGGCTATGCATTAATTTAAGAAAACATAATTTCAGGCAGCGACCCAAATTGTGCAGCAACAGGACTTGGAGCTGTCAGGTGCTTTCAAATTCTGTAACCGGTGGTGACCGGATGCTGTTGAAGATGTTTGGCTTTTGTTCATTTATGTCAAGGAACCCTTATGCAACACTGACTCAGTCCATGTGGAGCTTTTGCAATTTTAATAAGTCACCAGATAACTTGAGCACCCTTACCTTAATATGAATTCAACCAAACACAAACGAGATCTTGTAGAATTCAACAATGTCTTATATTTTTTGCCCTTTTTTCCAATTATTAATTTGCACGACTGCGGAAACTCATGGGGCTGTAATCCCTCTGCAATGTGACATTATTGATCAATCAAATTGCAGTTGAATAATTTGTTGGCTTGTAAAGTTTATTCCCTTCCTGGTGGTCGGAGTAATCCAATCATTGAAAATCATCAGGGTTGCCATGACCTTCATGAGCGTAGCTGCTTTCTCCATTGAGGACACTGTGCTACCATTTGACCAACCTCAAGTAATTACTTCCTTGGAGATCTTCATTCTTCTTAAACACTGTTCCTTTCCATTGCTCGGGTTTGATATTCTATCCTGTAGACTTGTCCCTTGGTTATAATCTCCATCTGAGACTCTGCCAATTGTGCCTGAACTTTCAATTCCTTGTAAATAAAATAGCAGCAGGCAGAATACGAGTAAATTGTGTTGTTTTCTTGATGGATTTTGTGAAGTAATATTGGCTGCTGGCTACAATTCTGAGCTTGTGGCTTAGCTGAAATGTATACAGCCAGCTTTTTAAAAAATGGAAACTCCACGTGGGTTTTATTGGATCAATCCATTAATTCATTGGCGTAATGGATCTTTCCTTGAGACTATTGAACCTTGTTCAGTTGATGTGCTGTTGACCATATTGAAACTCCTTTAGCTAAATTTCTCATCTGGAAATTTTGTTCACACATTAGTCAATTGTCTCTCAGTCTACTGCACTCTTGGTTTTAAGCACTGACAAAATGAAATTGCCTGGGATCTGACTCTTCCTGAGAGAACTATTCAGCCATCCATTTATTTATTCCATTATTTGCTTGCACATGCTTGTTCCTGCATTCTCACTAACACCAGCCCCAACCCTCCCCTGCAGTGCCACTGAGGCCAAGCAGTCCTGCAAACATCCAACCACCCCTTGCATTTCCCTGTCCCTTCCAGATTAAACAACAGTTACTGGATTCATATGTTCAGCAGTGAATGGGCAATATAGAGCAGACAATAGGAAAGAGCCCAGAATTAAAGTTAGATGTCCCATGGATAGATGGAGTTGATGTCGTGGAGTCAGCATGGTGCATTGAGAAATGGCAAAGGTGCTCTTCCTGCCTTTTTAAATTAATTTTTAAAACACAGGCATTTATTGCTTATGTGGTTAAATGCTATTATGGAGTCACTGATTTTTTTGCTGGCTACAGGCTGATTGTTGAACCTAACACAGTTAGGTTATGGGAGATAAAAGGTACTGCAGATGCTGGAGAATCCGAGATAACAAGGCATGGGGCTGGATGAACACAGCAGGCCAAGCAGCATCATAGGAGCAGGAAAACTTGACATTTCGGGCCTAGACCCTTCATCAGAAAATTAGGTTAGGTTATGTCAGGTCATGGCCACAGTTTTCAAACAAAGAACAAAGAAAATTACAGCACAGGAACAGGCCCTTCGGCCATCCAAGCCTGCACCGATCCAGATCGTCTAACTAAACCTGTTGCCTATTTCCCAAGGATCTGTATCCCTCTGCTGTCTGCCCATTCATGTATCTGTCTAGATACATCTTAAATGACGCTATCGTGCCCGCCTCTACCACCTCGGCTGGCCCCCCACCGCCATCTGTGGAAAGAACTTTCCATGCATATCTCCCTGAAACTGCTCCCCCCTCACCTTAAAATTGTGACCCCTTGTAATTTTAGAGTCCCCCACTCTGGGAAAAAGCTTAGATAACAAGGTGTAGAGCTGGATGAACACAGCAGGCCAAGCAGCATCGGAGGAGCAGGAAAGCTGACGTTTCAGGCCTAGACCCTTCTTCAGAAATGGGGGAAGGGAAGGGGGTTCTGAAATAAATAGGGAGAGAGGAGGAGACAGATAGAGGAAAAGATAGGTGGAGAGGAGTTAGACAAGTCAAAGAGGCGGGGATGGAGCCAGTAAAGGTGAGTGTTGGTGGGGAGTTAGGGAGGGAATAGGTCAATCCAGGGAGGACGGACAGGTCAAGGGGGCTAGTAGGTGGGAGATGGGGATGGGGCTTGAGGTGGGAGGAGGGCATAGGTGGGAGGAAGGACAGGTTAGGGAGGCGAGGACAAGCTGGGCTGGTTTTGGGATACGGTTGGGGGAGGGGAGATTTTGAAACTTGTGAAGTCCACATTGATACCATTGGACTGCAGCGTTCCCAAGCGGAATATGAGGTGCTGTTCCTGCAACCTTCGGGTGGCATCGTTGTGACACTGCAGGAGGCCCAGGATGGACATGTTGTCTGAGGAATGGGGGGGGGAGTTGAAATGGTTCGCGACTGGGAGGTGCAGTTGTTTAGTGCGAACCGAGCGTAGATGTTCCGCAAAGCGGTCCCCAAGCCTCCGCTTGGAGGCCACAACGGCAACAGCGGATACAGTATACCACATTGGCAGATGTGCAGGTGAGCATCTGCTTGATGTGGAAAGTCTTTTGGGGCCTGGGATGGGGGTGAGGGGGAAGGTGTAGGGGCAAGTGTAGCACTTCCTGCGGTTGCAGGGAAAAGTGCCGGGTGTGGTGGGACTGGAGGGGAGTGTGGAGCGGACAAGGGAGTCCCGGAGACATACCCTATAACTTGCAGAAAAAAAGTCAACAGAAGCCAGCATTAGCCAAACACGTACTATCAAAAACAACAAAAGGATAATATAAAATAATATATAATATCTAATGCAGAAGGATTCATTTTTGTTCGATGTCCTCATCCTATGTAGTTGTGTTACATCAGCTATCCTGTATAGCTAGTTAATGTTACCAATGAATTTAGAATGTTGAAATTAGGTAGGTCAAACTGGAAGAATGATTGTCATTTTTTGCTGACTCGTCAAGGTGTTGGTTTCTTTGAATTGCTCCCATCAGTACCAAATACAGGATAAAATAAAACAGTTAAATAAATATTTTATTTGTAAAGAACACTATACTTGACCACAGGGTCTGGAGTTATCTCCATCTTACAAAACCACCTGAGTCTAACCAGGACAGCAGACCAATGACAATTTATCTTGTTCTTCCACTGCTTAGCTCTCTCAAACCCTCTCTCTGGCCCCTGCGCTTCTACCTCAAGAAAAGTAAATTCATGGATCTCTTCATTACTTGAGAAGAGCTTTCAAGTGCTGATAATGTTTCCTCTTCACCACTGAGCCAAAACTTCAACTAATCCTACCCTACGCTCACCAGTCATGAACCCTCACCTTCCTGCAACTTATTCTTGTGCTGTCTCAAAGATCATCTTATCACTGAGATCCAACTCTTGATCCCTTGATCCTATTCCGACTTAGCTACTGATAGTTGAACTTCCTTTCTTAGCCTTGATGTTACTTGCCATAAAGTTTCCTCACGTCAGGTGAGAGATAGTCGGAACTGCCGCTGCTGGTGAATCTGAGATAACAAGGTGTGGAGCTGGATGAACACAGCAGGCCAAGCAGCATCAGTGGAGCAGGAAAGCTGATGTTTCGGTCTGGACACTTCTTCAGAAATGGGTCATTTCTGAAGAAGGGTCCAGACCCAAAACGTGAGCCTTCCTGCTCCTCTGATGCTGCTTGGCCTGCTGTGTTCATCCAGCTCTACATCTTGTTATCTCACATCAGGTGAGATCCTTTTGGCTTTCAAAAAGCCCACCATTAGTCCCCCTGTTTTTATTACCTACCAGAATATCTCTGACATCCTTCGCCTCTCCAAAGTAGTTGAGCTTGCTACATCTTATCTAATTCTTGACTACCTTTCTTGAAAATCCACACTTGAAGCTTTTTGATGCAGTTCCCTTCCCTGCGAAAGCATTGAATCAGCGCAAACCAAAGTCACATATCAATGTGATTCTGCTGTTTTACTTGCCCCTTGACCACATCATTCTTGTCCAGCTGTTTTTCTCTTTTATGTGTACATGAGTGGGTCTGCTCTCATTTGGTTTTATTCTGAGTTCTCCAAATATAGCAGAAAATTAGAACATTGGCTTTTCTTCCGCTTGTACTTCGGAGCCTCCCAAATAATCTCTCCTTCATATTTGCCTTTTCCTAATCTACATGTTAGTCCATGATATCTTTATCCATTGGTATAAGACCAGCTTCCACGTGTGCACTGCCTTCATCCTGTTGTGTTATATTACCATCAACAGAGGTTTGAAATGTTGGTTGCCTATATGTCCGTGTGCTGAGCTTCCTATCCCATACATTCTGCATTGTAAGGGCAGCTTCCTGCTTCCATCTCCTTAACAAAGCCTATTTCTGCCATGCCACGACCCATCAGCTTCTGAAATCCTCATTCATGCCATTGTCATTTACAGAGTTTGCTATTCCATCACTGCTCCCATCCTCTCCATAAACTTCAGTACATCCAATCCTTTGCCTGTATCTTACACTACACTAAATCCTGCTCATCTATCCACAGTTGCTTCCAGATCCTCATTCCTGTGCTCATCCCCACATTTGTATCCTTTTGTGACCTTGCCCCCATTCTGTGCCGCACCACTAGCCTTGTATTAGCTGTCACTTTTTGATCTGATGCTGGCATTATGTGAACTGGCTGAATACTTAAGGATCCACACACAGATGAAATTGAAGGAAAGGTTGAAGGAGCTAGGGCTTTTATCGTTGGAGTGAAGAAGGATGAGAGGTGACTTGATAAAGGTGTACAAGATGATGTGAGGCATAGATAGAGTGGATAGCCAGAGATTTTTTCCTAGGTCAGAAATGACTATTACGAGGGGGCATAATTTTAAGGTGATTGGAGGAAGGTATAGGGGAGATGTCAGAGGTAGGTTCTTTACACAGAGAGTGGTGGGCGTGTGGAATGTGCTGCCGGCAGTGGTATGGGAGTCAGATACTTTAGAGACTTTTAAGCGACTTTTGGATAGGCGCATAGATGATAGTACAATGAAGGGTATGCAGGGTAGTTTGATCTTTGCAGGATAATAGGTCAGCACAACGTTGTGGGCCGAAGGGCCTGTACTGTGCTGCATTGTTCTATGTTCTATGAAGAAGGTTCTCCAGTTTCTCTTGATGAATTCACTTCCTAAAAAAGGTTTTCATCTTGCACGCATGAGGATAATTCACACAATACAAGGAGAAAACCAGCATTTATATTACATGAGGAGGGTGTTGATGGGTAAGTGGACTCTAATTGATTGAGGTGTTTTCATTGAGAATGTGCCTATTAATGATGATTGACAGTTCTCTGCAGGCTTTATTTAAATTTTAAGTCAGATAGTTTGATACAGGTCAGAATTGAACCAGTGAATGGCACCACCAATTTTGTTGAGGCAGAACAGGCGCAGTGCATTTTCATGTTCTTTCTGTTTTCAAAGACCTGGGCCCTATTTTTTAATTTATGTAGCTTCCAGTAGGTGCACTACAACGCAGGCTTGACTGACAATCCTAAATCAGATTACCCTGGGAGAATAACATAATGCAAAGACTTGAACAACAGGTGAAGCTGCTACTATGCAGCAACAGCAGCACAGGTGATGTTCACAGTGAACTAGATGCTGCTGTCAAGCCAAAAAGATGTCCGCCTTGCCCATCAAGCAAATGAATACTGTGATATATGAATTTCAGTGCTGGTGTCATGCCAAGTATGGTAGGCTGCACGTCCCAGAAACTGAAGCATCATATCAAATAGTAATACCTTTGGTTCACAACAAGGAAGGTACGGACCGTACCCAGAAATAGTGAGAACTGCCGATGCTGGAGTCTGAGATAACACAGTGTGGAGCTGGAGGAACACAGCAGGCTGCATCAGAGGAGCAGGAAAGCTGACGTTTAGGGTCGGGACCCTTCTTCAGAACTGTACCCAACCAGCCATACCTGCAAAACAAGTGGAATACCAAAAGTGGAATCTGGGTACCAACCATTCTGAACAGCAACTTTTCCCAGTCTTGAAACCCTGTCCAACTATTTCAAATTAGAAAAGTACCAGAAGGTGACCTCTGGGAAGTCGAATAATCACTTTTGATGAACAGACTGCTTGCTTATTATAGGTGGCCAGTTCACTGATAAGATCTTAAAGAGACCCAGGGTTTTTTATCGGATGGAAAGTCCAGAGGTTGTCCCTCCCACTTGCTGGTTTTCCACCAGAGGGATCAAATCAACATACAAGGAAGGAAATTTGTGAATGAGCAGAATGCCCTTACTCTTTTCAATTTGACTTGGAACATATTTAAACTTAAAGTCCAAATTTGGGCCATTCTCTAACTTCTGCAAATAAAAACAGATGAAGGATTTTTGACTTCCCCTGCCTGGTAGGAACCAAGCTTCATATTTTTAATCATTTGCTCTTCTTTCCCTATAGCTCATTTTTAACAAACCACTGTTTTCTTGAGATTGTGAAGCACCCAGCTGACTCTGGAAGAAGCGTGAAATATATGTGAATCCAGGTACTATCAGTCAGGGAAGACCCCAGTGTAATGGCCTACTTGTGAGAAACCAGTGGGGATCTTGCCACTTAGATGTGACAAAAATCTGTATTGGGCTCAGCATGATTACTGCTGCATCAGCATCCTACACTTCCTTATCTCATCCGTAAAACCCACCTAACTCGCTCTCCCTACTGTCCCAGTCCTTTCAACCCATCTGACTTTTAGCCTAGCAACCTCCAGGAAACTTCACAGTTCCAACACCCTGCTAGCTCCCTGTTGATGTTCATTTCAAGTAGGCAGTTTAAGACAGCTTGCAATGTCCCACTGGGAGTTGAATCTCCACCCTTCCCTATCACCCTAGTTTTCTATTTAAAAAGAAGACACATCAACGATGAGGTTGGAGGCGGTGGGTGGGAGGTCACCTGAGGTGATGAGGTTGTGGATGGTTTGGGAGACGATGGTTTGGTGCTCGGGGGTGGGGTCATGATCCAGGGGGCGGTAGGAGGAGGTGTCAGAGAGTTGGCGCCTGGCCTCAGCAACGTAGAGGTCAGTGCGCCATACTACAACTGCGCCTCCCTTGTCCGCGGGTTTTATGGTGAGGTTGGGATTGGAGTGGAGGGAGTGGAGGGCTGCACGTTCTGTGGGGGAGAGGTTGGAGTGTTTGAGAGGGATAGAGAGGTTGAGGCGATTGATGTCTCGACGGCAGTTGGAGATGAAGAGGTCGAGGGAGGGTAGGAGGCCTTGGGGTGGTGTCCAGGAGGAGGGCTTGTGTTGGAGGCGGGAGAAGGGGTCAGTAGAGGGAGGGTTAGATTCGCGGTTGGAGAATTAGGGGTGGAGGCGGAGGCGGCGGAAAAATGTGACATGTTCGTGCTACAATGTGTCCATTTTAATTATGTTTAAAGAATGCCTACAATATAACGTGTTTGGCAGCAAATTTGAGCATTGCAGTACAGTTGTAGGTCCATGGTAGAGTTTAAGAATGCTGCTTATTATGTATAGGTTTGCAACAGCAGCTTTTCCATATTTCCAAAGACTTTTTTTTTGGATTAAGTCACTTCTGTTTGTGCTCCTGGGTGCAGCAGGTGATGGTGCTGCCTGACCTCTTGCAGCAGCTCCATCATCCTGCTGCAGGGAAACGTTCAGATGTTGGTGAATGGGGATTACATTAACTTTCAGTAAAGGGTCTAGACTGCCTGGGGTATTCTGCCAATAAACAACTACCTGTCACTTGTTAATGTGTTGAGCAGGCATGGTGCAGACCGTTGTAGGGTCGGAGCACAGTTGTAGGTATTCCGAACAAAGCAGACTGTTTTCTTGGTTAATAAGCCCTGCACATATATCTCTTCCTTCAGCACCTGCATTAAAGGAAAACAACTGCTTTTTCAATAGTCAGGAAGCATAAACATTGTATATAACACTTTGATTACATCAACGGGCTTTGCTGCCTCTTCAAGCAGTGCAACATTAACTCAATCCCCTGATAAAAAGCGGTGCTGTAAATCAAGAACAAAAATGGAAGTTGCTGGAAAAGCTCAGCAGGTCTGGCAGCATCTGTGAAGAAAAGTCAGAGTTAATGTTTCGGGGCCAGTGACCTTTTCGCCAATGCTGCCAGACCTGCTGAGCTTTTCCAGCAACTTCTGTTTTTGTTCAATCCTCTGATATCTCTGCTTTACTCATTCAAGTCTTCTGACTGGAGGACAGTTTATATGTTTATTGAAGTCTAGACTGCCACTGCTAAATCAATACTTAGCTTATTGCCAGCCTTAGTGACTTGATGTTTTAGTCAGAAATCTCTCTGACTTGAATGTGTGCTTGAGGTTACGAAGGAAAACTGTTCAACTGTGAATGAAAATGTGTGCAATAAATCCATAGCCTTTGATATACGTGGAAGAACAGGAGTTTAAACAAAAACAAAGTAAACATGGCCCACAAATAAGTTGAACCAGAAACTTAGACTGGCCGTGTTTCAATACATTTGGACTTTGATTAAAATGTGACTACTATACGAAATAGATTCATGCTGATATGATGCAACAGGATTTGTAATGATATTTATTGATGTACTTGTGCCTCCTTTGAACTTAGTTTATTGCATACATCTCCCCTTAATCATAGTTAGACCTTATGATTAACCCTCAAAGGGCCTTCTTGTGGTGCAGAGATGGAGTCCTGACCCCTGGGTTGGGAGGTCGATGTCCAAGTTCCACCTGTTCCAGCAGTGTGTAGTAACATCTCTGAACAGGTTGATTAGAAACATACATTAAATTAGAAAGAAGATTAATTCTCAATTAGGTCGAAATATTTTCTTGCTAGAGAGCAAATTAAATATGATGTGGTTTTGAAACTATGTTGTTGCTGTAGGGAGTGGCTAACTGGATTATATGAAGAAAATGTTTGATTAAGGTGTGCAGACATGTGATTTATCATTTAACTAACAATTATCAAATTGTATGTAATGACAATGGTATGAAATCAGTTGAGGCCGATATTGGTCATCACATTAGTTGTTTGCTGTGACTAATTAAAAAACCCAATTTGACTCATGTCTGCACTAAATGAATAATTAGTTCATATGAGCTGGAAATAGTGTTCAGCTCCTTTGGGTTACTTCCAATTATTTTTTAAATCTCTCAATAATGTTTCAGAAGTTTGTCTTCCCTTTACCAAATGAAGATCTTTGTACACACAAACTCATCAGCGTTTGGCCATTTATACATTAAGTACCAAGAAAAATATAATGATAATTATTAACATAGAACCAGCGAACACTTACAACACACAGAGACCATTTAGTCTGTTATGTCTGCGTTATCTTAATAAATGGGTCATCCATTTCAATCCCACTGACCAGCACCCTGTCCGTAGCCTTGACGTTACAGCATTTCAGATACAGATCCAGCTTGCTTTCAAATTAGATGAGGGCTTCTGTCTTGACCATCAAACTGGGCAGAAAATTCCAGACACCCACCTCTCTCCAGGAAAAAATAGGTTTTCCCACACGGCTCTCGAACACTTCTACAGATCACCTTAAATCTGGGCCCACTGGCTATTGACCCCTCTCTGTAAGGAAACATTGCTTTTTATCCCAGTTCATTGTATTCAAGTCCCTTGTTATCTTGGCAGACCTCATTCAAGCCATCCCTCAGCCGTTGTCTGTAATTGAAGAAAAATCAACCCTCGCCTATCCAATCCTTCAGAAATAGCTGCAATTTTCAAGCCCAGGCAAAAACCTCTGATTTTTTTCTGCAGCAGTTATGTCCTTCCTGAGGAGTGGTGACCAGCACTGTGCAGAAAGCATCGTCTTGTATAGTGCTACAAACCAGTTCCTCGGTCAGATTGCCCAATTTCTAACAGCTCCAGATGGGATCAAACCATTGAGTTCCAGACGAGGAGGTGTGAACTGGCTCGTTTTATTCACCCATCCCCTCAGCGGGCTGCAGCAAGGTTAAGTCAGAAAAAGGGTCTAGGCCCGAAACATCAGCTTTCCTGCTCCTCTGATGCTGCTTGGCCTGCTGTGTTCATCCAGCTCTACACCTTGTTATCTCAGATTCTCCAGCGTCTGCAGTTCCTACTACGTAAACAGTAGTGGTTTTGGGTTTGGAAGGTGCTGTCTAAGTGTCTTTGGCATATTTCAGCAGCGCAACAGTTCTGCCACTGAGCTTTATCAGTGAAGTGACTGAATGGGCCCACAACCTAAACAATCAACTGGGCTGCCTGTCCTAGATGGTGTTAAGCTTCTTGAGTGTTGTTGGAGCTTCACCCATCCAGGTAAGTGGAGCATATTCCATCGCACTCCTGACTTCTAGTTGGCGGACAGGCTCAGTGGTGTTTGGAGGTGGGTTACTTACTGTAGTGTTCCTAGCTTCTGACCTGCTCTTGTAGCCACTGTATTTATGTGGAAAGTCTAGTCAGTTTCTGGTCAATGGTAACCCCTAGATTGTTGAGAATTGGGGATTCAGTGATGGTAACACCACTGAATATCAAAGAGTGGTATTTAGATTGTTCTTTTGTTGGAGACGGTCATTTCCCTGGCCAATATTGACATAGTCGTGTAATTGCCATCATCCACTTCACTGTCAACTACCCAGCCAATTCTAATGTCATCTAGAAATTTTTCAATCATGCCTCCCATAATTTAAATCATTAATATCCACGAACAGGACTACCCCAACAGCCTTCTTTTTTCAACTTGTTCCTGCCCCATGGAACTTATTTATTTTTACCTCAGCGCGATTTCTTCCCTCGTCCAATCCGGCCCTCTTACATCTGCATTGCTTTATGTTGGTTTCAAAATTTCCAGCTCGTGGGTTCCAGCCACCTCTTCTTTACCATCAATGGGCAATCCCTTTACACGTACATCCCCATCAGGATGGTCTCAGGGCTCTCTGCTTCTTCCTGTAAAAAAAAAGGCCTAAACCATCCCCATCCACCACCCTCCTCCACCTGGCCAAGCTCATACTCACCCTGAACAAATTCCCATTTAACTCTTCTTACTTTCTTCAGGTCAGAGGTATAGCCATGGGTACCCCCATAGGCCCCAGTTATGCCTGTCTGTTTGTGGGAAATGTGGAACATTCCTTGCTCCAGTCCTATTCTGGCCCCCACCCACAACTCTTTCTCCGGTACACTGATGACATAATCGGTGCTGCTTCCCTCTCTTGTCTGGACTTGGAAAAGTTTATCAATTTCACTTCCAGTTTCCACACTGTTCTCACCTTCATCTGCTCCATCCCTGACTCCACCCTTTCCTTCCTCGACATCTCTGTTTCCATTTCTGGGGATGGGCTGGCCACCAATATCCACTATAAACCCAAAGATTCCCACGCTCACCTGGAGTATAAATCCTTACAGCCTGCTTTCCTTAAAGCCTCCACACCATTGTCCCAGTTTCTCCGTTTCCATCGGATCTGTTCTGATCATGCCACCTTTCAAGGGGGTACCTCAGAAATGTCCACCTTTTTTCTTGACCTGAGTATTCCCCAATACCATGATTGTCAGGGCCCTTAGCTGTATCCAACACATCTCCCACACTTCTTTTCTCACCCCTTCCCTTCCCTCCTACAACATCAATTGGGACCCCTGGTCCTCAGTAGTCACCTCACCAGCCTCAGCATTGAATGAATTGTAAGCTGCCTCCAGTTAGATGCCATGATCTGACACACAACCACCTTCCCTGACACCCCCCCCAAGACCACCACTCTTCTCTCCTTTGTCAGTCTCACCGCAAGCTCAAAGAGCAGTGTCTCATTTTCTGCTTGGGGACCCCGCAGCCTCTAGCACTCAACATTGACTTCAATAACCTTAGAACATAATTCCGTCCTTCCATGTTTTGTATCTTCCCCAACACCCAGTCCTGTCCTCTCATGATATGGGTTGCTTTCAGCATAGCCTGGCTATTCTCTCCTACTCTCAGTTCTCATTGTCACTTATTCAGCTTCTCTTCTGCCCTGTCGTACTATAAATAATTCCCTCATCTGTCAATCCCTTTAATATAGAACATAGTACAGTGTAGGAACAGGATCTTCAGCCCACCATGTCTGTACCAACCACAATGCCATTTTAAGCTGAATCCTAACTGCCTGCACATGGTCTGTATCCCTCCATTCCCTACCTGTTCATATGTCTGTCTAAATGCTTCTTAAACTTTGCTAATGTAGCTGCTTCTACCACCTCCCCTGGCAGTATGTTCCAGGCAACTGCCACACTCTGTGTAAAAATACTTGTCTCGTATATCTCCTTTAAACTTTCTCACTCTTACCTTAAACCTAGATCTCCTAGTATTTGACATTTCCAGCTGGAAAAAAGACTCCGACCATCCACCCTATCCATACCTCTCATAATTTTATATACTTGCATCACATTGTCCTTCAGCCTTTGACACTCTAGTGAAATGGATCCAAGTTTTTCCAACCTCTCCTTATAGCTAATACATTCCAATCCAGGCAACATCCTGGAAAACCTCTCTTTGCAGCCTCTCCAAAGCCTCCACATCCTTCCTTCAGTGTGGCGACCAGAGCTGCACATAACACTCCAATGTGGCCTCACTACAGTCTTATACAGCTACAGGATGACTTGCCAACTTTTATACTCAGTGCCCTGACCGACGAAGGCGAGTGTGCCGGATGCCTTCTTTACCACCTCATATGTTGTGTCATCACTTTCAGGGAACAATGAACTTGCAGCCCAAGATTCCTCTGTCTGTCAGTGCTCCTAAACTTCTTGCCATTTACTGCATACTTTCCTCTTGCGCTTGACCTCCCAAAATGCACCACCTCATTCTTGTCCAGATTAAAGTCCATTTGCAATTTCTCCGGCCAACTTTTCAACTGATCTAGATATTGTTGTATCCTTTGGTAATCTTTCTCACTGTCCACAACTCCACCAATTTTCGTGTTGTCTGCAAACTTACGAATCAGACCACCTATACTTTCATCCAGATCATTTATGTATAGTACAAACAACAGAGGTCTCAGCACTAATCTGTATGGAACACCACTGTCCCAGACCTTCAGTCAGAATAACATCCCTCCACAACTACCCTCTGTCTTCTATGACCAAGCCAATTTTGCATCCAACTTACCAACTTGCCGTGGATCCCATGTGACTTAATATTGTGGACCAGCCTCCATTGAAGGACCTTTTCAAATGCTGTAGTGAAGTCCATGCAAACAACATCCACTGCTCTACCCTTATCAGTCCTCTTCATTACTTCCTCAAAAAACTTAGTTGTGGTTTTGAGGCAAGATGTGCCCCACATAAAACCATGCTCCCTAACCCTAATATGGCCATTCTTCTCCAAATTTGAGTAAATCCTGTTGCTAAGAATTTTCTCCAATGACTTCCAAATCACTGATGTAAGGCTTAATGGCTTGGTCATATCCTGGATTACCCCTGTGGTCCTTCTTAAACAGAGGAACAACATCGGCTATTCTCCAGTCTTCTGGGACTTGGCCTGTGGCTAAAGAGGTTGCAAAGATCTCTGCCAAAGCTTCAGCAATCTCCTCTCTGCCTCCTTCAGGATCCTGGGATAGACCTCCTCAAGCCTTGGGAACTTGGCTACCTGAATGTTTTTCAAGACACCCAATTTCACCCCCTTCTTAATGTTGACATGTTCCTGAATATCAGCATACCACCCCCTAATCTTGCCACCATCCATGTCTTTCTTGGTGAATTCTGATGTGAAGTACTCATTAAGGACCTCACCCACTTCCTCTGGTTCTACACACACATTCTCTCTTTCATCCTCATTTCTTGTTTAAGTTTTTTCCTTCTTCCTCATTACACCTGGATGGGCTTGTTTGGTTTCAGTTTTTCTCTGTCTCTGTGTTGCGTTTCCACCTATCTGCTCATCTCCCCGCTTCAGCCTCATCTTCAGCATAACTACCACCTTTTCTAGTTGCTATCAATTCTGATGGAGAGTTATTGAACCCAAAATGTTATCTCTATTTCCTTCCCATTGATGCTGCCAGACCTGCTGAGTTTCATCAAAAATTTATTTCAGATCTTTACTTCTTTGTTTTAATACTACTTAAAAATTAACCCTCTTCAGCTTTTAGCACCCCTGACTTAAGGCTAAATGTCTAATGTGTAGTTAGTTGTTAAATTAGAGCAAAAGACCAGATTGTAGATAAAAATTGAGTCCTAAAGACTCTCACACCCACCAGCTCCCACTGCACACTTTATTTTGTTAATTTTTTTATTACTACACAGAAATTTGAAAAGCATTGGGTTTTTGTGTATTGCCATTAAATGTATTAGTAGTTAGTTATTGAACCATTTCAATAAGGATCTTTTCTGCATTTTTACCTTGCTGAAAAATATGCTAAATTATGGCACTGACATGAAGTCAGATTTAACTGTGTTTGAGGATCTTGCCACAGTTGCTACTTTTCAAACTTTTCAGTGCCATAAATTAGGATTTGTGCTTTATATTTATAAATTTTGTTTCAGGCTACTTCGCCTTCTTTTTCAGTTTTACAATTTTGTGAGCGCAAGGTTGGAACCTCCTTGCATCTTTGCCCTTTGTGACATATGAGGGGTGTAGTACTGGTTGTTAACAAAGTGCACAAGTGATTTCCATTACTGAAGAATGAAGCACGTCTATTTGGCTGTTTCTATCGCCTACTCATTTAAAAACCTGTACGGCCTAGCACATGCCTGCTCCTCACAACTAATGATATTACCCATATTAGGTTTCTGGTTTATACAGGCTCAATACACTGATGTAGATTTCTGAATTGTTATAGAGTGCACAATGTGGTGTCTGTCACTCAAGTTTGACATAACCGAGTGATTTCAGCTTGTAGATGACTTCCAAGTAGACACGACCAATACAGGATAAAAACCGAAACAACTGTGGATGCTGTAAATCAGGAACAAAAACAAAAGTTGCTGGAAAAGCCCAGCAGGCCTGGCAGCATCTGTAAAGAAAAAATCAGAGTTAGCGTTTCCGGTCTGGTGACCCTTCCTCTTCTGAGGATCAGAACTGAGGATCACTGGACCCTGGATCAGGAAGGTCCACAAAGAGGCTGCCAGGAATAGCCTGTGCATCTCCACATGTGGTAGAGAACCACCTGCCTCTGGTAAAATGCCAGCAATAGCAG
This sequence comes from Ginglymostoma cirratum, assembly GCA_024137785.1. Lineage (NCBI taxonomy): Eukaryota > Metazoa > Chordata > Chondrichthyes > Orectolobiformes > Ginglymostomatidae > Ginglymostoma > Ginglymostoma cirratum. The sequence goes on along the minus strand of JAHRHZ010000058.1, from coordinate 9,915,169 downwards.
GGAGAAGCCCTTGTCTGGCCTTTAATTGGCCACACAGTTAGCTTCAGAATGGAGGGCCATCCTCCATCGTCACCGATGGCAGCATCAGCAGAGGCAAGTGACAGCCTCGTCCCCTCCCAACCAGTTTCCTGGATCTCCCAGTTTCCAGCCCATTCCTCGACCTGTTTTTAAATCCAATCCGTTCTGTCTCTGTCCGCTCCTTCAAAACCTCTTATAATTTTAAAGGCCTCAGCCTTCTTTGAACAAGAGAAAGGCCTATTAATTATTTCCTCTAACGTATTATGATGTATTTTTGGCACACCCATTTTCTGCAAAAGGCTTGAGCCTTGTAGCCACTTCAATATATGTTGTTAATTTCTTTTGCTGCTGTAATGTTGCCTGTTTTGCTTGTCATGTCTGCCTTTAAAACCAATTGATTAGCTACCTTAAACCCATTGGGTTGATAAAGGCTTGTAATAAGCAATGAAAAACCATAGTAGCTCTGTGGAGAACAGGCGACAAATTCCAAGAGAGATATTTGAGTGAAGATATGGAATATTCATCATCAGTGTTGTTATATCTGGGTGTCATCAAAACCGTGCATGTTATATTCAAGAAATATTCAAGTTAGAATATTGTGCGCAGCGACACTTTGCATTGCCAATGTTCTGTCAATGAGTGATGTGGCATGAGTTTACAACATGCGAGCCTTAGTGTCACTGAGATCCCAGTCTCATTTGATCTCCTGTAGTGAGCTGCCAAAAAGAACAGCTGGGAAAACCGAAGTGCATGGGAGGGAAGGTCACAAACGGAGCATAGGATCCTCGAAAGTAATTAAAAAATCATTATGAATGACCATTTAATGTATCTTGTTATAACAACATCCAACTGAATGCAGTTTTTGTATGGAGCCAAAAGAACAGTATTTTCGACACTGCGCCGACAGGTCCTACACAGTTTAAGAATTACGATTATCTTAAGGGACAAAACAAATACTGTATCCATTTTTATCATTCTGGATATAGTGAAGGTAATGAGTAGAATTAAAGTAAATCAAAATATTAAACTTTTGAGACATGCAGAAAATTTCCACATCTTCCTTGTCCTACAGTACTCTGCACAAACTTCCAGCTATTTGTCCAGCCGACCAGTGATGGCTGGGGTGAAATCACATGTTACCTCTGTCAATCCTCTGACCATGCCATAATCTAACTGTAAAACGTATGCGGCCTGGGGTCGACTTCTAGAGATAACTGAGCAAAATAAAAGCTAAACTGCGTTCTCTCAATGATCACAATGGAGTATTACTTCTGGTTGGTGTAGCATGACTGCTATGGAGCTCTCTGTCTCAATTAATCAGATCATAAGTCATCCCTTGTTATTCAGCTGGTGGTACTTTCCTCACATCGTCTGGCACTTTTGATCGGCTGCAGAGACTTGTTAGTCAGCCTGTTGACACTTCACTTAGCGGAATCTTTTGATCTCTGCCTATAAATTCTGTGCCTGTGTGCTTTTCTTCACTTCACCTGATGAAGGAGCAGTACTCAGAAAGCTTGTGATTTCAAATAAACCTGCTGTCATGTGATTTCTGACTATTGAACTTAACTACCATAGTTCTTCAGTTAAATTTGGACCTTAAATACGATCTGACCAGATTAAATTGTAGAGCTTTGCATTATCAAGTATGACTGCGAAATTCCAATCAGTCATGCAATGCAGTGCTATTAAAGAAAAGAAATATTGTTTTTGAATTTAGTTAGTTGGTAATTTATTTTTGTGGGGAGTTTAAGAAACATTGTGAAACAAAAAAGTTGTGCACTTTTCATTCTATTACAGATCATTTTAATATAATCAGAGTAGAGGTGATGCCCTGGCATATGTTGGAGCATGGGAGTTTTTTTAAAGTTTTGACTTCAGTTAATCACAATAGAGATCTTTGCCCACTTACACATTCTTCAAAAATATAGGTTGAAAAATTGGCAATACGTATAATTTTTTTTCATGATTTACGAAAACTAATCCATATGTTTCCCGTAAAGCAAGCCTTTTGCCACTTGAAGGTTAAGCCAATATTGTCTTGGCTGAACAATCCAGATAAAACTGTTACATTAAGTCCAATGTTAATATTATGCAACTGTGTGAGTAAATAGTTCTTTATTTGCTGGTACAAAAGAATCATTGTCTCACTGACTTTTAAAAAAAACCAAGCTACAAAATAATTATAATTTTGAATATCATCTTTAGTATACTTTAAAAGTATTAAAAGAGCTGAGTTCTATTTTACAACTTTTCTAACTTCAATTTTTTTGTGAATGAAATAGTAATGAACAATTAATAACAGTTATATCAAACCCAACATGGGAAAGCATTACTGTCATGAAATATGGGGCAGGTATTCTTATAATACCTCCGACCTCTCCTTTTCATAATTGTCCAATAAATATGAACACGGAAGTGTCAGTAAACAAAAATAGACAAAAGCAAAACAAAAGGGATACGCTGTTCTCCATCTCCTGTTTTTTGAGCTCAGTTCCTAAGCAAGATAATAAAAAATAGTCAGATTCTTCTACCCTGATTATGCCTATAACCTATAGGCAACCATTGACCCTTTGTAGATCTCGTGCTCCAGTTCAATGTTGCTTCCATTCAAAATGCCAATCAGCAGCTCCCAGAAAATCAATAGCACAAAATGACCCTTTGCTGAGTCACAGCACCAAGAACTAGCCCCTGTTGCATTGCGTAATGTTGCTTCGCTATGCTTGACATAATAAAACTCTGCAGTATTTTTGACAAATCATCTTGATGTGTGCATGAATAGATACTAAACATGGTCAATTTGTCCACCATTTTATATTGGATGCACAGTGCATCCACTCAAATGCACACAAAAATGTTGTATTTATTTTCAAGTCGTATTACATGATTGATTTCAATCGCTTGTGTTTTATTGCTAGCTATGAGGATATCATGAGTTGGCACAATCCAGGTTGTTTATTCAGAAGATGGTACAATGTTTAAAATTAAAGAAATGAACAATCAATTAAGCTCTCCAGTAGGCACTGTCATTCCTATGACATAACTTCTGATCTCCTGCTCTCAAACAGGTTTGTTTTTAGAATTCAACAGGTGTACTTTTCCAACAACTTAAAAAAAATTAGAAGTATTTCCTCTGCCCTTCCTGTCTATTTGAGATATTTTCTCTCACTCACCTTCTCCCTCATCTCTCTCTTTTCGTCTTGTGCTAGAAATTCTACTCACAGTCTCGCAGGTACTGGGCACCAGTGTAACATCTTTTCAGTTTAGCCAAAAAGAAGAAGGTTTAGCAAAGCTTTTTTCTTGCATTCTGATCAGTTTGAATGCTGGAACCTGCAGGGTCAGGTGGCAGCAGTGATTTCAGGAAGTGGAGTCTGGAGATTGTGATGTCAAAGTCACTTAAGGAGAGAGTACCTGGGGACAAGGGAATAGACCTTGGGTAGGGCACCCAATCTGGAAAGGTGGTGATTTTAAGGCTGTTTTTAATATAAAATATATAAAGTATAAAATGTTGCTCCTGTTCTTCCAGGTTTGATTGCAGTTCTCTCAGCTATGCTTAAGATTGTAGCTTGGGAGATCAGGTATTTATTATATATTGCTTCCACTTTCAAAGTTACAGCAGAAGAACTTAAAATTCAGTGATGCAACACTGTATGAGGGGTAATTCATTGCTCTCTATTTATCCTCCTCGCAGTCTGCCACAGTTCTAAGAGCTAAAGCTGGGTCCCAACTGTTTAGTTGTTGTCCAGTTTCCTCGGAAGTGCTGGAGCTTGCAAAGGACCTTGATTTATCAGTGAATAGTGGTTTTTCCAACTTGTTTTTTGACTGGCATTGGAAGAGGGGAGAAGAGATTTTGATATCCTTGATGATATTAGTCCATCTAGTGTTCCTCTTCGGCTCTTGCTGTTGATGTACGGTTATTTTGTGGAATCTGCTGTCATTGTTTTATTCTAAGCTGGATAGAAGTAGCCAAACTTTAATGTTTCAATGTGAGAGTTCATCATACAACTGTGAGTAAAGAAGAGATTCTGTACTGATTTTCAGTGCCTCTGATTTTCAACTGCATTGAAAATGGCCTTTTCAATGCAGTTGGTTTCATAGATTCCATGTACGTTCTCTATGTTTATGAGGTGATCACACTGGCCATTTTAAAGCAATAGTGCCCTTTGTGAAACCATTTTTAGTCTATGATATCTTGGGTACTAAAGTCAACTGATTGATCTTAATGTTAGGGTCTCTCTTTTGTTGAATGTAGAACCAAAAAGTTCCATACGAGTGAAATAACTGTAATAAAAGTTTCAATGCAAGGGAAAGCAGGACGGATGAAGCTTTCAAATAACAAAGGGGATATGTTGTTCATCTCTCAAAAACTTTCTGCAGGAGTACCACAAATATATGCTGAGGATGCCCCCTGGGGGACTTCAACTTTAAACCTGCCATTATTTTATAACCAACCATAAAGTGTTTCAAAATAATTTCACATGAAAACACCAGCAACCGGAAAATCTAAATCTGCATTGACCTTCAGCTCCGAATAATTATTTAGGGAGCCTAGGGGAAATTCAAGATGAGGCTTCTGACAAAGGCCTAGGTGTCTGAATCTTCCCAGTAATGAAAATACTGTTAGCTATCTCATTGATGTCAGGACTGTACAGTGTGCAATGCACTTGCCTGGCCATAATGTTCCTCACAGTGAACTGAACTGGCATCAAGATAATAGGGTAGCAGGAGGAGAATAAGAGTTTGGTTGCACTTTTGGCTGAAAGGACTCTTCAGTGTAATCTAATCATTGTAATTGTGCTTGGTTCTATTATAGTTGACTATGGGGACATTCATAGACTGTCCTTCTCATGTTAATTATCTGATTCTCGACTCCTATTTTAAACTGAATGTTGAGAGAGAGACTTTGCTCTAATTGTTTCTTACATTATGGAACATTTTAGCCTGATCTCTTGTCAGAAATGAATATAGGAAATATTAAAACACTCGAGTGTGTTGGTGTAGACATCTGTAGTTGAGTAGATGAGAAGCTTCAAATGCGTATTCTTCCTCAAAACTGGAAGATATTTGAAGAGATGAGGAAGAAAACACAGCTATGCATAAGAAATGGAATGGTCTTTTTACAGTCTTCACATTTTGGGATCTAGAATATGGGCATCCTTGGGCTATCAGTTCACAATCAGTGTCTTATTTTAAATTATGCCTCTTGTGGAACACTTCTTATCTGAAAGAGGGTTAGTTTCCTGTTTAGATGGCAGTAAGGGACTGATGGATATGTCAGGCCATAAGATGGTGTAATGCTTTAAGTAGTTCTTCAAATAGCCCTGCATACCTTGAGTCCCCAGTATTAGGCTGTTAGATCTGTCTCCCAACTGAAGCAATTAGTATATTTGGGTGAGTAAAAAGTTACTATCAGAAATTTATTGCTGCCACTTTGTATTACACCTCAGAACAATAAAAGAGGAAGTATAAATTAACACCAAATTGCCACAATAAACCAAAAAAACTCTTTTTCAGAAGTAGAACTCAACTAGTTTGTAACTTTTCTTAGCCTTCAATTGTTCTCTATCGTAGACTGTCTAGATGATGTTTAGTCAGGAAAAAAGTATCCAAGATCTCTCACTAAATCTCACTGACTAGATGTCAGATTGAGTCTCCAAATGTTTGAATGTGTTGTTTGGCGGCAACAAAAGTAATGAAATCCTGATTTCAGTTTTGTCAAAGATTTGTTAAAAACATTATAGACAAAAGTAAGAAAGATTTGCTTTTAAGGTAACAAGTTGTAGAGCTGGATGAACACAGCAGGCCAAGCAGCATCATAGGTCCGCCTCCACCTCACTCCCTATTTATTTCAGAACCCCCTTCCCCTCCCCCATTTCAGATGAAGGGTCTAGGCCCGAAACGTCAAGCTTTCCTGTTCCTCTGATGCTGCTTGGCCTGCTGTGTTCATCCAGCTCTACACCTTGTTATCTCGGATTCTCCAGCATCTGCAGTTCCTATTATCTCTGATAAGATTTGCTTTTATTTTTCTTTAGCTGACCATTTACTTGTCAACATTATGAAAGCCTGATTAATGAAGATTTTGGCCAGAATGTGCTTCTGAGTGATGCCGTATTGTCTCATACAAATGTTGTGTGGTTGTTTCAATTGAATCTGGTGGAGGATGCACTTCAAAAAAAATTACACATCAATCCAAAATTTTTTAAGAAACAGAGCCATGTACTTCTCAAAAGGAGTAGCAAAAATTAGCTTGAACCATGATGCACTTTTAAACAGTGGAGAGATTATAGAACAACTAAGGAATACAGAATGAAAATATCCTCCTTTGAAGGTGAGTGTCAGATTGTATGGTTATAGATTGGTCTGCAGTATTTTTAACCCTTGTAATTTTTTTTTTTAATTTTCAGCATCTGTGGAATACAACATTTGGAAAGAGCAGGGAATAACTTGACCCTGTTTGATTCACTTTATTTCTGCATTGTCACCTTCTCTACTGTGGGGTTTGGGGATGTGACACCCCAGATCTGGCCATCCAAGTTGTTAGTGGTCATCATGATCTGCGTTGCCCTTGTGGTGTTGCCTATACAGGTAAGCAGTGCATAGCATGAAATATGGTTTCAAATAATGTCAATAACCTTCAATATTAAAAAAGATAAAAGTAAGCACTTTTTAATAATTGTTATTCCAATATTTTTATTTCTGGCGTGCTGAAATTTCAGGTGTTTTATTTATTTCACTAATTGCAAAATTCCAATGATTTATTGATCCTTCATTACATCATTAGCTGAAAAATATGTTCCCATTGTCAAAAGTGAACCTTAATCATGTCATATGAGAAACAATAAATATGAGGCTAGAAGAGGTGATTAACATCTATTGTAGGCAGTTATATATCCTGGAAGTAAAAGTATCCTCCACATGTAATTTTCTTTTTAATTTATTTGTGGGATGTTGGCATTGCTGGCTGGTCAGCATTTATTGTCTGTCCCTACCTGCCCTTGAGAAGGTGGTGGTGAGCTGCCTTCTTGAACCACTGCAGTCCATGTGCTGTGGGTTGACCCACAATTCCCTTAGGGAGGGAATTCTAGGATTTTGACCCAGCAACAATGAAGGAACAGTGATATATTTCTAAGTCAGGATGGTGAGTGGCTTGCAGGGGACCTTGCAAGTGGTGTGCAGTGCATTGAAAAAGCAGAGTGGTGCAAGTGGCAGTGTTCCCATGTGTTGGCTGCCCTTGATCTTCTAGATGGAAGTGGTCTTGGGTTTGCAAGGTGTGATCTGAGGATCTTTCATGAATTTCTGCAGTGTAGAATTTCTTGTAGATAGTACACACTGCTGCTACCGAGTGTCAGTGATGAAGCGAATAAATGAAGCCGATCAAGTTGGTTCCTTTGTCTTGGATGGTGTCATGCATCTTGAATTCTGTCAGAGCTGCACTCATCCAGACAAGTGAGGAGTATTCCATCACATTCCTAGCTGGTGTCTTATAGATGATGGACAGGCTTTGGGGACTCGGGGGTGAGTTACTTGCTCTGGTATTCCTAGCCTCTGACCTGCTCTTGTGGCCACTGGTGTGTTTAAGTGCTAAGTCCAGTAGAGCTTCTGGTTAATGGTAACCCCAAGATGGTGATTCAGGGACAATGGTTAGATTATCTCTTATTGGTGATGGTAATAGCCTGACATTTATGTGGCATGAATGTTATTTGCCACTTGTCAACTCAAGCCTGGATATTGTCCAGATCCTGTTGCATTTGGACATGGACTGCTTCAGTATCTAAGGAGCCGTGAATGGTGCTGAACATTATGTAATCACCAGCATACATCTCCACGTCTGACCTTTTAATAGAGGGGAGTGATGCCACACTTGGTTGAATGTAGCCTTGATGTCAAAGGCTGTCACTTACCTCAGCTCTGGAGTTCAGTTATTTTTCCTTGTTTGAACCAAGGCTGTAATGAGACCAGGAGCAGAGTGGTCCTGGCAGAACCCAAACTGGGTGTCACTGAGCAGGTTAATGCTGAGCAGGTGCTGCTTGATAGCACTGTCGATGACACCTTCCATCACTTTACTGATGATTCGAGAGTAGACTGATGGGGCGGTAACTGGCTGGGTTAGATTTCTCCTGCTTCTTATGTGCAGGACATACCTGACCAAATTTCCACATTATCGGGTAGATGCAAGCATTGTAACTGGACTGGAACAGCTTGTCTATGGGAGTGACAAGTTCTGGAGCACAAGTCTTCAGTATAATTGCCAGAATGTTGTCAGGGCCTGTAGCCTTTCCGGTATACAATGTCTCCAACTGTTTCTTGATATCAGGTGGAGTGACTTGAATTGGCTGAAGACTTGTATCAGTAATCCACTCGCAGTTTTGTCAGTGGCTTCACGACCATTCCATAGTGTTTCCACATGGTATTTCCAAAAGGATGACTCAAACAATTTAATGTAAATTTAATCTCATATAACTTGCACTTTCCACAAAATCTACCTACTCAGAAATTTACATAAAAGCAAAATACCACTGCTGCTGGAAATCTGAAGCATACAGGGAATGCTGGAGAAACTCTGTTTCTCCCTTTACAGTTGCTACTGAGTTAACATTTCAAGTCCATTATGCTGTTCTTCAGAACCTTAGGAATTTGTGAATTTTACTTGTGAATTGCTAGTTATTTTAAGCACATAATGGTACACTTGTTTCGCTATATTTGAAAAACTCCTTAAGAAATGCAGCAAAAAAGCATTAATGTCTTGAACATATTAACTATACAGAATTTTTTTCAATTGATTCACAAAACTGGATTTGGGTTACAGATGTAAAGTGCTATTGTCAATCATTTTCAAAGCTCTGTGTTCACGAGTTCAATATGGTAACACTAAATTGCACAATTTATCAAATTTACATTCTTTTTATGTTGAACTGCGGTGCTTACTTACGTTTCCACGATGTAATCTCTCTTTTTGATAGATTGACTTATGGTTTCCGGCTTTGACCGTTGGTCCCATATCTAGGCACGAATTTCATAGGAAACATCTCTAAATATAGAAGTGTACCAGAAAATTAATGAAGGATATTCATCTACTATACAATGCAGGAGAAGATGCCACTTGCGACCACCCCCCACCCAAGGAGAACAACTTGATTTTTTAGCAAGTTGTTTAACGTTTTGGTTGGTTCCCAAATGCTTCAGTTTTCATTTTATGAGGTAAATTGGGCAGAAAACAAATGGAAATGTGTAGATCTCAAGGAACTCCATGACCTGCGCCACTGAGAAGGCCCTGGGCACAGGAACACCACCACCTTTGGTTCCTCTCCGAGTCAAACATTGTACAGAATTAAATGGCAAGTTTTGGGGCAGGCGAGGTTGTGCCCTTTCCACTGCCTCGCCTCTTACTGATGACATCTGAGGCGGGAAGGCTCATGGATAGGTTTCATGCACCGCTACTCAAAGAGTTGGCTGGGAGCAGGCCTCCTGCTGTCAGTTCGGGCCCACTACTATTGAAAACTCCAGAAGTATTAGTTGGCTAGAGGCAGGATGTTGATCTCTCTTGAGCGGGGTCCTGATTTGGAGAGGTGCCGGTCAACCTGATGGAGACTTGATGGAGAGGCTGGCAGGGCGGGAGGGTGGGGAAAGATGTCGACCTTTGTAGGGCAGGGAACCTGATATGGAAAGGGGCCACGAAAGTGGGGTGAAGCCCCTCCCAAATTCCAAGACACGAGTAGAGTGACCTCGTGGGCATCCCACTGTCACTGGACGGCTCCCGTATGAAGCAGCCTTTAGGTGGCTGCCCCTCATAAAAACATGGCTAGGTCGGAGCCACACTGTAGACTATTCAGGCTTTCCTGCTTGGAAACCCACCAGTGGGGATCTGTAAAATGCTGCCCATCAAAACAAACCTGACATTTAGAACTTCTGAGGGAAGGACAAATAATGTCATGCGGTTCTTAAAATTACACCCTTTTGGGGGGGAGTAAATTTTAAAATGTCTTATTCTAGCTAACTGGCTCAGTAACTGTTTGTTCTGCGTATGACAGTATAATAGTTAGGCTACTGGGCATTGTAAAGCAGAGGCCTATAGGAATAATTGAATCCCTTGTTTGCAGGTTGAGTAATTGAATTAAGAAAGGGCAGTGTTTGTTAAAGTGAACATGAAGCTGTCAGATTGTCATTAAATAAAAGCCGAAAAAACTGCGGCCGCTGTGAATCAGGAACAAAAGCACAAGTTGCTGGAAAAGCTCAGCAGGTCTGGCAGCATCTGTGAAGAAAAGTTAGAGTTAACATTTTGGGTCTGGTGACCCTTCCTCAGAACTGCAAATTCCAAGACAAGATCAAAATTTTCTGAGGAAGGGTCACCAGACCCGAAACGTTAATTTTAACTTCTCGTCACAGATGCTGCCAGACCTGCTGAGCTTTTCCAGATTGTTGTCAAAACCCAACTGATTCAATATTCTCGCCACCCTCACTCAATTGGACCTATGTGCCCTTTCAATTCCACTTTAACATGAGCTGGCCATGGAAGTGGCCAAGTCACTCAGCTGCCTCACAAAATCTAGTGGAAGAAGATGACCCATCACTGCTGTCTCTAGGCAACTAGGGATGAGCAATAAATGTTTAAACTGCCAGTGATGCCCTCATCCAGGGAACTTTTTTTTAAAAGTAACACTTTTATCCATGTTACATTTGTTCAGTTGGTTGTAAATAGCGCATTTAAAATGAAACTCAAAATTGTCGTGTTGCTTTTCAGGTTCTTAATATTACCACAGCGTTTTTCAAATCAATTGGTTTGATAACTGTTTTCATGACTGTCAGGCCTCAGCTATTGCCTGCATTGAGTCATGAATTCAACAAGGTCGAGAGAGACCCTGCACTGTTTTCCCTTACTAATTACGCTATTTTCTACCTAGATGTGCTTTATTTTCCCAAAAGAGAAGAACACTGAAATAATCAGCAATGGTGACCCCACTGTGTACAATTTAGAAAAAGAAGTGAGCTTATCTCATTGAACCAATGTAGTTTGTCTTCTGATGCATTCACTCATGTTGTGCTCCTGTTATTCCTGACCAACGAAGAGTGAAAATTATGTGTTTTGTTTTGCCTGCCAGCTGTTTCTCATCCTTACTATCAAAACATTCATCCACTAAGGGGATTTTCTAAGCTGGAGGTTGTGGGGGGGAGGCCGAAAGCTTACAAGTTCAATTTTGCCAACTTCCAGCCCACTACTTGCACCTGTCAAGTTTGTCACTTAGTTTTGTGTTGCTAGAGAACTCCTTCGCATTCAGGTTGGGAGAGTAGGGGGTGCTTTCATCCTAGGAGAGGTGAATGTGATAATGAGGAAGCAAACCTCATTGTCATTTGTTTTTTTTAAGGTTATCTGTTGGGTCAGAAGTGTTAGAACACCCAAGAACTCCATTGAGATGAGGATTTGGTGGACCCTGGCAGTGAGTGTCTTCGCACTTACCTCCTGAGGAATTTTAAACTCTCGTCTCTGCAACCCCCACTCCTCATATTAATGACCTCTCTCTGTTGAGGCCTCCAGTGACACCAACCCATCCTTCCCTACCCCAAGGAACTCCAGTTCCTCTTCCCTAGCTAGGCTTCTGATACCCATCTCAGGACCCTAATGGTGTCAACTCCACCACTCCCCTAACTCCCACTTTTCGTCCCCACTTTTCCAGATGAGTAGCCCACCCAATCGTGGTGATATCTTCCCCAAACTCCATTTAATCGTCTTCCACAACTCAAACCTCACTCTCATTCCTCCCTTCCTAATCAAATCCCTACTCATGCGTCTCCCCCATCCCATCCATGCAAGGCCACAGGTGTGTGATGGAGTAAAAGCTCCACAGCCGGTGGAGGATCCTGAATTTTGGCCTTTCCCGACTCTATGCTGACTCACTCCCTGCCAGTCAGATCAGTAAAAATAAATCCCGGAGTGTGTGAGATTAATTTCCCAGAGAAAATGCGTCCTCATCAGCAGACGATGGAAGCCACAATCAAATGCTGTGTTTTGTCACATACTTAACGTGTTCTAAAGTCATTCAAATTGGCCATTAAAGGTCAGTGTGTTCTTGCCTTCTGGGAGCTAATCCCTGAAGCAGAGCTGTCCATTTTCGTATTGCTGCCACTTACCTTCTCTCAAGTCCAGTACAAAGGAAAAATTACAATCGGGAAACCTTTGCTTGCTGTGAAATGAAATATGAGCCATGGGTAAAGTAGGTAGCAATAAACCCTTTACCTGTACCTCACAAGTACACTAATTGTATGTGAAATTCTTCTCTGAGTTGTTCTGAGAGACGGACTCACAGCACACTGACAGATGGTATATTTGACTATAAATGAGAGGATTGTGGTGGAAAATCATTCCTGCAGGGTCCCTCAGAGGCCCAGAACTGCTGGCTATTTCCTTTGTGATCTGTATGGTTTCAGTGAATGGCCACACATGGGGCTCCCCGATCTGGACACTACAGATTGATGCTATTACATTACATTGCACAACACGGCCTAACTGGCCAGTACAATGACAAGATATTAAAATCTGACCACGCAGAGCTAGGTGACAAATTTGTCCATCACTCAGCAAGCATCGAGTGCGAAGCCGCAAGGCGGCCATTCTCTTAAAACTATTCTTACATTATCAGGCACCAAATCGCAGGGAGAGTAAGAACTTTTGCTATCGTAAACGTTCTGGAACCCCTCTTGTCGTGTTACTGGAAGCATTGTGGCAAATGCCTGAATTTGCCCATCAGTGTGGTTACACTGTCGCATTGTATTGCATTTAGTCAGTGACCTGGCCACAAAAAAGACTGGAACACAAACCTGGGGTGGATGTCTCAATGCATCTGGGTGTACATCCTAACAGGACAATGGGGCACTGGCTGGGCAAAAGGCAAAATAATACTCACCAAAAAGACCAGTTGGCCAAATATTGGCACTTGGGGAATATCACTGCCAACCGCCCTGCAGTCTAAGAAAAAGAGTGTTTGCCACTACTCTGCTTACTGTCTCTGAGCTGATCATATAACCACTAATTCCTTGTGCTTACATTGCATTATGAGATATTTCACAGAACAGATGGGGATGAGCAACCAATCTGCTTATGGGAAGCAAGTTGTTCATTTGGATGTAGAATAATGACTTGTAAACTTTAATGCAAACACCTTTTTTAAATTTAATCCCAGCTGGCGGAGTTTTCCAAGCATTTGGAGTTGAGGTCTGCTGGATTGCGGAGGTTAAGTGCACTTCCACTTATCTGCCGTCTCCAACAGGCCACCATAATTGGACATTTCCCTAAACCGTTAGATCTCCTGAAAGAACTATGGACACTGTAATTCAGGAACAAAAACAGAAGTTGCTGGAAAAACTCAGCAGCTCTGACAGTACCTGTGAAGAAAAAATTGGTGTTAATGTTTTGGGTCCGGTGACACTTCCTCAGAACTGATGGTAGCTGGGAAAACGTTGGATTATATGCAGAAAATAGGGAGGGGAATGGGGTAGGGAGTAAACGATAGCGTAAATTCTGAAGAGAGAGAAGAGCAATTGGACAGACAAGGGAGTTGATAACGATCTGGCTAGGAGGGTGAATAGTTGTTAATGGGGACTGTTAGTAACTAACAACAGATAGTGTGATATGCTATGTAATAACAAGGCCTGATGTGTAGGGTATGGGGCTAGGACATGCGAGAATTTAGGCCCTAAAATTATTGAACTCAATATTGTGTCCGGAGGGCTGCAGCGTCCCCAAGCAGAAAATGAGATGTTGTTCTTCCAGCTTGTGCTGAGCTTCGCTGGAACGTTGCAGCAAGCCACAGAGATGTTGGCCAGGGAGCAGGGTGGTTTGTTAAAGTGGCAGGCAACAGGTAGCTTAGGGTCTTTTTTGCGAGCAGAATGTAGATGTTCTGCAAAGCAGTCACCCAATCTTTGCTTCATTTCCCCAATGTAGAGGAGACCACATTTTCTTCACAGATGCTGCCAGACCTGCTGAGCTTCCAGCAACTTCTGTCTTTGTCCCTCAGATCTCCTTTCCTTTGTTCTAATCTGTCTTTTACATTTCAGTATTCCCTCTGGCTTCAGTCTTCTCAACTGTGGCCTTACATCTTGCTTCTCAACTTTTAGGCCTCCCTGATCTAGCCTGAAATCTGGTTCCTGACATTTTGATCTTCCTTACTCAGGTCTCTGATCTCACTCATCCTGGCATCTGATCATTCCCAGACTGGCTCTGACTGAGGCCTTCAATGCCCCTTGACACAGGTCTCTGATCTCCATTCCATTTGGTCAAGGGACCCCCATCAAGGAACCCCGTGGTGTCAGCCATTAACTATTTAGTTAAAACAGGCACAGAAGCAGCTGACAAGTTTGCTCGAGACACCCGGAGAAAATTGAATTGAAAGTTGGAGAAGTCCACTGACATTATCAGTACCATGTTGGGTCCGGCATGTGTGCATCTGGCTTTCTCCGTGGACAGTTTGGCAACTTCCATAGAGAGTTGGAACTGCATCTAGATCTAGCGAGAGAGAAAGGAGAAAGAAAACCTTTTTTTAGGGCAGATAGGTGGCATGAATGACACCTTAATGTAAATAGAATCTCATATTTGTAAATACATATTTTCACCTTATGCCATCACATGTCTGATCAGCTATTATTTTAGCTGCAGCTACAAGAATGAAGCTAGAGAGGCTAGCCTTCCTTCATGCCACATCATCTGTCTAAGGGAGTGTTTTGCAATGATAAAACATTTCGTGTCTGAATATGCCAACAACAGATGTTGTAAAGCCTTCCAGTTGTTTGTTAATTTTTATCACACAGCAGGAAAATTAAAGAAAGAACAAATTGAAGACTTACACTTATGCTTGGGAATTAACAGGAACTGCTTGCTTTCCAGCATCAACACACTTACAGTCAATGAATAATGACTTCACCCAACTCCATTCCATTGAAAGTGGGGCACAAATAAATCCTGTCTGCTCTGTCTGTCATGATGAAGGTGATGTTTCTTCTGATCAACACCCTCCTCTTCCTCATCAGAAGAATATTGCGCCTCATCGTCTGTCATTTCCCCTTTTTCCCTGTTCCAGATATCCAGAGCACAGTGTGTGAGGATTATGCAGCGTCTGTGGTGTACTGCAAGAAACCACCCAGACCTGCCCAAGCATGGGACCTCAATATCTCCTTGAGGAGATGTTATGTGGCCCGGTTAGAAAGAGACCAAAGATATGGGTTTCTGCCCTATCTTTGCATTGTGAGTGGACCTTGTTGCTGTCGACTCTACATTTGAAGGCTTTTCTACATCAGCTGGAGTTTGTTGCTGCTGCTGCTGGGCTAGTATGTGTTCCTCGTCACTCTCTGTGACTCGGCTGTGGCCACAGAAGTGATCACAGCTGCTGTGCCAGGATCTACTGGTAAATGGTTTCAATGAATCTCTGTGGGGAATATCAAAAATTAAGCACCTTCTTAGTAATGTGAGCAGTGAGCAGTCACAGCAGACACAAAGGACAGCTTACCATAGTCCTTCATACATTGGGACATGGAGTGTAACAGGATGCTCTGACATGGACCTTTAACATAGTAGATGTTAACCAGATGTGTACTGCACAAGCAATGCCTGTATATACAGTCAGGGATTACAAGAGTGGTAGGAACAAGAACACCATCCACCACCCACCCCCACCGAACACCTGCCAACAATCCCCTCCCATCCAACCCTTTGCAAAACTGAACAAAGGCAGCATTGCATGTAAGAATCAGTTCTGTAAGACTCACAAACCAATGTGTATGGAAAGCAGCTTCAGCAATTTGTGCAGCCTGAGAGACCTTTGACTATGTTTGCGAAAGGGTTACTCTTTATATGTTGTCTGTGATTACTAGGATTATTTTGTAATGATTAATGTTGTGGTTAAGATTGCTTGTGTTTAGGATTTGTGATTGACGTAATTGTCACTGCAGTCACAGTGCAAAATTCTGTGGTTAAAGCTTCCCTAATGTATGCATGTAATATACAAGTGCCTGATTATTTGCCTGTTGAAGAAACTCATATCACTCATAACTGAACTCCATTCCCTCAGACAAAAAACAAACACTTATTCTGCCTACTCTGGGTGTGGTGGCAGCAATTTCTTATTTCCACTGCATATTTGTGATTTGGATGAGGACGGAAGACAACACAGTGAACGTTCCTAAATCTGAGGATTGGGAACAGTTTAGAACTCAGCAAAGAGGGACCATGGAATTGATTAAGGAGTTGAAATTAGAGTACAAAAGTAAGCTTCCAGGGAAGCTAAAGACTGATGCTAAGAGTTTCTATAGGTACATGAAGGGAAAGAGATTGGTAAAGACAAATGCAGGCCCCCTACAGTCAGAAATGGAGGAATGTATAATAGGGGACAAAGAAATGGCTGAGGAACTGAATACATACTTTGATTCTGCCTTTGCAAAAGAGGACACAATTCAGATACTGGAATTGTTGGAGAATGCAAGATTTAGTAAGAGGGAAGAACTGTGGGAGGTCAATATTAGTTAAGAAAATTGCTGGGAAAATTGTTGGAATTGAAGGCCAATAAATCCCCAGGGCCTGTTAATCTACATCCCAGAGTACTTCAGAAAGTAGCTCTAGAAATAGTGGATGCATTGGTGGCCATCTTCCAGGATTCTTTGGACTCTGGAAAAGTCCCTGCAGATTGGAGGGTGGCTAGTATCACTCCAATATTTAAAAGGGGAGGTAGATAGAGAACACGGAATTATAGACCGGTGAGCCTAACATAAGTAGTGGGGAAAATTCTCAAATCCATTGTCAAGGATTTTATAGCACACCATTTAGAAAGCAGTGCAGGATCAGACAGAGTCAGCATGGATTTATGAAGGGGAAATCATGCTTGACAAATCTGTTAGAATTCTATGAAGATGTAACTAGTAGAGTTGGCAAGGGGGAGCCAGTCGATATAGTGTATTTAAACTTTCAGAAAGCATTTGACAAAGTCCCACATAAGAGATTAATGTTTAAGATTAAAGCACATGGGACTGGGGGAGTGTATTGAGATGGATAGGAAACTGGTTGGCAGAGAAGAAACAAAGAGTAGAAATTAATGGGTCCTTTTCAAATTAGCAGGCAGTAACTAGTGGAATGCCCCAGGGATCGGTGCTGGGACCCCAGCTATTCACAATGTATATTAATGATTTGGTTGAGGGAACAAAATGTAACATCTCCAAGTTTGCAGATGATACCAAGTTGGGTGGGAGGGTAAACTGTGATGAGGATGCAGAGACCCTTCAGCATGATCTGGACAGGTTGGGTGAATGGCTAAACGGCAGATGCAGTATAATTTGGATAAATGTGAGGTTATTCACTTCAGAAGCAAAAACAAGAAGGCAGGTTACTACCTGAATGGCTGTAAATTGGGAGAGGGGGGAGTGTGCAGCGGGACCTGGGTGTCCTTGTGCACCAGTTGCTGGAGGTAAGTATGCAGGTGCAGCTGGCGGTAAAGAAGGCAAATGGTATGTAGGCCTTCATTGCGAGAGGTTTTGAGTGAAGGAGCAGGGATGTATTGCTGCAGTCGTATAGCGCCTTGGTGAGACCACACCTGGAATATTGTGTGTAGTTTTGGTCTCCTTTGCTGAGGAAGGGTGCTCTTGTTCTCGAGGGAGAACAGCGCAGGTTTACCAGGCTGATTCTGGTGATGGCAGGACTGATGTATGAGGAGAGATTGACTAGATTGGGATTGTTTTCGTTAGAGGTCAGACAAATGAGGGAGGATTTCATAGAGACTTATAAAATTCTAACAGGACTAGACGGGGCAGATGCAGGCACAGATGTTCCTGATGGTGGGTGTGTCCAGAACCAGGGTCACAGTATGAGGATTCGGGGTAGACCATTTAGGACGGAGATGAGGAGACATTTCTCCACCCAAAGAGTGGTGAGCCTGTGGAATTCATTACCACAGAAAGTAGTTGATGCCAAAACATTGAATGTATTCAAGAGGCGAGTAGATATAGCACTTGGGATGAATGGGATTAAAGGTTATGGGGAGAAAACAGGATTAGGCTACTGAGTTGGACGATCAGCCATGATCGTGAAGAATGGTGGAGCAGGCTCGAAGGGCTGAATGCCCTCCTTCTGCTCCTATCTTCTATGTTTCTATGTTCCAGAGCATGAGTCACAGGTTTACCTCTCAATCTATGTGACATGCTCCCCGCCTTCAAAACCTTTATGTTCCTTTCTGTCTTGCTGTCCCTAACAACCCCATCAGGTTTGAATCTCCCCACATTCCCAGCCAGCCCCCTTATTTAACTCCTTATCTCCCCACTTTACTCTCCGAGCCCCAGGCTTATAGCTTGGTCATGCCTAACATCACAATGTGGTATCTCCCCATTGAAGCAAGATGCTCGTGACTATTGATGACCCAACCCCCAATTCTTGCAGTAACCCGTGACCTCTCATGGTTCAGTGTTGAGTTGGCTCCCTTTACAATCATTATTCTCTCTACATCCCAGCATGTAACTCCCAATCCCCTTAATTGACTTGCACAAAATCCCCACCTCAGAAGTGGCCCCTGATAACAAGCTTTGACTAGCCGTGAACAGGCTCTTCAGGCTGACTCATGCCCCACCCCTCTGGTGTAGAGCGACACCCTGACTGATGAGTGACCAGATCTCTAAACAGCTTCCTCAAAGATTAAACTGGTTGCACTTGACTTACAGGACTGACTGTGGCCCATTTCCTGGACTGTAATGATATAGATTTCCTGACACCATCGGCAACGGACTGATAGCGTCCCAGTCTCTGGATGGAGACTGAACAGTAACCTTGCCTGTACTGTTGCAGCACTTCCTGAGTGACAATAGTTCTGTCTTCTCTAGACTAAGGATTACTCCCGTTACACTTTGAAGTCAAAGCATATTCACTGTATTTGCCTTGTGAGCTGCTGGCATGGGTAACATCGATGAAGCACACGGCTGTACAGCAACATGTCCACTCACTTGGGCTGACCATTGTTGACAACAATGACATGCTGCCTGGCTTTGTGCCTATGCAAAAAGGCAGGGAAGGCAGAGGTGCTGAGTGTGTCCAAGTAGGTACAAGGTGAGCAAGTGTTAAGAAAGCAAGATAACAAGCCATTGGTGGACCCTGTTCTGATGTGAGATAGGTGCCCATAGCTGTGCACAAAGCAACGTGGCAGCAGTATTGCAACGTAAGTTGTTGGTGAGCTGCAAAGTGCAGTATTGAAGAGGTGAACTGTATCATCAGTGAATTGGAGTTGTGCCACGATGATGTGGTGAGGCTGCTGATTTGCTGATTCCAATCTCTGTGGATGGAGGGTGCAAGCAGACACTGTTAATGTGGTACCCATCTGGATGGTGGGAAATGTTTGCCAAGATGGATGCCCACAATAGATACTGCTGAGCTTCACCACTCTGACTTTCTTTTCACAAATTGGCGCCATCTAGTTTCTCCCTGCTGCTTGGGAAAGTTGCAATCTGCATAGAAATGAGGCGAGATTAGAGAATAGTCAGCTCACTCTTCTTTAGCAAGATTCTCATCTGGCTTTTGAAACGTTATGTGTAAAATTGGACTTTTTTCTTCATGCTGAGAATGCTTTTTTTAAATTCTTGACATTGCCCACATTTGCCCAGGCACTGGGAAAGTTGAGTCCTTTGATACAGAGTGCTGGTGAGGCATTATTTTGGGAATGGAGTTTAGGTACCACTATATGCTGCTATACTGGAACAGGAAATCAACATCCACTTACCCCCACAGCTGCCATCATTGTTTGCTCCATGAACAGTCGCCACCCTTACTTGGTAACCCACTTACTACCTCCTTGGCCGTGCTAATCCTGACCCTTCACTGCCTCCATCTCACTCGCTGCTCTGCTCCCTTACTCATGGGGAGCAGTAATCAGGAGCAGGACAGCAAGTGAGGGAGCAAGCAGGACTGCCAAGTGCTGGCAGTGAAGTTGTGACCCCCAAATTGGGATGCCCAGGAATCAATCGGTTTGAACTATTTGAGGGGGAGAAAAGACTCATTTAATTGGGTACTTCACTTGTTATGTTATTTTTGCGTCGCTCCTTATTGTGGATGGTCCTGTTCTCTGATGCAGAGAGCTACCTGCGGCATCACCAACATGATGGCACAGGCCCTGTGGCTGCGTGTGTGGTGTGTATGCCCCTTGCAGTTGCGATGGCAGCAAATGCAACTAACTCGATGAACCCCGCTGATTTTGTGCAACAAATGTAAATTACATCCTTGGGTGAAGTTCCTCCTGATATTAGACCCATCCTTAACAGCCTGAAAGTTGGCTGATTACAAGGATGACAGGCATGTTCCGTGGAAAATGGATGAAAATATTGGTAGAGGTTGTCAATTTATTATAATGTGTCAGTTTACGCCTTTCCAAAGTTTATCCCGGTATCAAAATGTCTATCGAATCTCAGGAGCTGATACAATCAACATGGAGGTATAAAGTAAAAGGTCTGTGGTAAGGGATGCAGTAGTTCAACCCTCCAAAATCCATGTAGATTGTCTATCAAAATGCAAGTAGTGTATCAAGAAACAAAAGGTAACTATCTGCATTGCACTCCAGTGCACTGCATCCCTACAAGATGTATTACAATATTAGCAGATGGAGAAAAACAATTTGTTTTTGCACTTTTATTATTATAGCTATCAAGTCCCCAGGCTGAGTGATATTTGCTGGTTGCAGGTGTCCTTGCATTAGATATTGCAGCTCTGATTTTCATGTTACCTGACCTGGAATCTGTGATTGCTGTCTGTAAATGTGAACGGGAAGCTATTAGCAGGTAGATGCAATCTGTCTCTGGCATCCTTTCATTGCCGCTTTTACTCTTGTAAAATAGCATAAGTAAAAGGAAAACACACTGAGAATCTCACTGGGCCACAACTGTGGTTTATCAAAACAAGAGATAGTGCCAGAGAACTTGGAACATAGCTATCTAAACAACAAAGTTGGTGAGATGGTGACATGGTGGTAAAATTTCCAGACTAGTAATTTAAAGGTTCAGGCTGATGCTGTGGGAACATGTGTTCAAATCAACTGGTGGAGTTTAAAGTCAATGAATAAATCCGGGATTGAAAGCTTTTCTCAGTAATGGTGTCAATAGAGCTCACCAGTTGTCATTAAAATCCACCCTGGTTCGCTAAGGTCTTCTAGGGAAAGAAATCTGCCACTGGTACCTGGTCTGGCCCACATGTGACTCCAGACCTACAACAATGTGACTAACTCCTAACTGCCCTCTGACATGGCTGAGCAAGTGACTCAGCTCAAGGGTAACTCGGGAAGAGCAACAAATGCTGGCCTTTCCCGAAATGCCCATGTCTCTTGAACACTAAAGGAAATTGTGTCAAAAAGAGAAACAAAAAGTCATCAAAAATATTATTACAAGTCCCCAGGCCCTTTTAAATGTATTCAGCGTGCTGTTACAGCCCCAAATGAAATTTTTGCGCATGAAGCAAGATGATTGAATCTTATACTGGCGTAAGAGTTAGAAATTATTATTGTCAGTTAAATAACGGCTACAAAATGTAACCATATTACAATTAACTGAAAATTTTGGCATCAATATAAAACCTAACAGGAAAATTGGATGGAGCATTTAAATAGGTGAATATTAGCATACTGTTCCACCTATTTCTTTCTATTGATTAGACATACTTTACTCACGGTAACTGGATCTAACCATTAAGAAAATCTATCTCTCTGCTTTGTTGCTCCGAATCTAAACAACCTTACAAGAATTCATTTTCCCCTTCATGTTATTTGTATGGATACTGCAAATTTTGGATTTGAAATGCATAACAGCAAGTAAACATTGTGCTGAGTGTGATTAGTTGCAGTAATGAAAAATAAAACAAACTTGCCCATGTTGATATTCTGTCTGTTAGTCATGACGATATCTTGGTGTTTTGCTTGTGAAAATTGATAAGTAGCTTTGTTTTTGTCCTGCAGTTTGAACAGCTGGCCTATCTGTGGATGGAGAGACAGAAGTCAGGAGGAAACTATAGTCGCCACAGAGCTCAGACAGAAAAACATGTTGTACTATGTGTCACCTCTTTGAAGATTAACCTGCTAATGGATTTTTTGAATGAGTTCTATGCTCATCCCAGATTACAGGTTATTAAGATTATGTGTACTGATCACATAGCTGTCCATGAAAAGAAGCATTTAAAATACAGGCAGTTCAATCTTGCATCAGTCTAAAATGCTTTCCCGTGTTGAAGTAAACTTATCAGTGCAGTTTTATATTTTACTTTTCAAAATCAATAAATTTATTGCTTGAATTAATCAAAAATGCATTTAAATTCAATATGTTTAATCAAGAAGAAAATACTATTTTATGTTTTTGGCATTCAAGTTTGCTAAATCTGCTGAAGCCACTGATGTTTCTATGAGAAGTGTTTCTATGAGAAAATTATGAGCATTTTACTAATATTTTTGCTTAACTAGTCAATAAATTGACAAACGTGTGCTTTTGGGTTTGTAATTTTTCATCTTGTATAGGATTAAAGATCATGTGAAGGAGTAAGTGGTGAATTTTTGCACTGTTTTACCATTGGGCAAGGAATCACTATCTTGGCTATACATGTAACTTCGGCAGCACCTTAAACAGGTTTTTAAAAGTCAGTGTGTCATTTACAATTAGTGGGTAGGTGGATATAGTTAATCTCATCAATGCTGCATCTTACAAGCAGTTGTGTGGTGAATGAATCTGTGGGGGGTAAGTCACAATACAATCAGACCTGAACCTTTCCATCAGCAGTGACCAATTTGTGCAATAAAATTCGACTTTTATTATCAAGGATACTGCATATCAGTGCAGCTGTGTTTGCAGACACCATAAATCAGTACAGATGAATGCCATAAACAACAATGGCAGCATTTACAATATAATGTATTCAAGAATCCATTACCAATTATTATTGTTAACTTTACCCTGGTAAGCATTATAAACAGGTATTAAAGATCATTAACAATAACAATATCTCTGCATTAAATTATACAAGAAATTGAATTAAATACAAAATAATTAATCAATAAATTACGGATGCATAATAACAACTGAATCATTACTAACTGAGAATTGCACAAATATATATTGCTTAAATTTGATAATGTATGTTAAAAATAGGGAGAATATAAGAATCTTTTCTTTCTTACACTAAGAATTAATGAATAAATGCTCCATGTTCTGCTAATTGTATTTACATTTCATTTTTCTAACAGGATTACTATGTAGTGATACTTTGTCCTACTGAAATGGATTTACAGGTTCGAAGGGTGTTGCAAATTCCAATGTGGGCACAAAGGGTAATTTACCTCCAGGGATCAGCATTGAAGGACCAAGACCTTCTCCGAGCCAAGTAGGTCTACAGTGACTTTTCCATTCTACTAATGAAATTCAACTTTGCATAGTAACACTTTCAGGACACAGATGATTGCTGTTCCTCTAGTCCACCTGTCTGTGGCATTTAATTGGTGCATTTTGAATTGCCTTGAATCATGCTTATTGGTCAGAATCTCTCCAGTCCCTTCTTGAAGCCCATTAGTGCTTCTTATCCCACCATCAAGTTTGACTGTCTGCTCCACACGCTTAACTAATGTTTTAGTGAAAGAAGTCATCTTCTGTTTTCCATTTTGATTTGTTGTGCTTTAATGCAAATATGACTACAAAGATATAAATTTGTTTACAGACTGAAAAACTTGCTTGGATTCAAATTACCTTAAAGCTGTTGTGCCCAATGTGAAAACAAACCTGTACCCTATTCTCTCAATCTTTCTTCGAGATAAGTTCTGCTAATCCAGTTGGATGAGCTCTGTGTGAAATCAGAAGCAGTGATGGATCAAGGACAATGGTGGTGAGACCGACCTAAGTGTTGTGCAGTTGGAAATCAATGTGCTTTTGGGCAATGTGTCTGAGGGGCTGAATGCACATGAGGAGTAGAAATATCTAGGTTAATCATCTGCTCAAAGATATCCAATAAATTAATCAAACATGACCTCCTACTCTTTAAACTGCACTGACTCCATATCATTTTATTGCTTATTTTATGCTTATTGCCCTGATGCTACTTCTGGTACATCATTGGAAATTAAGTTTTTCATTGAGGACTCTAATTTGGGAGTGATGATAGTGTGGAGCTTGTTCCATTCCCCAGTCTTTGCACTGCCACTTCCAATTAGATCCAAGACTCTACCCAGGACAGGTGCCATTTCCCCCTGAAACCTATCTAGAAAAATGAGAAGGACTGTTTGACAGTGACTAAACCTGCAATCTACATCCTCAATCCATAGAGGCTGACTTGGAAGGAATGAGCAGCAGTTTACCTGTTGTAGCTAATAATGACTGAATGCTTTTACTTTGAAGTGTGTTGTATGGAGTAGTTTTAAGGTGCATTTACTTCACTAAAGTGTTTCTGTGTAATACTGAGTGAGAATTGACCACCAACTACCTTGAGAGACTGAGACTGTTAGAATTATTTTTTCCACTGACCCTGGAGTTTGAGAGATAAGGACATGTGATTATCAGTTGGATTTCCCTATTTTGCTGGCAGAATGTGAACAGTCAAGAATGAAGGAACAATAAAAAGGAGGATTTGCACTGTAGGATTTAAATTTAAAAAATTTGCAGGCCATGCAGATTTTACGAAAATTGCGGTGAGACTATCTGTCTTTAAAATGTTTTGCAAAAGACACCACAAGGGAGCTCCGCTAACTTTTACATGACAGTGTGGAATCCAGATGGTTCCACCTGTAGATCTGAAAAGACTATTCTCTTTAATGATTTTCCGGTTATCAATAATTTTCTGTTCCTCTTCACACTATGTTTCCTATGGGTGTCAAAACATGTCTTTTTTTCTATTCCAGAGCTTTTGCTACATGCAATCTGTAGGCCAGTATCTTAAGAGGTAGATCTTGAGGTACCTCAAGTCCTTGCAGTAACTTGGTTCTAAGAATTGTCCATACCCCGGTCAATCCCATCTCCTCCTAAATGGGGATTGGATGGTGCAGTGACTGGCTAGGCTGATGGCTGGTTAAGAGCTGCTGTGGTGAAAAATGTCAGTTTTTCATAGTTACTCCAGCAATCACCCACTGTACTGACCCCGGAACTTTCATTCTGCTGATCAATGGAAAAGCTATTGGAGTCAGACAGCTGTGAATAACAGCAGCCTCCATTGTAGCCTTGAGTCTGAAAGTGAATAAAGTGGCTCTGACTGAACTTTTCTATTCAGTGTATCATAGATTCGCATTATAATTTTATGATCCTGATCACACTTTCTGAAATGGAAAGTAGCTAACCTGTAGAATCTGTGCCGTTTTTGTACTAACTGGAATTTGCATACATGAATAATTATGCTCCGTTTTCTTGGCTGCATTGAGTACCACAGCGATTTGTTAGAATAATCTATTGATAGAAATCTGTGAGAGTTTTTTTTAAAACAGGTGTTCGCGATACTTTAGAGAGAATATTTTGTACAATTTGTGATGTGCTTTTTCAGATGATTCCCTAACAGCAGCGTGAAGTGGGGAAGTAAATTCTACAAAGGATCTGACAAGATAGAATCGATTGTATCACTGATTCTGTGGGAAGATGCTTGATTGAAAGTTATGAAATATGGCATGTATCAACTGATAGAGTGGTGGACACAGATTCAGTAGTAAATTTCAACAGGAGTTGCACAAATATTTGAGGGATGAATGATGCAAATATATACATGTACAGGAATATGTCTCCACGGATTAATCTCCTTTCTTTCCGCAATATTTCAGCGTAAATAAAGTGAATAGGAGAGATGGTTGGAAAAGCAGAGAAAGACGGTTTTTCCTATTGTGGGGAGATAAAAAGGAGACTCTTTTAGGGTTCAAAATGAAAGGGGAGACATAGGCGGCATTGATAGAGACAGTGAGAGACTCTTGTGAGAATCATTCTGGGAAGAGAGCAAGAGAAAGACAGGAAGTGAGCAGAGAATGATACCATATTTGACATTAAATGAAAATGTAATATCTTGTTGAGAAGGGTAGGAAGAAGGAGGCTGAAATACTCTGCCTTGACACTACAGCAAGGCCACTGTTCAGGATGGAAAACCAGACTAAAGAAGGGTCGAGAGTTTTTGTTAACTACAAGCACTCAAGAAGAAGGCTTTGCCAAGAAGGGGAGTTGTTGTTGCTGTTAGCACCAAATAACAAAATTATTGATCCACCAAATCACCAGAAACAAGACTACTGGAGTTCTGGCAGTGTTATATAAGCTGCTTGCATTTATAGTTTTACCTCTGTGATCTTTCTGATTGCAAGCTAACTACTTTCTTACTGTTTAGTAATCATTAATCCTTTATCAATGATGCTTTCGTGCAACAGCTTTGGTAGGGCTTTTGGCAATTGATGTCAATTGGGTCATGTGAAAAATGTATGAAAATGGAGTAGAGCTTCCTTCAAAAATACCAGATTTTAAACTAGGAAAAATAACTAATTGATTGGCAGGATTCTCCAGTGTGTTCTCATTTCAAAGTGCAAAAATAGTTGTAAAGTGCAGAGCTTTGTTCAGAGTCATTAATGGTTGAAACGAGTTCAATTATGTTTTTTGCCATGAATCTCTTCATTACACTGTGCATACAACTTTAATACACATTAGATAAAACTGTTGTTAATGCAACATCTGGACAACCAAAGTGACATTAATGTTGGTGTTTGTAGTTTGCAAGTCTCCATGCATTTTTGTCATCGTTTTGCAGACACATCAGTGAATACAGTAATGATTCTGAAATATTTCTCTTTCTTTCAATCTCAATCCATTTCCTTAAATGCTGCCTTCCTCTACAACTGGATCTTTTGGTGACTGATTCAGAATGGATGATGCTGAAGCCTGTTTTATCCTTAGCAGTCGATATGAAGTTGACAGGACAGCTGCTGTAAGTTACTTTACCTAGGATTGAAATTTATCATGCATTTTCCAAAAAGAAAGCTGGGGTGGATAGGCAAGAAGAGTCTAATTTCAACCAGAGTATAGTCTTTCAGATGGATCAAACATTATAGGCCAGATCCTCATAGCTGCTGTTCCTAGATTACTCCTCCTCTCATTGTAAATTGGTGAGGTTTCTGACAAGGTCACACTTGGCAGACTGGTCAGAAAATCAAACTCATCGTATCTAATGAAAAGTGACAATTTTAATCCAAATTGCCTCCATGGGTGGAAGCAAAGGAAAACGGTTGATGTATGTTTTTTTTTGTGACAAAGGCTGGGATTCAACAGAAATTGGTCAAATGTTTGTCCAGCAGGAAGAAAGCTGTAGAATGTAGAAATATATCAATGGACAACTGTGAAGCAGTAAAGTAGCCAGTTTATCTCTACCCAGAGACGTGAGAGATATTGCATTTTGAGGAGGGCAAACAAGACAAGATAATATTCAATAAATGAATGTAGCAGAATGGAGGGACCCCAGAAAGAAACAGAGTGTCGATAAGGTGGTTAACAAAGCAGACAGGATGCCCTATTTCTGTAGCTGAGGAATAGGTGATGCATAGGTAAATGAATAGATGAGAAATTATGTAAAAAAATTGTATAAAACACTAGTTAGATCATAGCTAGAGTACTACGTACAATTCTGGTCACTTCATTATAGGAGGGATGTAATTGCAACACCGAATACATTTATGAAGATATTCCCAGGACTGGAAAAATTTAGCATGATGGAATGAGTGGATATACTTGTGCTGTTTTCTTTGGAAGAAAGGAAGCCAAATACAGATTTTCTTTCAATTTATAAAATTATGTGGAGCTTAGATAGGATAGATAGAAAGGATCTGTGTCCTCGAACCTCAGGATCAATAATCAGAGGTGCATAAATTTAAACAAATTGATAGATCCCATTTGAGGATCTTTCTTTTCACCTGAGTGTAGTGGGGACCTGAGCTTGCTGTCTAAAAGGGTTGCAAAGGCAGAAATCCAAATACTTTAAAAAAGAAATTGAATTGGACATGCCCAAACCTACAGGGGTCTGGCCTAAAAGGTGAGGTTAGGCTGGGTATCTATTTTCGTTGACACGAAAGTGAGCAGGTGGATGTCAACTTGTGCTGTTCTGGGACTGGATTTTTCACTCTTCTCCCAGCAGGTTTCAAGGGAAGGTGGAGCAAAGAAAGTCCAAAGGGTACTATGCCACTTCTACCCTGTTCCTTCTGCAATTCCAGGCCATAAGACCATAGACCATGAGACATAGGAGCAGAAATTAGGCCGTTCAGCCCATCGAGTCTGCTCTGCCATCCAATCGTGGCTGATCATTTTCTCAACCCGATTCTCCTGCTTTCTCCTGGTAACCTTTGATCCTCCTGACAATCAAGAGCTGATCAATCTCTGACTTAAATATACTCAATGATCTGGCCTCCACAGCCTTCTGAGGCAGTGAGTTCCATAGATTCACCACTCTCTGGCTGACAAAATTTATCCTTATCTCCGTTTTAAAGGGTCTTCCCTTTGTTCTCCCTTTCCTTTGGGTCCTAGTCTTTCCTAATAATGGAAACATCTTCCCATCGTCCACTTTGTCCAGGCCTTTCAGTGTTCTGTAAGTTTCAATTAGATCCCCTCTCATCCTTCTAAACCCCATTGGGTATACACCCAGAGTCTTCAAACATTCCTCATATGTTAAGCGTTTCATTCTTGGGATCATTCTCGTGAACTTCCCCTGGACCTGCTCCAAGGCCAGTACATCCTTGTGGAGGTATGGGGCACAAAATTACTCACAATACTCTAAATGTGGTCTGACCAGATCTTTATAAAGCCTCAGAAGTACATTCCTGCTTTTATATTCTAGTCCTGTCAAAATAAATGCAGACATTGTATTTGCCTTCCTAACTACCGACTCAACCTGCAAGTTAACCTTAAGAGAATCCTGGACTAGAACTCCCAAGTCTCTTTGCACTTCAGACTTCTGAATTTTCTCCCCATTTACAAAGTAGTCTATGCCTCTATTCTTGCTACCAAAGTGCATGATCTCACATCTGCTACTTCTTTGCCTACTCTCCTAACCTGTCCAAATCCTTCTGCAGCCTCCCTGCCTCCTCAATACTACAAGTCCCTTACCTGTCATTGTATCATCTGCAAACTTAGCCCGAATGCCTTCAGTTCCTTCATCGAGATCATTAATTTAAAAGTGAAAAGTTAAAAGTGAAAAATTATGATTCCAACACTGACCCTTGTGGAACACCACTTGTCACCAGCTGCCATCCTGAGAAAGACCCTGTTATCCCCACTCTCTGCGTTCTGCCAGACAGCCAATCTTCTATCCATGCTAGCATCTTGCCTCTAACACCATGGGCCCTCATGTTACTCAGCAGTCTTCTGTGCAGCATCTTGCCAAAGGCCTTCTGGAAGTCCAGGTAGATAACATCCATTGCCTCTCCTTGGTCTAACCTGCTAGTTACCTCCTCAAAGAATTCTAACAGATTTGTCAGGCATGACCTCCCCTTGATGAATCTGTGCTGACTCTACCCTGTTTTACCATGCACTCCCAAGTATTGAGAAATCACATCCTTCACAATGAACTCCAAAATCTTACCAACGACCAAGGTTAGGCTATTCAGCATGTAAATTCCTGTCTTTTACCTTACACCCTTCTTAAACAGGGATATTACATTAGTGATTTTTCAGTCCTTTGGGACTCTCTGTGACTGCAGTGATTCCTGAACGATCAGCACTAATGCTTCCATCGTCTCTTCAGCTATCTCCTTCCAAACTCTGGGGTGTAGTTCAGGTGATTTATCCACCTTCAGCCCTTTCAGTTTTCCTTGGTGACGGCCACCATACTCGGCTCTGCACATCGCAACCGCCGCCTTCACCCCCCTCCCCCCCCCCACTTCCTTTCTTGCTATTGATTTAATTTCATTTCTTACTGTAAAGGCAACACCACTCCCTCTGCCCAGCTGCCTGTCTTTTTGGTCGGAAGTCTATCCTTGGATATTTAGCTCCCAATCCTGATCCCCTTGTAGCCACATCTCCCTGATGCTCTCTATGTCAAACCTGCCAATTTTGATCTGCGTCACTAGCTCATTTACCTTATTTTATA
Source organism: Ginglymostoma cirratum (assembly GCA_024137785.1). Classification (NCBI taxonomy): domain Eukaryota; kingdom Metazoa; phylum Chordata; class Chondrichthyes; order Orectolobiformes; family Ginglymostomatidae; genus Ginglymostoma; species Ginglymostoma cirratum. The sequence continues at coordinate 9,885,102 of JAHRHZ010000058.1, read as the reverse complement.
TACTGCGTGCATTCAGATATAACACCTTCAGTCCTGTATTTACCATCCCTCTTCCCATTGTCATTCATTTATCCAGAGTGCTTGAAGTTTGATACCTAATCCTTTCCAAACACTCTGTCCTATTTTGTGTGCTGGAGACTTTGATAACCTCTCCTGAGTTCTCCATACTTTCCATTTTTTTCATACTTTTCGTTGCAGTTGAATCCACTCCCACAGGTGTTAACCTGGTGTTTTGTTTCCCATTGGCCATGATACTCCTTGGCGTTTTACTCTCTCCGCCCACCCCACTTTCTAATTTAAAGTCCTGTTGACCATTCTATTTACCCTTTTCACTCGAACATTAGTCCCAGCTCGGTTCAGGTAGAGACCGTCCCAGCGGTGCAGATCCCCCCTGTACCAATAATGACGCCAATGCCCCATGGAAAGGAACCTGTCTTTCTCACACCACTCTTTCATCCATGTGTTTACTTCCCTTATTCTCGTATCTCTATGCCAGGTTGTCCATTAATCCATTTGGCCCATCGAGTCCACACTGACCCACCCCCTACCCTATGCCTGCAATACTGAGTTTCCCATGGCTAATCCACCTAACCTAAACCTCCCTGAACACTGTCGGCAATCTAGCATGGCCCGTCCGCCTAATCTGCGCATCTTTGGATTGAGGGAGGAAACCCATGCAGACACAGGAAGAATGTGCAAACTCCACACAGACAGCCACCCGAGGATGGAATTCAACCCAAATCCCTGGCGCTGTGAGGCAGTAGCACTAACCACTGAGCCACTGTGCCACCATCCTCTCCTCCTCTGTGCCACCCCATCACCGGCCATTTAATAATACTGATGGTGTTAATTTTAGTGGGGCAGTCATTGGGAGCCAGAACAGACTTCCTTCTCTACTTGACCCCCCCAGAATTTCTTTATCTAACTGAGGCCAGGAAGAGTATTACAACACCAATGTTTCTAGGTAGTTTGGAATGCATAAAAATCAGTCAATACTTACTTCAAGCTGACTGGTTTAAAATGCACTGCTGTTAAACTCATGTTTTTTTTTTGGCATGTGAGTGTCATAGATTAAATTTAAAGTTTTTGGGCATTTTACTCCAACTGATACCTGCTTTGTTTACGTGTCAAGTTCAGATCCCCAGCATGCACCATTTCTTGGCAGAGAAAGCAAATGGTATTCTGTGCATCCAGCTTTAATATCGTATAGTTAGTTCCAGGCTCTCCTTGGGATCAGTGTTGAAAGACTCGCCTTCCAATGTTCCATTCCTCTCTTTGGGAAAAAGCTTATCATCACTTCTATATTCAACTCCTTTAGTGGCCCAGCTAAAATAGGATCTTGAAGTATTTGGAATTGCGCAGAAATTTAACTTGACCAGGTGGCAAGCAGAGTATTGACGAAAATGAGGGATCTGTACTGACGATACATTTGTACCTGAACACAATAAATTTGGAAAACATGACTTCAAAAGTACTTCATTTCTTAATTGTTAGTCTGGCTGTTTTAATCTAACACATAGCTCCTTTGCCATAGCTTTTGAACGGAGGAAATGCTTTATGCACACTTCTAATCAAGAGATAATAACTTGTTATCCTTTTCAGAAATGAGCAAAAGTTTAGGATGGAAATTGGTCCTTAGGGCAGGCTTCTGGGAAAAGATATGGCTGCAAGGATATTTCCAGGGCCAGAAGTCCCAATCTGCAACTGGGGAAACACGCACTATCATATTAAAAATTTCTTAGGTGCTGGCATAAAGTCTTGCACAAGTAAATAGCAATGTTAACCATCGTTTCAGGATTGCTTTTGCCACATATATGAAGTATATCCGTTATATTCTCAATAACATCCACTCAGCATGTGACAGTATTTCAAAATCTTGTTTTACCCATCTAAATTTGAAGCCAGGACAGAAACAGTTTTGTTTTCTCAACACACCTCCCCTCACCCCAGTCTCTCACACACAAGCACACACGCACACACGCACACACATACACACCCAAACACACACAAACACAGGTTCCATAACACAATTCCATCATAAATGAAATCTGGCAATAGGCTGTCCAAACAGATTCAGACTTTTACTGACTTGTTACTTGGAAATCACTTTGCAAACGACTTATTTACATGCTAACAAAAAGCGATGCATAAATTTGATTATATTAGCATTATTTTATTTAAATTACTGTTGATGGCATATTTAGTTGTGACCGGAATGAATAATCTTGGATAATTATTAGCTTTGTTTTTTTTAATGATGTGTATCCTCTTTGAAAGAAGATAATCTATTGCAACTCAAAGGGAAATCTTTGTTTATTAGTGTATGTAGACAATATTACCTTTGAAATGAGTTATTTGATATTTTTACTTACAGTAAATAGAAACATAAACTATTTGTCTGTCCTGATTTCTTTTGAATATTTAAGTTGCTATCCAGATGGGAAACTGCACCTAATGAGGCATTGTGAAATTTAATTCTAGTAAAATGGCTTCAGTTTCCTAATTATATTTGCTAGTACTATGTCTTTAATCTCAAAATGATTACAAATCCAGATAAGTCCTTGTCAGACTTCCAAAGTTACAGTATGATCTGTTCGGTTCACAATTTCCTGGGTTGTATGTGCAGAATTTACATTGAGATTTTGGCTCACTATACTAACCTTCCCAATGGAAATTTTCACTGAAACATCTTATGAGACACATTGGTCTAAGCTGGAATGCAGAAACCATTGTAATTGTGGCACCAGTACTAAGGCTATTGTACCATGCTGGGGCACCTTACAGAGTTTCTTGCTTTGCCATTCCCCTTCCATTAAAATACAGAATTACATGGTAATTGGAAAGGCCATTCAAGCAGTTTGGTCATAACAAATACTTAGCTGTAAAGTACATTTTTGAACAATTTCAAGTGCAATGATTACGCGTCTGTTCATTAAAGTACAGGTGTCAATTTTTAAAAGAGTATCAAAAATTTGAACTCTTGTCACATGCCAGAAATCTCCTGTGTCAATAGCAGGTAACTTCTCACATAGAATCCAGGCAATTTAGCCCATTGAGTCCAAACTGACCCTCTGAAGGTCATTTCACCCACACCCCTACCCTGTAACCCTGCATTTCCCATGGCTAATACTTCCAACCTATACATCCCTGGACTGTTATGGGTAATTTAGCATGGTCAATCCACCCTAACTTGCACATTTTTGGACTGTGGGAGGAAAACCACAGAGACACAGGGAGAATCTGCTAACTCCACACAATTGCCCAAGGCTAGAAATGAACCCAGATCCCTGGTGCTGTGAGGTAGCGGTGCTAACCACTGAGCTGCTATGCCACCCTCTATTTTTGCTGCGTTGCTGCAACTAAATCTGTCAGTGCAAATCTTTGCCAGCACACTAGTGATGTAAATCCATGAAGTTGCTTAAGCTTGTTTTTTATGTGCTGAGTCGGGCTGTGTCAATGAACAGCTGAAGATTGTGGCCTAAGTATGTAGAAAACAGTACAGATAAATGAAGAAATTCACGTCTGGCAGTGTATCAGCATTAAAGTGAAAAAAGTCTGCAAATATTTTCCAATAACAAAAGGACACCGGCTCTCATACATGGTTATGCCATAAAGTTCCAGGAAATTACAGGCCAATATTTTTGTTTTATGTTACCGACAAATTTGGCAAATTAAAATGTCTCTCTAATGACCCTTAATGAAAGAGTCTCATTTTCAGTTATGCTAGCTATCATAATCTGCTCAAATTTAACTTATGCATCTTTATTTCCCGATGGAAAATTAAACATTGTTTACAGTTTTTCAGCAATTCCCACATTATGTTTTACATATTCATGAAGAGGACAACATTTCCAAGTTGTGTTTCAGGGTAATTTCCAATTGATTTTATTCATGAGCTGTGCATTGGGTAATATTATGACTCTCAATCATTAATTATTTCCTTTTTACTTTAGTTTTTGAAATCTCATTTCAATCATTTGATTGTAGTCTAAAGCATGACTTAAATAACTTAAGCAAAAAAAAAGCCATTGATAAACATTCTTAGTTATTCACCTTATTAAGATTCTGTAAAACAAAGAGGATCTTAACAATCTATTATAGTGGGAATCATTGCAAATGTTCAATTTTTTTTAATGCGAAATAAAAATAAAACATCCTGCATATTTACATATTCCAGCATTATAAGGAGAATTCCATTAACTTCTATTTATTTCCTTTAGTTTTAACCATCTTTATGAGAGACAAATTGCTCTCGATGATTTGGAAATGGAACATTCTCAACGTGGACTTTCTGAGCTGTCGTAATGAGATAAATCACAAGTAGTAAAAAGATGAATAAAGAACAGATGATGTTGTAAAGAAAAGTTTATTTGCTACTATATATGCTGTGTTCCTATTTTATACAACAATAATTCAATCTTACTCTGCTCAAGGGCCAGTCTTTTGCTTCTGCTCCATCCTGAGCTGTTTCTTGCAGATTTTGTTCGCTATTGCTTTCCGTTGTGAGGAGTGGGCAAGGAACCACTACATTTTATGTATGTCAGCTAGAACAGGAATTGAACCTGCTGTCTTAACCTTCATCTGAACTACACATTAGCCATCTAGCCAACTATGGCAGCTGGTACCCAAACAACAGCAACAAATCTATGACATTGTGGGTTCTAGAAGTACAATGTAATTATATTCTTAGAGTCAAATGCTGGAACTTCATTTTTTTTCTTGTAATGCTGCATGTGGTTGATGGACTGATATACTTTTACTTAGTAAGTTGACTGTAATATAGTCATGAGGATGGCACAGTGGCTAGCACTGCCACATCACAGTGCCAGGGACTTGGGTTCGATTTCATCCCTTGGGTGACTGTCTGTGTGGAGTTTGCAGGTTCTCCCAGTGTCTGTGTGGGTTTCTGCTGGGTGCTCCGGTTTCCTCCCACAGTCAAAGATGGGCAATTTAGCTGGATTGGGCATGCTAAATTATCTGTAGTGTTCAGGGATGTGAAGGTTAGGTGTGTTAGCCATGGGAATTACAGGTTAATAAGGGGTGGGGTGCTCTTCAGAGGGCCAGTGTGGACTTGTTGGGCTGAATGGTCTGTTCCCACATTTTAGAGATTCGATGGAATGATATGAAATTCTGGAAATAAGTTTACATACACATGACATGATGGTTTCTAACTCTCAGAATTAAATAACAATGTGATATTCTTCTTTCTTGCCTTTATTGCTCAAACAACTATTCCAATCATTTACCTTTCTACATTATGTCTAAACTAAGGATTAGCAATTGACTTTTGTAACTAAACTGAACAACTTAAGTGTATTTTTAGCTTGTTTTCTTTTCTCAGTATCTTATACACTGTACTATTAGGTCATAGAATGTAGTGCCCCTGGTGATACAGGAGTTAACATAGAACAGTACGGCACAGTTCAGGCTCTACGGTCCACGATGTTGTGCCGAACTTTTACCCTAATCCTAAGGTCTGTCTAACCTCCACCCCTACGTTATACTCTCATCCATATGCCTATCTAATAGCTGCTTGAATGCCCGTAATGAGGCCGACTCCACTATCCTCTCCTGCCATGCATGCCAGGCCCTACCACTCTCTGAGTAAAGAACCTGCCACTGACGTCTCCCCTATATCTACCTCCACTCACTTTAAAACTATGCCCCTTCGTAATAGCTACCTCCACCCTAGGAAAAAGTCTCTGGCCGTCTACTCTATCTATACCTCTGATCATTTTGTACCCCTCTATCAAGCCAATAGAACGTAGAACTAGAGTTGTGCTTGAGTTGCTGCTTGTCACTTGCTGGTATTGCACCACTCATTGATGATGCTGTTGATGGCACCTCACTTGCAAGTGGTGTTAATGGTGACGTTTTCTGTTTGCCCAGCTCAGGCATAGGTTGAATTTGGACTCAGTTCCTACTCATTTGCTTGCTAATTAGTCCAAGTGATGTATGCTTTAGGTTTGGATGACTAGACCCTGCGCAGACTAGACACCTGTACATCTGTCAGTTGTTACCTTATTTCCTCCTAGTCTATCAGAGTGTACATCTTGGCAAAGTTGACTTATACTTTCCACCATTGAGTATCTTAGCAGGTGATTTTATGACAACCTTTGGAGATGGTTCTTGAAGTGACAATAAGTCAACGTTTGGATCTTCTGTTGACTCTTGGCATTTCATGAGAAATCGTTTGACCACCTGCTCATATTTTTATTTAAAATGTATCCTATTGGTTGATTAGATAATGATGTGAAACTCATGTAGAAATTTCTTTAGATATTCCAGAGGTGAATTGGGTCCCATGATCACATATTAATTTTTCAGAATCTCATGCCCAGCAAACAGCTAGTACTGCTGAGGCAACTGTTGCTCTAAAACCTGTTTATTTTCCTGGTAAAAGTAGGCTTTGAGTAATAATCTACTAATATTCAATGTCATTCTTGATTGTGTTTGAAATTGGAATCAGTAGTATGCCGTAGTCTGGTGGTACTTCAGTAGATATTATCTTCTCTTTTTGCTGTGTATTTGCTGTATGTTTCTGGTATATGTTGCACGTGGATACCGTCTATACCTTACCACCTATACAATGAGGTAGATGCCTATCCAGTGCACAGCTCATCTGGCTTCTAGTTCACACTTCTCCATTTCCATATGACCTCCATTTCTCTTCCAGAGAATTTCTCTCTGTGTCAGTTTGAGTCAGATGATTCTGAATCCAGTCTGCAGAACACCATCATCTAGTGAACTGTCAACTGTTATTGACCAATGCTGCCTTAGTGATGGCTGTGTCTTCTTTGACTATCCCTAGACCACTTGCTGTGAGATCATCTTGTAACTCATTGTTTTTACAGATCCCATCTCTACTTTGACACAGTTATATTGGCATAATAATCACGAGGTTCTAAACCTTTATATTGTTGATCTTTTGTGCTTTCTATTAAATAGGGCAGCTAATATCATCATTTCTCTTTCTGGCTTGCATTTCAGAGTGAAATTGTAAATTCAAATACTCAACAGTAGCGTCTGCAATCTTGCTGGTACTCTCCACCAATTTTTCATGTAGATTTGCGCCGTAAGGCAATGATCACTCATTATCCATTATGAGCTTTCTCCCGTTCAAAATGCATGGAATTTGTCACACCCAAGCACAAGTATCAAAAGCTCTCTTTCTATGTTGAGAAATCTGGTTTCAGCTGATGCTTTGAATGCGCATGCAATTGCTCTTCCCTCTTATGCATAGCTGTTCCCTGTATTTAAATGTTGATGCATTGACTTGCAAAGTAACAGGCATACCTCTGTTTTAAATGGCAGACGTGAGTCCTCCTTTGTGTTTTTTGAAGCACATCTCATGTAACTTTGACCCTTGCTTCACAGTATATTCTTTCATTAGCTCTCGTAGGTTTGCCTTCTCTTTTGACATGTGAGGTATGAAAGAATTCATTTAATGGATCAAGCCCAGCGGAACTTCTTGGCTCTCTTGTCTTGAGGAGCTTACTTCTCCAGGACGTCTATACTTTTCTAAGGACTCTTCTTGATTCTGTTTGATGTGTTCATCATTCCAGTGAATTGGCATCCTTCACAATGCCTTTGCATTAATCATGATCTCAGGCTTCCTGCTTCTCGCTGTGGCTTCCCTGTGTCACAACCTTTTAACCTGTTCCATTGATCTGGATATTATCAGTTATGCATTCCTTGTTATGTATGTTGAATATAGTTAACAGCAACAATTTCTCATTAAACTTCATTGTCCAGTACCTATTGTTGGCGTCAAGCTTGCTGACAACACTTGACCCTGCCAGTATAACTGCGATTTCTTCCACTGTTTGCTGTAGGGTAGTGCTTCCCTTTTCTGCTTGATTACTATTTTTGAGGTCCTGACAAATGTGTCGTCATTTAGAGTCATAGAGTCCTGCAGCATGGAGACAGGCTGTTCAGCCCAAAATGGTCCACGCCAACCAAAATGCCCATCCACTCTAACCCCATTTCCTTGCACTCGGCCTACATCCTTCTAAACCTTTCCTATCCACGTGTTTGTCCAAATGCCTTTTAATTGTTGTTAATGTTCCCGCCTCAACCACTTCCGCTGGCAGGTCATTCCATATGTGTACCATCCTCTGTGTAAAAAAAAGTTGCCCCTCAGGTTCCCATGTATTCTTTCCCCTCTTACCTTAAACTGATGCCCCCTAGTCCTCGATTCCCCAACCCTGGGAAAAAGACTGAGTGCATTCACCCTATCCATGCCTCTCATGATCATATACTCTTCTATATGATTGTCCCTCAGTCTCCTACACTCTAAAGAAAAATGTCCTAGCTTGTCCAACCTATCCCTATAACTCAGTCTCTTGAGTCCTGGCAACATCCTTTTAAATTTCTCCTGCAGTCTTTCCAGTTTAATAACATCCTTCCTACAGCAAGGTGACCAAAACTGAACACAATACTCCAAGTGCAGCCTCACCAACGTCCTGTACAACTGCAACATAATTTCCCAACTTCTATACTCAGTGCCCTGACTGATGAAGGCTAATGTGCCAAAAGCCTTCTTCACTGCCCTGTCTACCTGTGACTCCACTTTCAGAGAACTGTGCACCTGAACTCCAAGGTCCCTCTGTTTCAATACTCTCCATAAGGCCCTACCATTCACCATGAAGCTCCTACCTTGATTTGACTTTCCAAAATGCAACCCCTTACGCTTATCTACATTAAACTCCATTTGCCACTTCTCGGCCTAGTTCCCCAGCTGATCAAGATCCTGCTGCAATTTCTGACAACCTTCCTCACTGACCGTGATACTGCCTATTTTGGTGCCATCTGCAAACTTATTATGCCTTGCACATTCTCATCCAAATCATTGATATAGATAACAAACAGCAATGGGCCCAGCACCAACCCCTGAGGCACAACACTACTCATAAGCCTCCAGGTGAACAAGCATCCTTCCACTAATTACCTCTGCTTCCTACCAGCAAGCCAATTGTATATCCAACTTGCCAGCTTTCCCTGGATTCCATGCAATCTAACCTTCCAGAGCAGCCTACCAATTGGAAAATTATCCATGGCCTTACTGAAATCCATATAGACTACATCTACCACTCTGTCCTCATCAATCTTCCTAGTCACTTCATCAAAAAACTCTAACAAATTTGAGAGGCATGATCTCCCATGCACAAAGCCATGCTGACTACCCTTAATCATACCCTATCTTTCTAAATGCATGTATATCTTATCCCTCAGAATCTTCTCAAATAATTTACCTACCACAGATGTTAAGCTTACAGGTCTATAATTCCCAGGTTTTTCTTTTCAGCCCTCCTTGAATAAGGGCACAACATTTGCTACCCTCCAGTCTTCTGGGACCTCACCCGTGGCTAATGATGATGCTAATATATCAGCCAGGGCCTCCACAATTTCTTCTCTAGTCTCTTGCAGGGTTCTTGGATATATCTGATCAGGATCAGAAGATTTATCCACCTTCATACATTCTAATACTTCCAACACCACTTCTCCTGTGATAATTGACTGTCCCCAAGATATCAACACTAACTTTCCCAAGTTTTCATGTCTTTCTCCACGGTAAACACAGAGGAGAAGTATTCATTGAGGACCTTGCCCATGTCCTGTGGTTCCACACAAACACATGCCTACTTTAATCCCCGAGAGGTCCTATTCTCTCTCTAGTTATACATTTTCCTTTCATGTACTTAAAGAATCTGTTTGGATTCACCCTAATCTTCCCAGTCAATGGTACTTCATGCCACTTTTCACCCTCCTGATTTCCTTCTTTAGTAAACTCCTGTATCCCCTATATACCTCCATGGATTCCCTTGATCCCAGCTGCCTATCCCTGAGCCATGCCTCCTCCTTTTTTCTGGTCAAAGCCTCAATATCTCTTGTCATCCAGGGTTCCCTACTCCTGTCAACTGTGCCCTTCACCCTCACAGGAACATACAGACCTTGAACTCTAGCTATCACACTTTTAAAGGCCTCCCATTTGCCGGAGGTTCCTTTGCCTGCAAACAAACTGCTCCAATCAACCCCTTCAAGCTCCTGTTTAATTTCATCAAAATTCGCCTTGACCCAATTTAGAACTTGAACCTGTGGACCCCTTTTGTTCCTCTCCATAACTATTTTAAAATTAATAGAACTTTGTTCACTGGTCCCAAAGTGTCCTCCGCTGTCACCTCAGTCATCTGTCCTGCCCTATTCCCCAAGAGTAGGTTGAGTTTTGCCCCTTTCCAAGTAGGACCCTTTATATACTGCCTGAGGAAACTTGCCTGAACACACTTAACAAATTCCACCCCATCTAACCCCTTGACACTATAGCAGTCCCAGTCTATGTTAGGAAAATTAAAATCCCCCACTATGATAACTTTATTACACCTCCATGTCTCTGCAATCTCCTTGCATATTTGTTGCTCTAATTCCCGTTGACTATTTGAAGGCCTATAGTACAATCCCAATAACGTCACCATCCCCTTCTTATTTCTTAGCTACACCCGCAAATCCTCACTGGATTATCCCTCAGTTATTTCATCTCTGATGACTGCTGTGATACTTCCCTTAATCAAAAATGCAACTCCCCCTCCCCTCTTTCCTCCATCTCTGTCCCGCCTAAAGCACCTGTACCCTGGCACATTAAGCTGCCAGTCCTGTGCCTCCCTTAGCCATGTTTCTGCAATGGGTATAATATTCCCAGCCCCATGTATTTATCCATGCCCTTACCTGTCAGCCTTCTCACATTGAAATAGATGCAATTTAATCCAAAAGGCATTCCTTGCTCCCTGTCCTGTTCCAGCCTGACCCGTCTCTTCAACTTGCCATTTCTGAACACTGTATCTCCTTCTAGCCTCGCACTTCCCTCACTACCGTTGAGGATCCCATGCCCTCCCCCTGCCAGTCTAGTTTAAACCCTCCCTTGTAGCACTAACAAATCTGCCTGCCAGAAAATTGGAGCCCTCCAGTTCAGATGCAATCTGTCCCCCTTGAACAGGTCACCACTGTCCCAACACGCACTCACCACAATACAACTCACTCTAGCTACAGTTTTAGTTGATTACTCTGATGTTCACATACTTTATTTCATCTCTTGGAGCTCCGTATCATTCTTCCAGCTGTCTTATTAACTTACATGGTAGATAAGTCACCACTTTCTTCTCAGGATCAATAGGGATGTGATACCCCAAAATCTTCAAAGCAGCAATGGCCTTGTGGAAATATTGTGAATATGTTTGGACAAGATCTTTCTTTGGTTCTGTTCAGAGGGTGTATTGCAATGAATGTACTGTATTCAATGAAAAAGCGTGAATGTCTAAAACAGTGAACCAGTATTTCTAAAACAAGAACACAAAGTGCTGGAGAAATTCAGCAGGTCTGACAAAGGCTCACTAGACTTGGAAGTTCAAGTTTGTTTTTCCTTCCACAGATGCTGCCATACCTGCTGCATTTCTGCAGCACTTCCTGTTTTTGTTTCTAATATTCAGCATCTGCAGTTCTTTATGTTTTTAACCAGCATTTCTACTGGAATGTCTGGCTGTTTCATGCTGGCAGAGGAATCTCCTTTTGAGATCAAGTTTCAAGTTTCAAGTTTCCCCACTCATCACTGACTATCACAGACTGTAAACCTTTGTGTGGTCAGGAGGGAGCAGAGGCTGCTTGGTCCCACAAAACTATTACGGCTGGATTGAGGAGGAAGATGGTATTTAGTCAAAAAGACATATTCATATGATCTACAGACTCCAGGAGATTCACCCTGGCATGACCTGAGCAGAAGAATCATCATTTACTATGGCTGGTAGATTTAAAAAACTCTTCAAGATCATGGAAACCCAGTCGCTACTCAGCAAAATGGGGAAATTCAAACTCATTGGGAGCTGGGAGCAACAAGATGTACTTCCTCTATAAAAGCAATTTTTAATTCTGTGATTTTAAAGGTGCTTACAAAGGTAATTGCCAACATTTTCAGTGGCAAAAGAAGTGCAGGAAGCTGAAAATTTGAAGCACTCACCATCTTCATATGCAGATTGTGTTCTGTATATAGGTGTTTTAAGGAGGTAGCTGCCAATTTAAATCAGCAGCTGCTGCCTCTCATGTCTGAGGTTTACAACGTAAGTGTGTGTTTGCAACATTTGTAGATTGTAGACTATGAACAGAACTGAGCTTCATAATTTTTGTTGGATAACCAGAGTCCTCTTTTGGGAGAGGTAAGGTATCCCGTAAAACATGGTCCTGGGATACCTTTGAGGGAGGTTTTATGCTTGAAGATTGTTAAAACTTGACGCAATGTGTTTAAAAGGCACATTAACTCGTAATAGATGGAACTGTCAAAAGTATCAAGAGAAGCTGTCAAAGGAAGCTGACAAACAGGTACTTAGAAGTCCTGCCTTTTAAATATGCAAGAAAAAAAAGCTGCCTGAAGTGTTTAAAAAGAAAGTTAATTGCTTTTTCACTCTGTAGAGCTAGATGAGAGGGCTCCCATCCTTGGATTAGTGCAACATGGCTGTCCTCACGACCTGCTGTCATCACAATAGAGTACATGCCATTTCATTATTTGTTTGACAGCTCCAAGTTGTTATAGACTTTTTGAACTGGAACTCCAGTGAATTCCAGTGCTTGATGCTACAGGATATAGGAGCACTTGAACAATGTCTGTTGTTATAAGGGATTACGTTAGATGGAGGAATGTAAGTGGGCTTCTTGAAATCATTATGTTTAAAAAAGAATTCGGCAATGAACACTCAAGACAATACATCATCTCAGAATGGATCCTGAGTTCCACCCACAGTATATACTTGGTCAATTGGTATATTAATCTAAGGGCAAAGGATGGGGTGTGGGTGGGCACTAAATTAGCAGAGGGATTGGCTGTGTGGGTGGAAGGACTGCATGGAAGGTAAGAGAGGTTATGGGGTTGGGCTTAATTGGCTCAGGAATAATCTTCCGTCCCCGCCTGGAGGTGGAGACCCACCTCCAAAAACAGTTGGCATAATCAAATGGCCATCAGCTCTCTGGCGCCAGGAACACCACTGCTAGGCCTAGAGTCAGATGCAGCGGTAAGTAGGGGATTGGTTTTCACACGACCATCGTGGCATTTCTGGGTAGGAGGATTAGGTGGACAGACTGGGGTTGTGTGGGGGAGACAAGGGGGTGAATCCCTTGGGATGAGGCCTCTGATATGAAGGAGGTATCCCATTCTTGCCCAACAACCCAACAACCCAACAAAAGAAATGAAAAGTGTTAAGGCTCCCCATTCAGCAGGACCTCCGTATGACATGGGAAACGGTGAAGTGCCAGCGGGATGATGAGAAGCCCTTGACCAATTAAGGTCCTCAATTAGCCCACAAGTGAGTGGTCTGCTCAATGGCTTTAGGGGCTTAAAATTGGATGTAATGCCATGAGCTGGTGACCTTGACCTCACCGTAATTTTATTTACAATGGGATCCTCAGCCCCACAACCACCCCACTCTAAGAGACCATAAAACTTTGCCTATTAACTTGGTTTTTCTCTCCACTAATAATGCCAGGTCCGTCAAGTATTTCCTGTTTTTAAACTTAGATTATTTATAACGCCTTCTACGAATAAAGTGGTGTTCACCGTAGCAGTTCAGGCTTTCAGGAAGGGGACATTTCAAGACAACATTATAGGAGCTAGAGTAAGACCATTCAGCCTCCCAAGATAACCCTGCCGTCCAACAAGATCATAGTTGATCCACCCCAGGCCTCAACTCTTCATTCATGTCAGCTCATCATAGTCTTGAACTCCCTGATATTTCAAGACTCTGTCCAAATCCTGATTGAATACTTTGTGATCCAGCCTCCAATACTCTCTGCAGTAGAGAACTCTTGACATTTCCTACCCTCTGGGAGAAGCAATTCCTTCAAATCTCAGTTTTAAATGATTGATCCCTTATTCTATAACTGTGACTCCTAGTTCAAGATACCGCCATTAGTGGAAATGTCTACTCTTGATGAAGAAATTTCAATGTGAAGAGGAGAATTTTAAATTGGAATGTTTGGGAAACTGGAACTAATGTAGTTCAATAAAAGACTGAATTGATGGATGAGCTTGATTTGCTACACACTAAGAAATAGGCACTTGAGTCTTTGAGCTGAAATTTTTGGAGGATGCTGAAGGGACACTTGGCCAGATAGGCTTGGTGTTAGTAGGCATGTAGCATTTGATAAGTACAGACAATTCCATGCCAGTAAAAAAATCATCTATATTCATTTTTTGTGTGTGCAACCCTTTCTGTTCAAGCAATTGTCAGGTTCAATGGGTTACGATCAAGGTCAATTACTTATTACCAAGATGTTAAGATCATCAAAATAATAGTTTGAAGCCCATGTCCATGATCCTCTGTTTGATCCATGTGTTTGTTACGTTCAATGTAAAATAAAAGCAAAACAAGTCTCCAGTGAGAGGACCAAGTTAAAAGCACAATTTCAACTTAATGTTTTCCAAATCGGTCTCCGATTTCTTCATCCTTAAAGCACTGGCAAATGTTAAGTATCAAAGATCTATTTTTGCTGTAACAGGATTGAAAGAGCATTTCCCAAAGTTTTTCCACTTCTCAACTCCCATGTCTCCATTTTGAAAAAGATTTACATCCTCTTTCCAAAGCTGTGATCCTAGATATGAGTATTTTCAGATAGATTTTTGACAAAGTATTGGTGGGAAGATATCAATGATAATATGATAATTTTCTAGTCACTCTAAATAAGAGATCAACCCAAAGCTCATAGCCATAGAAGCCATGCTATTAATTTTTTAACTGTTTTAAAGTTGTTAGAACTACAGCAAGAGTGAAAATGAATAACAAAATTAGCTGCCTGAGCCAACATTCACTTTGGGTTATCATAAACACAAATTTATTTCCTCTCTCGATACTTGTCCTTTCAGAGTTAAATTAACTAGAATTTTGGAACACGTGTGTTCTCAAAACTCACCTTACTTCCCTTTCACTGCTTTCTACAACAATAAGTTAGTTTGGCTCCAATAGTTTAAGTACCCTTGACATTAGAGAGGTTTGTTTTTAGAAAATTATCCCAGAGAAGTAAATGATAGACTCTCAATAGAGGCAATTAATTTTGTGTAAAATAACTCCTCCAATAAAAGAACTGAGGAAGTGTCAGTTTAACATTAAGATTGATGTGAAGACTACATTTAGTTGTAACTCCCTGTATGGAATATCACATGTGTTTGTGTGCATTTAGCTGGTTATTAGTATCAGCATACATGTCGTAATTGTCTTCCATTTCATCTTCCCACATCGATTTCCCATCACCAAATAAGACGTATTTTTGTTGTATTTTTTAACCCAGGATCATCAAACCATCCTGAGAGCATGGGCTGTCAAAGATTTTGCGCCAAAGTGTCCCCTCTACGTTCAGATACTGAAACCTGAGAATAAATTCCATGTCAAATTCGCAGGTAACTTCTTTAGAGAAATGGAACAGTAAGATGCTACTAACCTAGTAATGAACAACTTCTGGCAGTTTAGTTGATGGTCTTAATTCAGTAATTTTTCACTGATAGAAATATGGTTTAGCTTTAGATTTGTTTCCTGTCTTTGACATGTGATGCATTGTTTCAACTATGTGATTTCAAAATAATGCAACTAACAATTTAAATAGGAAATGTGGCACGTGCACAGTTTGGAGTACATGAAATAATTCAGGAGGGAAAACAGCCATGCAACATATTTGCCAGATATTATATGTGCGGAATACAGTAACCCAAATTTTACCAAGAGCAGTGAAAAACGATGGCTTTTGGCATTCATTTGACATCAGCTGCCTATAGACTTTTTGCAGATTTGTCAACGGGGACTCCCAATGTCTGTTCAAATTCAGTGCCATCTACAGGCATTCTGTGCCATTTAAGAGGATATGAATGCTTTGTACAGTGACTCTTACAAAGTTTATATTTGCAATTGAATTTGCAATAGTGTTAAATGTTTGGATTTAGATATTAAATTACTCGAGGGGAATACCAAATACAATAATATGTATCTACATTATAGATACACAAAATCTACATGCAAAAGTGGTGACCAAATGGAAAACCTTCTTGGAATATCATTGAAATTCAATGTAATAATTCACAAACTTACATTCTCACTTATTTGTTGGTTTATTTAATATTGAATAACAGTACTTTTCCTTGGCTACACCGGTGTTTCAGCTGGGAAGCATCAAAAATACTTTAAAGCATTCTGTTTCGAATACTTGCCAGTTATTTCAAAGCAAACTTATTTTCATCCGCAAGTTTACATCAGATCATAAACCTTGCGGATGAACTCTGGATAATGAGCACTTAAATGCAGGACAGTACCTAAAATTGGCATTTATTAATTGAGTGGGAGCCTTTCCTGAAGGCTTTGTCCCTATTGTAAAGCACATAATGGCAAAATCTATGATGAATTGTACCCTCGAGATGTCTTTATGGCCGATAAAAATTTTCTGCTCTCTTCACTTGGTCTCTCCAAGAGAAAACTGCCAATGATGCTTCCTCTGGCAAATGTGATATTGGTCACTTGTTTCATGCTGAAATAGTCCACAGACTGGCTTACTTGGCAGATTTCCCCTGCTATGAACTTGAAGGATTCTGTTGTACAAAAGCTTAATGACATAGGAACAGAAAGGGCTGTTTCAGTGCTTCGTGCTATATCTGTATTAAGCTGCAGCAGACAAGATATCTTGGTCATAATATATTCAATGAAGCCAGACCAGCCTACATTTTGAGCTGGAAACCTCAACAAGGCCCTTCCACCTCGGCTTGTTGTTTCACTTTTTGACTTTCAGTTTGTATTGACTGTCACTACTCAGCTTTCCTCATTGCACTTCAATGTGTATAGATGGATAATTGGTGTTGAGCAAAGGGCACTTAGTCAATGAATCAGCCGGAGTAAAATTGCACAGTCGAAGGATGAGCAGGTAATACCAGGCTAAGAGATTCTGTGCTGGAAAAATTAAGTGAGCAATAGACCCCAAAGACAACAAATAGGAAATTAGTCTCTTTAGACCTGAACAGCTGACATAAAGTGGGTTCTTTCAAGGATCTTAATAACTTCGGTTATGGTGAGATTTGCGACAGAATTAAACGAGAAGTCTATTGAGGCCCACCTCAATATTTGGAGCGTACAGCTGTATCTTTATGTATTTGCCAAGCAATGAGATGGGTTTATTTTTGCAGAGCAGCGATGGGCTTCAAACTCAGGGCGATTATTACTTGTGAAATGTTTTTCTAAAAGCAAAACTTGTCTCATTAATATTCAGCTTATCTCACCAAATGTACCAAACAGACAAGACTTGGAGGATTCTCAGCATAGGATATCAGCAGGTATCTGGCGAATCCGACTCATTGCTACTCCAAAGGTCTCCATGTAGAACAGCAGGCAAATACCTTTTTTTTGGGCACCAGCCACATGCACCCCAAATCCACAGATTCTGGCATCTGACAAGTGCCAGTCTCCAAGAACCATTATCGCCCACGTCTGTTACACATATAAGATGCTGCTGCCTTGTAATGTGGCTGTCAAGTGCCTGTGCAGACAGGAAAATGGACACAGCTCATGGACTGGACCAGGCTGGAGTGGTCTGGGGTTGTGCCATCCTCTACTGGCATCCCCCCTGTGCGCCACCCCATCCAGCAGGATCTCCGAGGCCCTGTCCGCACACTGAGGTGCCAAATTTACCAAGTGCCACGGTCCATGACAAATGCCAGGGACTGTCCAGGGAAACTCAGGACTAACACTGCTTGACAATGTGCGCCACAGCCTTTTTAAAGTCTGCGTCTTTGCTAAGGATGTCTGTCAATACCGGGATAGCTGCTACATAGTGAGCTGTTCTATGAACGATGTGTGGTTCGAGGGGAATAGAATAGGATGAGAGGGTGCCATTGGGCTGGTTGATGATGTGAGTTTGCTAAGATATGGTGAGAAAACTGGCTAAGCCTCGTGGTGAAAGTCTCTCCAAACACCTTGTATAACTGGCACTTAGCCAAAAATAATCAGATTCAACCTACAGACATTCTTTTTAATATCTCTATGTAAAGATAATGTAGAGATGTATTATCAGTGAGTCACCAAATGTAGGATATCAGGAGTCAACTCAGGTAGTAGTTTTTCTTTGGGGTTCAAAGACAACACA
Organism: Ginglymostoma cirratum; assembly: GCA_024137785.1. Taxonomy (NCBI): domain Eukaryota; kingdom Metazoa; phylum Chordata; class Chondrichthyes; order Orectolobiformes; family Ginglymostomatidae; genus Ginglymostoma; species Ginglymostoma cirratum. The sequence goes on along the minus strand of JAHRHZ010000058.1, from coordinate 9,866,955 downwards.
CTTACTTCTGATTAAAAAGGCTATCTTTTGAAGCCCAATTTCAGAAGTTGGAGCTGAAAACCTAGATATTACACAGTTTAAATGATGGGTGCTGCATTTTTTGCAGCATCATCTTTCAGAAAAGGTTTTTTTTAAGTGAAGCTCCTTCTGCCATTGCTAATATATTGTGATCCTGTTTGAAAGAGAGCAGGACAGCCCTCCTTGGTGTTCTGGCCCATGTTTATCACTCATGCAACACCGTAAAACACTGATTATCTGGTCAATACCACCTTGCTTCTTGTGGGATCTTTCTATGCAACTGAAGGCCACTAATGGTGAAACAATTATAATAGTGAGTGCATAATAGACCAGAATAAGGTGAGTGCAGATAGCTGGAAGGGTTGTGGATTTGGAGGAAATGGTAGAGATTGGGAAGGGTGAGGCCATGGAGAGATATGAAAACAAGCATCAGAAATTTAAAAGCGCAATGTTGCTATTTTTAATTTGTTCATAGGATGTGATATTCACTGGCTAGGCCAATAGTTAGTATCCATCCCTCATTGCCCTAAATAATGTGATGGTGAACTGCCCTCTTAAATGGTTGCATTCCTTGGGGTGTAATTACACAAGGAAAGTAGGAAAGTATTTCTAGGATTTTGATCCAGCAACTTGGAAATATATCGCCGTTCCTTCACTGTTGCTGGGTCAAAGCCCTAGAATTCCCTCCCTGAGGGCACTGTGGGTTAACCCACAACATGTGGACTGCAGTGGTTCAAGAAGGCAGCTCACCATCAACTTCTCAAGGACAACTAGGGACAGGCAATAAACGCCGGCCAGCCAGTGATGCCCACATCCCACAAATGGATAAATAAAGAAAACACAGTGAAGGAGTGGAATTGAAATTCCATGTCTGGATGGTGTGTGACTTGGAGGGTAACGTGCAGAGGGTGGTGTTTCTATGCACCTATTGTCTCTGTCCTTCTATATGGTAACTGATAGGAGGTGGAAGGTCATTTTGGAGGATCTTTGCAATGTTAATGAATCTATCTTGCAGATGGTACAGACTGCTGCTACCATGTACTGATGGTGAAGGGAGTGAATATTGAATGTGTGGATGTGGTGCCAGCTATGTCCTGGATAGCGCCAAGCTTGAAGCTGCAGTCATCAAGCAAGTGGGGAGTATTCCATCACCCTCATGACTCTGTGCCTGGTAGATGGTAGTTTGGCTACAAGAACAGTTCACAAAACCTAAGTATTTACGTATAGATCTAGTCCAGCCTGACAGGGAGCCAATGAGCAGCTGAGTTTTGGATGACCTCCAATTTATGGAGGATACAATGTGGGGCTCATTATGTATTGATATAGTCAAGCCTAGAAGTACAGAGGGCACAGTGAGGGTTCTAGCAGCAGGTAAACTAAGGTAGGTGAAGTCAAGTGATTTTACTGAGGCAGAGATGGTGATCATACTGATAGCATAAAAATAAAGTCAGCAGCACATCTTGGGACAAGTGTGATGTGATGTTGGTGGATAGACTGACTTGTAGATTTGGTGAAGTATTTGAGGTTATCATTTTAAGTTGAAGGCCTGTTGTTGGGATGTAATATAAATTAATAATTTTCAAGTATTAACTTGGTTATCCATAAGTGACTATGAAGACATTTAGAAGAAAATGCAGTTGTAAGGTTATCTTGATTAATTTTCCATTAAAACCTGTCAAACACATTGGGTTGGACTTTAATGGGGGAGGAAGGAAAGTCAGGTTGGGGCATATGGTCTGACCTGGCGGACCTGTCTCCTTTCAATGGATCCCACCCACTTTTTTTACTTCTTGGAGAAAGTGAGGGGTGGGAGATGAATGATAGAGCTGGACGAAATTCCTTAGGAAGCAGACCCAAGGCAGTAACATGTTGGCAGATGGTTAGGCCGACAGGCAGTGAGTTCTGCATTACTTTCCTGAGATACTGGGCTGGTTTTAAAAATGATGACAGGCTCTCAAAACCACAGCCCTCAGATAACCCACATGCCCCATTAAAACCCCAATGCCCGTCCTCAAGCAATGTTGATCAAAAATTGTCAACATGCCTTTGCAGAATGGAACCTTATTCTCAAACACTGCTGTAAAAATTGTCTAAATTACAATGCTACATTAAACCCTTGAAACTGAAAGACCAATATTCTTTTGTTTATCGGAGTTTGGTAATAAAGGAATCCCTGGAGCAGGTGACTAGACTTGTTGGACCTCTGTTTGGGACTGGAAGTGGCCTGAATTCACTGAAGTTGCTGGGGGTGGGGGTGTGTAATATTGTTTGTCACAATTATGTAGAATATTGATTATTAAGTTGCAAATTCCTTCATCCATTTTCATATGTGGGACTTAAATGTCTTAAATGGACTGAAATGGTTTTTAAAAAAGGACCAAAGGTACAAATTAAAAATGGCCACAGGCATCCTTTGAACATGTAGTTTGGCCAAGTTTCATGAAAATAAGGTGCATTTATCAAACAAAAGCATGAACAGAAGATAACATTATACCCAAGGGCAATGGAACTGGTTAGAAAACCTCTCCCTTGGGTGATGTGAGAAGGCACACTACTCTTTACACCAATGTCAGAATCTTTATATGTTGAAGCTAGTGCCTTGCCTACAATTATCAGACCTGAAAACCTAAGTCCCATAGACATGGCATACACAAGCAATCTGCTATTTTAAGGACTCCTTCATTGGGAAAAGCAAAGGAAATGAATTTTTCAGTGCAGAACTGAAGCAGGCTGAAAAAGCCTCTGTTTTTCATTCTCTCTCTCTCTTTCTCTTTGGTAACAACACTGAAAAGAAACATCAAGAAATGAGAACTTAAAAGATAACCACAATATGTCTACTGCTGAGTGTTCCAGAAATCAACTAAACAACAGTGATCTTAGGTTAAACCCTTATGCCTCAACAACACCAAATGCCTCCAAACTGTACATTGTTTTATTTTAATTTTGTATTGGACACTGTCCCTTTTAACTTTGTGCCTTTGTATGTTTATGTATAAGACTATACAAAGGCCTTTAACCTGACATTGCACCTTTAGTACTTCTCTTCAGGGTTAGGAGGTAATCATCTCTCTCTTCTTTAACTGACAAAACTTTGTAATTACCTCATCACTGCCGCAGTACAAATTAGTTATCTACATATACATCAAGAAAGGTATAACTTTATGCTGAAAACCCTTAAACTCTTGATGCGTCTAACTGGGGAGGTGATATTGAGGGACTCAATTCATCCCTCCTTACCTAGTTGTAACAAATAACAAAGTGGTCTTCCTTAATTTGCCAGTTAAGAGCAACTTATAGACCTCTTCGTGTAACATCGTAAGAACATTTGGCCCGTCTAACCTGCTTTGCCATTCAATAAATCATGGCTGATCTGATTGTGGTCTTTACAGCACTTTTGTATCCATCCCTCAAGAACCTTTTGACTCCTTTGTCAAAGAAAACTCTGTGTGACTCATCACCTTCAATATATTCAGTGATCCAGTCTCTCCTGCTGTCTGTGAAAGGGAACTCTAAACGTTAAATATCTTCTTGAAGAAGAAACTCCTTCTCATTTCTGTCTTAAATGGTAGACCCCATATTTTGAAACGTTGTCCCTTGCGGAAACATCCTCTCAGTATTTAGTCTATCAAGGCCCTCACAGTCCTCCAAGTTACAGTAAGATCACCTCTCATTCTTTTAAACTCCAACAAATATAAGCTCACTACTGTTAATATTTCCTCATAAGACAACCCCTTCATTCTCAGGAACTAGCCAAGTGAACCTTCTCTGAACTACTTTGCCTGGAAGCCTGATGATGGATTAGGAGCCAGGGTGGAGCCCTTCCTCTTAAGAAAGCCTGTGTCCAACAGATGCTCTTCCCCTGCCTCTTCAGCCCATGGGGGCCAAGTTAAATTTTGCACTCGAGACACATGAAGTCACAACTTCTTTCACTCAGACAGCTGAGATCTCCTGTCCTCGTTGCTCTAGAATAGTTTCTTCATGCCCTTTGCTATACTGCATATTCAATTTTTAAAGCTTTATTTTGATGCAAAGTTTTCAACATTTCTCGGTCCCTCTCCTGGCATGTACCCCCTCCCTCCTTACTGTGATACAGGACTTCTGCATTTAATCTAGCAAAAATCAACTTAATGACCATTTGTATTTCCTTATTTTTCAATGATGCCATTGTCTTGTCTGCCATAAGGTAGATCAAAAATAACATTCAGATCGGAAACCCTGGTTATTCATTTCTTCCTCAAACTGATACCACCACTGGTAAAACGTTACCTGCGAAAATTAGATTCTCAGTCAGCAACACACCAAAAAAAAAGGTCTTATTGTGTCAGCCTATCAGGCATACTTTTTCTTATTACAAATATTCTTGTTTTATTTATTTGGATAGTTGATCTAATAGTGGTGTAATGGGCTGTTTTTATTGCTCACACTGTTTCCGTTATTATAGTCTACAGCAAGATAATTGCTCTGTTATGTCACATAGATACAGATGTGCAGTTTTTCTCATGGCACACTGTGAAGACCACATTTTTTTCATTTTTCTACATTATTAATTGTGCTCTGAAATAGAAAAATAACTCTTTAAAACTAAGCACAGAGGAAGGAATTGCTGTACTTCTAAAAGTGACTGAAACTCATTGCAACTTGTGTTTACACTGCTGCTTTGTTCAAGCAATGTGGGGAGAGGTGGGGGGGGGTTGCGATTTGGAGACAGGCCGGCACCAGGGGTGTGTACAAAGTGAGATTCAGCTGGCACCAGGTTGGTGATCAGTTTGTGGAATCGTGGCCAGTTGTGGATACCAAAGGCTTTCAGTTTGATGACAACCATGTGATTGACTCCTCAACAGCTGAACAGCTTGTAGGTTTGAACAATACTGGCAAAAGCTTTTGGACTGCTGCAAAGGTAGATAGAGTGTTTTTCACTCCAGTAAAATACTTAAATGCAAGCGAAAGCCAGTTTATTTTTGCTCGCCAGTTGCTGTAACCTGTGGTCTTTAACCAGTAACAAAGAGATTTTTGCAGTTAAAGTACCAGTCACCTGATCGGGAGATCCCTACTAGTTGGGAGACTGATTGACTCTTCAAAACCAATGCTGAATTTTCTCTGAAGCTTCCCTCAACTTTGGGAGAAAATATGCAGAAATCCTGAATAAACGTGGCCATTGGAGACTTGAAAGAACATTTTTGATTCCACTTGCCACAGAAGTTAAGTAAGCGGTTTGAACATCTTCAAATTCCCAACTGTATTCAGTCTGGCAGGTAGGTCACAGATAAAGGCAAAAGGACTGTGGATGCTGGAGATCTAGAATGAAAGCAGAAAGGGCTGAGAATCTCAGCAGATCTGGCAGGATCTGTGGCAAGTGAATCAGCCAATGATGAAAGTCCAATATGACTCTTCAGGACTTTCCCACTCAGACCAGAAGCATACTTACAATCAGGCTGCAGTGATCTCAAAGATCCTCGATTTGCATTTTAACAAAAAGACCCCACAGTTATGAAAGGGTGCATGTAAATGTTGCCTGACTAATTGGCAGTGCACTTGGTCCCAGAAATTCAAGGTGACTTGAGGGTGAGTAAATAACTTGGATAATTTTAATTTGCCTACTTATGCAGCTTCTACTAAGAAGATACTGTCAAGTTAGAATCATCTCTGTCGTCCTTTTGCAATAGTACGGTCAGAGCTGTGTTTGCTGACCAAATTACTAGTTACTTTGGATTGTACTTTTGTTGCTCCAGTGCAATCAGGAATTAGATCACTCGGGTAAACCCCTACTATAACACACAATTTTTTGAATGCATTGAAGAGGAAATGCTTCACTGATGTGTGAAATTTAAATATGTCTTTTATATAATATTTAGGCAGTTGATTAATATGTGAATACAGCTTCATACTGTTTTAATTGCATCACTTCAGTTAACTATACGTGTGCTTTTATTTAGATCACGTTGTATGTGAAGAGGAATTCAAATATGCCATGCTGGCTCTGAACTGCATCTGTCCAGCCACGTCAACACTGATTACTCTGCTGGTTCATACCTCCAGGGGACAGTAAGTGCTAGCCTTTTTTGAAATATTAACTTTGTTTGGCCTCGCCCACAAATTTATTAGAGTTAATGCCATACTTTTGAGTATACAAGTTAACCTGAGCCCTGAATCCAGATGTGAATATACAATTTAGGTTGTTGCACGATTTGTTGTGAGCCATGGAGGGAGTGTTGAACCATCAGTGGTGTCAGCTTTTAAATACTTACATCTTGATAGAGATTCCAGATGCCTTAGAACTATTAAATCAACACGGAATACACTTCCTGTTCTTGTTACTTCCACAGCCAAAGCATTAAAACTGATTAAAACTGGAATTTGTTATTGATCCAAAAAAGACAGATCTGCATTTATATAGCACTTTTCATGACCGAAGATCAACCCAAAATGCTTTGTTTACAGGAAAGTCCGATGGATGTATCATGGAAGTACATGAAAGTACCAGCTGTTCACGATATATATTAATGATTTAGATGAGGGAACTAAATGTAATATCTCAACATTTGCCGATCACACAAATCTGGGTGGAAGGGTGAGCTGTGATGAGGATGCAGAGATGACAGACTGAGTGGGCAAGTGTATGGTAGATGCAACATGATTTGGACAAATGCAAGGTTATTCATTTTGGTAGCAAAAATAGGAAGGCAGATTGTTATTTGGATGGCTGTGAATTGAGAAATGGGAATGTCCAATAAGACCTGAATGTTTTCACACACTATTCACTGAAAATAACTATGCTGCTGCAACATGCAGTAAAGAAAGCAAACTGTATGTTGGCCTTCATAGTGAGAGGATTCTGGTACATGAACAATGATGAATTGCTGCTTTTATACAGGTCATTGGTGAGACCACACCTGGAATATTGTATGCAGTGTGGTCTCCTTGTCTGAGGAAGAATGTTCTTGCTACAGAGCAAAGGTTTACTGAATTGATTCCTAGGACGACAGGGCTGGTGTATGAGGAGAGATTCAGTTGTTTGTGATTATATTCACTAGAGTTTAGAAGAATGAGGGGACATGTGCTAGAAACCATTAAAATTCTAACGGGACTAGATAGGTCAGATGCAGGAAACATGTTCCTGATAGTAGGGGAGTCCAAACCGGGGGTCACAGTTTAAGGATAAGAAGTGGAGATGAGGAGCAATTTTTTCACCCGTAGAGTGGTAAGCCTGTGAAATTCACTGCCACAGAAAGTTATTAATGCCAAAGTACTCTGTTTCCAAAAAAGAGGTAGATATAGCTCTTGTGGCTGAAAGGATCAAGTGATACAGGAGGTGGAGTGGGGGCAAAGTGGGATTAAGGTATTGAGCTCGACGATCAGTCATGATCATATTAAATGGCGGAGCAAGCTTGGAGGGTCGATTGGTCTAGTCCTGCCCCTATCTTCTATGTTTCTATGTTTACAGAAATGTTGCCAGTGTTGAAATGGAGGGAATGTGGCAACTGGATTGCACACAGCAAGCTTCCAGAAACGGCAATGTGCTAATGACAAGATTAATTGTATCTGTTCCATTGATTGAGTGATAAATATTAGAGAGGACACCAGGATTAACACTGCTGGTCTTCTTTGAAATAGTGCCTGAAAAGCAGCTCCTCTTCTGACAGTGTAAGCCCCTCCTCTGTGTAAGACTGGACAGTGGTCAAAACTTGAGTCTTCTGCTCAAGTCCCAGAGTGGGACTTAACCCACAACATTTTGACAATGAGGTGACAATGGCACCAATTGAGCCACAGCTGACAGTAAATGCAAAAATATATAAATGAGAAGAGTAAGAGTATTCTACAGTTGGTCTGACCAATATTCATTTTGCAATCGATGTTTAAATCAGAAGAGTCATCTAGACTTGCAACGTTAGCTTGCTCTCTCCATGGATACTGTCTGACCCACTGTGATCTCCAGCATTTGTTGTTTTCAGTGCAGATTCCAGCATCTGCAGTAATTTGCTCCTACTTTAAATCAGATTTTCTGGCTATTTGTTTCATTGCTATTTGTGGAGCCTTGCTGTACAAAATTGATTGCTGTGTCTTTTTTCATATTATAACAGAGACAACATTTTAAAATTACATAATTGATTATAAGGCACTTCAAGATGTCCTGAGGTTGGGAAAGACACTAAGTGCAATTTTATTTTTGATGAGCTAAAAAGCCCACATGTATCTGCAGAACATCAATTATGATGTATTTTTGGTCTGAATCATAGAAGAATGGAAAGAATATATACATATAAATTAATATTAATTAAGTCAATAAAATTTTACTGATTATGGAATTGAAACTGGGAGCTAGCTAAATTCTTATCGCTGTGGCATAAGGTTGTAGTAACAACAACTTTTCTGAACTCAAGCTCAGGGAATCAAAGATTGATTTTTGTTTTCCTGAGAGAACGTGATATACAAGTTTGGTTTAGCGAGGAGATTCGCTTTAAGGCAGACAAACAGATACAGGTAATTGGTTCAACTGAATTTAGTTTAGAGTAGAATAGGCATTGGGTGCATGTTAATTACAATATCGGAACCTAAGCCAGTGATGTCTAAGCAGTATGTTTGTCAAAAAGCCTGCATTGTGAAATAACCTGTACTGGAACTTGTTTTGCCATGCAGTGAAGGATTGATTACCGAAGCAAAGTCTTAGAGATATACAGCACAGAAACAGACCCATCGGTTCAACTCGTCCATGCCGATCAGATATCCTATATAAATCTAACCCCGCTTGCCAGCATTTGGCCCATATCCCTCCAAACCCTTCTAATTTATATACCCATCCAGATGCCTTTTAATTGGTGTAATTGTACCAGCTCCCACCACTTCCTCTGGCAGCTCATTCCATACATGCACCACCCTCTGCATGAAAATGTTGCCCCTTGGCTCCATTTTATATCTTTCCTCTCTCACATTAAAATAATGCTCTCTAGTTTTGGACTCCCCTACCCTGGGGAAAAGACCTTGCCTATTTACCCTATCCATGCCCCACATGATTTTATAAACCCATATAAAGTCACCCTTCAGCCTCTGATGTTCCAGGGAAAATAGCCCCAGGCTATGCAGCCTCTCCCTGTAGCACAAATCCTCCAACCCTGGCAAGATCTTTGTAAATCTTTTCTGAACCCTTTCAAGTTTCACAACATCCTTCCTAAAGGAGGGAGAGCAGGATTGCACATATTACTCCAAATGTGGCCTAACCAATGTTCTGTACAGCCTCAACTTGACTTCCAACCTCCTATACTCAATGCACTGACCAATAAAGGCAAGCTTACTAAACACCGTCTTCACTATCCTATCTACCTGCGACTCCATTTTCAGGGAACTATGAACCTACACTCCAAGGTCTCTTTGTTCAGTAACACTTCCCAGGACCTTACCATTAAATGTATAAGCCCTGCCCTGATTTGCCTTTCCAAAATGCAGCACCTCACATATTTATCTAAATTAAACTCTATCTGCCATTCCTTGGCCCATTGGCCCATCTGATCAAAATCCCACTGTACTCTGAGGAAACCTTCTTCGCTGTCCATGACATCTCCAATTTTGGTGGCAGCTGCAGACTTACTAACCGTACCTCCTATGTTCACACCCAAATCATTTATACAAATGACAAAAAGCAGTGGACCCAGCACCGATCCTTGTTGCACACCACTGGTCACAGTCTGAAATGCAAACCTCCACCACCACCTTCTGTCTTCTACTTTCAAGCCAGTTCTGAACACATGAAATGTTTAGAATTATCCCAAAAACATAAAGGCATTGTAAAGTTCAATCTTCCACTAGAAACTTTTTGCTTTCGAGACAGAGTTAAAGGAATTGGTGGCTAACTTAAGGAAGCAACTGGATGCAACCAAGAGAATGGGGAGAAAAAAGCATGTTAGGAAAAAAAGCACCTTGGAAAAATTGTTCACATTTCAAATAGAATATACAGATATAGCGCAGGCACGTAATTGGGAAAGGCAAATAACAGAATGAAATAAAAGGGTAGTTAGGGAATAAGTAGCTAAAAAGAGATGGAACTGGCTGTTACATGTCTCTGCTGGGTCTGTTTTCACCGTGAGCTCACCCCATAATATGGAGACTGAGTGGCTCCCGAAGTCATCAGCTTGCCCATTATGTGTGAAAACCCGAATAAACCCTGTCCACACCATAGCGCAATTGGTGTGAGAGCGGGCAGCCTTTACAACGGCAGGAAGGAAGGTGGTGGCGGGTGCGTTTTGTAGTCTCCTTAAGGCATAGTATATCCTCTTCCTTCTTTCATGCACAGAGATTAAAACCGACTGTCCCACCCCTCTGCCCCCCTCCCTAAGGTGTAATAGCCCTCCTCACCCAATGCCCCGATTTACCTTTAAGTTGTTTACAGAATGTGGATGATGTTGACTAGGTCAGCATTGAATGCCCATCCTAATTACCCTTGAACAGAATGCCTCCTTAGGCCATTTCAGAGGGCTGTTAAGAGACAACCACATTGCTGTGCATCTAGAGTCACCTATAGGTCGAACTAGGTAAAGACAACATTTCTGTCCCCCTAGATATTAATGAATTAGATTAGACAATTGACAATGGTTGCATGGTTGGCATTGGGCTCGTTTTTAATTCTGGATACTTTCTAATTGTATTTTCTTCCAAGTTTTCTATTTTTTTCTGAAAACAATAAACATCAGATCCATGATGTGTGAAATGACATACATCACGTTTCATGCAGCTGAGTGCATTTGCGAATGGTAAAGAGCAAATAATGAGACGTTACTTGTTTATCTAAATTACAGTATTGGAATTGAAGTAATGGATTTATTATAACTCTTTTCAGATCGGCACCATGGGAGGCATTTAGACAACTAACTGGAACTAGGCAGACTCAAACCAGGTGAAGTACAAATATATGCATCTGCAATAACGTGCCCACAAACTGCCAATGATTTACATTTGTTCTACGTTTGAATTAATATTTTCAGATATTTTTCAGCTATGGTATTTTTCAGGGATGGCCACCAATCCCATGAACAGTGGCAAAAGGTGTATGGCAAGTGTTCAGGCAATGAAGTCTATCACATTAAAATGGAAGACAGCACATTCTTCACAGAGTTTGAGGGGAAGAGCTTCACTTACACTTCGTTCCATGCACACAAAAAGTGAGAACTTTAACTATTATCCTGACATGTAATAACGTATTATTTGCTTTCCTGCTTGAAATTGCAAGTGCTAACTGATGCAGAATTCCAATATTTTAATCTGCAAGCTAAATGGTATTTATCAATTGTAGATGGCTGTTTTTAATTAAATAAACATAACCCAGCTTTAATAATCTTTGAGGCTTTTAAATCACATTCAAATGTGAATCTTTGAAATTGTGGTTATTATAGTAACCTTGCAGCTACTAAAAGTGTTTGAGGGGAAGAAACAGTCAGTGAAATTCTCGCTGACTATTGTTAAACCGGCAACTTATAAATGTACATATTAATAATGATTTTGTGAATTTTTAAACACCCTCTCCCAATGTATTCTCAGAACCATTATGTAAATGTAGAATAATCATTGTAGACAATTTATTCAAATTTTAATTCTACGTAGAATACAGATTTCCATCAAGCTTTTAATTCATCTGGTTGCAAAATGGAATTATTAGAAGTACATCAGACTGCAGAATAGATGTCCCACCTAATTGCTGTCATTGTTGAGTGGCAATTAACGTCGTGTAATTTCCTTTTGACGTGTATATTCACCACGTCTTTGAGATCTTTGAGATCTTTGAGACCACCAGGAGTTACAAAATTATTGCTAAAATAGGGAGGGCGGGGCAGGGAAACTGCTTGTATTTATACATTACCTTTCACCACCTCAAAGCCCTGAAGAATTTTGTAACGTAAGAGCTAGAACCCAGAAACAGAATGTAATAATTACCAGATAATCTGTTTCTGTGACGTTGATTGAAGAATAAATCTTGGAGAGGACATTGGATATAACTTTCAGGACTGCAACCATTTACTTGTCATGTGAAATCTTTACATACAGCTGAGAAAATAACGAGATGCAAAGTTGCCAGCCACATATATAGTTATTCCATATCACTCCGAGAGTGTACCATTAGTTTCATCACTCAAAGTATTTTAAGAAGACACGTAGAATTTCATTTCACTTTTTTCCGAGCTGTACATGTTGGTTACCCATTTATCGTGCTCAGCTTTATATGAAATTTTCTTTCATCCATTCTAACTACATGTGTAAGAATATTCCCTCGTACAGAATTTCTTGTGAAAATTTATCACATAGGACACAATTTTCCATCACCTGCCGAAATAATGGTCGCTTTTCTTTAGGGCATGCGTTGAATCCAGTTACAAAAAAAATTATCTCGATCATCACTTTCTCAAAGCTTCATGCAAACCAACCAGGACAGACAAGGGATTTTGTCCCAGAATCACAGAAAGGATATGACACAGAAGGAGGCTATTTGACCTATCATGTTTGCATAAGCTTTCCAAATGAGCATCATGCCTTTTCCTCATGCCGTGGCACATTGTTTTGGTTTAAAGGATCATCTAATGCCATTTTGAATAACTCAATTGAACCTGCCTCCACCACACTTCCAGGCAGTGCATTCCAGACCCGAATTACTCATGTGAAAAAGTTTTTTTTCTCTCAAATAACATTTGCTTCTTCTGTAAATGAATTTAAATTTGTGCCCTTTCGTTCTTGGCACTGTGAGGTTACAGTGCCACCCACTGAGCCACTGTGCTGCCCCTAATTGCTTCAACTATTTGAAAGGAAATAGCAGGATCATTTTGAATGTGAACAGGAAACAGTTTGTACTTGTGCTAAGATTGCACATATTGTAAGTTAAATCTGAGAGCATAAATCTTATGAAGTGTTGAACTTCCCTTTATGATTTTCTTTAGGTACGGAGCTTGTCTGATTGGTGTGAAGAGGGAAGAAAACAAAAATATTTTACTTAATCCAGGTCCTCGATACATCATGAGTTCCACAGACATCTGTTTTTATATTAATATTACCAAGGAAGAAAACTCAGCTTTTATAAAGCAAAATGAACAAAGCATAAATAGTATATCAAATACTATCTATCATGGAGCTTCCAGATTACCTGTCCACAGCATCATTGCTAGCATGGGTAAGCAAAGCAGTCAGTGCAATCTACTTCTGAGTGATCATTATTGATGTGAATTCTGAGCTCAGTTGCTGGTTTAGCTTGTTAATAAAGTAAGTAACTAAGTCATCAATTCCGAAAAGTTTGATCCATGGTTTATGCTTGGTGAACTGATCCCTACTATTATTGAAATTAATACATTCAGTGCTTTTGGAGATTGCTTTCCTAGGTACCCATTGCATGTTGCCATAAATGAACTAACAATGATAAGTTGAAAATTATCCCATTTCTAAGTTATCAGAGTATATCCTTCACCTTCGTGCCACTAGATGACAATTGCAAAAATGCTTACGACTCGTATTAAAAGTGAATCTACTGGCTATTAGAAGTGATTTTTTCCAGGTGAATTGCCCAGTGAGTAACACTGATTGTGTGGTGTTAAATCTCAGCGCTCAGAAGGGCATGGTTTAATGCCACATCTTTGCTAAATTGGTAACTGTGCAGCAGGACAGCAGTTGCAATATTATAACTGCTGGACCATGAAATGGAGGGGAAAACAACTGGGATTCATTATCGTGATTACTGTTCAGTGAGCCCTGCTCGAATGGTCAGGTATTAACTGTGTTGTCTTCCCTGATAAATAGTCTGTCACATAGTTACTTGGTTTATGTTTCTGAAGGATTGCTTGGTGCCCAAGGAGTGGTAGACTTCCAGAGATTACTATCTCCAGACTAATTAAAGTTACATAATTGAATCGATTATACTGAGATGGTCGAATACACATACAAATCTATCGCTTCTTAAAAAAAATAAAAAATCTGTCATTTTGCTCTGTGCCAAACAGGTAGCTAAGACTTTGCAGACGATCTTCTGTCATTATTGCTAGATTTACAATTTCACATCCTTATCAGGTATCTACCTGGTGTCAATTGAAGTACAGGAACTTACGAATTACAGATCATGGGCGCTCAGCAGGAGAATTTCCCCAGCTACAATTTCCAACAAGCAGTTATAGGCAGTTGAAGGATAACTGCTGGCTATAACTGTGCCACTGACTTTACTATGCAGTTATCATGTTGGCTAAAGTTGATTCCTCCCCCACAGAAGTTGAGTCTATGTAACAAAGTTACTGACTGTGCTGGAAATTACTGTTGCAGTCCTGCGAAAACAAACCTACTGTCTCATATTATAGACTCGTAGACTCATAGAGACGTACAGCGCAGAAACAGACCCTTCGGCCCAGGTTATCCGTGCTGACCAGATATCCTAAATTAATCTTGTCCCGTTTGCCAGCATTTGGCCCATAGCCCTCTAAACCCTTCCTATTCATATACCCATCCAGATGCCTTTTAAATGTTGTCATTGTATGAGACTCAACCACTTTCTCTGGCAACTTGTTCTAAACACGCACCACCCTCTGGGTGAAAAAGTGGCCGCTTGGGGCCCTTTCAAATTTTTCCTCTCACACTTTAAACCAACGCTCCTAGTTTTGGACTCCCCAACTCTGGTGAAAAGACCTTGTCTATTCACCGTATCCATGCCCCTCATGATTTTATCAACCTCTATAAGGTCATCCCTCAGCCTCCGATGCTCCAGGGAAAATAGCCCCAGCCTATTCAGCCTCTCTGTATAGCTCAAACCCTCCAACCCTGGCAACATCTTTGTAAATCCTTTCTGAACCCTTTCAAGTTTCACAAACATCCATCCTATAGCAGGGAGACCTGAATTGCACACAATACCCCAAAAGTGGCCAAACCAATATCCTGTACAGCCTCAACATGACCTCCCAACTCCTATACTCAACGCGCTGACCAATAAAGACAAGCATACTAAATGCCTTCTTCACTATGCTATCTACCTGTGACTCCACTTTCAAGAAACTATGAACCTGCAGTCCAAGGGGTCTCTTTGTTCAGTAACACTTCCCAGAAACTTCCCATTATTAAATAGCTGTTCTCTAATTCCAGGAGCATGCATATAATTTTATATACAAATTGGATTTATATACAATATATATACATTTACTTGGGACATTTCTTTGTGAAGTTTGAAACATAAATAACAGTTATTAATCGTGTATCAAAAAGACACATTACACGTTAATTTTCAGCTCAGGGATGTCTCATAAATTCAGCATAACTGCACGCGTATGGATTAGAAATATTTACCCTACATGTCAGATAATAATGTGCATTTCTGGTGGAAGTCTGTATCTGTGCAGGGCACCCCTTCCATTAACAGCTGGCAGCTTCAATCTCAGATTATACAGAGGTGCCATCATTCTTGTCCATATGAATTAAAACTTCAGAGTTAATTTTGAATGGAAACGAATAGCCGGTAAATTAAACATATGCCATTCATTTCTTATTTTCAAGGCATTTCTCTGTTCAGTTTCAGCTAAGTCATTGTGTTTAAAGTTATGCCACATCAAAGAGCAATAAATGGCCAATCAGATTGTGATGGGGCTGTCAAGACAACAGGTTGCCTTCACTATTGGATAAGAGTGAACCAATCAGACTCTTGTCACTCAGCTTTTTATCAAAAAGTTCTTTTAAAAAGTTGAGTAAACTACTACGTAGGACTTTTAATCTTAACTCTAAGGATTAAAAGTCTAACAATACAACCACATCGTTATGCCCACAGAATATAATTTTGGGCTTCAATGTGTGCTTTGGAGCCAGTGAATGATAAGGACATTACCATAGTAAGCATTCAGAATTTTTGTGCTCGTAGCAAGTAAGAGGGAAAGTTATCTCTGTAACACGTGTACTTAGTATCTAGCATGGATTTAAAATTGCAGTAGATTATCCTATCTTGCCTGACCTTGACCACTGAAGTTAGATTATTTTGAACGCTGCACAATACATTTTGCAGCGTTTGGAGACAGTAAGGACTGCAGATGCTGGAAGCTGGAGTCAATAGATGTGATGTTGGAAAAGCACAGTAGGTCAGACAGCATCCGAAGAGCAGGAAAGTCAATGATTCGGGCCGAAAGTCTTCATTAGTACCCATCATCAGCAGCATTTTCTGGAATACCTGCTCTCCCGCTGTCTATTGGCTCCAGCTGAAGATAATAGTCACAGACAAATCAAGCACAGCTCCAAACAGTCCAATCAGAATTCTCATCATGCCATGTCAACAAATTAGAATTATACTTTCAACTGTAGCAAGCATTTTCTTCTCATAGCAGCAGCTCTACAAAATAAAATTTACTAGTTTGATCCCTGTTGGGATCAGTGTATCGATGGTCAGGTCAGGCTAACTACAGTTGCCTTGCTCATTCCAGATTGGAGATCCACTCGGAAAACCTGTGCAGATGTTTCCAAATGTTGTATTCAACAATCAGTTTGCATAATTGGAGCACCACCTCGATCTTTAGCTGAATGAAATTACCAGTTTTGAGTTGTTGTCCTATAATTTATATGTTTTCGTCAGAAGAACAATCAGTCAAATTTTGATGAAAACAGTCAGCATCAGAATGATACCTATCATTATCAATGCACCAGTCAATCAGAAATTTATGAACTGCCAAAGCTTGCTGACTGCTTTACATCTTTCTGCTGTTAGATTTGCAAACGTGGCATCTGACACTGAACCTCTCCATGACCTTCGTAAAGTTGTTGGATTTGTACATTAATTGCCTTTTACATTTGTAATTGAAATTAAAGTCAAGCAATTGTTGATATAAATACCCTATCTTGTCCAGAAATTAGATAATTACAAGGATGGAGTCTCATTTTTTTTAGGTTGTGCTTTAATGAAATATTTTTGTATTCTCCTTTACAATCTTTCATTCCCTCTCTGCCCTTCATTCTCTCTCTCTCTCTCTCTCTCTCTCGTTCTCTTAATCCCACGGTTCTGTCTCTCGATTTCTCTTTCCACGCCCGATTTGACATTTTAAGTTACTGTCATGAATTCGCCCTCTTTCTTAGCCCTTTGTTTGATTAATTCGCAATCCTTTTGAATCATTGGTTGAGGAAGTATATTATTGTTCCATTCTCCACCAATGTTCTGGATGTCTTGTTTTGTTCCCTGTTCTAGTATCAGCAGCATGCTTATGGCATAGTGGTAGCGTACTATCTCTGACCCAAGAAAGCTGGGTTCAAGTTCCACCTGCCTCAGAGATGTGTCATTATATCCCTGAATAAGCTGATTAGAAAATATCTACATTTCCAAATAATTGGCCAAGTAATTTAAAAACTAAATCCGCAATAATATTATCTAACTCTTGAAACACAGTGCAAGATGCCCAACTCCAGCAAAATCTTACCTAGTTTTACCAATCTGTTACTTGACAAATACAAAAGGTTTTGAGACAACTGCAAATGTTTGTATATCATGCAAAGGCATTAATGACCAGCATTAATTTATTTGTCAGCTATTTTAATGTTATTCATTGCTTTTAGGCACAGTAGCCATAGACCTTCAAGATACAAGGTGTAGACCTCCTGCTGGTCCTACCTTGACGCTTCCTTCAGATGGAGCTAAAGAAAGCAGAAGGCCCAGCATTGCCCCTGTTTTAGAAGTAGCTGATGTTTCATCGATCCAAGCCTGTGACCTTCTGAGTGACCACTCGGAGGACGAAGCCAATCATTCTGATGATGAACTATCATCAGCACCAGAGTAAGAGTTGTGAAATATGTAATATAGTTTTACTACTTTGAGAATCTTTAGAATTAAGAATTATTTAACCTGACGCTAATGTTCTATTGAATGGATTTGTCGGCCGGTATATTTGATTAGTTAACATGACCTACTATGTTGACATTCCCATTAAAACTATGTATTTGATTAACTAGTAAATCCCTTTTTGCAAACTGCAGGTGTAAAAACTCAATGTTCTGTTACTGATTCATTTTTTGTTATTCATAAATAGCTATTCTATTTTCAAGTTAATGGAAATAGCCCAATAATCAATCACTTATCAGAGAGTAATTCTGTGGGTTTACTTAAGAGTAAAACAAATCTGTTTCAATCCCTGAAGCAAGCCAATTGATTTCTTTCTGTATGGTACAGTTCTGTACAAGTTCTATACAACAGTACAGTTTGTACAATACGGCTTGCAGACCCCAACAGAAAAACTATCTAACTGAGTTGCAGTATTGTATACATACAGTACATGGTGTCCTTATAGGTGAACTCTCTTAAAAGCAAAGTACACATACATCAGTTCCCTCCTTCCCAAAATTAAGATTTGACAAATTGCAGCAACATGTGAGCCAATAAGTCTTTACAACATATAGAATAGAATATCCTTTATTGTCACATGTACTCAAGTACAGAAGTGCAGGAGCACAGTGAAAGGTTTACAATGTTGCCCCAGATGGCGCCATCTTAGGTACAAAGTGCCTAGGTACAGACTGTAGATATAAAATACAGAAATAAAGGGGAAAAGAAAGGAAAAAAGTTACATTGCTTACAGTTTTCCAAAAGTATAAGTTTGAAAAATGAGAATCAAGTTAAAAAGATAAGCATTACAGCTTTTCCACGAAGGCCCTTCAGTAGATCAGCACAAAAGGCTTCCACACATGGCCTACCTGGGCTCACAAGCCGCTGACCATCCGCACTGGTCCCTAGTCCAATAACCACCCTACTCCGTTCAGGCCTCCACCCTCCTGGCCGTTGCCACTCCATGTGAACCTCCATACTCCTGGCCGTTCCCAATCCCTGTGAGCCTCCGGCCTACTGGCCATTCCCACTCCATGTGAGCCTCCATCCTACTAGCAGTTCCCACTCCATGTGAGCCTCCGGCCTACTGGCTGTTCCCACTCTGTGTGAGCCTCCATCCTACTGGCCATCCCTACTCTGCACGAGTCTCGAGCCAGCTGGGCTTTCCCTTCCTTGCTCCGACTGGGCCTCCAGCCTGCTACACCTTGGGAGAGAACACCAAGATGGAAAATGGGGATAAAAGGGAAGAAAGCAGGAAATTAATAGAGGGAACAGAGGAGCTGCAGTTACAGTGTTCTCCTCCACTGCCATCTTGACTGGAAGCACCAATTATTCATAATTTGCTGATCTGTCCAGATCTTGTGAAGGTGACTTTGGAGGTACAGTTGATTCTCACAGTCATCAGCAGTATTGCCTATCATTCGTCTTTGTGTTGTCAAGTGCTTATTTCTGCAGTTGCTGTCATCGAATCTGCTCATCCCAGCACATTACAGCCAGGATAACAAGGCGTGGGGCTGGATGAACACAGCAGGCCTAGCAGCATCATAGGAGCAGGAAAACTTGACATTTCGGGCCTAGACCCTTCATCAGAAATGTTTC
>JAHRHZ010000058.1:9791823-9837553 GCA_024137785.1 Ginglymostoma cirratum | reverse complement strand
GAGGAAGGGTCTAGGTCCGAAACGTCAGCCTTCCTGCTCCTCTGATGCTGCTCGGCCTGCTGTGTTCATCCAGCTCTACACCTTGTTATCTCAGATTCTCCAGCATCTGCAGTTCCTACTATCTCTGCTGAAAATAGTACATTGGTTTTGAGTTAACAATTTGTGGGGCTGGATGAACACAGCAGGCCAAGCAGCATCACAGGAGCAGGAAAGCTTGACGTTTCGGGCCTAGCCCCTTCATCAGAAATGGGGGAGGGGAAGAGGGTTCTGAAATAAATAGGGAGAGCGGGGGAGGCGGATAGAGGATGGATAGAGGAAAGGATAGGTGGAGAGGAGGCAGACAAGTCGAAGAGGCAGGGATGGATCCAGTAAAGGTGAGTGTAGGTGGGGGGGTAGGGAGGAGATAGGTCAGTCCAGGGAGGACGGACAGGTCAAGGGGGCGGGATAATGTTAGTAGAAAGGAGATGGGGGTGTGGCTTGAGGTGGGAGGAGGGGATAGGTGAGAGGAAAAACAGGTTAGGGAGGTGGAGATGAGCTGGGCTGGTTTTGGGATGCGGTTGGGGGAGGGGAGATTTTGAAGCTTGTGAAATCCACATGGATACCATTGGGCTGCAAGGTTCCCAGGCTGAATATGATTTGCTGTTCCTGTAGCCTTTGGGTGGCATCACTGTGGCATTGCAGGAGGCCCAGGATGGACATGTCATCTGAGGAATGGGAGGGGGAGTTGAAATGGTTCGCGACTGAGAGGTGCAGTTGTTTGTTGCGAACTGAGCGCAGGTGTTCTGCAAAGCAGTCCCCAAGCCTCCGCTTGGTTTCCCCGATGTAGAGGAGGCCACAACGGGTACAGCGGATGCAGTATACCACATTAGCAGATGTCCAGGTGAACATCTGCTTGATGTGGAAAGTCTTCTTGGGGCCTGGGATGGGGGTGAGGGAGGAGGTGTAGCACTTCCAGCGGTTTCAGGGAAAAGTGCCGGGTGTGGTGGGGCTGGAGGGGAGTGTGGAGTGGACAAGGGGCTCGCGGAGGGAGTGGTCCCTCCGGAAAGCAGATAAGGGTGGGGAGGGAAAAATGTCTTTGGTGGTGGGATCGGATTGCAGATGGCGGAAGTGTCGGAGGATGATGCGTTGGATCCGGAGGTTGGTGCGGTGGTATGTGAGGACGAGGGGGATTCTTTTTTGGTTATTATTGCAGGGACGGGGCGTGAGGGCTGAGTTACGGGAAATGCGGGAGACACGGTCGAGGGCGTTCTCGACCACTGTGGGGGGGAAGTTGCGGTCCTTGAAGAATGAGAACATCTGAGATGTACGGGAGTGGAATGCCTCATCCTGGGAGCAGATGCGGCGGAGGCGAAGGAATAGTGTTTGGCTGCTTACAGATTACATAGGAAAACAACTTGCATCTTGAGTAATGTAACTTGGTAGAACTGTACTGACAGACAAGCATCACTTGCACATTTTTAACCAAAGTAAATGTTTAGGTAAAGCCTACATACGTAAATTCCTATTGGTAGAAACAAGTGATCTTTTAGTCATCCAGTTGTAATGAAGTTAAGTTTTTAAATGTTGAATTAAATTGGTCTTTGACATTGCAATGAAAATAATGTACAGTGAGATTTCTGGTTTTATCTTTTTTCAGGGAAGGAATCATTTTGAATTTTTCTTTCCTGCTGTTTTCTTTGAACAGTCCACAGTACATGCCATTCCCCTATCTGATAGAGTATGCAGATGACCTTGGATGCTGGGGTTTTCTGCATTTGATTTTCAAGAATTCAAAAGAAAGGCCAACCTCTCACTTTACTTTTCTACCTTTTGGGAATTACAGGACTGTGTATGTTGCAGTGTCAGGGGTAATGGCCTCAAACCTGTCTTCAGTCTTGACTATAGCAGACGGTATTGAAATGTGAAGGCCCTGCACCACCATATGCAGTCCCCACACTCTCACTTTTGGCAATTTTCCACAAGCATTCCCATCACTGACAAAGTCAGTTATAGAGGAGCCACTTATCCCAGGCATGCTGACTATTTTGAGTAAATCAATAAGCTTTCCACACTTCGTTAAAATGCAATAACTTTAATTACTAAATCCTTTCTACTTACCATTTTAAAAGCTTTGTTAATTTCAGCCAAATCAAAAGGTTTAATAAATGTCTTTGTGCTTTGTACTGTTTACCTCGTATGTAGGGACTGAGGGCTTTAGAACTGCAGTGTATTCGGAATTTGCCACAGAATATGGTGAAATTATAACTTTGCGATGGGACAACGTGCATTTACTCACTGTGACAGCTCAAGTTTTCTTATTTTGATCCCTCTGTTTTGTATGAAAATGAGTTTTCTTTCCACATATGAATAGGATAGAGCTAGAAAATGCAGCAATTAATGTAATTTTGGACCTTGTCTAGAGAGTCAGGGAGACTGTTTTATTCTGTACTTCTATTATCCTGTTCACAAATTACAGCAGTAAAATCTTCTCAACACCAGCAAGCCTATCTTATAATCCCGATTATCCACTCTGATCCAACAAAGCCTTTTCCTCACTGCATTTACTTCTCCAATTCACACATGGCAGATAAATCAGTCCACAGCAACTAGCATTGTTTCTAAGGAAAATGTCACTCGCCTCAACAGGTTTTTACAAAGTTTTGATTATACATTCCACTCACTTTCTCCATTGCTGAGGGGAGAAACCGGATTATTTTAAAATCACATCAACAAGTCACATTGCTGGAAGAGGTTTCTTTAACCCTGATTGAAAGGGACACCAACCATTTGAAAACCTGAATGTCCCTGTTAGCAGTGAGTGGTACAGGAACAGTTTCCACTATTCACATCAGATGGAATGGCCCTCAGACTTTCAGTGAAAGGTTTTGGTCATCTGATGCTTAAAGGGGGCTAGTGCTATCACTGAGCAGGCCAGACAGAAAGGAGGTTTCACAAGTGATGAGAATAAGGAATTCTCATAGAGGCACGCAGATAGCGAAGTTGGAAATTTATAATAAAAAAACGCAAGAAGTATAGATAACATTTAAATCATTACACAGGGAGCAAAACAAAAATTAACATATGTACAAAATCAATGGAAACAAATAAAAGAACAAAACATAAACCTGTGTTCTTCAACAAAGTTGCTAACTTTCTTCTGAGAGCCTCATATTTGCAAAATTAGTTTTGCTGGGCCAGAAAGGTTCTTTACTTGTAGCGATTCCGTAAGCCATTTAAAAGCTCAATTAGACCCTGTCTGAACAAAGACTAGCTTTTTCAGCTGTCTTTCGAGTGGGAACAATAGATTGGTAGCTAAATTTGTGCAGTGACTGTGATTTCTGTGCAGATTTTAACCGTTAAGTCTGCAGCTGTACACCGTGTGAAGGTATCTGCGTGGACATCAGGAGTTATTATGAAGAATGTTGTGTGGTAATAATGATGAACACTGACTGCCTCACCTCTATTAAGGAAATTGCAATGGGCTTGCTGCCCTGCCTTGCCTCCTAAAACAGTTTTGTACAAATGTATCTGCACTGCCACCCTATTGTCAGAATTTTATCTTAAAAATTGGAAAGCTATTAGAAAATTTGCTAGTCTTTTTTTAAAAAATTGATGAATCCAATTAATGGATCATTTCTGAAAACAAAACACAATGAAATGATGTTTCCAGTACTCAAGGGAGAAAACCCCACAGATCTCTTTATTTGCCTTCATTTCCTCAGCATACAGGTGACAATCGCCATCTACTGACAGTAGTTAATATTACATGGCAATTGGCACAGAAACACGAACCCAAACCTGTTGGAAACAATGGTAAACAACAAAAGCATTTTGTTCTGCCATATGTCACATTCATTGTTGAATATCCTCTGAAATTTTCAAGCAACCAGCAAAGTATCTTGGATAAAGGAGGGTTATTTTCATGTTAAAACATCTGGTTACAGTGTAATTAGTTTGCATCAACTAATTAAGTCAGATCAGCAGACGCCTCCGTGTTCACCATATGGGACACAGGATAGTCCATCTGGGACTGAGATGAGGAGAAATGCCTTCACCCAGAGCGTGGAAAGTCTGTGGAATTCTCTGCCACAGAAAGCAGCTGAGGCCAAAACATTGAATGTTTCCAAGAAGGAACTAGATACGGTTCTTAAGCCTAAAGGGATCAAAGGGTAGAGGGAGAAAGCAGGAACAAGGGACTGAGTAGAAGATCAGTCATGATCAGCATGAATGGTAGAGCAGGGTCGAAGGGCTGAATGGCCTACGCTGCTCCTATTTTCTATGTTTCAGCTTACATTCCAAAATAAACACAACCCTGGTCTCAATCTAATTATTTACTGTTATGAATTTGGGTTTACTGTGGTTACTTTGTTGAGTTAATTGAGTCTAATGGCTCCTTGAATAGCCTGGGCATCTTATTTCAACTGGCACTGACTCACATCACACCACATCAACACTGTTACCCTGCCGCATTACAATAGCTCTCCCTTCTGAACAGAACTGGGTACTCTTGTCTTTGGCACCTGTCTTTTTCAAGAGTCCTTTACTTTGGCCATTAGAACATTTATTCGAATAACGTAACATTTGCAAAAAAAAAAGCACCCCTTTGTTTTACTTGACTAAACAAGCGGGCCCTGAAATTGTGTGAAGGGCCGACAGATCTCCCATCCAAACTGTGACAGGGAACTGGAAGACTGTTCCCCAGAGAAGAGACAGTTGTTTATGTCACCATTGTTATGAGTTTTACTGGGGTCTCACTGCGCAACGTCTGGAGATTGGGAGGTTTCTAGGGAACTTCAGAGCCGGGCACCTTCTACCCTTACCGAAGACCCTCACAACTTTCTGTTCAGCAAGAAAAAAATTTCTGATTCACTCCCTCTTTAGAGCAACCTTCCCATAAAAATCTTTTTCCATGAAAAATAACATCCATCTTTCTTTTTCATCTCCCTCCCCTACCAGAGGCCAGTTTGATAGGTCTCGCTGGTGAAGGGGTTAACAGAGTAGCTGAAGGCAGTGGCGCCATTGCAGTAGAGAGCAGGTCTTGGTTCACAGGGGACTGTCAGGTCCAAAAAGTATGCCGACAAAATAGAGCCCACTGGCAGGCCACCAGAGTTTATCTGGTAATCTCCTCGGCAGCTCTGGTAGAATTAAATGGCTTAATTGGGTTCCAGGAGGATGGTCTGTTTACCAACTTTTGTGCCATTAACAAAGTGGCATGGCAATGGGAGGACAACAGACCTGTTACCTGGCACCACCTCATGCCAATCTTCCCATCACCAAGCCCATTCCCAGAGGGAAGTTTCTTGATTATTAGGGGAGTCAAGAGTTATGGGAAAGGGGCAGGAAAGTGGATTTGAGGAATGTCAGATCAGGTGTGATCCAATTGAATGGTAGGACAGGCTTTAAGGGCTGGATGGCCTACTTCTATTCCTGTTTTTTCTGGTTTTATAAAGCCAATAACACTCAGCCCTATAGGTGTGGAGCCAGTTTCTGATACCCCATTCTGATAATGATTGCAATCACAGACTCCATCTCTCCCATTCTTAAAGCTCCTCCAATCACAGACTCCACCTCTTCCACGTTCACTACTCCAGCTCCTCCAATCACAGATTCCCTTCCATTAGCTCTTGCTGCTCCTCCAGAAATAAAATTTGTGATTGGAGGAGCAGCAAGGGCAGGAGGGACATAAGCTGTCATTGGAAAAGTTAGAGTAGTTGCCTTGCAGAGGGCATTTGGCTGCATCATTGTTGATTGTTTGATATCTTGTGGGAGGCCAAGCAGAAGAGGCTGAAAGTGAAAGAGTAGGGATGTTTTACCAGCAACAAAGCTGGTATGGATTTTCTGAAGAAGGGTCCAGGCCCGAAACGTCAAGCTTTCCTGTTCCTCTGATGCTGCTGGGCCTGCTGTGTTCATCCAGCTCTACACCTTGTTATCTCAGATTCTCCAGCATCAGCAGTTCCTACTATCCCTGGTATGGGGCTTGTTGTTTCCGTCTTTGCTCTCGAAGGATCGGTGTTAAATTTTTGCTTGACTCTGAAGGAGTTTCATCTAAAACCATGATTACTGTTCTGTCTTTTTTTTTTTTTTTTTGTTGCTAGCCATGAGGAATTTTCTGAGATGTGAATCTCTTCCTCTGGTTCTGCCAGTTATTTTCTCTGCCTGTAGTGGTCCTTCTACGTTTTTGAATGTTTCTGGAAGCCACAGGATTGAGTGCAATCTTGCATCCTGGTCCAGATTTTCCTCCTGTCCTGCCTTTCGCTGGTTGCTGGACTGTTTTGCTTATGGCCTTTTCTCTGCTCTGTCTGGAGTTTTCCAGGAGGTTTCACAGGTTGCTGCATGGTTCTTCAGGCTGCTTCAAGGCCCTTCAGGCTGCTTCAAGGCCCAGTCACTGATAAAACCATCTGTGGTTGGAATTTTTGACAATGCTTGGAAGGGGAGGGGCTGGGGAGGGAGGCAATCTAAGATGAGATGTGCGAGTCTTCATTTAAAACTATCTTCTTCCTTAGACTATGCTGGGCACATATGTTACAACCTCAACATGAACTCCGAGCTGCCACTGCTTCTCTCCCCATTATAATGAAGTCACAGTCTGGCCAATCTTGTACCTGTTGAGATGTTAACCCTTTGCTCTACAACATGACAATAATTTGGTCTGCTTAGTCGCTCAGGCACCTGGTGATGGAAGAGGCCATGTTCCCTCTCTGCTGGGTCTAGGTCCTTTGGACCTAAGCTCTGAATCCCTTGGGCAGCTTACTCTCTCGTTCCCACCAATGCAGACCCCAGAAAGCATTGGCTATGAAGAGTTGCACCCAGCCTCTGACAATACTTGGACTCTAGTTTGAGCAAGGTTTTATTTGTTGGAGAGTGGGGAGTGAACTATGAAGGGGGAAGGAATGAAGGCAGGGTTCTGGGCATGGAAAGAGGGGAAAGCTAAGCAAGAGAGGGTCAGATGGGGGCAGAGGGAAGCTTAGAACAAGTGTGGGTGGGTGGGGAGGGAAACAGGCTTGGGGAATAAGTAGCGAAGGATGACTTGAGTGAGACAGAAGAGATTTCTTCAGATGCTGGTGCAATAATAAATCGGAATGTCCCTTTTTAAAGCAAGTATTTTCAAAGTCTCTAATCTCTGATAGGGGAGTATCCCTTTTTAGAGACCCACTCCAACTTGATCGCTTCACTGTTTCAAAGGGATTGAAATGCAACCAAGTTCCAATGTCCTTCCCAGTCTGCCATAGTCATGTGACTTCTACCAGGAGGCAGACATGCTGTCAGTTAATAGCCAGCCATCCTCCATTTACTCCGTCTACAAATGGGTTAGAAACAATGAACTGAATCTTGAAACAGGATCTTCGGCACTTTTCAAACCTACGCAGCATCTGTTAAAATGTTTTAACTGTCGAAATGCGTAAGTGCTATAAAGTTCCTTTGTGTTCATCTGCCATTGGTGCTAGTTTGTTGGAGGTTTGTGAATAGGTTTTCTGTTGTACTTCTAGCAAATTAGCTCTGGTGGAATGGAAGCAGCTCAGAGGAAACTCCCATGTGTGTTGCTGCACTGGTGAATTTGACTCTCATTGTTTCCATTTCATAGTGCCTTACTCTCCACTTATTGTCACTCCTGCTGTCCTTCGTCTTCCATTATTATGCAGAAAGGGGTGGCACAGTGGCTCAGTGGTTAGCACTGCTGCCTCACAGTGCCAGGGACCCGGGTTCAATTCTACCCTTGGGCAGCTGTCTGTGTGGAGTCTGCACATTCTCGCCATGTTGGTGTGGGTTTGCTCCGGTTTCCTCCCACAGTCCAAAGATCTGCAGGTTAGATGGATTGGCCTTGCTAAATTGCCCATACTGTCCAGGGAAGTGCAGACTAGGTAACATTTTGCCCACATCAGGAGGGCTTGCTATCATCGCCATGCAGGGAAACTGTCTCAATGGGTTGCTGGGGATGCCTTCATAAAGGGTGATACATGACCCACAGAGAAAGCACCCCACCCTCCACCACCACCAACCCCTCCAGCGGCCATCACCACTTGAACATGGCCCAGGCCAAATTTCTCATGACAACCCCTCCCTGCAAAACTCTCAAATCATCATGAACTCCCTGCCTGGCTCCATCCTATCTTCAGTCTGTGTCAGCCATGAAGTGAAGATGCTGGTGTTGGACTGAGGTGGGCAAGGTCAGAAGTCACACAACACCAGGTTATAATCCAATAGCTTTATTTGAAATCACAAGCTTTCGGCGTGCTGCCCCTTTGTCAGGTGAAAGGACAGCACTCCAAAAGACTATAACCTGGTCTCGTGTGATTTCTGACCTCTAATTGAGTCAGTAGATTCTAGTTCAGTTAAGTAATGCAGAAGTGTGTTGCTTCTTTAACTTGTTGAATGGCTTTGTCCCTTTCATGCACTTTCAGCGATTGCATTACTGGTGAATCCAATGGGCCCAGTTCCTCAGTCGTAGAATTTGAGGATCCCTTCATTCTTCATATGACCTCTTACTGTCATTGAGAATTCTTCCTAGAAACGTAAGGAAATGAAACTCTGTATCTGAACTTGTCTATCGAATCACCTCAGCATCTGCCATCCTACTCCCAATTATATTTCTTTAAGCTTCATTGATAAAATCGAGAGGAGTATACTGCTGAGATAGTAGGAACTGTCATTGCTGGAGAATCTGAGATAACATGGTGTAGAGCTGGATGGATACAGCAGGCCAAGCAGCATCAGAGGAGTATACTGCTCATTGGTTTGCAGATTGTTTGAGTTTTCTTGCATATCTTGCTGATTCTTGCAGTCTGAACTCGCTTCAATGTTGACAGCAGTGGAAAATATTTCTATTAAATCAGCATAGTCACAGGTTTCCAACTTGCTTACAGTTTGAAACAAATTTCTGATGTGAATATATACTATCTTCATTTTGGGTTCCACCATGAATCTATGCAGCCCTATGAAATCTCCTAACAATTATCCATTGGCTGGCTTTTCAGGACTGGTAGAGATAACACAGTTTGGAGCTGGAGGAACACAGCAGGCCAGGCAGCATCAGAGGCGCAGGAAAGCATGACTGGTGATTCTTTGACCAATGTTCCTTTACCAATAATTCCGTAATCATCTATTCCTGGACCAGGGGCAACCAATGCAATTTGTAACTGTCCTTCAGGGATTTGTGCTTCAGCTCCAGTGAGTTCTGAGCACATTCTTGCTTCTGTGCCATGTCTGAAATGCCATTAACTGTAGATTCTTATTGAATGTAACCATGAGGTTGTCTTCTGTAGAGTTCTCAAGTGTTCAGCTCTTCCAGCTGCAGACTGTCTGCATGAGCTGCCTTCTTAAAGTCATGCCTGAGGAAATCTTCACACCTCCACCACTGCCAAATGTAGGTCGCTGAATGCAGCCATTTCGCTGCTCACCATGTTGCATTAGCAGACTGTATCATTGCTCTTCGTGTTCTGTGCGCTCTGTGTACTATTGCTCACTATAAGGTAGATTTTCCAGGTTTGCGATCTACGAGGCCTGCTTGGTCTGGTCTGGTAGGGGAAATGAGAGAAATGGTAGTCTAATGAGAAGAAGAGAGGCTCTTCCCTCGAGCAAGATGACATTTATGACACAGTAACAGTTATGTACAGGTTGCACAGATGTGATGTATATTGTCATAAAGACTATGAGGAAGATACAGACATTGGGTCTCACTCCTTTGAGATCCTTGGCTATTCTGCCACCAAGTCTGTATGACATCATCATAGTGGGTGGTATTTAAGGCCCTCCTCAGCGTTAGCCCTTTCAGACCCTTGTATGACAAGTTCCGTACAACACGGGACACATCAACATTAAGGTTCAAGAAAATGCATGCAGACCAATGCTCCAGTACAAAACCAAATTACACATATGACCTTTTTTTTGAGAGCATAATACTATTCATACAAAAAACTTTTGACAAAGATTTTCACGAAATTCCATTCCATGGTGATGTTTACATAGTAAACACAATAAAAATATGTGTCTTGCAACATTGTATTGGCCATGTCCGATCTCCTGTGACCATTATGCTGTGTTCGTTGCTTTCGGGCAGCCTCATTGATGTTAAGGGGACAACAAAACATTGTGACAAAAAGAATCTGAACATTCATTTCTGAAAAATGCGTTCTGCTGAAGCTGATTTTTTTTTTTCAAAACAAAAATACGTGGTGTTTTCATTATAAAAATCTGTGCAAGTATCATTTATGCTTCAGGCAGTCTTTGTGTGTTCAAACTTCTCTTCACTTCCATCCTTGCAGGAGTGCTTGTTTCACAGTTACAATGTATGTAAAGCACATTCTCTAAATTATGGCTTTCCCTCCAGGCCAGATGTACATTTTCTGGAAGCAATCTGCTGGTTTCCAATGGTTTACTACATGGTTGGCTCTATTGACAAGTATGTAAGATTTTGAGGCATGGCTGACAAAATGATAAAAGCTTTGTGTAATTTGTGCACAGTAATTGTTACTATATTTAGCATGAGTTTTCTGTTTATTATTTTTTATTTCAAAAGTCTTATGTGGAAAAAGTAGATAGGCACTTTGTTGCATGAGCTGCATGTATGCCTGTATGTTTTTGTTCAGTGTTTGTGCATTATCTCTTGTGTATGTATTCTTGACTGCTGCGCTAAAAACACAGGTGGACCACATTCAGTCTTCACTCTCAGGGAAGCTGTGCTTGATAATAGCCCTTCACTGCTTTTGTTTAACAAGTGGTGAGTGTTCAGGACTTTAGAGAATTGACCCCGAATAATAAATGTTTTGAAAGGTTTAAGCTTTCAGAATTAGGTGACAAATTTGCCCTTCCAGTTGTGAGCTGAGAGTTTAAATGCAGGTCAGATCAAACAGAAGAAAATGCTTTGTCAACTCTGTGCCATATTACATGAACGAGAGGTCACTGTACCAAACCTGACAGCGTTCAATATGGATTAGTAAGCTGTAACAAGTTACATTGTGGTGGAAAATAAACTCATTTATCTTGGGTGCAGCTAGCAATGGATAACATCATTTCAAGATCACAAAAGTAAATCCTACCCTCAATCTGACCAATGCTGTAATAATTACTACATATTATTATTTTAATATAGACAATAGCTGGGGCAAATGTTCTGATAACTAATCTTCCATTTCCAAATGAGGAGGAGCATTCTCCAGAAACTGTGAAGTTTTAGGGTAACATGTGATGTGAATTCAAACATTTAACTTGATATAATGTAAGATAAATCTGAATATTTGCAACTACTACTGATTTCCAACATTTACTTTTTTATTTAGTAATGGAGAGGCAATGGCCTAATGGCATTATCACTAGACTGTTAATATAGAGACCCGGGGAATGTTCTGGGGACACAGTTGCCAATGCCTATCATTGAACCAAAAGCTTCTAACATGTGAAATATAGCATCCAATAATGCTTTTTCCAGCTGCTCTTTTGTAATGCCACTGAAATGCATAGTTCGGAAGGCAACTGCATTGAACCCTCTTCAACTTAATGTGTTAGACCTGCCAGTTGTTGAATGTTGGGCAACAGAGCCCTATACAGGGGGTACAATTTGTGTCTACATTCGTTGTTTTGGAGGGAAGATCCAGTGACACAAATTGTACCCCCTGTATAGGGCTCTGTTGCCCAACGTTCAACAACTGGCAGGTCTAACACATTAAGTTGAATAGGGTTCAATGCGATTGCCTTCCGAACTATGCATTTCAGTGGCATTACAAAAGAGCAGCTGGAAAAAGCATTATTGGATGATATATTTCACATCTCGCAGGCTTTTGGTTCAATGATAGATTTCTGGTTCCTTATCAGCACAGAACACCAAGTAAAATCCAACATTCTGAAATATAAATGGCCTGGAAGTTGAAAAATGGACCATTACCAATTCAGCATCTTTAAGATGGAGTTCCTGCTCCATGTGTGAGGGGCTGACCCACTGGTTCTCATTCTACTGCTCATTTACATAAAATAATACATCAAATCTCCTTTTTAAAAACAAAACAATAATTAACATCCCATTTTAGAGGTTGACAGTAAGTGACAAATTAAGTAGATTTTAAGGTACAGGCTAGTTTTCCCAACTATAAAAAAGCTTGGGTTTTTTCCGTGATTTTGGGTTGATCTCTGGTTACAGAAGTTTAGCAACACAGGAAAGGCCAACAGTGGTGAAATAGATTGATAATTGGCCCACAGAACCAAATATTGCCCAGATGAATCAAGCTTTTAGAATAAAAGTTTTTTTCAGGGCAGGTTACATAACTACACAAATTTTGGAAAAGCCCAATTTTTAAGTTATTTCTTGACTTTTAAAACACAACATTTTGTAAGAATTATTGATTTTCAGTTATTAGTTATGAATCCCCCAGTGATTTTCTATAATTAGCATTTAATTTGTTAAAATATAGAGAATACTAGGAAATTGAATTTTACATTACCTGGTATAGGCAAGTTTTCTGTTTTGTATAATTGTGATTGTGCTTGAGTACAGCTTTAGTTTTATTTATTCTCAATAACGCTTTGAAAAATGTACAAGGACCTCTGACCATTGTTGATTTTCAGGTTTTCCCTTTTATTAAATTTTGCTTGATTAATACATCCATAGACTTCACTGAACATGAATTCAAAGAAAAGTAATAGTATAACAAAAAGTGCGTTGATGTGACTTTGCTTCTGTAATGCTCTAAGTTACCAGGCAAGATTTTTGCTGGCTCCGTTGAGTGAAACTAGGATATTAGTGCCACGAAAATTATAGGGAAGGACATACAGTTACCTGTTGCTACTTTGAGCTGGCTGCTAACTTATTTAAAAAGCCCAACTGTTTCAGATGGTAGGTTGTTTTGATAAGGAAGTTGATGAGGTCCTACGATGTACTCAATGTCCATTGCCACTTGTGAGCCAACTGATCTGAAATGCATTGTAACTCTCTGTCCACCATTCCCAGTTGTTCAAGGGAAGTGGACTAAAGATGTAGGCTATTTTTTTTTTTTGCTCTTACGTTTGCGGGGCAAAGGGGACATTACTGATTCTGTGTCAGCCACTGCTGCCTTTGATCTCTGGCTCCTTTGAAATTGATATCACCTTCTAGCCTTGAAGATGCCTGCTATTGTGTTGATCTGGTATTGGAAAGTTACACTTTGGCACCTGTCACCTCAGCATGGCATGACAGCAAAATGACTCACTGTGCTGGTGGAGAGACAATAGTTCAAATCTGCCCCACTATGTTCGCCCCTTTCTCATGAAGCATCAAAATCAGATCGAAGGACCAAATGCCTCCAGATTAACCCTAGTCCACTTGAATCTTTGCTTGCACAGTCTCAAATTATGTTTTAAACGTTAACCAGTCTGTTCCCTCCACAGATGTTGACTAACTTGATGAGTCTTTCTACTGTTTTTGACGGTTGTTAATTAGTTAGTTGTCGTGCAATGTTTGTTTGTGTGTGAAAAGAAACTTACATTTTAACATTGTTTTCAATTAAAACAATAATGGAAAGCTTGACTTTTAACTGTCAATTGGTATGCAGGAAAAAGGCAAGAAAAAAATGCCACTTTTATCAGACACTTAACAGAATGGTTCAGTTTTTACGGTTAGTAGCAAAGGGGCAAGCATGCTGAAGAAAACGCCCTCAAGAGTTTAGCAAACTCTGCAGCACAAAGTTGCTTTTTCAATGTCAGTTTGATGCTTTCGATAGAAAATTTGTAACTTCCAGCAATGAAGGCATGCTAATCGACTAATCAATACTGAAACATTTTCACAGATAGCAAAGTGGATGTAAAAAAGCAGGGTGCACAAATCATTTTTAAATCATTGGACAGAACGCAAATTAAATCTTTGGACTTAGAAAATTAAAGATGAAATGTAAATATCGGACCTTCAGAGAACATTTACAGAATATTTAAAATTTACAATGTTTATGTGTTGGTCTAGGAAAATAAAAGTTCATACTTATGAATTTATTTTTCAGTGCCATAAGGTTGTTCAGGAGAAATTATGAGTTCGTGCACTGTTTAAAAACAGCTACTTCTGTTTGAACAAGGGTTAACTTAATAATTGCGCTTTCCAGCTATAATACTGTGCAAATAGTTGAAATTCATGATAAAGCAATTAATTTAATTGATTATGTGTGCAAAGATTGCAAATGTACACTCTGTAATCAATTCTTAAATTTTGGTTTTTAACTGTGCATGTGCTGACCTCAGAAATTGCCATCAGTTTTGCTCAGTAATAATGGTGGAGACTGGGAGCCTCACTGTTATTGCTGCCGCAAATTCCAAATCCATGCCAGAGTTGGTCTGACATCCTATCAGTACATCTTTGTTTTAAATGTTGATAAGAATTGTACAAACATTGTCTCAATAACTTTGGATTAATTGTTAACCTTTAAAGTATTGACTTTATATAGCTCTAGGGCACTCTGTTGCATATTAATTCATGATACATCCAGAGACTGTTGATAAGTTGCATTAATTTACTCTGTCTCTTGTCCAAAAGCCTAGATGATCTACTAAGATGTGGAGTGACATTTGCTGCCAATATGGTTGTGGTAGACAAAGAAAGCACAATGAGTGCTGAGGAAGACTACATGGCAGATGCCAAAACGATTGTAAATGTGCAAACGCTATTTAGGTGAGTGTTACATCAGTACATAAAAGGTTGTAGTCTTAACTTTTAATGGTAGCATTGTGAAGTACCTAAGTCTTTTAACATTCAAAGCAACAACCGATTATTTGCTCGTTATAGATGCACTGGTACCAAAATAGGCTGAAAAAACTCTAAATCCTCAGAAACCAAATACCAAAATAAAGGTTCTGGAAGTGCACAGACGTTATGTTACAATCTAAAATGGAAAAAGATGGGTTAAAGTTTCAGGTTGACACTTCAGATACTACCTGACTTGCTCTGCGAGTTTGTTCTGTTTTCAGTTCAATGGTACAATAAGTTTAATTCTACACTAATAACTGTATTTAATGCACATTAGCAGCAAATATGAAATTTGTTATTATTAATATGAAATTAATTAAAGCAAATTTTGGGTTGAATGGGGAAAGAATCAAATCAATAAATATATTTGGATAATTAAAAAAAATCAATTTGAGCTGATATTGAGTATAAAGTACTGCTTTCTGCTAAAAAGATTGCCATTCTATTTGAATGTTGTCCACTGTGTGATTCTGTCACTTGGACATTAGATGCTTCTTCAGTGTACCCTAAAAGTTAACAGTTTATCACTGGGCAAATTCTGCAGCAGAACCCTAGCCCTTGTTAACACTATGGTATTCCTGCTGACTTGTATCTTTTCTCTAACCCAGGATTTTTGGCATGTTAATCTATGTAATGATTGTTCAGAGATAACAATATGGGCAGCATGAATTACAACTGTTAGTTTCAGCTAACAGTTTTGATGAGATTGCCTTGAAGATTTGCATCCAGATGTAATACATTAGCCTCCAACGTAGCAATCACTACAATGATTAATCAAGACCAGATCTAAAATCTATCGTTATTAATGGAAAAGATTCTGAAAAGATTTGTACCACTGTTTAATTGCTACCATTGAATGGATGCAAAGCATTTTTGGGTGTACTTTGATGTAGTTTGGCAGTGTAACTTGGCAACATTTCTCAGTTTGATTCTTGAATATACCAAAGCCTTCCACTCCAGGAGGCTGTCCCATTGGTTCGATGTTATACTCTGTGCAGTGCAATGTCACTGCAAATCTGTTTCTTTTAACAGTCTCATTTCATTAATTGAAGTCTCTGGCAGTTAAATTTTATTTTTGACGGCTTCCAATTGAGGCAAATACTAACTTCCATTAAATTTTAAAATAATCTACCCACGGAGAAGAATTTTGGAGACTTATAGACTTTGTTCGGTAAGGTGTGTAGCCGTAGAGCCAGGTAGTGGGGATAGCTGGAGTTCTTGTTACCTTCCATGCTACCAGTGGTGGTGAATGTGGAGGATGATTCTCCTTCTAGAGACCAGCTCTGCAGGTCCAATTAACAGGTTGATTCATCCAGTTTGGGAGGTCAGCCAGCTCAGTTGGCTGGATGGCTGATTTGTGATGCGCAGTGATGCCAGCAGTGTGGCTTAGATTCCCATACCGGCTGAGGTTGTGATGAGGCCTGGTGACCCTCAGGTTAAATCGCCACCAGTCAACTCTCTTTGATGAGGGAGAGGCCCTGTGGTCCTCTGGGACAATGGGGACTTTACTTTGCCTGTCCACCACTGGCATTTTACCATCGCTGGCCGAGCCCTCTGCCACGTAGACAGACCAGCTGGTGAACTTTGCCAGCTTTCCTTTAGCTTCTGGTTGGTGGCATGAGGGTGGGGAGCTATGCACTCTTTGTTCCTCCTCAATGAAAACTCTGTGTGGTTCACAGAGGGTCCATCCAGATGAAATGCATGCCACCCCACCCCTGCCACCTTTAAAAGTTATTGCTTTCACGAACCACTACCCCAGATCCCAAAGTACCCGATCCAACTTAACTTGTCTACAAGTGCAACTTACGTCAGTGTTCTTTTTGGCAGTGTGCAGTCTTAGCAATGACCACTGTTCTCGGTGGCACTGCTGGGACTAAGGAGCAGCAGCTCCCGGAGGCACGCACCCGGCCTGTAAAATGATGGAAGTCCCAATAGCAACTTGTGAACTGCACGATGGGCACCAAATCCACCTGGCCTTCTGCCATGTGGCCAGTGCAGCCTTGCCCATAAAATTGAGCTCGCTGCTTGCACGTGCAGAGTTGCAGAGTGACATTGATAATTTCCTGGATGATCGCGAATCGGATGAGTGGATTGCCATTTTTTTGATGCAGA
This sequence comes from Ginglymostoma cirratum, assembly GCA_024137785.1. Taxonomy (NCBI): domain Eukaryota; kingdom Metazoa; phylum Chordata; class Chondrichthyes; order Orectolobiformes; family Ginglymostomatidae; genus Ginglymostoma; species Ginglymostoma cirratum. Next base: position 9,820,770 of record JAHRHZ010000058.1, on the reverse strand, counting down.
AGTTGAGAATGGAAATTTCATTTTTGAGCATTCACTTTGCATTGTGATACTAATCTGCCTAATGACAGATTTGTGGATGAGTGTTGGAATTAGTATTGGATTCCTCCAGGAAAAATTTGGCACAGACAAAATAACATTCTCCCTACATGCCCCTTCAGTTCAATTATGTACAAATCTATTAAAATGATTGATTTTTTCAAATACGTCTCTCTGCAAATATGGAAGGTCCTGTCCTGTCCTGCCTGTGCCTGAGCCTGAGCCTGAGCAGGAGCCTGGTCTCTGCCAGTCCTTCAAATGCCAGCAGCCTGGATCATTATTTCGGTTGTGGAGCTCACGCAGTGAGACCCTTGCTGGATTATGGTCCCACACTTTCTATACTCAATGTTCCAACTGAGGTGTCAGTATCTGAGCTGGGGATGGGTGTGTTGTCAGAGGCAGCCTTTCCAAAGTTTCCTCTGCTGCCTCAATACTTTCTTTCTTGGAGGTTGAGAGGCACCTACTGATGCAGCAGCCCATTTCTCTGCTGGGATCTTGGGGCATCCCATTGACATCTGTAAGAAATGAGCGAGAGAAGCTGCCATGATCAGTGGCTGGATACTGATAAAATGTTAATGCGAGCATCGCAGCAGACTGAATGAAGTGTAGCAGTTGGTAGGTTGGCAGAACGTGAATGTTTCCGCATCCCCACAGGAAGTGATCCACATCTTGTAATGTGAGGGACAGGATTTCTGATGAAGGGTTTAGGCCCGAAACGTCAAGTTTTCCTGCTCCTATGATGCTGCTTGACCTGCTGTGTTCATCCAGCCCCATGCTTGTTATCTAGGATTTTCTCCTTATTGGATGCAGAGCGTATTGTCTGGCGTCCCTCCACCCTGCCTCCCTCTGGTGTATTTTGGAATATCTTCTACTGGAATGAGAGATAGGGAGGAATTAAGTGAAGTGAAAGTTGTTGACGCAGCTGGTTCAGGTGGTCTTAATGGTGAGTTGATCTGAGGGACAACACAATCTGGTAAATGGCACGAGGTTAGATTGAGATATCTGGTTGGCATGGATGAGTTCTATGAATCTGAGTGAGTGGGCAGTACAGATACCATGCAGTATTCGCAGCGTTGTAGGATGGGAATGAGGTGAAATAGAGCAAGTGAGGGAAGATATTGCATGAAATAATGAAATTGGCAGAGCATGACCCTGGGTGGGAGGTGGCAACAGTGGCAGAGATAGAGTAAAGGTGAAATAGCAGACGGAAGAATGTGGCACTTACCCCAGTGGAGCGGAGAAGGTCAGTGACCACCTTGGGGCACGGCTGGCCATTCCTCCAGAGCATGGCACAACACCAACCTCATTGGTGATCTCCGAACAGACTGTCAGACCATGGCCTTCTCTGCTGGTCCTCCCAGCAAGAGGGCACCCTTTCTCTGCAACCCCCCATCCACCAGACATGATCAAGTCACAACATTGGGTAGAATTTCTGCTTCCCTGGTGCAATGTGAGAAAGGTGGGAAAATATGGAGAGAATGTAAAATTCAGAATCTCAACATTGAGAAAAATTGTTGCAATTTTCCCCTTAAGCTTTAAATACCATTTCAGATTCTCACCATTTAGTGGTGACTGCCTTATTTCCATGCATTTGATTTTCAGTAAGTCCACAACTTAACATACTTACAGGGCATAGATATACATTTAGAGAGTGTGGAGCTGAATATCGGCCTGGGAGATATAGAACTGTGCACTTTGCTACAACCTGGACAATAGCAGTTCACTACTACTGATTGTTTTATGTTATCCGCCCAGCACAATCTCTGTGCTAATAGGTTTCGTGATTCAGTTTAGCTAAAAGCCAGTGATAAGAAAGCTACCATCTTGGAGAACTGTACGTTGTTGGTATATCTCCATGGCTTCTCAGAAAAGTCTTTAATCCCAATGCACAGTGAATAATTTCTCCTTAAAGCTTAATTACATCTAATTTGTTTGTTCCATATCCGATACTTATTTAATACTATGCTTCATTTAGATGGAGACTAAGAAATTAGAAGTGAAAGACCACAAAGATGTCGCTAAACCATAGACCCACATCTGTATCTTCTCTCGTAAGGCAACCCCACCCAATGTTTTGTATGTTCACCATAAATCCCTCTTCAGGATTAAATTCGAGTTGTATCTTCAACCTTTTAAAATGGAATCAATACTGTAGAAACATGGGTTCAATTCCCATACTGGTTGAGGTTACCATTGAAGGATTCTCCTTCTCAACCTCTTCCCCACACCTGAGGTATACCTGAGATTAAACCAGCACTAGTCGCTTCTTCAATGAGTAAGTGACGTCATGGTCTGGTAAAACTATGGTAACTTTACCTTTTATTGTAGAGTTGTTTTTGCATAACTATTTCAACAATTAAAAAATCCCTTACAAGTCTTACAGGATTTCCTTTTTCACCTTCAATTGTTCTTAACGTCTGCTTCTGATTAATACGATTACTGCTCTGGTTAAACAGGCTTAATTATTCTTTACTGTTTCCAGATAGCAAAGAAATATAAGTGTAATTTAACACTCCTGAATGGTTAAATTAAATAAAATTCCAGTTTCAGAAACAAAAAAGGAAAATCATGATAAAAAGAAATGTGTTAGTAAGAAACAGTACTTAACAGAATTATATTTTCTCCAAATTAAATTGAATATTTTTTGTTATTAACAGGAACTAAACATTTTTCATTACACCTCCAAAGGGTAGGTTTATTTTTGTTAAATTGGTGCTGGATTTAATACAAATTAGAAAATGATTTATTTCACTGGATATTTTAATTTTCTCACTGCTAATCAGAATTACTTTTAATTATACACTTTTGGTTGCCAAATTGAATTATGTTCTGCCACAGGTCATGTGGAGTCCAAGGCCCTCCTTACATTGTCCCAGTAATGCTCCTCAACCAAAGAATGAGAAAATCACTCACTGTGCTAAATGCAGATTTTATGTCTCCCAAATGCTATATCCTTGTGATTTATGTGAGAAAAAGCATGGCAATTACTGCAGGGCTTGGCAGATTTTACACAGTGCTTTAAGATGAATCATTAAGTTATGACTGATCAAGCTCATTTTACTCATGGCCCTTTAGAGACCATAGACTTTCAGGCCATCTGTCTTAGCATTGTGAAAATCTAGGGGCTTTAATCTTGAAATTTCACATTCAATGCATAAAAGCATCTTAGATTAAAGCATGAAGAGGGTAAATCCTCAAGACCACCTGTCTATGAGTTTCCTTATCGTGTTTCTAAAAATGACATGTTTTCTTCATTAGCTTCCCCACAATAGCCATCTGCTGCAAGGCAGTACTGCCTAGAAATCCAACAGAGCAATCAGGAAATTAAATATTTAACCCATATTTGATAAATCTAAGTGCACTATAAATATCTCTCTGAATGAGAACAGCCAGTGATTTCAATGAATGTGTTTAATGTGCTATGATGTCATCACCCCTCCTTCAAGTCATGAGGGAAACTGTTTTTGGCCAGACAGCCTTCCATCATGCAAATGTCCTGAGACCAATTTTACTTCTGTAACTATGTGAAATTTACTGAAATACTTTAAGATTTCTTCTTGTTATCATAAGAACTTACTATTCGTAAAAAATGCTCTCATTAACAATGCTTTTTTCTGGTCCTAAATCCCTTGCGAAAATAGTAATTCATTTTCAGTTTCTATAAACTTAAAACTTAATTGTTAGTAGAAAGGGAAAAAAACACCTGGGTGTAGAGTTAATGAAGGACAGTGGCAACATACCTTTCAGTCATTTTCATAAAACGCAACCTTTCTCCTGACTTTACTGGGGCTGGGGACCAATACTGAAACAGATGCTAAAACTGGAGTGAACTGTCTTCTTGAAATTCTCACTGATATTCACTTACAATCAAGCAACCTTTAATTTGATTGCTGGCTCAGCTGAATTATAAAATAATGTTTAGTTGATTATAAAATAATGTTAATATTGATGATAAAATAATATGGTTTACATGAAAGTTTGCAGTAAATGTAAACAATTATTTTCAAATGAGGACCATTTTACCGTCTGGTATTTTAGTGATTGCTACATTTTTAAAATCGAACCCTTGTAATTTGAGAACAAATATATTACTTAAATACACTGAGTTGCTTTCTCCCTTTTATTTTGTTTGAGAAAAAAGACAAGTTTAAATGTGCATCTATTGCCTTGATTTTTGTGTGAAGATGGAACGCGTGTTCTTGATTCATTTATCATAGTGATTGAAACTATGGGGCCCATCTGCCAGCCCCCACCATATCCCAATCTGCAAATTGACCTTTGGGAGTTTGGCAGCCAGCCATAAGAACAAAGTTTCGCTCAGTTCTGAACATTGAGCAGCTGCCTGAGTGAAGTAACTGCTGCTTATACAAATGATCTCGCAACTTAAGTGATTAAGATGTGTTAGCAGCCCATTCGCAATCTCAGCCTCCTATATGATGAGATTGACCTCATATCAGATGCACTGCTTATAATTTTCCAATTTCCTGGGTTCTGGAATACTCCCAGCAGTTTGGAAGTTAGAAAATGCAGCAATGCAATTCAAGAAAGGAGAGATAACGTAAATCAGAAACCGTACACCAGTTGGGCTAATGTGTCACTGGGAATGAGCTTCTATCTATTTTTAAGGAAGTCTTAACAAACCACGGAGAAAATCAAATAATCAATCACTGTCAAGGCAACTTGAAATAGCTGAGAAAGCTTCGTGGAAAGGAAAATCCTGTTTGGCAAATTTGTGGCAATTTTTAAGAATGTGTCTGAGAGGGCAGGTAAAGTGGATTTCCAAAAGGAGTTCACTAATGTGCCACAAAAAAGTGTCATACAAAAACAAAGGACTCATGGAGTTAGAGGTCATACATTAGCATGCAGAGAGGATTAGTTAATCAACATGAATAATAGGGATAGATGGGACATTTTCAAGAAGGCAGGCTTTAATAATTAAAGTGTGTGACAGCTGTAGTGCTTCAAAAATTGCACTGTATGTTTTAGAGATAACAAGGTGTGGAGCTGGATGAACACAGCAGGCCAAGCAGCATCACTGGAGCAGGAAAGCTTGACGTTTCGGGCCTAGACCCTTCATCCGTCAAGCTTTCCTGCTCCTCTGATGCTGCTTGGCCTGCTGTGTTCATCCAGCCCCACACCTTGTTACCTCGGATTCTCCAGCATCTGCAGTACCTATTAGCACTGTATGTTTTGTCCACTTAAGGCTACTGTATCCGTTTACCAGTAGAATGATTCCAGAATGAAGGAGCCCATGTTTTAATAAGCTGTGTAGTTCTGACTCTGAATGATTCCTGCTAGATCTTACAGTTTCTTCCTAAAACTGCAAAACAGGGATGGGTGCTGGGGCTTCTGCCCTTTCCAAGTCACACCTGATCCAGAGGTGTTATGGTAATATTTCTCAACAGGTTGATTTAACAAAAAAGGTTAAATTAAAATAAAAATTGCAAACAATGCCGCAGACCTTGCCAAGGAGACAGAGGGTAAGGTATCTCAGTTTGTGTGTGGGGAAGAACTGCAAGCTGCTGAGTAGAGGGTTTGAGGCTGCAAAGACATATAGACAAGTTAAGTGAATGAGTGAGTGACAAGGTGGCAGAGGGAATATGTTGTGGTGAAGTGCAGGATGATTATTCATGACAGTAAAAATAGGGAAACAGAATGTTTTGAAAAGATACAAAACTTGTCAATTTTGATTTTCTGTGACATTAGCCTGCAGGTGCAGCAAACAATTAGGAAGGGAAATTGCTTGTTGATCTTTTTTGGCTACGGGATTAGAATTTTTAAAAAATTGTTCACGGGATTTGGACAACACTGGCTCGGCTGATTTTTATTACTCAGCTCTAATTGCTCTGGACAAGGTTGTAGTGAGCTGCTTACTTAAACTGCTATAATCCTTGGAGTGTCAGGATACCCATAATGTTGTTGGGAAGGGATTTTGATCCAGTAACAGTGAAGGATTGGTAATACAGTTCTGAGTCATGATGGTGTGTGCCGTAGAGGAGAACCTGCAGGCTGTGGTATTTCCAAGCATCCACTAGCATTGTTCCTTTAAGTGGTAGATGTTGAAGGTTTGGAAGATACTATCGAATGAGCCTTGGTGAGCTACTGCAATGCATCTTGTAGATAGTGCACGCTGCGGTTGATGAGAGTGAATGATAGGGGTGATGAATGTGTGCTCGTAAAGCAGGCTGGAGCTGAGATCTTTGACCTCCAACCACCACGGTCATCTTCCTTTATGCTATGTATGACTCCAACCAGCAGTGAGTTTCCCCCTTGATTCCCATTGACTCCTGTTTTACTAGAACTCCTTGAAGACACACCTGGTGAAATGCTGCCTTGATGCCAAGGGTAGTCACTGCAAATTCACCTCTGGAGTTCAGCTCTTTGGATTATATCTGGACCAAGGCCGTGATGAAATCAGGAGCCAAATGGCCCTGGCATTTCAGACTAATAGCTTAAATGAGCAAGTTGTCTTTTGAGGAAAGGTTGGACAGGCCAGACTTCTATCCGTCAGAGGTTAGATGAATGAGAGGTTACTTAATTGTAACATATAAGATGCTGAGGGATTATACAAATGCAGGTGTTTCCTTGTACTGTAGAATCACGAACTGGGGGTTACTGTTTAAAAATCAGGAGATGTCCATTTTTAAAACAGAGATGCCATAAGAAAGATTAATCATCGTCCCGAGTCTTTGGAACTCTGCTTGAAAAGATGATGGAGGGATGGTCCTTCAGTATTTTTAAGGGTAGAGGTGGATAGACTCTTATTCAGCAAGGAGCTGAAATGTTATCAGCGTGCTGTGGGAATATGGGCTTGAGGTTACAATCAGAACAGCTATGATTTATTGAATAGCAGAACAGGCTCATGGGGCAGAATGGCTTATTCCGGCTCCTTGTTTATGTTGTAACCAAACTGAGTGCCAGTGAGAAAGTTATTCCTTTGCAAGTCTGTTTGATAACACTATTGATGACTCATTACATTAGTTTGCTGATGGTCAAGAGGAGACTGACAGGGTGACAATTGACTGGGTTAAATTTATTGGGCTTTGTCTGGCAATGCAGACCTGGGCAATTTTCCACAATGACTGACAAATACCTCGAATTGTAGCTGTATTGAAATAGGATGGCTATGAAATGGTTAGTTCTGAGCACAAGTCTTCAGCATTATTGCTGGAATGTAGTCAGAACCCACAACCTTTGAAGTATCCAGTGTATTCAACCACTCAATCTTGAGATCTTGATCAATTAGGTCAATGGGCTGAGGAATGGCAGATGGAATTTAATTTGGATAAATTTGAGGTATTGCATTTTGGTAAAACAAACAAAGGCAGGTCTTGTAAAAGCAGGGCGTTGGGTAGTGTTGTAGAATAGAGAGACGTAGGGGTTCAGGTACATAATTCTTTGAAGTTTGCATCACATGTAGAAAGGGTGGTTATAAAGGCATGTAGCACGCTTGCCTTCATTGTTCAGACCTTTGAGTATAGAAGTTGGGACATCATGTTGAGGTTATTCAGGATGTTGGTGAGGCCTCTTCTGGAATTCTGTATGTAGTTCTGGTTGCCCTGTCATAGGAAGGATCTTATTAATCTTGAGACAGTTCAGAAAAGATTTACAAGAATATTGCTGGGAATGGAGGGTTTGAGCTATAAGGAGAGGCCAGATAGGCTGGAACTTCTTTCACTGGAGCGTAGGAGGTTGAGGGGTGACTTTATAGAAGCTTAAAATCATGAAGGGTATAGAGAAGTCGGGGGCTTTCAAGACTAGGGAATGTAATTTTAAGGTGAGAGGAGAAAGATTTTAAAAAGACATGAGGGGAACCTTTTTACACAGAGGGTGGTTCATGTGTGGAATGAACTTCCAGATCAAGTGATGGATGTGGGTACAGTTACAGTGTTTAAAAGACACTTGGATAAGCGCATGAATAAGAAAAGGATGGATATGGGCCAGGTGCAGGCAGGTGGGACTAGTTTACTTGGGGGTTATGGTTGGCATGGACTGGTCGGACCAAAGGGTCTGTTTCCATGCTGTAGGACTCAGTGACTCTATTTCATGAAATCATGAATCAAGTTGGTTCGATACCAACATCTGTGATGCTGGGCAACTCAAGAGAAGGACAAAAATAAACAATCATGGTACAGAGTTTTGGTGAGCTAATGCCTGGAATAATGTATGTTGTAGTAGCTTGACATTTAAGTAAGGATGTACCTGTGCACTGGATGCTCACAAGATTAGTTGTTGCAATTACAGGGTTTTGCCCTGAATAGAGTCTGAGTACATTTAGCTTACAATATTCAACATTTAGAATAAGACATGATTTTCACTTCTTCAGAGGATCTACACCATGGAGAAACACCATTAGGATAATGGTTGACCATTTCAGACCGAGATGAGGGGAAATTTTTTCACTCAAATGTTTATGAAACTTTGGAATTCTCTACCCTGAAGCTGTGGATGCTCCATTACTGCATAAAGGGAGACAAATTTCTGGTGTTTCAGAGAATCAAGGGATTTGGGGATGGTGTGGGAAAGTGGAGTTGAAGCCAGTGGTGGTTGCATTTAGCTACAAAGCACAATCCATGGACTATATGGTCCTGCTCATACTCCTTGTCCAATTTCTTATTTATTTATATTTTATATCCGCCTCATCACCAACATGGCCTATTTTCACTTCCATAGCATTACCATTCCTATCTCCACCTCAGTCTATCTGCTGCTGAAACCCTTCTCCACGCTTCTCTTACCTCAATTCTTGATGATTCCGAGCCTCCCATCTTACACCTTCCATAAACTCAGGCTCATCTAGACTTCTGACAGTCATAGCCTGCTTCTCATTAAGTTCTGTTCATCCATTACTTCTGTGCTCACTTAATAATATTGCTCCTGATCTGTCCAATGCTTAAATCTTAAAATTCTTATCCTTGTGTTTGAGTCCCTTCATGGCCCTGTCTTTCTTTATCTCTTGTTACAGAAAGTGGAGGAGCGTGGAATAATTTCCTTCAATTACCCATCTTGCTATTTGCAACATGATATAGTTTCAAGAAGGAATTTAGCCTCCTGAGTGCTGTGACTTTTATGAATGGACACAAAAGTGTGTTTTTGGAGTGTTAAATCGAAATAAATGATAAAGGTTTAATTGCAACCAACTTCTTATTTGTAGATGCACACAAATGGGTCATATACAACAGAAAGGTAGATGGTTGTGGTTGTTGGAGGTCTGTCATCTCAATTCCAGGACATCTCTGTTGGAGTTCTTCAAGGTAGTATCCTTGGCCCAACCATCTTTAGCTGCTTTGTCAATGACCTTCCCTCTAATCATAAGACCAGAAGTAGCGATGTTAACTGGACTGGACAGTGTTCAGCAATGTTTGAGATTAATCAGATACTGAAGCAGACCATACCCAAAAGACCTGGACAGTATCAAGGCTTGAGCTGGAAAATTGAAAGTAATATTTGCATCACACAAGTCCTAGGCAATGGCCATCTCCAAAAATAATGAACCTAACCTTTGACATTCAAAGGCATTGCCATAATTGAATTCTCCCACTATCAACATTGTGGATTACCATGGATCAGAATGTGTACAAGATGAGCTCCAGCAAGTGAGGATATGCAGGCAGAAGAAATTAGTCCCACCTTTCTGCCTATACTGGATTTTTTTTTTAACCATTGAACAGGTCAGTGGCTAGGAATCTTGCACCCCACAAAGCCTGTCACTGTTTGCAGAGCACAAGCCAGTAGTGTAATGGAATATTCACACCTGTCTGAATGAGTGCAACTCCAATAACACTCAAGAAGCATGACACCATTCAGGACAAAGCAGGCCACTAAGTTGGCACCACATCCACAAATGTTCACTCCCTCCACCATTGATGCTCAGTGGCAGTAGCCTTATACCATCTACAAGAAATTCTGAAGACTCTTTTGAAGATTTAACAGCATCTTAGGTTTGTTTAATACATCCTATTCAGTGGTGTGACCCTTTGATTTTTTTTAACTTATAAATTCTGTGTCTGGTACCACCTCACTAACACCTGAAGAAGGAGCCAGGCTGAAAAAGCTTGTGTTTACAAATAAACTTGTTGGAGTATAACCTGGTGTCACGTGATTTCTAACTTATTTTTGCTGGCATATCAATGCAGGAGCTCATGTACAGCTTCAACTGGGCCAAAGCTGCAAACCTGCTGATGTACATAATAAGCCATTGTGAACTCATCAGCAGAAACTTCCAAACAGCGAAGAGAGAATATTCAAAGATGCAACGTTTCCACCTACAATCTTGAAGAATCACAATAATAGTTCCACTAAATTGGCACCGCATCCACAAATGTTCAAGCTCTCCACCATTGATGCTCAGTGGTAGTAGCTTATACCATCTACAAGAAATTCAAACCCAAGACCTCCAGAACCTAGAAAGACAAGGGCTGGAGATACATTGAAACAGTGTTGCTTACGAGGTCCCTTCCAAGTCACATACCATCCAGACTTGTAACTCTACCACCTTTTCATCACTGTCGCTGGGTCAAATTCCCAATGCTCCTCCCAAACAACAACTTTGATGTACCTTCTCCAATTTGACTAGTTAAAGAAGGCAGCTCACCCACTTCTCAAGAACTATTAGAGATGAACATAACCCCTGAATGAATGAAAAAGAGCATATACATAAGTAAAGATAATTTCTGAAGATTTAGCATGCATAGATATCTTTAGGAGGAGTCCAAAAGGCCCTATTATTGTGATCCTTCGAGATTGTAGGTGGAAACGTTGCATCCCTGAATATTCTCTCTGTTCGCTGTTTGGAAGTTTCTGCTGATGAGTTCACAATGGCTTATTATGTACATCAGCAGGTTTGCAGCTTTGGCCCAGTTGAAGCTGTACATGAGCTCCTGCATTGATATGCCAGCAAAAATAAGTTAGAAATCACGTGACACCAGGTTATACTCCAACAAGGTTATTTGAAAACACAAGCTTTTTCAGCCTTGCTCCTTCTTCAGGTGTTAGTGAGGTGGTACCAGACACAGAATTTATAAGTTTAAAAAATCAAAGGGTCACACCAGTGAATAGGATGTAGTAAACAAACCTAAGATGCTGTTAAATCTTCAATCAGTTAGAAGGTTTTAATTAATATGTATATGTAAATCCCCAAATTCCTTTCAAGTCACTGCCCTGGGAGAATTAAAGCTTATATCAGTGTAAAGAAGAGGTGACATTTTAGGTCAGACGATGGATGTAAGGTGTGAGGCCTTGTTTAGAATCTGTTTCTGTTTTGGTTTTGAGTTAATCTCGTTTTATTTCGAAGGTAGGAATTTACAAAATGCCACAATGACTGACTGTCTATAAATTGTGTGCATTTCGAAAAAAATAGAATGTATCTGCAAATACAAATTCACCCCATAGATTTACTTGTATGGCACGCGTATGTGAGGGGGAGAGAAAGTGAGGTGTGTGTGTGTGTGTGTGTGTGTGTGTGTGTGAGAAAGAGACATTCAGCATCGAATTGTCGAATAAATGTCCTTCAGGATACACAACAACACAGAGTGACCAAACAGAGGCTAGTAGCCAAATACGGTACCCAGAAGGACAGCCTCAACTGGGATCTTGGGTTCATGTTGCACTGCAGGTGACCCCACCATCTATACACTCTCTCACATACACATTCCCACCTCCCCACCACACACACACACACACACACACACACACTTGAATCTATGGGGTGAATTTGTACTTGCAGATACATTCTATTCTGAGGCTCCAAAAACTTGTGTTTTCAAATACACCTGCTGGACTATAACCTGGTGTTATGTGATTTCTAACCTTGTCCACCCTAGTCCAACACTGGCATCTCCACATCAAAAATAAGTTAGTTTGACTTCTCTGCCTACAGTGATTTTTCTTTCATTAGGCTCCTCCTTTTTACGTGCTAAGTTGGCTTCCCTTTGACCCTTATATCCCATACTGACTTTTTCTAGTCTCTTTTGAGAAAATAAGATATTTACTGTCTTAGCCAGCTTCTGTCATGTGACCACAGCATCACTGTTTCTATTTCCTCACAAATATGTTGATGGGGGTCAGCTATTGGTCATATGATGGATGATATTTAATATCCTATCAACATTCCAGCTGTAAATGACCTCCAAAATGTCTTTATTCGTAGTCCCATCTTCATAAGGTCTACATGTCTAAGACCCATTGTCATTTCACACCTCTTCAATTACAAGAGTTGTCCTCCTTGTGCCTTTGCCTGTCCTGGCTCTCCATTGGCTGCAAATGTCCAACTTTTAACAGACCGTACTTTAGTCTTGGATGATGTCCTTAAGCAGCTTAGGCCTAGAATGTCTGTCTACAGCTGGCACGAGTCTGGACCGGCACTGACTAGCAACAGCGAAAGCACTAGCAGAAAGGTATGGGTAGGAGGGTTGAGAGAGAAGATAGCAGGTTTGTGCTCCGTGAAGCTCCTGTCACTCCCCTGGGTCAGCCAGTCAGTAACCTACTGGAGGGTACATTACTGGGCAGCTATGACATCCTGCAAGTCCCTTTCCATGCGAACATTCTGAGTTAGCACGGCAACAAAGGGAGCTGATGTAACGTCAGTCTCAGTTTGTGCTGCACCATGCAGACATTGAGTAGCTGCTGCTTATACCTTAATGAAAGCTGCAAGATCGGTTTTCTGGAACTCCAAGGCCTTTGGGTCACAAAAATGCAAATGCAGTTGATCACCACTTCCACGTAGGAAAGGATGGGCTAATTGTGAGGCCTGTGCATTGGAACCTTGTGCAAACTCACCCTCTGGTGAGCAAGTGCCTGTACTATTCTTGCCCCCAGCTTTTGTTACAGTCTATTTGTGTCTGGTGTCTCATCACAAGTAGATCCCAGACACATGCAGTGCCAGTAACTGTGCTGGTGGCTGCAATGGTCCAATCACGTGATTGCTCTTTGTCGTCTTCATCACTTTCTTCTTGTTTTACCTCCACAGCAGGCCAGATATACTTCTGGGTTAACTGAAAGGGGCAAAAAATAACAGAAAGGTATGGTTTTGGAGCAAGTAGTAGAAAAGCAAAGGTATGTTTGCATCATTTTCAAAGAGAATGTGTGATGAGAGCGAAGTGGGACAGAAGAAAGAGGCACAGGTATGAGGATGCTGTCATCTTCGATGGCCCTTCTCATCTGTGGAAGTCAGGGCCAGTTTGGCCTCTCCCTCTCAAGGCTAACATCTTCTACTTCCAATTGTGTGCCACCTTGTCTGGCAGGAAAGAAGGGCGTATTTCCGAGTCTGTTTAGCTGGAAGTTGTCGTGGCTGACTAACTGGCAGCGTAATTACGTGTGAGATCTGTGTTTGGGGCTTGCAGTCTTTGGACATGAAGTGAAGCATATATATGGTTGTTTAGATATACATCTTGATTAGCAGCTTATTCATAGGTGAGTAATGAGAATGTGCTGCTTGTCTGAGGTGACTGATGCGACAATCGCTGTGACAATTTGAAGTTGCATTCACTGTCCTTGTATCCTTGTTCTTTCCCTTGTTGTGCCATTCCTCACTGATTCCTAACCTCGATTCTCTCCAAGCATGACTCCCACCACCTGCTTCTACCACAATACAACTCCTCTTCAAGCGATTTAGGCTAGTTTTAAGAGTCACTCACAAAATTGACTCTATGCCGATAAGCATGAGTTAAGTATGCATCACGATCCCAGCTCTAAGTTTTCAGGAACATTTGTGACTTAGCCCTGAAGAAATGTTTTCAAGAGCTGACATACATATTTTGTGAATCATTTCCCCTCCCGCAGAGACCTGCCATTTTGAATTTCTGTCCAGACCATGGAAAATCAATTCAGAGCATATGGCATAATATGTAGCAATTCCAAAAGTAAGTGGAGATCGAATATGGCAGGTCTCCATGGGAGGGGAATAATTCACTAAATCGAAAACCCTTTCTAAATCTACTTCAATTTTGTTAGTTTTTATAAAAAAAAACCGAACAAGTGAAGAGTACTTCATTCTAAAAGTATTCCCATAGCCTTTCATCCTGCTTCTCAGAAAAACGTTATCACAGTCTATAAGATTGGAAAAAATGATAGGCATTAAACTACTTTGGACCACTTGATAAACTGTGGTGTCTTTAAATGCATCATGTAAAATGCTTCACAAACAAATACAAAGTGATTTCTAACATTTATGGGAAATGGGTTAGAAATTGGCAATATGTGTGAGGGATTTTGTTATCCCTAAGGCTGTTATATCCTTTAAAGCTGTTCGAATCAAGCCACTGTGATAAACTGCTGAAGTGTTTGGAGAAGATTGTTACAAATCCTCCGCAATATTCAAAATAGGAAAATATAATGATATTACGCAATAAGCATAAAGAAATAATCGCAAAATGAGACTTAAAGTATGAAATGATTATAATGTCATAGAGATGCACAGCACAGAACAAGGCCCCTTGACTTATTGAAGTCACAGCGATCAAAAACAACCAGACCTCTATTCTAATGGCATTTTCCAGCATTTGGCCCATAGCTTTATCCACCTAATAATGCAAGCGCTTATTTGAATACTTCTTACATACTATAGGGGTTTCGGTCTCTACCAACCTTGCATGCAATAAGTTCCAGATTCCTAATTGGTTGTCATATGGTTCACCTCTTATCAAGAAAATGGAAGGTGAATTTGTTGAAAAATTACATAGCCAAGTCAGGACAGAATAAAGAACAAGTGAAGTTCTTTAAAGGCTTAGTTTTGAACACAATGCAATTTCGATTTTTAGTTTTATTTCTCTTCATCCAGTAACTACATCATTGTATTGCTGAAGTTATCTTCTTGAAATCCTTTTGAGAAGTTATAAATGGGACAGGTTATTACAACTTGTTCTAATGTTACTAGGTCAAATGCTTTCAGATGCATCTGATAATTGCAGAAATAGATTAATAATGTTAATAATAATAATACAGTTGGTATAAGTTCAGTTGGTATAATATGCCTTAAATGAACTCTATTAACCAAGACAGATGAGCATAATTCTGCAGTGGTTTTACATGTTGTCATTACACAGTAAACATCCAAGCCATAAATACTTGACCTGTATTGCACAAATCAGTTGCTTGCTGAATATGTGTGTTCACTGTGAAGTCCAATGAGCAGTATATTTATGCAGTGTATTTGTACTAATTTTATAAATTTACTGTCAAAACTGCAATGAAGATGAACTTGCGCAACTTACTGGTCCTCATGTTTTATCACATAGCTGTCCCATTGAAAACTGGGCCACAATTAGTTGCCAAAATAATGGCAAGGCTCATAGTGCTCACGAGTTTAATAATTCTTATTGCTGAAATGCTGCAGCAACATTAGCTAATGGCAGATGCTGTAATCCAAACATGCTGTCCAAGATGAGTGGAGCTGGAGGAACACAGCAGGCCAGGCAGCATCAGAGGAGCAGGAAAGTTGACGTCTCAGCTCAGAACTCAATTTTTTCTGAAGAAGAGTCCCGACCCAAAACGTCAATTTTCCTGCTCCTCTGATTCTGCCTGACCTGCTGTGTTCCTCCAGCTCCACACTGTGTTTCCTAAGACTCCAGTATCAGCAGTTCTTGCTATCTCTGTTCCCAAGATGTGAGTTGCCTTGCGGTTAGCTTTGCATAAGTTACATCTCATCGTTGTAAAGAATTGAACAGTGTGAAGGTGCAATATTTGTAAGGTAAATGTAAGCGAACATCATCACAAAGTTCAGTCTTGTTCATTTCAGTCTTTTTCACCACATATGAAGTGTTAATTATTGTCAGTCAACCCTGTTGGGACTGAAAACAATTACAATTGTGGAGTCTCATAACTTATGGTTTTGTTAGAGATATAAATTTTGCATTTGTGTTTAGTTTCTTTCATTCTCCCCCTCTATTGTTTCCCCTTCTATTTTTCAGTAATTGATTTGATGATAAGTTCATCCACTTTATTTCACCATCCACTTCAGTCCTTGCTTGGTTAATTTCACATTACTTCAATTTGATTTGTTGAGGAATTTTATACCGTCTCTTAGCCTACCGAATGCTCGATTTTCCTCACTCGGCATTATCAGCTCATACCTTCTACAACTTTGACTCAAAATTTCATTGTAATTGGAGAAAAAGGTCAAGTCTAACAGGTGTTACTTATTATCTAGCTGCAGCAAATTTTGACATCGTATGGTGCTCAATATCTGAAAATTAAAATGAATCAGCTAACTTCAATAAAGCTTTACCAGAGGTCAGAAAGTCTCCAGTGGAAAGAGCTTCAGCTAGACATTGCACGATACAGTCTGAATTCCTAAAAATTCTTGCTTCATCAGCCCTTACCATCCTACAAATATCATAATACTTATTTACCATGGGTTATTTAATTTGAAAGAGGTTGCATTTTATTTTGTCTGTTTCTGAAAGGGAAAGACTAAGATTTTGAATTGAAGATTTGAATTATATTTTAATTTACATCATGGCAGGTTGTTTCATTTTAACATTAGGTTGCTGAATTTCCTCATGTCTTTACAACACGGGCAGCACGGTGGTTCAACAGGTGGCACGGTGGCTCCGTGGTTAGCACTGCTGCCTCACAGCGCTGGGGACCTGGGTTCGATTCCACCCTCGGGCGACTGTCTGTGTGGAGTTTGCACGTTCTCCCCGTGTCTGCGTGGGTTTTCTCGAGGTGCTCCAGTTTCCTCCCACAGTCCAAAGATGTGCAGGCTTGTTGGATTGGCCGTGCTAAATTGCCCATGGTGTTCAGGGATGTGTAGGTTAGGTGTGTTATAGTGGGGTGGGATCCTCTGAGGGTTGGTGTGGACTTGTTGGGCCAAAGGGACTGCTTCCACACTAGGGATTTTATGAAACAAACTATTTCCTGGAGTACAGAATTTGATTAAGTTGTTTTACATTTCTATCTTTCAGGTACAAGTTATTATAGCATTTTAGCAGTGTATGGAAGAGACATGATAGTGAAAAGTAAACCAGATTGTTTACTCAGTCTACAAAACCACTGTGATTTTGATGGCAACAGATAGTATTAACTATCTAAATGTAACAACAGCTTTACCTAGCACAGTAGAACTGTCAGACGCTTGTTATAATATCTGTGGAGACGAATAACATGAAAGAACTGAACTTCGAAAGTAATGACAACAGAAAAACCCAATTAACAATACTTTAATTTTTAAATTCAAAATCAACATACACATGCACTAACAGGTAAATATTAATCGACAGAAACCATAAGTTATGCTTTGAAAAGCTAATTAAACACAAGTAGATCTGATGGGTTTACTGGCAGTTCCTCCAACACACTTGGCACCACGTACAGTCCCATAGTCCTTCACAACTTTGGCTTCTGTAAGTGTTCCTTCAGTTCCCTAATGGATGATTTGAATAAGTGGTCTCAGACAGCTGCCTTACTACATTTGTCCCCCACTGTTATAATTACCACCAAAAAGTTCTTGTCACTGCAAGAACTGACAACACTCAATTTATAACAAACCTGATGCATAGCTTCTCTCGGGAGGCCTTCATCCAATCATTCAGTAACACCCTGGTACATTGTAGAGTCAGCTCTGGTTTGAAACCACTCAGCTTCTCAATACTGCTGAATTACTTGTGTAGTTTGTCCCAGTTCTGACTACAGCTGAAAACTGATCAGCCTTGTTTCATTCCAAATAGCTTCTGTTTCTGTGAGCAACCCAAGGTCAAAGCCCATTTCATGGCTCTCTTCTTTATCTGGTTCTCATTTTCCTATCATCCTGGGGTCAGAAACCTGAAATCACAACTGAAGTACAGTTATTTTATCAAATGTTATGTTATTAAGCTATGGATAAAGAAAAGACACTGCAAATCTCAGTTTTTTTTAAAAAAAGCAAGAGGCTTGCTTCTGGGTTGTTTTGCTAATCAGTAAAGGGAAGGCTGTTACTAAATCATGGATAACAAAGACAGTAATTTCTTAATTTTCTTTTTCATTGCATTCAAGCAAAAGGAAACCACATCAAAGTATAAACCTTTTTAGCATAGGATCCTGTCCACAATATTATCTATAAAATTTCTGCTCAATCTCTTTAGTCTTTACACTACCTTCAATTCTTTAATTATTCTTCTCCTTCATTATTGTCTATGGCATTGTTGTGACCCAATTCCCTCAAACTTTCACATTGTTTTCAACAAGGAGCTATATTTGTAGTGATTTGGTTTCAGGGAAGGAAGCTGAAAACATTGTAATCCTATCATGCCAGAAACCACCTATGCAAGGATTCCTGTCTTGTCATGATTAGATCAAATTTGTAGCTGTCGTCTCAAGCTAGCTGTAACATACTGCTCAAGATTAACTTGTACTTACTTTCTCACATCAAATCCATGACCAAGATTGTTTTCTTTACTGCCTGAATCATTAACCACAATCCACTGTATGGGTAGCTTATCACCCCTGAAGGCTTCCAATCCAGGCTGAAATGTCAGTTAGAAAATCACACTATGTGGAAAATAGTCACTGAGTGATTTTCCATGAGGTGGCCTATTAATAGCTAGGGTGTACATGGCCAATTAATGGTT
This sequence comes from Ginglymostoma cirratum, assembly GCA_024137785.1. Classification (NCBI taxonomy): domain Eukaryota; kingdom Metazoa; phylum Chordata; class Chondrichthyes; order Orectolobiformes; family Ginglymostomatidae; genus Ginglymostoma; species Ginglymostoma cirratum. The sequence continues at coordinate 9,802,192 of JAHRHZ010000058.1, read as the reverse complement.
AGAGGAGAGGGTGGGCTCACTATCCAATTAAGGACAGCAGGCAGGATCCCTAACCTAGAGGACATTATCAGTCATCTTCCAATTTGAAAAGTGCATAGAATTTTAGGGCACATAAGGATGTTCCTGATGGTGGGTGTGTCCAGAACCAGGGGTCACAGTATGAGGATTCTGCGTAGATGATTTAGGACGGAGATGATGAGACATTTCTTCACCCAAAGAGTGGTGAGCCTGTGGAATTCATTACCACAGGAAGTAGTTGATGCCAAAACATTGAATGTATTCAAGAGGTGACTATATATAGCACTTGGAGCAAATGGGATCAGAGGTTATGGGGAGAAAGCAGGATTAGGGTATTTCAAAATGGAAGCAACGCCTTTTCATTGTAATAGGACCTCCAGCAAAGGTGGTGACAGTGAGGGAGGGCAGCTGGAGCAGTCAAATGACTGTCACTGGAAACAAAAGTGTCTTTGCTGATGGGAACGGAGGGCAGGCAGATAAAGGAATTCCTCAGCACAATGTAGCCCACATGGTCCTTCCATGTACACACTGTATATAGTTTTTATTGATCCTTAACTTCTCTCACTTTTTGTATTGACCCGATGCCAGCAGAATGAAGGATCTCTCCTCAACGATCTTTGAGTGATACGTTTGTGCAAATCCCATGTTATGATTTTTGGCATAGTCAATGAGGTGAAGGGTGCAAATTTGAGAGCAAGATCCTACAATAGCTTTCAAGATCTATTGCATAGCCAAGAGCTGTGCCACTCTCTATCAGCCACTCTGTGTCATCCAGAGGATAATGGACAGTGTGAACATTTCAGCTGGCATGACCGTCTTGCCTTGCCTACTGAGCGTAAACTCAAGTGGCCCAAGTACCTTGTGGAGCTCTATACTAGACCCTTCAGCATGATCTTGACAGGTTGAGTGGGCGGGCAAATCAATGGCAGATGCAGTACAATTTGGATAAATGTGAGGTTATTCACTTTGGAATCAAAAACACGTAGGCAGATTACTGCCTGAATGGCTGTAAATTGGGAGAGGGGAGTGTGCAGAGGGACCTGGGTGTCCTTGTGCACCAATTGCTGAAGGTAAGTATGCAGGTGCAGCTGGCGGTAAAGAAGGCAAATGGTATGTTGGCCTTCATTGTGAGACGTTTTGAGTACAGGAGCAGGGATGTGATGTTGCAGTTGTACAGGGCCTTGGTGAGACCACACCTGGAATATTGTGTGCAGTTTTAGTTCTCTTTTCTGAGGAAGGATGCTCTTGCTCTCGAGGGAAGGTTTACCAGGCTGATTCCGGGCTGGCAGCTCTGACATATGAGGAGACATTGACTTGGTTAGGATTATTTTCACTAGAATTCACACGAATGAGGGGGGATCTCAAAGACACTTATAAAATTCTAACAGGACTGGACAGGGTAGATGCAGGGAGAATGTTCCTGATGGGTGTGTCCAGAACCAGGGTCATAGTATGGGGGATCGGCGTAGATGATTTAGGACGGAGATGATGAGACATTTCTTCACCCAAAGAGTGGTGAGCCTGTGGAATTCATTACCACAAGAAGTAGTTGATGCCAAAACATTGAATGTATCCAAGAGATGACTATATATAGCACTTGGGACGAATGGGATCAGGGTTATGGGGAGAAAGCAGGATTAGTTTACTGAGTTGGATGATCAGCCATGATTGTGATGAATGGCAGAGCAGGCTTGAAAGGCCAAATGGCCTCCTCCTGCTCCTATCTTCTATGTTTCTATGCCCACACTCATCCATGGGCTATCCTTCATGTATTGCACTTTAGATGAGACCCAGTCCTTCCTGGGGACAGTCTTCTCGAGCTCACCACACCCTCTGAGAATAGCCAGGCCAGTGGATAGCTGGGCATCACAAGAGGCCAAGCTGGGCATTTGAGCTGATGTCCAAGAGGAGAGAGACTAATGCTGAGAGCAAGTACATGAACTAATAATTAGGCTGACAGTACTGAACTTTCAATCGGCATAATGTTATTCCTCCAAAATTGGAATATGAGGGGTCGGAATAAAATACAGGGCGTGTGGGTCCCAGAGCCCTGCAGTCAGAACCCAGAATCCAGAGTCAGCAAGCATCTGGCCACACGTATGTTGTTGAACCAATTGAAGGGGCAGCCATAGAAAATACCTCATATAGGGAAGTTTTCCTCGACGTCTCTGTTACCTCCATATCACTCCATCAACATTCTTTCCCCAATCCATTTGTCTATCTAAGGTGCTCGGAAGTATGTTTCTGTGTGTTAAGGTGCCTAAGATATGCAAATGGTTGTTATCCTTTTTGCTGATCGCTTTAAGGAAATGTTGTTATTTATAGAATGGGATCATACCCATTGTTAATTTTAGTTATCAATCCACATAAATTGATGGAATACTTGTTTCTTCAGTGTCACCAGAATCATGGTTTGGATCACTGTCAGAGAACAAATACCTGTATTTAAACTTTGGTAATTGTAGTTGACTCGATATGAGTAAAACCCAACAATGACCTATTTTGCCTCCTCCATTTTTCTTCTGCCTGTAGGTTATTCTCCAGTCTCAGTATTATCACAGAACTGACACATCCAGCCAATATGAGATTCATGCAGTTCAGGGCTAAAGACTGCTATTCATTGGCTTTGTCTAAACTTGAGAAGGTGAGAATTTTGTTTTATATATTTTTACATTCCTGAAGTCTACATTTTCATTTTACGATGATAATATGTAATAATGTAGCTGTGTTTCAAACAAAATGTGGCTGCATCATTAAAGTTGACAATTGTTGATCTTCCTATTTCTTTGAATATGTAATCCCATAAGTGCCTGTTTCCAAAAAGTAACTCGAGAAATTTATCTCCATATTCACTTAGAACAATACAAAAGGAATGAAACATTTCTGTCAGTGCTTTCTGTAAATCCTGGAAATTATATTGCTGTGATTTTTGTAATCCATCCTGTATCAGTTAACATCCTTGAACATAAAGATAGAAACAAAGAAAGAAAGAAAGAAACTAACAATCCATTTAGTGTCTTTCATGCCCCAGGACATACCAAAGTGCAGTGCTGCTCATTAATACTTTTCCATTGCAATCTCATTGAAGCTGCTGTAATATATCAAGAAGTTGATGGTCAGAACTTTTTAATAGTGGTTAATTTGTATTTCTAAGTACATCAGTGTAGAGAGAGGTTCCTCTAGCAATGACTATCATCACATATCTCCTTGGTATCCATCCCAGCATATAGAATGATGGGAAGTGACCTTACTGAAATATACAAAATCCTGTGGGAAGTTGATAGAGTGGACAATGAGACAATATATGTGGGATAAATTAGAACTAGGAGACACAATTTTTAAAAATCAGCTTTCCATTTTGGAATGAAATTGAGATTTTACTTTCCCTGAGTGTCATTAGTCCATGGAAATCATTTCCGCAGAAGACAATGGAGGCTGAGTCATTCAAATTATTCATTTTTCATAGGCAAGTCAGTCAAAGGTTATAGAAGGAAAGTGGAGTTGGCAGCACAATCGGATCAACCATGATCTTGTTGAGAGGTGGAACAGGCAAGGAGCCAAATGGTCTACTTGTGCTCTTAAGACCTGTGTACCTATCACCAAATCAAATAAACACTATGGCTCTAAGTTGGAGGATAAATTCAACACTTGAAAAGGGCACATCTCAATGCATCAGTGCTTTAAATCTATCTTGAACTCACACTTCATTAGAATGGGACTGTCTGTTGGGAGCAGTTTGCTTTGAGAAGACTACCACACCATATGTTTCAGAAAATAGTCTGCTTCAGCGTAAGCTCCAAAAACATTTCTGCTCAAAATGTGCACTCTTAATGAATGCTTGTTGTCATCATTCCCAGTTCCATTGTCATGGTGACGAGATAACCCTTTTTTGTATAATTTAATTCATTTCAAGTTTGTCAATCAAAGACTTTTACAAAATGATTGAGAACTTGTGGTTCAGCATTTCATTTTGTTTTGCAATTTGTTTTGTGGATCAGTTTACAGAACATTTCCATTTACAGTGCCTGTACAAGTTGACACTAATGCCTTCTTTTTTGCCGAGTGTAAGATCTGCCCAGTTTGCAAAAGACAAAAAAAAATGCTCCAATCACGATGAGATTTCATATGCAAAACATCCATAAAGGTGAACTAATCAATTAATTTATTAATTAAGTGAGAAAAGCAAAACATAGCCTTTTTCTTTATCTTAAATTACGTTTCATTTTCATGGATTGTGTGCATTGCTGACCAAGACAGCATTTATTACCTGGTATGGTTCAGTTTCTGGTTGATGATAGCTCCCAGGGTTTTGATATTGGGGATTTCCGTGATAATGCTCCATTGAATGCTAAAGAACAATACAGGGTCATAAGATTCTCTTTTTTCAAAATTCATTCACTCCTGGGATGTGGGCATTGCTGGCTAAGCCCAGCACTTGTTGCCTATCCTTAGATGACCTTGAGAAGGTGGTGGTCAGCTGCCTTCTTGAAATGTTGCAGTCAGTTTGGTGTAGGTAGACCCATAATGCCATTAAATTGGAAGTTCCAGGGTTTTGACCCAGTGACAATGAAAGAACGGCAACATATTTCCAAGTCAGGATGATGAGTGGCTTGGAAGGGACCCTGCAGGTGGTGGTGTTCCCATGTATCCGCTGCCCTTGTCTTTCCAGATGGAAGGAGTAGTGGGTTTGGAAGGTGCTATCTCAGGAGACTTGGTGAATTTCTTTAGTGCATCTTGTAGATCGTACACATTCCATCACACTCCTGATTTGCGCCTTGTAGATCAGTGACAGGCTTTGAGCAGTCAGGTGGTGAGTTACTCGTCGCAGTATTCCTAGCTTCTGATCTGTTCTTTAGTTGCAGTATTTATATGGCTAGTCCAGTTCAGTTTCTGCTCAATGGAAACCCCAGGATTTTGATTTTTGGGAATTTAGTTATAGTAATACCATCAAATATCTAGAGATGATGGTTAGATTCTCTCTTGTTATAGATGATCATTGCCTGGCAGTTGTTTGGCTACTTGTCACTTGTCAACTGAACCCTGGACATTATCCAGTTTCATTTGAACATGAACTGCTTCAGTATCTGTGGAGTCTGTGAATGGTGCTGAACATTGCTGAATCATCAGTTAAAATCCCCACTTCTGACCTTATGATGGAGGGAAGGGCATTGATGAAGAATTTGAAGATGATCAGGCCTGGGACACTACCTTGAGTATTCATTAGTATTGCCAGTCTATTGTCAAGGCCCATAGACTTTGCAGCACCTTTGCAATCATGTCTTGATATCAAACAGAGTGAAACAAATTGGTAAAAACTAGCATATCTCAAGCTGGAAACCTCTGGAGGTGGTTGACATGGATCATCCACTCAGCAGTTCTGGCTGAAGATAGTTGCCATAGGACCATAAGATATAGGAGCAGAATTAGACCATTCGCCCATTGAGACTGCTGTGCCTTTCGACCAGGCTGATATGTTTCACAACCCCGTTCTCCTGCCTTCTCCCTGTAACCCTTGATCCCCTTTCTAATCAAGAACCTATCTATGTCTACCTTGAATACACGCAATAACTTGGCCTCCACAGCCCCCTGTGGCAATGACTTCCACAGATTAGCCACCCTCTAACTGAAGAAGTTCCTACTCCTCTCAGTTCTAAATGGTCAACCCTCCTCTCTGAGGCTGTGCCCTCGGGTCCGAGCCTCTCCTGCTAGTTCTTCACGTCCACTCTATCCAGGCCCCTCAACAAGTTTCAATTGAACTTCATTGAGCACAGACCCAATGCAAATGCATCAGCCTTACCTTTTGGACTGATGTGCTGGGTGCCCTGTTCATTGAGAATGGGGATATTTGTGGAGCCACTCCTGTCAATTGCTACCATGACCGTTCTCGATTGAATGTGCCACAAATGCAGAGCCTGATTGAGATCTGTTGTTGCATCATTAGGGAAAAGCACAAATAGGCAAACCACATGAAGGATTTATCAATCCAACAAGATAATGTTTGCTGCAAACTAGATGTTTTCTGATTGAAAACCTTCCTACTCTTAACGCAGCACTATTCACACTTGGATCATCTGTATTGGTTCAGGTTGCACTGGTTGTGCTCCTCGTTTCAGGATTTCTGCTGAGCGTCTTTCAACCAAATCGAGCTGCAAAAGAGCTCCATTTAAAGTTGTCTCTTTAAATGCTGGGCGCATTCTCACAAGTTTAATAAAAAGCAGAAAGGTAAGCGGGAAGGTAATTTGTACGCTGCACACAGTGCTTTTTTTAGACCCAACAATCAATCAATCGCTTTAAAGAGATAAAATTGCAGTTTCCCATGTTGTATTCATCAGGACAAAGGTAACTAATAACCCTGCAAACAAAAGGATGTGTTGCATCCTTGTATCTTCTTAATTGCCCAGCAACTTTGGGAGCTAATGGTACCCCCATTGCTTTCTCAATGCAATGCCTCCAATCTATCAGAGTTAACTTTTCTAAAAAAAGCTATTCATTTACAAAGTGTGGGCATCAGCATCTAAACCAGTCCATTCCTAATTAATCCAGAGACCATGAGATGAGCTGCCTTCTCGAAGCACGGCAGTCCTTGGGGTGTAAGGACACCAAGAGTGCTGTTCAGAGGGATGTTCAGGATTTTGGACCAACATCAGTGAAGGAACAGCAATATAGCTGCAAGTCAGGATGGTTTGTGGCTTGAAGGAGTACGTGCATGAGGTAGTATTCCCATGTATCTGCTGCTCTTGTTGTAACTGGTCATGGCTGCTGCAGGGTTACTGGTGAACGAGACTTGATGAGTTGATGCAATGCTTCTTGTATGTGGTGCGTTCAGCTGTCAACATGTGTCAATGGTATTGGAAGTGAATGTTAAGGATGGGGAAGGGATTCCATTCAAGTGGACTTCTTTGTCCTGGATAGTGTCAAGATTGTTGAGTGTTGTTGCAGCTGTACCCATCCAGGCAATTGGGGAGCATTTCATTACACTCCCAATTTTTGTCTTGTACCGTGACCAGTCCCCAGGCGAGGCTCCCCAGTTCACTACAATTCCAGACGGGATCTTCCAAATGAGGAAGGATGAATTGGTACCCCTTCATTGTTCTTTAACCGTACATTTGCTTGTTCTCAACGGGTTTAGCAGTTTCTTTCTGTTCCAAGAGGCAAATGCAGCTTAAGTCTGTTTGTTTATTTTTTTGTTTACTTTCGTTGTTGCTGAATAAAAGCAATGGGTTCAAAGGTTTCCCGGTATGTGATGGTCCCACATTGTAACCCAGCATCTTATCCTTATTCAGTGGACATTGAACAAAGAGTAGAGCAGAGTCCTTAGAGAGTTGTAAGATGAAACATAACTAAGGAGAGATAAACTGTGTGGCCTGGTGCTTAGAGAGGTAGGTATAGAAATATGCAATTGTGTGTGCAAGGAAGTGTCAGCTATGTCATCTCAGTACCATGAGAAAAATTGATCTGGGGCTGAGGCAACTATGGACTGCCAATGCTTGACTGGGTGCATGCCTGGGAATCAAAGGTGGTGCAATCCTGGGATATCCCAATAGGGGCGACAACTTCCATTCCTGAAAGTGGGAAAATCATGATAGCATTAGACAAGCAAGGGGTGTGGCACATTGGTAATGAGGCGACTTTGGAGTGGTAGTATGAGAAGACACACTAGGCCTCACTGAAAGAATTCCTGTGTGAAACTTGACAAGATTGACCGACTTCTGTTGCAATTAAACCCTCTGTGTATTGTTGATGAATGTCTTGTACTGCACAGGTATAAGACTTTGCCCAGGTTAATCACCAAACTGCAAGAGCTCTCAAAGTGCAGCTTGTTCTGAAGAAAATATCCAGATTGATTAGCTCATGCTCCTGCACAGAAAAATATTTCTTAGTGGATATAATTACTACGTTGGAAAACTTTAAAGTCATAAGCCAAAAATCTGGAGAACCTGACTCTACTGTAAAATTTACAACAGAACACAGACCTATGCCATAAAGCATTAGGCAAGTTGTCTAAAGTTTATCAGCAAAGACACGCATTGTAAAAGTTTCCAGATATCACTCCACACATTGTATAGGAATATCCTCCCTTTCAGAAGGGAAAAAAAACAGGGGAATATTGGTCAGCTGCGAAAAGCACTGATCTCCAGCCTGGTATGTGAACAATTTTCCTATGCCATTGTACAGATTTTGAAGATTTTAGATCTTTCGGTTTCAGTTACGTGACTCACCCCACCAGCAATTAGTGACAGACTGTTTCTACTAGACAGGAAACATACTGAAGTGATGCATGATGTAGCATGATTAAAGGATAGTTGTTATGGTAAAGTTCCTTTCCCCATTTTACAGATTAGTTCAGTTGTGATTTCTGATTTGGATTCATGTTTGTCTATCATTATCTAGATTTAAAGGTAGGACCATAATTCTACAGAAAGCAACTTTGTGGAAAGCAGATAAGGAAATGCTTGCAACTTTCTAAAATGATCTAAAACACAGAAGGTTAACCTTCAGAGCTGGCAGTAAGATAAAGAATGGGGACTATGTTGGCTTTATTTTATTCGTTCTGTTTGGCTTTGTAACATACATCTTTTGTGCACCATATTTTAGGTGTACAAGCCACTTTCTGCAGACCTCCTTATTTATAAAAACTGAACCAAATTATTTCATGTAGTTTTGAAACCTCCTTAATTCTTGATACTTGAATTTAATCAAAATTTAGAAGGAGAATATGCCTATAGTATGGTTTACTTGTATTTGGTTATTTAAATAGCATTAAAACATGTAACGTATGAAGTTCACAGGTTTTCTGAGTGAAGTGAGCCAATGTTGTCATGGAAACTGCCTTTATTGTACATCCTATGGACTTAACTACTAGACATTGACATGATAGAATTCTGCATTTAATTGTATCTCATCTGAAATTGTGGAGCTTTTCAAATGTTTGAGCTTTGTTTATATCCTTGTACTAGGGTGTTCTTTGAAGATTTTTACTGCTTATTTCCTCAAAGCATAAACAAGAGTATTATTTTATTATTCGCCTTTAGAGAACCCATTATGCTTGAATATCTTATACACGGTACTTTAACTACCCATGCAGAGTTGAATAAAAATACACCATAAACAACAATTTGCATTTATATTATGCCTGTAAAGTAGAAAAATGTGTCAGGAATGTTTCAAGGAATCATAACCAGATAGAAACGGATGTCAAGGCAAATTAAAAGAGTGAGCAAAAACCTAATGGAAGTGTCGATTTTTACTGTGAGTTTGAAGGAAAGTGTAGAATACAGCAGTGTGCCAGAATGGTTGTTGGTATGGCTGCCAATAGTGAGGCAAGTGGGGATGACGCATAAGATGCCTGAGTTTGGCGACAAAAGAGTTTGATGTGGTGACAAGGAGGTTTTTGGAAGGCTAGAGATCCTTAGGCACATGGAGAGGAAGCCAGAGAGGCAGGTTTTACAGTATCACTTTAACTAAAATGAGTGACAGTCTGTAGAGAATGGCCCAAGGAACCTCCAAGCCATAAATTGATGCATTAAGTAGATTTTTTTAAAAAAAAATTATAAACACCAAAAATTCACTGGAAAATAAGAGAACACTTGCCACTTTCATCACCACAGGACATCCCAGTTTGCTTTACAGTCAATAAAGTACTTTTGACTTGTGACGAATAACCTAATTATAGAATGATCGAATGGTTATGGCATAAAGGAGGCTTTTTGGCCCATCATGCCCATGCCCTGCAACGTTTAGCTCTTCAGGTTTTCCTATTCAATTCTTTGTTGAAAGTCACAATGGAATCTGTCTCTACCTCTCCCGCAGGTGGTACATTCCACATCCCGACTGCGTAAAAATGAAAGAAGTATTTTCTCATGTCACTTTAGTGTCTTCTGTCAATAGCCTTGAATCCATGTGCCCAGGTTGTGGATCAGTCCACCCATTGGGCCCGTAGTTTCCCCTGACTTTATTCTGTCATGTCTCCTTATGGGCAGGAGGAGTGCTGTCCCAGCTCATCCAATCGATCCACACAGCTTAAACCCTTTATCTCTGGGAACATTCAATTATTGTCTACTGTGTCTCTGAGGCCTTTAATTATTTCTAAGATATTACAGAAGAACAAGTGACTTGTCTTCACTCGACCCAGTGTCATCAATGTCTTTCTCCAGTGACGATGCACAAAGCTGAAATTTTGGATTCTACTGGAGGCAAGGAGGAGGCGGACAAGATCTAAAAATACTGAAACTGTGCCAATTACCCAATGTCCTGCTCAGTGCCAACATATACACAAGACAACAAGGTGTGGATCTGGATGAACACAGCAGGCCAAGCAGCATCATAGGAGCAGGAAAGCTTGACGTTTCGG